>CM069138.1:23829260-24429260 GCA_035221665.1 Okamejei kenojei
TGGATCTCCCTTTCCTCAAATATTTACGTACAGGTTTGTAGGTTATTTAGCTTGATAAAAATTGTAAATTGGCCCAGGTGTGTGTGGAAATATTAAATCTATTAGTGTATAGGGTGGTAGCACTAATGGTCACAAGCTCACTGGGTCATAGGTTTTGACGCACGGAGGCCGCTCAATCCACCTGGAGACATCCGTAAACTTCCAGTATAATGTATATTAATACAAAATCCGCGTACTTTCCTACCTGTTTACAAACCGCCAAAATGTAGATTTTTTCTTGATTCCCTTGGTATCTAAAAAGTAGAGAAGCGATAAATCTGGCTGTAAATTTTGCTACAGAGCTTTTTCCCTTTTTGTATGGTTAAAAACCCATTTGAGAACCATGACGATTTTTATAGAGAGATAGTTTATCATTTCTAAAGTGTTTAGACTCGAGATAAAACACAAATAATGCCTCTTAGTTGATGAAATGCATGAGCAAACGGCCAATGTTTCGTCAAGCACTTTGGCTGTTAGTTGTCCTTTCAACGTTTTTGCTTCTACTACCGTCATTTCTCCTCACTTTTGAATTCTATGGTATGCTAAATTGTCTCTCAAACGCTTATCCCAATTTCCATAATTATTTACAGCGCAAAAATTGGACAATTTTGCCACTTTTTAATGGCCCGCTACGCTGGAAACAGCGGTAAGTGCTTACCCTGCAGTTCATCGCTTGTACTCCACTTGGCGTAGGGCAGCAACAGTACGGGTCATGGTCATGAGACCCGACTGCCGTTGAAACCTCCCTATGCACGAAACGCATACTTTCCTACCTGTTAAAAAACCACCACAATGTTGAAATTTTTTGCACTGTAAACAATTTGTGGGTCGGGGTAAGCGTGAGAGACATGTGCCCAAATTCAGAATTCCATAAGTGAAGCGAAATGAAGGTAAAGAGAAGCGAGAGCTGAAGGTACAACAACAGCTAAAAGCGCTTGGCGAACATTGGCCGTGCAGATATCGGAATTGAAAATATTGCTCACTTATTCATCAACAGTAAGGCATTATCTGTGTTTTTCTTGATTCCTTTGGTATATAAATTATAAAAGGACTGGACAAGCTTGATTGCAGGAAAATGTTGCCAATGTTGGGCGAGTCCAGAACCAGGGGCCACAGTCTTATGGCCGTGTCTCACGGTTCGAGTCCACCCACGAGCGACCCCCCGAGGCAAGAAAAAAACCAGACTCGTGGTAGTGTACAAGATTCCAAGTTTATGTTCAAGTGTTTAACCGTGTTCCCACGGGTATGTCATTTCAACCAGCATGGTAATCGAGCAGTTTCCTGACCAGGGGTGTGTTGTAATATTCATTTCTTTATTAAGCATGCTCAGTTGTCTATGACCTGCCCTAGTTTTTACTCTCCTCCAACTGAACTCTCTCAGTTCTCCTATATCAGCACTAAAGCTAAGCTATAGTGACAAGGGTCCCATCTATCACTCTCTTCTACCGATAGGGATCTATCTAACATCATTCCCTTCTACCGCTATACAATGCTATCACTTCTTACTCAATTACTCTGGTAAATCTTTTATACACAGCTGTCAGAACCCTCTTCCTGGCCTCCATCGTTTTGAATCCTCTTTAAAGCCCCTTACAATAGTGGGGTTTAATCACTTTATCCCTCACAATTGCCATAGTGAAACCACATGCAAATTAGTGGAACAGCACCTTGGGTAGTTTACAACCCAGCAGGCCACTGCATTCTCTAATTTTAAGTAATTTCTACTAACGCCCCCTCCCCACCCCCATCCACCTTCCCCCACCCTAGTCATTTAACCAGTTTTCACAGTTTGCCATAATGTATCCCTCTTGAAATCACACAAACCTTCCCTAGCTAACAAATGCGCACCACCCTGCTGAGGTAATTTGCTGCCAGCCCTGATTGTCCTGGCCATTTCTCGCCTCCTGTCTCCCTCTTCACACCCGACTCGTTACTTTTAGTTTGTGAAGGGTTCCGACCCCGAAACGTCACCTATCCTTTTTCTGAAGAGATGGCAGCCTAACCCGTTGAGATACTCCAGCACTTTGTGTTTATCTTAGGTCGTTCATGTAGAAAGTTTAATGTAAACAGAAAATAAAATGAAAGTTCACTGAATTAAGTGCATTTTAATTCCTGGAAATCAGGCTTCAGTTTTCACGTAAGTACAACTAAATGTAATTCATCCTGATTCCAAGATAGGCAGCTCTAGTTTCTATTTTACAACAGCCATATTTATAGATTACAACTGCACTGATATAAAAGTGAGTTTCAAGTTGACTATATTCTCCGTTATAATGATAAATCTACAAACCGATTAATTGAAGTACAATGACTCAAAAGGTGGTCACACCAAGATAAATAAATAGTGGGGCTCGCTGAAGGTAAATTGCCTGGAATCTCTTAGTATAATATTCCAAAGAGCATTTGGTAAGTACAGGACATGCGACTAGGGAGGGGCAAGGGGAGCAAGGGCAGATCTGTAATGATGCCGAGGAGACACGTGTGAAGGCCTCATTATGATGGGAGATGGGAACCCCCGTTCCTTAAAGAATGAGAACATCTCGGATGTCCTGGTATGGAAAACCTCATCTTAGGCCCAGGTGTGGCTTAGACGGAAGTGTTGGAGTCGGGGATAGAATCTTTGCAGGACGCATGGTGGGAAGAAGTGTAGTCGAGATAGTTGTGGGAGTTTTCCTCTTTTTCTTTTATATTTCCTACTGTTATAAAATAAAAAAGAAAATTATAGAAGTACAAATAAAGATTGATTGTAAATTTTTAAAATATTAAGAATGTATGTGACGATAATATTTTCTTTTGTCTTAATTGGATTTTATATTTCTTCTTAATATGTAATTAAATTCTAATAAAAATATTTTACAAAAAAAAAAGAGATGGTTGTGGGAGTTAGTGGGTTTCTAATAGACGTCAGTCGATAATCTTCTAGTGTCATAAGTGAGCTCAAGAAAGGGGAGGGATGTGCCAGAGGATGGTCCAAGTCAATTTGAGTGCAGGATGGAAAATTTGTGGTGAAGTTAATGAAGTACATGAGTTTCCGCATGGGTGCAGGAGGTAGCACTGGTGCAGTCATCATGTGTAATGAAGATAGAGTTCGGGGATAGGACCAGTGTACACCTGGAACCCCTGATCCCCTCTCTCCTCCATCCACCTCCCACCCAATTCACAACTGGCTTTTCGTTCTCGCCTAGCAACAGCTAACAATGACCCCGTTTCCTTCATCACATATATTTTTTGCCTATCTTTCATTTGTTCTATCTCTCTCTACTTTCAATCGTCTATATCTTTTGTTTGTCTTTCAATATACAATAGACAGTTGGTGCAGGAGTAGGCCATTCGGCCCTTCGAACCAGCACCTTTATTCAATGTGATAATGGCTGATCATCCCCAATCTGTACCCCATACCTGCCTTCTCCCCATAATCTCCCTGGACTCCGCTATCTTTAAGAGCCCTATCTAGCTCTCTGTTGAAAGTATCCAGATAACCGGCCTCCACCGCCCTCTGAGGCAGAGAATTCCACAGGCTCACAACTTTCCCGTGACTTTCAGTCTGAAGAAGGTTCTCGACCCAAAATGTCACCCATTCCTTCTCCCCAGAGATGCTGCCCGTCCCGCTGAGTTTCTCTAGCATTATGGGGGTTAGTGTTAGTGTGAGGGGGATGCTAGGAGGCTGCAAGATAACTTGGATAGGCTGGGTGAGTGGGCAAATGCATGGCAGATGCAGTATAATGTGGATAAATGTGAGGTTATCCACTTTGGTGGCAAAAACAGGAGGGTAGACTATTATCTTAATGGTGGCAAATTAGGAAAAGGGGAGATGCAACGAGACCTGGGTGTCATGGTACACCAATCATTGAAAGTAGGCATGCAGGTGCAGCAAGCAGTGAAGAAAGCAAATGGTATGTTAGCATTCATAGCGAAAGGATTTGAGTATAGGAGCAAGGAGGTTCTACTGCAGTTGTACAGGGTTTTGGTGAGACCACACCTGGAGTATTGCGTACAGTTTTGGTCTCCAAATCTGAGAAAAGACATTCTTGCCATAGAGGGGGTACAGAGAAGGTTCACCAGACTGATTCCTTGGATATCAGGACTTTCATATGAGGAAAGACTGGATAGACTTGGCTTGTACTCGCTAGAGTTTAGAAGACTGAGGGGGGATCTTATAGAAACTTACAAAATTCTTAAGGGGTTGGAAAGGCTAGATGCAGGAAGATTGTTTCCGATGTTGGGGAGGTCCAGAAAAAGGGGTCACAGTCTAAGGATAAGGGGGAATTCCTTTAGGTCCGAGATGAGGAAAACATTTTTCACACAGAGAGTGGTGAGTCTCTGGAATTATCTGCCACAGTAGGTAGTTGAGGCCAGTTCATTGGCTATATTTAAGAGGGAGTTGTGGCTAAAGGGATCAGGGAGTATGGAGAGAAGGCAGGTACAGGATACTGAGTTGGATGATCAGCCATGATCATATTGAATGGCGGTGCAGACTCGAAGGGCCGAATGTCCTGCTCCTGCACCTATTTTCTATGTTTCTATGTCTATGTTTGTGTCTCTCTTTGGTTTAAACCAGCATCTGCAGTTCCTTCCGACATATTGTGACTTTAAGGCACTGGCTACCAGTATATTGGTCTATGGAGGAAACATTTGTGACTTTGCCCTTGTTATTACACTTTGCCCTCTCTTTAAATCTAAATTTAAAATGGCGAGACACAATTTTCCATTGATAGGGCCATGTTGACTATCCCTAATCAGCCATTGTCTATCCAAATGCTTGTACATCCTATCCCTCAGAATTCCCTTGAGTAATTTACCCTGCACTGATGTCAGGTTCACTGGCTTGTAGTTCCCTGAATTGTCCTCACAAATCTTCTAAAGTAAAGGCAGAGCATAATGTATCTTTAAGTCTTCCGGTAGCACAACCGTGGCAAACAAGATACAAAAGTCACAGCATGAATCCCCAGGAATTTCATCACAGCTTCTCACAATGTCCTATGATATACCTCGTCAGGTCCTACAACTAATTAACTAGTTAATTGGAGGCTGTGTGTTAAGGTGCAAGTGCTGTGCTCAGGCCAAGCAATGAAACTTTCGCTCACGAGGCTTTACAGAGGAGGCGGACCAGAGGGTGACAGCAGGATAAGGGATGGTCAGTTTTTCTTTTTTTTTGTGTGTGTTACTCTTCCTTGGTCTTTATGCTGTGGAGATGACAGTTACGGCAATCTTTGCCCTTCTTGCAGTATGTGGGTTTGACCTTGCAACCCTTCTAAAATAAAGACACAGCATTATGCACATTCCAGTCTTTCCAGCACCACAACTGTGGCGAAGAAAGATACATCCGTCTCCGTGGGAACCCCAGAAATTTATTTCCTCACTTCTCACAACGTTCAAAGGTACACATGGTCAGGCCCTGGGAATATTCATTTTTATGTGCCTGAGGACCTGCAATATTTATATGACATAATTTGTAGCTAAAAGATATTTGCAGGATGGAGAAAGCTATAAAAAGAAACTATCTAGGCTGTGATTGTTTAATTTGAAAGAAAGGAGACAGAGACAAAGCAATAAAAAAGTCATAGAGCATGGGAACAAGCCCTTCAGCCATTTTGTTCATGGTAACCACGATGCCCCATGCTAGCTAAATCCATTTGCCCACATTTGCCCCATATCTCCCAAACCTTTACCAATGCCTTGTACAACTATAACATAATGTCCCAACTTCTATACTCAATACCTAACTGATAAAGTAAAGCTTTCTTCACCACCCTATCTACCAGTAATGCCACTTTCAGGGAACCATGTACCTGCATTCCCATATCTCTGTGCTATACAATACTCTCTAGAGACCTACCACTCACCCTGAAGTTCCTGGCCTGGCTTGACTTCCCAAAGTGTAACACCTCGCACTTATCTGCATTTAACCGCATTAGCTATTCCTCAGCCCACTTGCCCTGCTGATCAAGTTCCTGCAATTTTTGATAAACATCTTCACAATACTATCTACTTTACCACCTACTGTATGATACCACCTACTTTAGTGTCATCTGTATATTTAATAATTAAGCCTTGTACATTCTCATGCACGTTGGTGATATAAACCACAAAAAGCAATGGGTCCTTTGCCTCCAGTCCGAAAAAACATTCCACCACCATCCTCTATTCCTTTCCATGAAGCCAATTCCATGTCCTGTTAACTTGCTCTCTTTGGATCCCATGCAATCTAACCATCCAGAGCAGTTTACCTTGTAGGACATCATTAAAGGACTTGTTGAAGTCCATGTAAACAACATCTATGGCCTTGCCCTTGATAACCTTCTTGGTTACTTCTCAAGCAAATTTGTAAGACATTTTCCGCCATGTACAAAATAATGCTACATATCTCTAATCAGCCCTTATTCATACAAATTCAGATATCTTTTTGCTCAGAATCCTCTCAAGTAACTATCACCACATATGTTCGGCTATAATTCCCAGGCTTTTCCTAGCAGACCTTCTCAAAACATAGGGACAACATTAGTTATCCTCCAGTCACCTCACCATGCCCTTGTCTAATGATGATTTAATGATGATTTACATATCTCAGACAGGACTCCTCCAATTTATTTTTCAGCTTCCTGTACTGTTCTTGGATATTTCTGATTGGCCCCAGGAACTTTATCCATCTTTATATGCCTTAGGACATCGAACACCACCTCAACCATACTGTGGACTGCCCTCCAAGTTCCCTCATCTCACCTCAGCAGAGAAAAAATACTCACTGAGGATCTTGCCCTTCTCCCGTGAATCCACACACAATGACCACTTCATTTTTGAGGGGCCCTATGTGTCTCTGGTTATCCTCTTTCCCTTAATGGGCAAATAATCTTTTTGAATTCTCCTTAATCTTGTCTGCCAGAGCTATCTCCTGCCTCCTTTTTATCCTCCTGATTTATCTCTTAAGTATGCTCTTCACTTCCCTAAATGACACCAGGCAAAAACTTGATCTGCCTATATCTAGCCGACACCTTTTATCCTTCTCAACATCCAGCCTCCTTACTCCCTCCTGCCTTGCCCTTCACTCAATCAGGAACATGCGTGCCTTGAACTTTCACCATCTCACTTTTAACTAACTAACTAGATGCCACAAATCCCTGGTCGACCTCACATTCTTCACACTGTCAGGTGTTCAATTTCCGGACACACGTTAAGGTTTTTCAGGGGTAAATAACATGGGTGTGTGAATGGAACTAAGGCTCGGATTTACCCTCCATCACATTTGATTTAAACCATCGTCAAAATGTTAACAATGCAGCGAGATCCTGGAAATAAGTTAAATATTTAAAAGATTCCCAAAAATGACAGTGAGCTGTTTCCCCATCTGTCATTTGCCTCTGCACACAGTCCATCCTCCAGAATGAGCTGTTCAGATCCCAGTCACCAAGAAGACACTTCCACAGGATATCGGGATGATGTGAGATACTGCTGTCTGCGAATCACTCCATAATTTTTGGGGGGAGCGATGTCACATGGTTTAGAGATACAGCGTGGGAACCCACCGGATCTGCACCGACCAGCGATCCCTGCATATTAACACTCTCCTACACACACTAGCGACCATTTTCACATTTACCAAGCCAATTTACCTACAAACCTGTACATCTTTGGAGTGTGGGAGGAAACCAAAGACCTTGGAGAAAACCCACGCAGGTCATGGGGAAAATGTACAAACTCGATACAGACAGCACCCATAGTCAGGATCGAACCTGGGTCTCCGGCGCTTCAAACGCTGTAAGGCAGTAACTCTACCGCAGTGCCACCATGCCACCCTAGAGGTTTACCTCTTTAATATTAGGTACTCAAACATCCTTTGTGTTTACTGCAACTATTTATCTTGCAGGAGAAGAGTTCAGTCACCATGGCCAGTGAGGAATGTAAAACTGTTGCTCCCATAAAGACAGCCATGAGGAGCGTCACCAAAGCATCTGACGTCAGGGAGGACAATGCTTTGTTCTTGCAGCCATACAGTAACTGGGAACAGTTCCTAATGCCTGGCCCATTCTCTGTAGCCATTTTAGGTGAAATAATATTCCTTTCCGCAGGAGAAGACTTTGCAATTGACAAGGGTATGCCAAAGGAAGGATTTAAGTTCATGAAATATCCCAAATCATTCCGTGCCTCTTTAGTGCAAGTGAGCAATGAGGGCTGGGCGGCTTTTCAGACGGCTCACAAGAACATGGACCAAATCCGGCTTCTCTCTGTGACAGTCCCCACTGACATGAAGGATGTTGTGAAGTTCCTCATGCAGAAGAATCCAAAGTACACTGAAGATTTCCTCCCTATCCCTCTGAACAGCATCAAATCCACTGCAGATAAATGCTTGAAGCTTTCCACGGTTGTGGAGGAGAAATTTAATGCAGTCATTCATCTGATCAATGAACTACTGGAGGCCTGTACAAGCTCCAAAGGAGTGTATGAGGAACAGTTACATGAAATACAATTTGAAAAGGAACGTGCTGAAATGCAGGAGAAAGCAGCTAAAGAAAGAAAAGCCATGATGGAAGAACATCATCAAAAACTGGAAGCCCAAGTGAAGGAAGCAAAGGAAGATTACAAAGCCAGCATGGATTCCATACCTGTTGGCTGGGATGCTGTGAACATGTCTATGGCAGAAACACTTGTGAACAGTGTCAGTGCAGTGATCAGTGGAAGCATGCTCAAGGGTATTTTCTCTGGGGAAAGCAGTAATAAATGTCATAATTCCAGTTCAAAGAATGATCATAACACCAATCCGAATTCTGCTGAAGGAGTTGAGAATGATATCATTTATAAAGCAGAGACTCTACAAAATGTTATACAGAATATTCATCCTTTCCTGAGCAGGGATAAAGCAATTAACTTGAGTAAGTTGAACAGTGCGGATGGAGCTGACATTTTAAGCTATTGTAAAGAAAACTTGGATAATTTGCAGCAGAAAGCAACAGATGGCGTGGACTGCAAAGAGAAGCACACAGCACTGAAGATCTGTGGAGCAGGAATTGGAATATGTGAGGAGCTGATAAGAATGGGAAAGTCTAAACCAGCTGACAAAAACAAAATGGCTGATCTAGCTGTGAAGATTAAACAAGTGATGCAGGAGTCTATTGCATTCACCTCTCATAGCAAGGGAAAGACAGGGTCCATGGGGTTCACTGCCAGTCCACCACACATTGCTACAGCTCAGCCAGCAGAGGGACTCAGTGGTGTACAGACAGCCAGTCTCAATGCCAGGGTCAAAGTGGAGCAGTCTGCAGCTCAGCTACGAGCCTCACAGGAGATGTACGAGAGAAGCTTTGAGAATATAAAGGAGAATAACAAAGAACTCCAACAGATCCTGGAGACTCTGAAGCGTTGTAATGTTCAGGAAATAGACTTTGATAATACTGTGAAGATGCTCCTGAAGGGATTGGATGCATTAGGCCGTGTGAAGGAACAATGGGGGAAGATGGTGCTCTTCTTCACCATGATGTCAAACCTGATCGAAAGCTCTCTGAACCCATCACTTCTCAAATTCACGGAGTACAGTGAAAAGATTTCTGGCTATTCACCGAACCAGCTGACACAGGATCTACTGTACACACAGATCTCTCAGGCCACCAACATTGCGAGCCTTGTCCACATGATTGCTGAAACCTACGTACAGGTCTCCACCCACCACCTGATGGACCGAGTCAACAGCCTGGGGAAACTACTGGGACTCGACCCAAATCGGGACAGAATTAAGTTTGATCAGGAACATGAGAAGTTTGGATCAGACTGCGAGGAAGCATCAAAGGCCATAGAGGTTCTTGTTCAGAAGAACAAGGACCAGTATGAAAAACGTGTGCAGGCGAGAATAGATAAGCTGAAAAACAGTGTGCAGGCCTTGCTATCCCCAGCCACTCCAGAAGAAATTCAAGAAATTCAAGATGCCGTGCAAGGAGGCATCCAAGAGGGATTAGAGGAAATAGCAGAGGAAGTTATTAATGATTTTTACTAATCATCTGCTCCCACATTGATCTCACTTATTAGTCAATTTCCCAAAGATCAATGCAGTTTATCGATTCAATCTTCATTATATTTTAATAAAGAGGGTGTTGCTCTTTTTTATGAAGGTGGCAGCAGGTTACATGAATAACAACATCTTCCAATATAGTGAAAGCACATAGTCATTTTCCAAGGGCTGGGCAGTCAAGAACGAGAGTATGTATGTTGAAGGTGAGATGGGAAAGATTGGATTGGAACCCGAGGGGCAATTTTTTACACAGAGTCTTTTTGGTATATGGAATGCCTTGTAAGAGGATGTCACACAGTCAGGTAACCACATAACCATATAACCATATAACAATTACAGCACGGAAACAGGCCCTCTCGGCCCTTCCAGTCCGTGCCGACCATTTGTTTTCCCCTAGTCCCATCTACCTGCACTCAGACCATACCCCTCCATTCCCTTCCCGTCCATATACATATCCACTTTACTTTTAAATGTTAAAATCGATCCTGCCTCCACCACTTCTGCTGGAAGCTCATTCCACACAGCCACCACCCTCTGAGTAAAGAGGTTCCCCCTCACGTTACCCCTAAACTTCCGTCCCTTAATTCGCATGTCATGCCCTCTTGTTTGAATCTTCCCTACCCTTAATGGGAAAAGCTTATCCACGTCAACTCTGTCTATCCCTTTCATCATTTTAAAGACCTCAATCAAGTCCCCCCTTAACCTTCTGCGCTCCAAAGAATAAAGACCTAACTTGTTCAACCTTTCTCTGTAACATAGTTGCTGGATCCCAGGCAACATTCTAGTAAATCTCCTCTGTACTCTCTCTATTTTGTTGACATCCTTCCTATAATTAGGCGACCAAAATTGTACACCATACTCCAGAATTAGTCTTACCAATGCCTTGTACAATTTTAGCATTACTTCCCAACTCCTATATTCAATGCTCTGATTTATAAAGGCCAGCACACCAAAGGCTTTCTTTATCACACTATCTACATGCGATTCCACCTTCAGGGAACTATGCACAGTTATTCCTAGATCCCTCTGTTCCACAACATTCCTCAATTCCCTACCATTTACCATGTACGTCCTATTTTGATTTGTCCTGCCAAGATGTAGCACTTCACACTTATCAGCATTAAACTCCATCTGCCATCTTTCAGCCCACTTTTCCAAATGGCCCAAATCTCTCTGTAGACTTTGAAAATCTACTTCATTATCCACAACACCACCTATCTTAGTATCATCTGCATACTTACTTATCCAATTTTCCACCCCATCATCCAGATCATTGATGTACATGACAAACAACAGTGGACCCAACACAGATCCTTGAGGCACCCTACTGTCACCGGCTTCCAACCTGACAAACAGCCATCCACCATTACTCTCTGACATCTCCCATTCAGCCACTGTTGAATCCATCTTGCTACTCCACCATTAACACCCAAAGATTGAACCTTCTTAACCAACCTTCCATGGGGAACTTTGTCAAAGGCCTTACTGAAATCCATATAGACAACATCCACTGCTTTACCCTCATCAATTTCCTAGTAACCGCTTCAAAAAATTCAAGAAGGTTTGTCAAACATGACCTTCCAGGCACAAATCCATGTTGACTGTTCCTGATCAGACCCTGTTTATCCAGATGCTTATATATATTATCTCTAAGTATCCTTTCCATTAATTTGCCCACCACTGACGTCAAACTAATAGGTCTATAATTGCTAGGTTTATTCTTTGAACCCTTTTTAAACAATGGAACAACATGCGCAGTACGCCAATCCTCTGGCACTATTCCCGTTTCTAATGACATTTGAAATATTTCTGTCATAGCTCCTGCTATTTCTACACTAACTTCCCTCAATGTCCTAGGGAATATCCTATCAGGACCTGGAGACTTATCCACTTTTATATTTTTCAAAAGTGTCAGTACTTCCTCCTCTTTGAATCTCATAGTTTCCATAGCTACTCAAATTTTTTTGCTTACTTCACATAGTTCAATATCCTTCTCCTTGGTGAATACCGAAGAAAAGAAATTGTTCAATATCTCCCCTATCTCTTTTGGCTCTGCAGATAGCTGTCCATTCTGTCTCTCTAATGGTCCAATTTTATCCCTCGTTATCCTTTTGCAATTAATATAGCTGTAGAAACCCTTTGGATTTACTTTCACCTTTCTTGCCAAAGCAACCTCATATCTTCTTGTAGCCTTTCTAATTTCTTTCTTAAGATTCTTTTTACATTCTTTATACTCCTCTAGCACCTCATTTACTCCATATCTCCTATAATTATTGTAGATATCTCTCTTTTTTCGAAACAAGTGTCCATTTCCCTTGAAAACCATGGCTCTTTCCAATTTTTACTATTTCCTTTCACCCTAACAGGGACATAAAGATTCTGTACTCTGTAAAGATTCTGTTTCCCCTTTAAATGTCCTCAATTTCTCTTCTACATCCTTCCCATAAAACAGAGTGTCCCAATTCACTCCTTTTAAATCCTTACGCATTCCCTCAAAGTTAGCCTTTCTCCAATCAAAAATCTCCACCCTAGGTCCAGTTCTGACTCTCTCCATAATTATATTGAAACTAATGGTATTGTGATCACTGGTCTCGAAGTGCTCACCAACGCATACCTCCGTCACCTGACCTGCCTCATTTCCTAACAGGAGGTCCAGCACTGCCCCTTCTCTGGTCGAAACCTCTATGTACTGCTGCAAAAAACTATCCTGCACACATTTTACAAACTCCAAACCATCCAGCCCATTTACAGAATGTGTTTCCCAGTCTATTTTTGGAAAATTGAAATCTCCCACAATCACTACCTTATGCTTACTACTAATATCTGCTATCTCCTTACATATTTGCTCTTCCAATTCACGCTCCCCATTTGGCGGTCTATAATACACCCCCTAAAAGTGTTGCTACACCGTTCCCACTTCTCAGTTCCACCCAAATAGCCTCCCTAGACGAGCCCTCTAATCTATCCTGCCAAAGCACTGCTGTAATATCTTCTCTGACAAGCAATGCAACACCTCCCCCTCTGGTCCCTCCAATTCTATCACACCTGAAGCAACGAAATCCTGGAATATTTAGTTTCCAATCACAGCCGTCCTGCAACCATGTTTCACTGATTGCCACAACATCATATTTCCAGGTGTCAATCCAGGCTCTAAGTTCATCCACCTTTCTTACAATGCTCCTAGCATTAAAATATACACATTTTATAAACCCACCATCCCTTATTCTCTGTCTATTATCTTTTTCCTCTTTCTCGCCTACGTTTTGGATCTGAGTGCTTCCCTTCTCTGCCTCTTGCCCCACACCCCGTCCCCTAGCCCTCTACCTGAGTCCCTCCCCCCAGCCTTTCTAGTTTAAAGTCTCCCCAGTAGCCTTTGCAAATCTCCCTGCCAGGATATTGGTCCCCCTCGGGTTCAAGTGCAACCCGTCCTTTTTGTACAGATCATGCCTTCCCCAAAAGAGGTCCCAGTGATCATGAAACTTGAATCCCTGCCCACTGCACCAGTCCCTCAGCCATGCATTTATCCTCCACCTCATTCCATTCCTACTCTCACTGTCACGCGGCACAGGCAGTAATCCTGAAATCGTTACCCTTTTGGTCCTTCTCCTTAACTTTCCCCCCAACCCCCTAAATTCTCCCTTCAGGACCTCATCTCTTTTTCTGCCTGTGTCATTGGTACCTATGTGTACCACAACATCATGCTCCTCTCCCTCCCTTTTCAGAATCTTTTGGACACGTTCCGACACGTGCGAGACCCTGGCACCAGGGAGGCAAACTACCATCCGGGTTTCCCGACTGTGCCCACAGAATCGCCCATCCGACCCCCTAACTATAGAGTCCCCTATTACAATTGTCCTCCTCTTTTTGCTACCCTTCTGAGCATCAGGGCCGGTCTCTGTGCTGGAGACCCGGCCAGTGTTGCTGCCCCCAGGTAGACTGTCCCCTCCAATTGTACTCAAAACCGAGTACCTATTTTCCAGTTGTACAGTCACAGGGGTACTCTCTAGCCCCTGCCTCTTGCCCTTCCTAACCGTGACCCACTTGTCTGCCTCCTGTGGTCTGGGAGTGACTGCCTCCCTGTAGCTCCTCTCTATGACCTCCTCACTCTCCCTGACCAGACGGAGGTCATCGAGCTGCTGCTCCAGGTTCCTAACACGATCCTTTAGGAGCCCCATCTCGACACACCTGGTGCAGATGTGGATGTCTGGAGGGCTATCAGATTCCCTGACCTCCCACATCTGACATCCAGAACAGTACACTGCCCTGGCCTTCATACTGCCCCCCTTACACAGGATACAATATCAACACAATACAAAGTACACAACAAACTGCTGGGATCTGACTGCCAATCAGCTGCTTTCCCTAGTCCACTTCCCACCAATCAGCTGCTTACCCTAGTCCACTTCCCACCAATTAGCGGCTTCCTCAAAAAAATTTTTTTTATGATCATTATTTTAAAAAAAAAGATTTTAAATAATGGGCAAATGGCACATGATATGTGAGTAAAATTACTTTTGTCCAGTGAATGGTTATAATCCAGAACTTCTAAAGATGTTCTAAAGAAGCAGTTTCTAAAGATGATGGAAATATAATTGATTGTAGCATTCCAAGGAGATTTGGGAAGGCATGTAAGTTAAATAAATTGAGGCTCCATGTGAATAAATTATAGGGCTCTGAATAGATTTCTTGACCGACAGCTCACATTAACTCAGTCGCCCAGTTGGCCTCCTCCTTTGCTTCTACCAATTCTGTGATTCAGTAAAAGATCTTTCACTTCTGATTCATTATTTGATTATTAGAATAGAATTGTTTTTAATTGCTTTAATTGAGACATATGCCCAGGATCATATTTGCCTGAGATTAAGTTGTTTGTAATTTGCTAAAAATATCCAAGAATATGTTCAATATTTCGCATTAACTTTTCAATAAATTGTTTATGCTTGATATGATGCTTGACCAAATCCTTGAATTTTCTCACATTCATTGATAATTCCTTTAAGATCACCAATGTGTTTTAATGACAATTCTTTCTAATATCCGAGCCATATTAATCTGAGGACAACTGAGAATAAAAACTATTGTCCTTTCAAAGATGTTGAAGTCTCCAGTGGAACTGTACTTTTAAGGTCAATTACTGTTGTGTATTTGTTGCTTGGAACGGTCTTTAAATAACACTCGGACACGGGAGCTAACTAACAAGCTTCTTTATTCTGAAAGCCACCTTCAATCTCTCCTACGTGTCCATACTATTGCACAAGTCATCAAATATGTTAATTCTATCTCATACATCACACTCCTCCCCCTTTAACTTGGAGGCAGGTAACACCATTTATATTACATGCACAGCACTCAATTTCACCTTCACGGTATATGCTCTTTACCTAACACTTAATTGATTAATAATACAATTTTGCAACAGCGTATTAAAGTCATCTTACCATACATCCTCATAACTGTACGATATAACTGAAAATCATATATAAACCACAGTATATGTTCTTTACCTAAAATATAATTCAGTAATAGACTGTTACAAAATTGTATTATTACAGTCATCTTACAATACATTCTTATAACTGTAATAATCATATCTAAACTTAGCACTTGTCAATTTTTCATTCCACCCATCTTCCTTAAACCAAATACATTACCCCATTTGCCCACATTAGGCCCATATCCTTCTAGTCATAGCCTCCCTCCACCCCTCTGCCTTTGTCTCTCTTTTCTCCCCTATAAATGTCTACCATTTTCCCCCTCCTCCATTGAGCCCCCGCTGACTTTGCCACCATCTCTCCCCTCTCCTTACCCTCCACCACCATTCCTTCCACTAGCGACACAACTCGCACCTCGTCAATTCTCCAGCTTCAAAATTTGCATCGCTATGATACTTCTGTGTGTTCACCTTTTGTCTATAAACACCCCTCCCCCTTGGCCTGTGGTCACTTATGACCTGTCATACTTTGTGTTGTTCCTACACTCTCAGCTTTCTCCCCCCCCCCCCCCCCCACAGCCACCCCGTCCCCCCAAGCTTGCAATCATTGTGAAGAAGCGTCCCGACCTGAAATGTCAGCCATCCATGTTCTCCAGAGATGCTGTCTGACAGGCTGAATTACTCCAGCATTGTGCCTTTCCATTACTCCTTTCTTAACATAGAACAGAACAGGCCTTTAGGACTACAATGTCTGTGCTAAACATGATACCAAGACCATCTCTTATATACCTGCGCATAATGCATATACTTCCAGACCCTGCATTTCCATATGCCTAAGCCCCTTGTATGTTACTATCGTATCTCCCTTAATCAGCAGCATGTTCCAGGAACTCGCCATCCATTGTGTGAAAAAGTTGCCCCGCACATCTCCTTCAAACTTTGCTCATCTCACATTAAAACTATGCCTTGTAGCATTGGATTTTTACATTCTGCCTGTCCACTCTGCTCTAAAATTTACCTGGATATATGCGAGATCCAGGCACGTGCCGTCAGGTAGGCAAGGTAGGCACTGCCTACCCTGACTAAAATTATAACATGGTAATTACTAAATATAAATAATAAAGCATGGGGGAATTATGCCTTTGAAAGAGATCTTAGGTAGGCATAATTCTCCGTGCCTTTCATCCGCAGCACTTGTAGGTTTGTGCAGCTATCGTGCCGCCAGCGCTGCATCAAGCCGTCAGTGACAAGCGGGGCTGAAGGCAGCAGAAATTGTGCCTTTGCAGCACTGCGCATGAGCATCAGCGTACTGCGCATGCGCAGCGCTGGTTTCTTGGCGGGGTTTTCAAATATGGATTGTCATTATTTTAAGTGTATCTTAGGAAACAAAGAGAGAAGAATGGAGTTTGTGTACCAATAATGTGGTAAGTACATTTTGTGTTTATGTTTTTAAATACTGTATTTCCCGGGGTGTGGGGGTGGGGAGAGAGCTCCTTTCACAGTGTTTGGGGAGTCTGGCCCGGGGTAAAGTTGTGGGGAGGGCACGAATGTTGCGAAGGAGGGGATCGGGATAATGCCATTTGTGACGCTCCTTGCACGGAGGCGTGCAATGC
Source organism: Okamejei kenojei (assembly GCA_035221665.1). Classification (NCBI taxonomy): domain Eukaryota; kingdom Metazoa; phylum Chordata; class Chondrichthyes; order Rajiformes; family Rajidae; genus Okamejei; species Okamejei kenojei. The sequence goes on from CM069138.1 coordinate 23,846,338, forward strand.
CACCGCATTGAGGCGGGGCGGGGGGAGAAGTAGCTCGGGTGGCTGTGCCGGAGAGCGGAACCAGCCACCACCTTAGCTCCTTCTGCCAGCCCCCGCTCACCTCTGGCAGCTCTCCATCTGAAAACCTCTCCTGCCGCTCGCTGGCCTCACTCATGTCGGGTTGAGGTTGAGGTTACTCGGCTGTGGGTATTTAAGGATTTGCAGGAAGCCGCTGACATGAGCGAGCGGCAGATGAGAGGTGTTCAGATGGAGAGCACTGTGGGCCGGCAGAAGGCGCTGAAGTGGGGGCCAGTTCTGCTGTCAGCTCCCGGCGGCCGCTCGCAGCTCCCCGAGCTGCTTCTATCCCCGGCTACAATGCGGTGGCGCCTGGAGCGCTGCGGCAGCGGTGAGTGAGTGAGTTACTGGCATTATCCCCGACCCCTTCCTTCTCAACACTCCTGCCCTCCCCACAATGTTATCCCTGGCACAGACTCTCCACACGCTGTGAAAGGAACTCTCCCCCCAATTGGTCCCTTGAACAAGTGTTGTCATTCAATTAGATGACAACTGGTTCAACTTTTCCCTGTAGTCCCATTTTTCCCACCATCTGTCCACCTGCCATCACCCTTCACCCCCCACCCCCCACCCATTCAGTAATTCAGAATAAAGGAGACTTGGAAGCCTTGGGAAAATTGAATTGTTTCTGTCTTTATTTTTTATTTTTATGGAGAGAACAATCTGCGCATGCGCGGTTTAATTTTTTTTAAGCTGATTGACTGCCTACCTTGAGTAATTACTCACGGCACGTGCCTGGCGAGATCTCTCTCCCCTTTCTTGAACTCTGTCTCCATCATGGGGGACTTATTGACTGATGTATATAAAAAAACACCGACTCCCACAGTTATCTGGACAGCATCTTTTCACACCTTGCCTCTTGCATTGACGCTATCACTTACTCTCAATGTCTTTGTCTCCACCGCATCAGTTTCCAAGATGTGTCTTTCCATTCTAGGACATCCAACGTCTTTATTTATTAAACATGGTTTCTCCCCTCCTGTCATAGATGGATCATTTATCCATGTCTCCTCTGTGCCCGGTAGTTCTGCTCTTGCTCCCCCTCACCCAGACAGATCAAGGATGGAGTTTCCATGGATCTCATCTTTCATCCCAATAGTCCCTGCATCCAACACATTATTACACAACATTTCCACCACCTTCAACATTATCCCACCGCTAGTCCCATCTTCCAATTCATACTCTTTTCCGCTTTCCGGGGAACCTCCCCCTCCGCAACTCCCTGGTTCACTCTTCCCCAAGCTGAAACATCACCAATTCATACTCTCCGAGTCTACACTTGGTCACGCCAATGTACAGAAGGCCACATCAGGAACACTGGATGCAGTAGATGAGGTTAGAGGAGGTGCACATGAAACTCTTTCTCAGCTGGAATGATTATTGGAGGCCTTGGATGTCTCAGATCTCTGTCTCAGATCTCTGTGAGATTTATTGCAGGTTGCTATGGGAAGCAAGGGAAAAGATTCCTGAACTCTGACCTTGATTTTTACATCTCCATTTGCCACAGGGGGTTGTGGGGGGATGGGTTATTTTGTTCCCTTCTGCTCCTTACTGCTTCTCGACATCTCTTTGCGTTGTTCCTTGACCATCCTGCAACGAGGCCGATCCGACTTCAATTCAATTTTAGAGGCCCCCAAACCAAGATCAAGCAGAGGCCCCTCAATTTTAGAGGCTCCCAAATCAAGATTCCTTTGAAGCAGACAGGCATGACGCCAATGCTAAATGGCCCTCGTTGCCCCTCTCTGATAGGGCCTGGTGATGTTGGGATGCAGATTGGACGGGATAACTTTATGGCTTTGCAATTTTGGTCCTTCTCTTGCTCAGAGCAAATTTCAGAACGATGTGCATTGAAGTCCATTTGGTTTCTGGGCTGTTATCGGGAATGCAAAGTTGGAGAATGACCTTGAATAACTTTATCAGCAGCTGGTCTGTAAGTGGCATTGAATTCCTTTACTACTGTGTTGAGAGTTGGCCGTATTACTTTTAAAGCATAGTTGGTCCGGGATGGGAAGTGTGTGGGATGGAGGGAGGGAGAGGCGGTGAGGATAAAGCGCCGCGCTGTGGGAGGGAGGGAGGGGCGGTGAGGAGGATTTAAATGCCAGAGCTGGTCTGTAAGTGGGATTGAATTCCTTTACCATGGTGTTGAGGGTTGGCCGTATTACTTTCGAAGAATATTGTACAACCTTACATTTCACACACAGTTCAATACCCCTGTCGAGTCCTTTGAGATCGGTCCGCGATGGGAAGTCTGTGAGAGGGAGGGAGGAGCTCTATTAAATTATAATAATTAGTACAATTAAATAATGCTTGATTCACAGGCTTAAAGTCAATATCCAGCCGTACTGATGTTGGGTTGCAGAATGGAAGATGGTGGAATATTTTGTGTGTGAGAAAGGTGGCGCATCTCTTCCCTTGCGGGGGCATTGTGATGTCACTTGAAGCTGTTTGAAGAATCTGTGTTTTAAAAGGCCATTTAGGCTTCTTTTTGAACTTTATTCATCAATATGTTTTGAAATATAGCATGAAATCTTAAGTGAACCTGATTATGGCATGGACGGAAAAAATGTGAGTTACAATGTGGGACAATTTCAGCGCTACAGCATAGGGTTTTGACGAAAATACAAAATAATACATACACGGACGCACACATACATACATACAAGACAAGACTTTTAATCGTATATTAGATTAAGTGGGACCCGTTGGGACCCAGCTTCACATGGGAGGGCTGGTCCCCCAACGCAATATTCCACCTCTCCTCCAATTCCAATATTGCTGGCCAGTGGGCAGTGGGGGTGGTGGGGTGGGGGGGTGCTTTCTGGAGCGCTAGTATTGGTGTTGTGGGCTGAAGGGACTGGTTTCCAGACCACATAAAACCACATAAAGGGCACTCACAGATCAGTAGACACTCAGTATTGTGTAGATTCCCAGCTCAGACTGAGAGTCGTGGCCTCTCCCTTGCCATCTTGCAGCGGCTGAGCCATGTCCAGATATCCGGTTTTATAGTCCTTCCCCCCGGAAGGGGCATGGCCTTGATCAGTGATTGACAGGAGAGAGAATCTCAAGATTTTTTAAACACTAATAACGGTTATTTTTCATCTATGGGAAAAATCCTCGGGGCCTGATTATCGGAGGTGTATTCGGAGGATTATCTGAGTAAGATGCCCAAAAAAATCACAGCTAAATATGGTAGCGTTTTTTCTAAAATCAAACTACAACGCAAACAGGAAGTGGTCAAGATGAGACTTTTAATTATATAAATAGATAGATATTAAGTGGAATCAAGTTAAAAACGGAATGAGTGCAATGCGGAGGTCTTTTAAAAGAAATGGAATAAAAGCAAGATTAATCTTTTTTAAATGTTATATTATATTCAAAGAATCAGTTAAAACCACGAGGTATAACGGAATAACCGACCACGGGGGAACAATGGGGAACATTGGGAAGAGACTGACTTTGGTGTCTTTCCTCACAGTGGGAAATTTTGACCCTGCTGTGGGGGGGGATGTTTTATATTGAATTCTATCTACTCCATGTTGTGTTCTTTATTTTTACTGTATGGCTGTATGGTGATTTAATTTTGCTGTGCCAATTGGCACATATGACAAATAAATGTACCTTATCTTATCTTACTGCAATCAAGTCAAAAACCGTGAGGTCTTTTAAAAGAAACCGAATAAAAGCAAGGTTGGTTATTTTAGACTCTTCACTTCCCCGAGCCGAACGAGTGGGGTTGAGAAAGTGAATAAAAGCAAGGGTAATCTCTTTTGTAAATCGCAAGATGTTTTAAAACAAATATCTTTAAAGATGGCAAAAATGAAGCAGTCAGAATGAAGCGTTGATTAAGTCAATGTTGAGTCGACATCAAGCAGTGCAAAAGTGACTTGGGGAGCTGGTGAAGCTGTTTTTGAAATGAGACCCTCCCCTGGCGTCACTGGAAGGTGGTGGAATATCCTGTTTCACTGTTGGGTGGGGAGGCATTGTGAGGTCACGGAAGCTGGTGTTTTAAAGGTGGTTTTGGCTTTTTTGAAACTTTAATCATGAAAAACACGGGGGGGGGGGGGGGGGGAGGGGACAGGGCGGGGGTGTGGCACTCGGCAGCGTGTGAGCCCATTGTGATTGGTGCACTGTGAGTGGTATTGTGACATCATCACTGGAAGCTTCTGGAAAAAGGCTCTCTGAGAAGCTGTGGTTACCATTGGCAACGTCCCATTGTGATGTCATTGTGGCACTCAGCAGCTTGAGAGCTGCGAGAAGTGTTTTGGGCTCTAAAAAAACTTTAATCATCAATAACTTGCGAAATATAGGATGAAATGTTTAGTGAACCTGACTAGGGCATGGTCGGGTACATATACATACACATACTAAAAAAAAAACAATTATTGTGCAAAAGTAATAATAATAGTCTATTGTAGTTCAGAGCTTATGTAAGGTTGTAGTGTTTACTAACCTTATGGCTGTTGGGAAGAAGCTGTTCCTATTTCTATGCAAGATCTCTAAACTAAACTAAGTTAATTTACACGGGACATGGGAAAGGTATTAAATGAGTACTTTGCATCAGGATTCACCAAGGGAAGGACATGCAGGCAGTGAGAGGGATCTTGTGTGCAGAGGCAGTATGAGATCAAGAAGGGCATGGAACTAGGTGGGTTGAAGAGCATTAAGGTGCACATGTCCTCAGATTATGATTTGATCTATCGCAAGTTATTAAAAGAGACAAAACATGAGAATACTGGGGCCCACATGAAGATCTTTGTATCCTCACTACTAACAGTCCAGGTCCTGGAGGTTTGGAGAGCAACTAATATAGTTTGTTTAAAAGAGGAAATAGGGATAATCCAGGACCTGGAGCCCCCAATGTTATTAATATCACTCCTCTTTATTTCTAAAAGGACCATGGCGGTTGCAAACTGTTTTACGGAGGCAGAAGTGACCAATAAGATTGGAGAGCATCTCTCAAAACAGGTCGAAGCTGTGGAGTTGCTGGCCAGCAACCTGACCAGGATTGGGAACAGAGCCCCGAATGAAGCAGATGTTGATTTGATCCAACGGCTGGTCCAGAAAGCACACTGTGAAGCAAAGGAGGCTTATGACATGGCTGTTCGCTATCTGAGAGGGGTTCAATCAATCTGTGAGAACTTAACGGCAGAGAAAGGCAGAATGCAAGAAGAGATGAAACGGAAGAAACAGGAACTGAGTGCTTTACAAGGACAGCTACCAACCATTAACCAGGAGAAGGACAATCAAGAACATTACATGCGTAGCTTAAGAGAGTCACTGGGAGTGGCAGAGAGAGCATTGGAGGCACAAAGGGAACATGAGAGGTCTATGCAAATCGGGCGGGATGTGAGCATGTGGTTAATGCTTATTCCCGTTATTGGCACCATAGCAGGTGAGTTATTGGGAAGTGAAGATCCAAATCTATATTGAATGTAGTAGTTCATCCGCATTTTGATTTATCAGAAGTCCAAGTGAGAGGGATGTTCAGAACATCCAGCAGCAGTTTTCAGACTGCGGACATTGCAAAGGATCTTGACAGTAAATGAAAAGAAGTTAAACACTGACTCTTTCCTTTCCAATAAAACTGCTGGACACACTTAGTGGGTCAGGCAGGATCTGTGGACAAAGAAGATGCTTTAACGTTACAAGCTATGTTCTGATGAAGGGTCTATGACCTTTCATCAGAACTGTGTAAAAAATGGAAATAAATCAGTTTCAAGATGTGGAATACATCTTGAGGGACCAGCAAGATCTGTGATCGGGTGGAGGACGGAGGGTTTTAGATGACAAAAGGTGTTCAGTGAAAGTGGGTGGCAAAGGGAATCGAGAATACCAACAGGAGACTGGGAAGGTTGATTATCTCAATGCCCTGAGTTCAGTGTTGATTCCCAAAGTTGTGACCCATTATGAGATGAGGTGCAGTCCGTGAGCTTAAATGGGCTTCATTAGAGCGGTGGTGGTGAATGCAGCCTCGGTTAATTGGGAATGGGAAAGAAAATGTCTTTCGAATTTCCAACAATTGACGCAATTTGCTTTTGTTTTTTTTGCTGTCGATGCATGAATGAAAACAAAAATTAGGATCTCAAGAGAACCTTTTGAGAAGAGTATCATAGCGATTAAAAACAGTAAATACGACTCCCTTGTTCAAGGAGGTAGTTATAGTCCAGTTAATCTAACATTTTATTGTTGGCAGGATGCCAGTGAGAAATCAAAAGATGAAGTGGCTGATTTTGTAGAAAAGCTGTATGTAATCAAACCAAGTCAACACAGTTTTTTGATAGGTAAAGCCTGTTTGTCCAATTTGTTGTCATTATATGAGGATTTGACAGGGAAAGTTAATAAATACAATATGTCCTCAAGTTTGTTTCGGAGAGGTTTACCCAAGGTGAAACAGTAAAAAAACAGAATTTTTTAAAGTTTTTCTTTTCAGAGTGGATGGCGAGTATTTGCAACAAACCTGCAAGAGGCAGATAAAATCATGACGTTTAAAAGGGTTTTAGATAGGCATATGGATATAGACAATAGACAATACATACAGGAACAGGCCATTTGGCCCTTCGAGCCAGCACTGCCATTCAATGTGATCAAGGCTGATCATCCCCAATCAGTATCCCGTTCCTGCCTTCTCCCCGTATACTCTGGGCTATCTTGAAGAGCCCTATCTAGCTCTCTCCTGAAACTATCCAGAGAACTAGCCTCCACCATCCTCTGAGGCAGAGAATTCCACACTCACAACTCTGTGTGAAAAAGTGTTTCCTCATCTCCATTCTAATGGCTTACCCTTTATTCTTAAACTGTGGCCCCTGTTTCTGGACTCCCCCAACATCGGGAAGATGTTTCCTGCCTCTAGCATGTCCAAACCCTTAACAGTCTTATATGTTTCTACAAGATCCCCTCTCATCCTTCTAAACTCCAGTGAATACGAGCCTAGTCTTTTCAGTCTTTCCTGCCTCAATCATAAGGATGTCCTTCCTCAAATTAGGAGACCAAAACTGGACACAATACTCCAGATGTGGTCTCACGAGAGCCCTATAAAATTGCAGAAGAACCTCTTTACTCCTATACTGAAATCTTCTTATGAAGGCCAACATTCCATTAGCTTTCTTCACTGCCTGCTGTACCTGCACGCCAACTTTCAGTGACTGGTGTACAAGGACGCCCAGGTCTCGCTGCACCTCCCCCTTGCCTAACCTAACCCCATTGAGATAATAATCTGTCCCCTTGTTTTTGCCGCCAAAGTGGATAACCTCACATTTATCTCTATTATACTGCATCTGCCACACATCTGCCCACACACTCAACCTGTCCAGGTCACCATGCAACCTCCTAACATCCTCTTCACAGATCACACTGCCACCCAGCTTTGTGTCATCCGCAAACTTGCTAGTGTTGCACCTAATTCCCTCTTCCAAATTACTAATATATATGGTAAACAATTGCGGCCCCAACACCAAGCCTTGCGGCACGCCACCTGCCACTGCCTGCCATTCTGAAAAGGACCCGTTCACTCCTACTCTTTGCTTCCTGTCTGCCAACCAATTTTCTATCCATGTCAACACACTACCCCCAATACTATGTGCTCTAATTTTAGTCACCAATCTCCCATGCGGGACCTTATCAAAGGCTTTCTGAAAGTCTAGATACACTACATCCACTGGCACCTCTTCATCCATTTTACTTGGCACATCCTCATAAAATTCCGGAAGATTAGTCAAGCATGATTTTCCTTTCATAAATCCATGTTGACTTGGACTAATCCTTTTACTGCTAACCAAATGCCCCTTTATTACCTCTTTAATAATTGACTCCAGCATCTTTCCCACCACCGATGTCAGGCTAACTGGTCTGTCAATCCCTGTTTTCTCTCTAGCTCCTTTCTTGAAAAGTGGGATAACATTAGCTATCCTCCAATCCACAGGAACTGATCCTGAATCGATCGAACATTGGAAAATGATCACCAATGTGTCCACTATTTCTCGAGCCACCTCTCTGAGGACCCTGGGATGCAGATCATCAGGCCCAGGGGATTTATCATCCTTCAGTCCCATTAGCCTACCCAATACTATTTCTCGCCTAATTAAAATGTATTTCAGTTCCCCTGACCCTTAGATCCTCTGTCCTCCAGTACATCTGGGAGATTGTTTGTGTCCTCCTTAGTGAAGACAGATCCGAAGTACCTGTTCAACTCTTCTGCCATTTCCTTGTTACCCATAATAATTTCACCCATGTCTACCTTCAAGGGACCCACATTTGACTTTGCTACTCTTTTTCCCTTAACATATTTAAAGAAGCTTTTACTGTACTTCTTTATATTCCTGGCCAGCTTCCCTTCGTACTTCATCTTTACAGCTCTTATTGCCCGTTTTGTTTCCTTCTGTTGTCCTATGAAAGTTTCCTAATCCTCTGGCTTCCGGCTACTCTTTGCTGTGTTATACATCTTTTCTTTTAGTTTTATTCTATCCCTAACTTCTCTTGTCAGCCACGGTTGCCTCCTACTCCCCTTAGAATCTTTCTTCCTTATTGGAATGAAATTATCCTGCGTCTTCCAGATTATGCCCAGAAATTACTGCCATTGCTGTTCCACCGTCATTCCTGCTAGGATCCCTTTCCAGTCTACCTTGGCCAGCTCCCCTCTCATGCCTTCATAGTCCCCTTTGTTCAACTGTATGATTGACATTTCCGATTTAACCTTCTCCTTCTCAAATTGCAGATTAAAACTAATCATATTATGATCACTACCTCCAAGCGAGTTCTCTTATCATATCTGGTTCATTGGACAACACTAAATCCAGAATTGCCTTTTCTCTGGTCGGCTCCATGACAAACTGCTCTAAGAATCCATCTCGGAGGCACTCTACAAACTCTCTTTCTTGGGGTCCTGAATCAACCTGATTTTCCCAGTCTACCTGCATATTGAAATCCCCGATCACCACAGTGGCATTACCTGTGTTACATGCCAGTTTTAACTCCTGCTGCAACTTACATCCTACATCCGGGCTACTATTTGGGGGTCTGTAGATAACAACAATTAGTTTCTTGCCTTTACAATTCCTCAGCTCAATCCGCAGTGACTCTACCTCGTCAGTCCCTACGTCTTCCCCTGCAAGGGACTGAATTCCATCCCTCACCAGCAGAGCTACCCGCCCCCCTCCTCTGCCCACCTGCCTGTCCTTTCTATATGATGTATAATCCTGAATATTAAGTTCCCAGGCCCGATCCTCCTGCAGCCACGTCTCAGTAATCCCCACAATGTTGTATCTATCAACCTCCAACTGAGCCTCAAGCTCATCCACCTTACTTCTTATACTTCGCACATTCATATACAATACTTTTAATTCCTTACGCATCTCACCTTTCACATCGATCCCTATTACACTTGGCCATACTCTCCTATCCCTTTGTGAGCTTTCTTTCCCATTAATTCTGGAGTCATTAACCATCCATTTACTCTCTTTCCCTTTACTCCATCCTTTACTATCCCATTTGCCACCCCACCCCCTTTATTCAGTTCAAAACCACCCGTGTAGCAGTGGCAAACCTGCCTGCCAGAATGCTGGTCCCCCACCTGTTAAGGAGCAATCCATCCCTTTTGTACAGTCCCCCCCTTACTCCAAAACAGATCCCAGAGGTCTAAGAATCTAAATCCCTGCCCCCTGCACCAGCTCCTCAGCCACACATTCAGGTCCTGCGTCTCCCTGTTCCTGCTCTCGCCAGCACGAGGAACTGGAAGCAAACCGGAGATAACTACCCTGGAGGTCCTTCTTTTCAGCATTTTTCTGAGCTCTCTAAAATCACGTTTCAGTATATTCATCCCCTTCTTTCCGACATCATTTGTGCCGACATGCACTACCACTTCCGGCTGTTCATCTTCGCCCTTGAGGATTTTCTACATTCTGTCAGTGACATATTGGATCCTGGCACCAGGGAGGCAGCGCACCATCCTCGAAACCTGTCTGTTGCCGCATAAACCCCCTGTCCGTACCTCTCACAATGGAGTCTCCAACTACCATGGCGTTGCCTGACGTTGGCCTCTCTTGTTTTGGCTCAACAGCCCTTTTTGCTTCGCAAGCCAGTCCGCCGCTCAGTGTGTTAACGTCTTCTATCCCGACAGCTTCTAAGTGGGTGAACCTGTGATCAAGAGGTACAACACCTGGGGACCTTTGCATTCCAAGTTTCCCTCCCTTTCTCACCGTCACCCACCTTCTCTCTTCCAGCACCTCAGGTGTAACAATCTTACTGTGGGACTTGTCGAGGAACGACTCCGTTTCTCGTACGAACCTGAGGTCATCCAGTTCCCCAACACGGTCCTTCAGGTGCTGTACCTGGATGCACTTCTCACATTTGTACCAGTCTGAGGCACTAGCAGTGTCCTTGACCTCCCACATCCCGCAAGCATCACACTGAATCAGTTTGCTTGACATTTCCTTCTTTCGTCTCTCCCTCTCCAGCGTTTGGTGTGGCGTCCTCCCCAAGCCTCCTCGCCGAAGACTCGCAGCCAAAGACTCGCACTTTTCTCACAGGGCACTTCCCTCGACAGGGCCGCACCCAGACCGCACCCACCCAAAGCCTTAATAATCTTATATGTTTCAATAAGATCCCCTCTCATCCTTCTAAATTCTACAGTATACAAGCCCAGCCACTCCAAACTATGAATATATAACAGTCCCACCATCCTGGAGATTAACCTTGTGAACCTACGCTGCATTCCCTCAATAGCAAGAATGTACTTCCTCAAGTTTGGAGACCAAAACAGCACACAGTACTCCATATGTGGTCTCACCAGTGCCCTGTACAACTGCCGGAGGACCTCTTTGCTCCTATACTCAACTCCTCTTGTTATGAAGGCCAACATGTACATGACTGATGAACATGGACCCCCAGATCCCATTGTCATGCTCCTTTTTCCAACATGACATCATTTAGATAATAATCTTCCTTCCAGTTTTAGCCAGCAAAGTGGATACCTTCATATTTATCCACATTAAACTGCATCTGCTCTGCATCTGCCCACTCACCCAACCTGTCCAAGTCACCCTACATCTTCATAGCATCCTCCACACTGTTCACACTGCCACACAGCTTTATGTCATCTGTAAACTTGCTAATGTTACTTTTAATCCCTTCGTCCAAATCATTAATATATATTGTAATTAGCTGCGTTCCCAGCACTGTGCCTTGCAGCACCCCACTAGCAGGCACGTGCTGTCAGGGTAGGCAAGGTAGCCAGTGCCTACCCTGAATAAAATTATAAAATGGTAATTATTAAATATAAATAGTAAAGGCACGGGAGAATTATGCTTACCTAAATGATCGATCTCTTAGGTAGGCATAATTCTCCCGTGCCTTTCATCTGCAGTACATTTAACACACGGGCGTATGTGCTGCTCAAGTGCCTTCGACGCTGCTTCAAGCCATCAGTGGCAGCGGTCTATAAAGGCAGCTGAAATTCTGTCTTGACACCGTGGACTGCGTGCATGTGCTGCGCTGCGCAGGTTTCTTGGCAGATGTTTTAAAGATGGATAGTGATTATCTTAAGAGTTTCTCTAAGCAATCTTATGAGGAAAAGACCAAAATAATTAAAATTGGCAGACCAATGCCGGAACTTAAAGAACTTCAACAGTGCAAAGGAACAAAAATAATTAAAAGATTTAAAACAGCTTGGTACAACAGGAAAGAGTGACTATGCAGTTGTATTTTAACAAATATAATGTGGTAAGTAAATTTCTTTGAGCTATATGTTTTTAAATACTTTAGAAGACAAATTACATTATAAAAGTCGAGAGAACAATCTGCGCATGCGCGGTTTTCAAGATTTTTTTAAAAGCCGTCTGACCAAAGATACTGACTGCCTCCCTTGACTAATTACCTACGGCACGTGCCTGCCCACTCATCAATGCCTGCCATTCTGAAATGGATCCTTTAATCCCTACTCTTTGTTTCCTGTCTGCCAACCAATTTTCTTTCCATGTCAGCACCCTCTCCCCAATACCATGTGCTCTAATGTTGCCCACTAATCTCCTATGTGGGACCTTATCAAATGCTTTCTGAAAGCCCTAGTACACTACATCCACTGGCTCTCCCTTGTCCATTATCCTGGTTACATTCTCAAAAAATTGTAGAAGATTAATCAAGCATGATTTCCCCTTCGTAAATGTTTTTTTAATTTTTTTTATTTATTAGAAGCAAGTGTTCAAAAATATAACCAGCGGCAATAATGCAGTTATTGTACAGCTTCAATTTTGACTTTTAGCTATAGTTAAGAGGAAAGAAGAGAGAAAAAGCAAGAGACAGGAAAAGTGGAATGTGCAAAGATAGAACCCCTAGACTACCAAAGTGGTGTAGCCAAAGAGTGAGTAAGTAAAATAAATAAGGAAGGAATAGAGAAATAAAAAAGACAAAAACAGAAAAAAAAGTGATGATATACCTGCCTCGCATCCCTCCCCACCCATTACCCAACCCGTAATTAGATTGAACTCCATATGTGTTGTACCATACTATCCTTGTAATAAATCAATGAATGGTGTCCATGTCTTTGAAAAATGCTCTGGTTTTTCTGCTAAGACAAGTCTAATATTTTCAAGATGTAATGTCTCAGACATAATCCACATTTTAAGAGTAGGGACAGATGTATATTTCCAAAATATGAGTATTCGTTTTTTCGCGGTTATCAGGCCATAATTAAGGAAACGTCTTTGAACTAATGATAGCTCAAAGCAGGCTTCTGACGTACCTAAAATAATCAATTCCGTGTCGGGGTCCAATTTTGTTTTTAGTGTTTTTGAGAGAATTTCAAAAATTCCTCTCCAAAAATTATGTCATTTTATGCAAGAGGCGAAGGAATGTTATAGTTGCTTCCTGAAGGAGACATTTATCACAAATAGGAGATACATTTGGAAAGATCTTATTCAGTTTAGACTTTTAATAATAGAGTCTATGCAGTATTTTAAATTGTATTAACGAATGTCTAACGTTAATCGAACAATTGTGTATATATAAAAGATTTTCTTCCCATCTGTCTTTTAGAATTTTTTGGCCAAGTTCCTCTTCCCAGGCTCTTCTAATTGCTTCTGATGGGATTTCTATATTTAAAAGGGTGTTATACAAATATGATGTTAACTTGTTTGACTCCGAATTTCTATCCATACATTCGTCTAGTATATCTGACAACAGTTTGGTAGTCTTGGGTGTATGTTTTCAGATAGTCACAAATTTGAAGATATCCGAAATATTGATTACCTTTCTGGTGATATTTCGACTGTAATTCTTGAAATGAGAGAAGAGTTCCCATCTCTTAAACATCTCTGAGTTTTTTGATTCCTAGTCTTTCCCAATACGCAAACGTTTTAACTATAATAGATGGCTTGAACAAAGGGTTATTGGCAATTGGTGAAAGAAGAGATAAATTTATCAGTTTAAAAGTTGATTTCACTTGTCTGCAGATTCGTAGAGTTCTGTGAATAATCGGATTTTTATCATATAATGTGTTCTTCAAATTTATTGGAGAGAGAAGAATCGCGCCTATATTAAAAGGCAAATAATCCTCTCTCTCCATTATTAACCAATCTACCTGTTGGCCTATATTGTCCAGCCAGTAGATTAATTTTTAATATTCGTTGCCCAGTAATAGCATAAGAAGTTGGGGAGAGCCAATCCACCAGTTTATTTGGGTTTACATAGATGCCGTTGATGAATTCTCTGTGTTTTATAATAGTAAGATTAAATGAGAACTTACCAGTTCGAAGTTTGATCTGTATTTTATGAGGAGTTACGATGAGGGATTACGTGAAGACCCCGTCCAGCACGCATGCGCGACATTTCTTCAAAGCAGCGGTGTGGATTCACAGAAAAACACAACAATTGAAATAAATATAGTAAAGAAAAAATAAGAACTTAATTACCAGTTGATCTGTATAATAGAGGGTGGGAGCGGAGGGCACGTAATCCCTCATCGTAACTCCTCATAAAATACAGATCAAACTTCGAACTGGTAAGTTCTCATTTAATCTTACTATTTTACTTCGGAGTCACGTGAGTGACTACGTGAAGACTTCAAAGCTCTGTGAATCCGAACCGTGAACCAGCTCATGCTTCACTCACTGCCTGAAGACCTTAGAGGGAGGAAGCATGTTATACAATCAACAATAACCTGTTTGTGAACAAAAAAGGTTTATTAATAACAACAAAAACAGAGAGCTCCCCCGGGCTTAAATTAAATATTATCTGCAGACTCTAAAATTCTGTCTGCAAATGTAGCAGGCTCCGCCAGTGGCTTATTATAAAACCTTTGGAAAGTTCTCTCCGAGGACCATCCTGCTCTGGCCAGAATATGGTCCATAGGCACATCCATTCGCCTAGCAGCCGACGTAGATGCAGCCCTGGTGGAATGAGATTTGTAAACATTAGTATCGACTCCCACGGACTTAAGCACCTGCTTGAGCCACCTTGAAATGGTTTGGCTCGTCACCTGACCATGAGGCTTCTTGTGGCTTATCCATAAGGCTTTTTCTCTCCCTCTTAAGTTATATGTTGTGTCTATGTAGTTGGCGAGATGGGTCTTGGCACACAACCGTGGGTCAGGTGAATATGCCCGGAACTCCATAACTGGAGGCGTGGTACCTGGTCTAGTTTGTTTGACCAGCCCCTGAATGTGAAATGTGATACAGTCCAATGACTCTGTCATTCTGTCCAGCCTCAGAAGGTGGAGGGACTGTACCCTTTGAGCTGACACTAGTGCCATGAGCATGACTGATTTCAGTGTAAGTTGTTCCAGAGTGAGTGACCTGGGTGGTGGCCATCCCCTAAGGTATGTCAGTACTATGCTGACATCCCAGATCTGAGTGTACCTAGGCCTAGGGGAATTGGTGTTAAAAATGCCCCTCATGATTTTGACCACTAGTGGATGGGACCCCAAAGTCAGTTGTCCTGCTGCTGGAACCAAATAAGCTGACAACGCACTCCTGGCTGTATTAATGGCGCTGTAGCTGAGTCCTTCCCGATGTAATCCAAGCAGAAACTCCACAACACTGGTGGCTGTAGCTGTAGTGTAGGTAGTTCCTGTTTTGGAGCAATACCGTTCCCATTTTCTTATGTTGGTCAGGTATTGTCTCCTGGTGGACTCCCGGTGAGATGCGGTCATCATGTTGATGGCGTCCTCAGACAGTCCCAGGCCCAGTAGAGGTCTTTTTAGAATCTGCAAGCCAGGAGATTGACTCTGTCATGGCACGGGTGACTAATGCCTGACACTTGGTGGATTAATAACTGTCGACTGCTGGGGAATTCCAACGGTGTTTCAACAGCCATGTCGAAAGCCACTGGGAACCATGGCTGTGTAGGCCAGTCAGGTATTATCAAGATTCCTGAAGCGGAATCCAAT
This sequence comes from Okamejei kenojei, assembly GCA_035221665.1. Lineage (NCBI taxonomy): Eukaryota > Metazoa > Chordata > Chondrichthyes > Rajiformes > Rajidae > Okamejei > Okamejei kenojei. The sequence goes on from CM069138.1 coordinate 23,861,765, forward strand.
TGAATCTTGCGTAATACCCGACTGATGAGGCAGAAGGGAGGAAAAGCATAAAAGAACATTTTCCCCCAATGCAGCGAGAATGCATCAACTGCTGCTGCCTCAGGGTCTGGTTCCCAAGCGACATATGTTGGTACCTGGTGATTCAGCCTGGATGCAAATAGATCGATATCTGGTGTGCCATATTGCTTTGTAATTTCAGCAAATACTTTGGGATTTAACATCCATTCGATGTTATCATTGAATCTGCGTGACCTGGTGTCTGCCACTGTATTTTGCTTACCTGGTAGGTAAGTTGCTGATAACCAAATATGCCTTTTAACACACCATTGCCAGATTAGGTTGGCCAAATTGTCACACGATACCGACTTTACACCACCCATGTGATTGATATAAGCCACCACCGTGGTATTATCTAATTGCAACCGGACATGTGCATGATGCGTATTAGATGAATATGCTTTTAACCCATAAAACGCACCCAACATTTCTAAATAGTTGATACCCCGTGTCTGTAGGCAAGATGATTCAAATTTACTCCATCTGCCCCCTGTGCTGGATTGCATGTTAGTTGCTCCCCAGCCCAAAGCACTGACATCCGTTTGAATGGTTAATACTGGGTTGGTGATTATTATGGGACTGGAGCTGAGCCTTACGTTCCTTGCCCACCATTGTAACTCTGGAATGGATTCAGCAGTTAAACTTATAGCTCGGTCGAAGTGACCTGAGTTTTGATTTAGTGCATGCACTTTAGCTCTTTGCAAATTTTGATAGTGCAAAGGCCCAAATTGTACAGCTGGAAAAGCTGCTACCATTTTGCCAATAACTCTAGCTACCTCCCGTATGGTTGGCTGATGTTTATTCATGAGTTTGTTGCATGATAGCGCCAATTCTGATGCTTTCCCCTTCGGCAGAGTTACAATCATGCGAACAGTATCAATCGTAAATCCAAGATAGTCCATGGCAGTGGACGGTGTAAGATTGGATTTATCTGGATGTATGACAAACCCCAAAGTTTCAAACAAACGTTTGGTGGCTGCTACTGCCAGAATGGCTGTCTCCAAGGTTTTCCCTACTATTAAAATGTCGTCTAAATACGCCATGACTATATGCTTTTGTTTCCTCAATAATGCCAAGGCAGGTTTTAAGATTTTAGTGAACAGCCTTGGAGCAGAGGTTAGCCCATTTGGTAAGGCTTTAAATTGCCATAGCTGTTTCATCCAGATAAATTTTAAATATTTTCGATGCTCCTTGTGTATGGGTACTGAGTAGTAGGCATCTTTTAAATCAATGCTTGCTAGAAAGTACCCTCTAGAAACCAATAGTCTGGCTGTTTCAAAAGTATCCATCTTGAAATGTATATACCTGACAGACTTGTTTAAAGTAGTTAAGTCAATGATGATGTGTCATCCACCATCTTTTTTGATTTTAGTGAAAATATTAGACACAAATTCCAAAGGTTCATGTTTTGTTCTTTCAATGACACCTTTTGCTTGTAACCTCATAAGTTCAGCTTGACCCTCTTGTTTCTCTTTGACTGAGAGGGTGAATACCCTTTGGGGTATATGCTGAACTGGTGGAAAGTTTTCATGAACTAAGTCAATTTTGTAGCCATGAACGCTGCTGAGTATTATACACTACTGTCATTAGTGATGGATTCCCATGCATCCAAAAACAAGTGCAATCTCCCCCCTGTTAGTATAGAGCCCCTACTGCTCATATGCTGAGAGGAACCAGACCCACCTACCTCCATGGTTATTGGTGCTTCTTCTGCCTCTTCGCTGGGCGATGAGGCGTCTGCTGGGCTGTAGAGGGTTGATGTTGATCTCGATGTTGTTGGGGGTGGCGCATTTTCCATGGGGTCCGCTCTGGGCCCTGGCCTAAAAAAGGCTTACGGGGAATGGTTGCGGACCCCGAGCTTTCACCAGTCCCATAGTGTGGTCGACGACTGGTGGACGCCATGGGGTACTGCCGCCTGGGTTTGTTAGGTCTGCTCGGTCCCAAACCTGCCCTCACGAGACCAAAGGTCTTGGATTCTTCCTCTAGGTCTTTCACCTTTTTTGGAAGGTCTTTCCCAAAGAGCAGAATAGGAGGTTCTGAACCCGGTGTTTTGCAAAGTCCCAAATTTAGGGTTGAGGGCAGGCTTGATAATCTCCTTTCGTAAATTGTTTATTTCATATTGAGTGGTGCACAGCAGAGCTAATGTGTCTTGCTGATTTGTGGAGATGTCCGCACCATCAATGGACCGAGCATAAGATGTTATTCCTGCAGTCAGGAGTTTAAGGATCTTCTGGAGCTTCAACTCCAGGTTTCTGATGTTCTGCCCCAAATGTCCCCAAATTTGGCTATTGACAGCAGGTACATTCAAAGATGTACAATTTACTGGGGCTGTATATAGTTGAAGAGCCTCATTGACCACCTGTTCTTGTAGGGGTTTTGAGGACAGGTGGTTAATGCTGGCTGCAAGTTTCGGCTCTAACGGCCGACTCGCTTGTGGAATTGCCACGTAGCGGTTGACCACACCCAGCAGCTCTTCCTGTTCCTGTACACCCTGCGTACTCCCGATATCTTCAGCCAGTGACCCCTCTTCTTGACCAGCCCAGACCTGGTCGCCAATGCTGCCTTCAAAAGAAGGTGAGGCAATGGCCAGTGCCGTAAAAGGCACTGCGGGAGTGCCTGAGCTCCCTTGGCGAGTCTGCTGCTGCTCTCTCAGCTGATCTCGCTGGAGCAATTGCTCCATAAGCCGTTCCATGCGGCTTAGGCGGCTGCCTGTGTCGCTCTCGAGCGGTAAGGCATCTTCATCCGAATCGTCGGACACTACCGCCCGGTTCTGGCTGCAGGTACCTCCAGCCCGCTGCTCAGGCAGCACTAGCGGTGCTGGGCTCGGCTCGGTAGTTATACCCACCGCCTCTTGCCCCCCCTCCAAAGAGCATTCCTCAACGGAGGACGAACGGGGGCGAGCTGCAGATTTCTTTCCTCTGGCCTTGCTCATTCTTCCTGGAACACAAGCAGACCACAGAGAGAAAGACACACGGCCACGGTAAAACTTACCTGTCGGCCCGACTTTTCAATTTGTAGCGGGAGCGCCTTGAACTCCCGTTCGTCGCGGGTGCACTGCATGAATGCTAATGTCGCGCATGCGTGCTGGACGGGGTCTTCACGTAGTCACTCACGTGACTCCGAAGTAAAATCCCAAATAAAGTTTGTAATCAGAGAATCAAGTTTTATAGGCTAACTGGTCTATAATTTCCTCTTTTCTCCCTGCCGCTTTTCTTGAAGAATGGGATAACATTAGCCACCCTCCAATCCACAGTAACTGATCCTGAATCTATAGAACATTGGAAAATGGTCACCAATGCGTCCACGATTTCCAGAGCTACTTCCTTAAGTATCCTGGGATGCAGACCATCAGACCCTACGGATTTATCAGCCTTCAGTCCCATCGGACCCAACACCATTTCCAGCCTAATATGAATTTCCTTCAGTTCCTTTGCCACACTAGATCCTCTGCCACTAGTATCTGGGAGATTGTTTGTGTCCTCCTTATTGAAGATGGATCGAAAGTGCCTGTTCCTCATCTGCCATTTCATTGTTCCCCATAATAAATTCACCTTTTTCAGTTTTCAAGTGTCCTACTTTGGCCTTATTAGTTATTTCCTCCTCCGACACCTGGAGAAGCTTTTATTATCCTCCTTTATAGGCTTGGCTAGTTTACCTTCATACCTCATCTTTTCTCCCCATATTGCCTTTTTAGTTTTCTTCTGTTGTTCTTTAAAAGCTACCCAATCCTCTAGCTTCCTGCTCATCTTTGCTATGTTATATTTCTTCTCTTTTATTTTGATACTGTCCCTGACTTCCCTTGTCAGTCACGGTCGCCCCTTAGTCCCCCTTGGAATCTTTCTTCCTCTTTGGAATGAACCGACTGCACCTTCTGGATTATTCCCAGAAATACCTGCCATTGTTGTTCCACTGTCATCGCTGTTTGGGTATCTTTCCAGTCAATTTTGGCCAACACCCCCCTCATGGCTCCATAGTCTCCTTTGTTCAACTGTAATACCGACATCTCCAATTTACCCTTCTCTCCCTCAAATTGGAGATTAAAACTTATCATATGGTGGTCACTACCTCCTAATGGCTCTTTTACCACGGGTTCCCATACCAAATCTGGTTTATTACTCAACACTAAATCCAGAATTGCCTTCCTCCTGGTAGGCACTAGTACAAGCCACTTTAAGAATCCATCACAGAAGAACTCCACAAACTTCCATTCTTGGGGTCCAGTTCCAACCTGATTTTCCCAGTCTACCTGCAGGTTGAAATCTCCCATGACAACCGTAGCTTTACCTTTGCGACATGCCAATTTTAACACATGATTCAATTTGACCCTACATCCAGGCTACTGTTTGGGGGCCGGTAGATTAATCACATTATGGTGTTTTTACCTTTACAATTCCTCAGTTCTATCCATACTGACTCTACATCTCCTGATTCTATGTCACCCCTCGCAAGGGACTGAATTTTATTTCTCATCAACAGTGTTAGCTCACACCCTCTGCCCACCTAGCTGTCCTTTCAATAGGACGTATCCTTGTATATTCAGTTCCCAGCCCTGGTACTCTTGCAAATCTGTAATTCCCACAACATCATATTTGCCAATTTCTAACTGAGCCTCAAGCTCATCCCCTTTATTTCTTATACTTTTTTGCGTTCACGTACAACACTTTGACTTCGGTATTCACCTCGCCTGCCACACCAGTCACTATTGGACCTGATCTTACTCTCTTATCCCTTCTTAAACTTTCGTTCCCATTAAATCGGGAGTTCTTTGTCAATTTTCCTGTACTCACTTCCCCTTTAACTCAACTTTATACTCCCAATTTGTCGATCCCTCTCCCCGACTATTTAGTTTAAACCCACACGTGTAGCACTAGCAAACCTGCCTGCCAGTACGTTGGTCCCTCTCCAGTTAAGGTGTAACGCATCCCTAATGAGGAGGTCAATCCTTCCACAGAAGAGATCCCAGTGGTCTATACAGTTAAATCCTTGCTCCCTGCACCAGCCCCCGAGCCACACATTCAGATCCCCTAGCTAGCTGTTCCTGCCCTCACTAGCACGAGGTACTGGAAGCAATCCACAGATAATCACCCTTGAAGTCCTGCTTATCAGTCTTCTTCCTAGCTCTCTAAAATCGCTTTGCAGAACCTTCTTCCTCTTCTTCCCGATGTTGTTTGTGCCCACGTGCACAACTACTGCCGGCTGTTATATCTGGCACCCTGGAATCAGAGAAATCAGACCATCCTCGCGTCTCGCCTACCGCCATAGAATCACCTGTCCACACCTCGGACAATGGAGTGCCCACCACTATTGCTCTGCCTGATGTCAGTCTCGCCAGTCGAATCTCATCTGTAGGCATGGAGCCACCGACCTGTCCGCTGCTTGGTCTGGAAGCGTCTGCTTCGACAGCTCCCAAAAGGGTGTACCCGTTTCCATTTGGCACAGCCACTGGGGTCTCCTGCACTCCACGGTTACTCCCCTTTTTCCCAGAAGGCAAAAGCCTCAATTTCCAACGTGTAGACTGCTTGGCTCAGCCACGTCACCGAATACTCTTCAGCCAAAGATTCGCATTTTTCTCGCCAAATACTCGCACTTTTCTCACAAGGCATTCCCTCTACAGGTCGCTCCCCGACACATGACAGGGACCAGGAATGGAGGCTTTCCAGGGAGGATGATTTCAGCGAGAGGATGTGGCAGGGATGGCTCTTTCATACCCCTCATAAATGTAGCTGAAATACAAAACATACCACCGTGTCCAGTAACTTTACAGGAAGAGGCTATTCAGCCTCCTGTATCTGATTAGTTTGGCAACAAATGGAGAAATTAGTAAACAGCAGTCCTAGAAAAAATAGACAAATTCTCAAGACATGGAGACAAATCTCTGAGCAAAATATCTCTTCAGATTAACATGGGCAGTGAAGTCTGTGCTGCCTTCTGAAAATCCAAATACATCCACTGGTTTCCCCTTCACCTACTCTATTGGAGACATCTTCAAAGCAGAAAACTGCATAAGGAAAAACCAATTGGAGCTCTAAACATTTTGCACGGTTGAAGGTTCATTTAACATTCACGTTGAGACAGACATTTCTTGCACTGACTGTTCGGTGATGGATACTCCCCCCCCCCCATTTACATACTACACAGCCCATGAGAGATAGTTCTAATCTGCTCTGTATCTTGATTTGGCTGCACTGAGGAAAGCCATGTACAATTCTGAACATTATTTTGACTGAAGGATATTTTGGCAGGGGATGCAAAATATGTGTTCAAGGATGTGTGGGAAGGAACTGCAGATGCTGGTTTAAACCGAAGATCAACACAAAATGTTGGAGTAACAAAGCGGGACCGTCAGCTTCTCAGGATACCCAGTTATTCCAGCATTTACTGTCTTTCTGTGTGTTTAGGGATGATTTACAAAGATTCTATAAACTTGCATATTTCATGAAAATATGATGGGCTTGAAGGGTGTGATCTGGTGGACATTTTTGAAACTGTGAAACAATTTGGGATATGTTGGCAGAAGTTACAGAGGCTTGCAAAAGTATTCATACCCCTTGAACTTTTCCACATTTTGTCACGTTACAACCACAAACGTAAATGTTTTTTATTAGCATTGTATGTGATAGACCAACACAAAGTGGCGCATAATTGTGAAGTGGAAGAAAAATGATACATGGTTTTCAAATCTTTTTACAAATAAAAAACTGAAAAGTGTGGCGTGCAAAAGTATTCAGCCCCCTTTACTCTGATACCCCTAAATAAAATGCAGTGCAACCAATTGCCGTCAGAAGTCACCTAATTAGTAAATAGAGTCCACTTGTGTGTAATCTAATCTCAGTATAAATACAGCTGTTCTGTGAAGGCCTCAGAGGTTTGTTAGACAACATTAGTGAACAAACAATGTTCCTTGGGCATCATGAAGCCCAAGGAACACACCAGACAGGTCAGGGATAAAGTTGTGGAGAAGTTTAAAGCAGGGTTAGGTTATAAAAAAATATCCCAAGCTTTGAACATCTCACGGAGCACTGTTCAATCCATCATCCGAAAATGGAAAGAGTATGGCACAACTGCAAACCTACCAAGACATGGCCGTCCACCTAAACTGACAGGCCGGGCAAGGAGAGCATTGATTAGAGAAGCAGCAAGAGGCCCATGGTAACTCTGGAGGAGCTGCAGAGATCCACAGCTCAGATGGGAGATTCTGTCCACAGGACAACTATTAGTCGTGCACTCCACAAATTGGGTCTTTATGGAAGAGTGGCAAGAAGAAAGTCATTGTTGAAACAAAGCCATAAGAAGTCCCGTTTGCAGTTTGCCACAAGCCATGTGGGGGACACAGCAAACATGTGGAGGAAGGTGCTCTGGTCTGATGAGACCAAAATTGAAGTTTTTGGCATAAATGCAAAACGCTATGCGTGGTGGAAAACTAACACTGCACATCACCCTGAACACACCATCCCCATTGTGAAACATGGTGGTGGCAGCAACATGCTGTGGGGATGCTTTTCTTCAGCAGGGACAGGGAAGCTGGTCAGAGTTGATGGGGAGTTGGATGGAGCCAAATACAGGGCAATCTTGGAAGAAAACCTGTCGGAGTCTGCAAAAGACTTGAGACTGGGGCGGAGGTTCACCTTCCAGCAGGACAACAACCCTAAACATACAGCCAGAGCTACAATGGAATGGTTTAGATCAAAGCATATTCATGTGTTAGAGTGGCCCAGTCAAAGTCCAGACCTAAATCCAATTGAGAATCTCTGGCAAGACTTGACAATTGCTGTTCACAGATGCTCTCCTTCCAATCCGACTCAGTTTGAGCTATTTTGCAAAGAAGAATGGGCAAAAATGTCAGTCTCTAGATGTGCAACGCTGGTAGAGACATACCCCAAAAGACTTGCAGCTGTAATTGCAGCGAAAGGTGGTTCTACAAAGAATTGACTCGGGGGGGCTGAATACTTTTGCACGCCACACTTTTCAGTTTTTTATTTGTAATAAAATTTGGAAACCATGTATCATTTTCCTTCTACTTCACAATTATGCACCACTTTGTGTTGGTCTATCACATTAAATCCCAATAAACTACATTTACGTTTGTGGTTGTAACATGACAAAATGTGGAAAAGTTCAAGGGGTATGAATACTTTTGCAAGCCACTGTAGATGAAGTTAGATGAGAAAGGATAGGAGATGGTTCCAATGTTGCTTATTCACCAGCATGGAACAGTTTGGCTGACGGGCCAATTTCGATGCTGCAAAATCTATGTCACATAATTTGGTGAACTGTTGCTTATTGAGCAACATTTTTCATGAATGGCCTTGTCCACTGGCCAGATATCAGTATAAAATCCAAAGTACAGCAAGCTCGTCATTGAGTGTTATAACAATTAATAATGAAAAATAAATATTTCATTCAGTAAAATCATTTCTGCCCACAGGAGGTATATCTGCCCTTGCTTGTGAAGCCAGCAGAGCTGAGGCAGAGGCCAATTGTCGATCGCTTGGTGAAGAAGTGCGGAGAGGAGAGGAGAAAGTTTCAAAATGTTCATCAGATCTGCAATCTTGTATGTCACGCATAGAGCAGGTGAGAAACGAGATTTGCCAGACTGAAAGAACAATACAAGCTGTGGACGATCAACTGAAGAGGCAGCAAGAGCGACTGGAACATTTCTTCGATATAGATTGCCAGCTGAAACATGGAACACTCAGTATGAGTGAACTGCTCGGGAAAGTGGAAGTGCTGAAGTGGCGCAGTAAGAAATTCCTGAATCTGGATGCTCTGAACATTATTGTACAGGACGTTATTGCCCACATATTAAAGCTGCCTAACCTGCTCGAGGGGAAGTTGCTGCATTTGGAGCCATACACTGTTAACATGCTGACAACCTTCAGTGATCAGCTGCGGGCCATTGAGTGGTCAGATTCAGATCTTAGTGAATGGACCTAATGCCAATGAGCAGGGCGACTGTGTGCACTGGATTGTGCCACATGGCACTGTGTCACTGAAGGCAACCGATGTGATAAATGTTTGCTCTTTCCTCTTTCTTTCTGTCCCTGTGGCTCGTGATGAAGTTATATTTTGAAGGCGTTGAGTCATCCAGCACAGAAACAGGCCTTTTGGTTTGAGCCAACCACAGCCCACCCATTTTCAATGACCCTGCATTAATCTCATTTATTGTTCCTCCCACATTTCCACAAAACACCGTGTCACTGCAGTGAAGTGATCAATATTTTATTATTCGACTCTCCCTCTCTGACCTCGGGGTCCCAAATGCTATGTTATCCTCACAAATCATTGAGTCACCCAGCACTGAGCCTAGGCCAACCATTTACAATGATCCTGAATAAGATTTTTTTTTTTTTCACGCATCCCAACCACCTCCCCACAGATTCTCCTCCTCACACACACTCACACACTCCCACACAACCCGGGTCTCTGGCACATATACTATCTTTTTTTACAACCACTCAAAGAGATATTTAGGTTAGTACCAGCATAAAAATAATTCTAGGCAAATGTATTTAACAATCTAGATGAAGTTGAACTTTGGTATTCAGGAATATTGTCCAGATATTTCTAAATTATTCCCACAATTTATAATGATTCAAGGCACTGCTCTAAGCCACATGTCGTTCAGAGTGATTTGAGTCAGATACATCCAACTGAGTGTGCAACCTTGTTAAGTTTCTAGCTGGTCATGACTAAATCATATCAACCAATACCCTGTATTCATTAGACTGAAATGTTTGCACGGTGATTAAAATGATCAATGTTTTGCTATGCTTGTTATTAAATATGAATAATCACACGATTTGTAGTTGGAATTCATTACTGATTTAGAGAGAAATCTCATTCATTCACTCAGTGTGTAAATGTGATGTGGAGACAGTTTGGGTGATGTCAGATGAATTGATGAGGCAGATTCAGTCATCAATTCCTACAACAACAACACTTGAGACAGCGCTTCTAAAGCCCCTGTCCCACTTCCTGAGTTACCACAAATTCTCCCGAGTTTTCCCCTTAATTCAAACTTGGAGAATTACAGTAATTGCCAGCTGTAGTTACTCGGGGCTATTATTTTTACTCGGTGACATTTTTCAACATGCTGAAAAAATGTCCCGACTTAACCTATGCCCTGAGTTCCTACGGCTGGCATTACGAGCTGCTACGAAATATCTACGGACTCGCTACGGACATCCCCCAAGTTTGAATCAAGGGGAAGACGCGGGAAAATTCATGAGTAACTCGGGAAAATGGGACTGGGGCTTAACGCAGTGAAACATTGATAGATATCTCATTGGCCATCATTCTAAAATTGAGACTGAGCCAGAAAGGAGTATTGCAGGAGCTGCCCGTGTGCTCTATCAAAGCAGCAGGTTCTAGGGAGCATCTTAATGGAGGAAGGAGGGTTGAGGGAGTTCCTGAGCTTGGGGACCTGGCATCTAGCAATGGTTGTGAGAATCAAAATAGGGTATGTACTGGGTTCCAGAACTGGAGGAGAGCAGTAATCTTGCAAGATTACAGAATGGAAGCAGTTTCCAGACACGGATTACACAGGAGAAATAGCAAGGAAGAGGACAAAATATCACAATGTAAACACTGAATTCAATCCTCCAATATTGAGTTGAAGGAAATTCCCCACTTACCCCGTACTGTGGATGAGACATCCACGCTGATGATTCAGGGATAGCAGTGGGTTGAGAGACATGGGTGATGAGAAAATACTGAAGGAAGGTGATGTGGTATTTTCTGGAGGAAATTGCTGAGGGTTAGATATGAAGGTCAAGGCCAGTTTCTGAAATTTAAAAGAATGTGCGGCAATGAAATCATTGCTGCCCAATCTCCAACTGAGCAGATGAATGAGAATAGATAGAGGGAAGAATGGTCCAACCCAGCTGGACAGTGGTGCTGTAGTTTAAGCTGGGCATAGCCTTAACATCAGAGATGGTCATTCAAAATTGTGGCAGGAAGCACTTTATACATACTTAGACAAACCATGTCAAAGATGGATTTCTCTCCCCAAGGGAAGATCTGCAAATCTATTCCAGATCCAAGGTGGGTCAATGGCATCAACATATAGGTAAATTAATTGTGCAACAGATCATATCCAAGCCCTTCTCCCAGCCTGGTTATGGCTGTAATATCCCCATCCCAAGTACAAATCCATGCCCTGAACTCATCATCCTTACCCACACGTGCACTACTGCCATCTCCCAGTGACCAGTCGCTCAGACTGTCCGCAGCCGGAGTAAAAAAGGCCTTTGCCAGCATCAACCCACGCAAAGCCACAGGGCCAGACAACATTCCTGGGTGTGTGCTAAGAGATTGCGCCGAGCAACTGAAAGATGTCTTCACAGATATTTTTAACACCTCGCTCAGCCAGGCAGTAGTGCCCAACTGTCTTAAGAGTGCCACCATCGTTCCTGTCCCGAAGAAACCAAACCCAGCCTGCCATAATGACTTTCGACCAGTGGCTCTAACACCCATTGTAATGAAGTGTTTTGAGCGACTGGTTATGCAGCATATCAAAAATAGCCTACCTGCCGACCTAGACCCACTGCAGTTGGCCTACAGCGCCAACCGATCCACAGAGGATGCAGTCTCAACAACACTGAACCTCGTACTGCCACACCTTGATCGGAAAAATACTTATGCCAGGATCCTCTTCATAGACTTCAGCTCCGCTTTTAACACAATCATTCTGCAGCAGCTGGTGGAGAAGTTGGAGTTATTGGGGGTTGATGCTGGCACATGTAACTGGGTCCTGAACTTTCTATCACAGCGGCAGCAGACAGTCAGGGTGGGCAGTAGGACATCAAAAACCATAGCTGCGAGCACTGGTATGCCCCAAGGCTGTGTCCTAAGCCCCCTGCTGTTTAGTCTGCTTACACACGACTGTACTGCTAGACTCAACAACAACTTCATCAACAAGTTCACTGATGACACAACAGTGGTGGGTCTCATCAGTGACAATGATGAGTCGGCGTACAGGATGGAGGTGGAGCTGCTCACAGGATTGTGCGAATCCCACAACCTCATTCTCAACGTGGGAAAAACGAAGGAGATGATGGTTGACTTCAGGAGGGCGGGAAAACAACACCATACACCTCTGCACATCGATGGAGCTGATGTGGAAAGGGTCAGCAGTGTGAAGTTCCTAGGACTCCACCTGTCAGATGACCTGACGTCCACGCCCAACACCACAGCACTGGTCAAGAGAGCCCAGCAGCGACTACACCCTCTCCAAAGACTACAGAAAGCTGGTCTCCCCACTGCACACCTACTAACTTTTTATAGGGGGACAATCGAGAGCACATTAACCTATGGCATCACCTCCTGGTTCGGGAGCTGCAAGGCGTACGAACGGCACCAACTGGACAGGATTGTGAAGACCACCAGCAGGATTATTGGTGCTCCACTCCCTTTATTGCTGGACATATACAGGAAGAGATGTATTAGCAGAGCCATCTCCATCATCAAAGACCCCTACCACCCATCGCATCACATATTCTCCATCCTGCCATCTGGGAAGAGGTACAGGAGTATCAGCTGCAAAACCAGCAGGAAGCTCCTCAGCTTCTTCCCGCAGGCAATTAGACTGATAAACGGACTTTGCCCCCTGCCAAAGTATCGTGCACCGAACACCAACCTGGACACACTGAAGCAGAGCCATTGTCGTGCCACTGCCGATCGGAACTCGTGACATATGTACTTTTATTCTCTATTTCTATTTATTTTTTACCACGCACTGAATGGACACTGGTTGAGAAACGCTTTTTCGTTTTCCTCTGGGTATGCAAATACTCAGAAAAATGATAATAAAGATATACGCCAGGCTACAGGTATCAAATTATCCAGTTTAATCTATCAGACCTTCCTCACTCCCTGAATTGTCCCTGCCCATCCTCTCTGCTGCACCTACTCACATTGACATCTACACCGGGCTCTATTTCCCAATCTGCCACCCTAATGCTTTGGGTCAGACCCATCAGCCAGATTAGTTTAAACACTCCCAAGCAGCAAATCCCATCCAGGATATCAGTGTGCTTCCTTTTCATGTGCTATCCTTACCGCTTCTACAGGTTTCACCTTCCCTGCAAGAAATCCCAATGGCCATATACCTGAAGCCCCCCTGCACCAGATCCTTAGGCACACATTTATGTCTTTAATTCCTGTTCTCTGTCTTACCAGCTATTAGTACATTGACTTCAATGATAGTTTATTTTAGAAACGGAAACAGGTGGAAACAGGCCCTTCGGCACACCCAGTCCGCACCGAGCAGTGATCCCCACACATTAACACTAGTCTACTCATACTCGGGACAATTTTACATTTATACCAAACCAATTAACCTACAAATCAGTATGTCTTTGGAGAGTGGAGGTAACCGAAGATCTCGGAGAAAACACACGCAGGGCACGGACGGAATGTACAAACTCCGTACAGACAGCACCCGTAGTCAGGATCGAGCCCGGCAGGATAGATTCTAACATTTTCCCTTTCACAGATGTTGAGCTAATAGGCTTGTCATTTTCTGCTTTTTGTCTGTCTTTTTCGAATAATGGGTTTATGGGGATCACTTTATTAAGGGATTAATAAAGGGATTTGCGATTTTATAGTCTAATGGAAAGTTGCTGGAATTATGTGACTGCATCATTCTCTCTTCTCCCAAATTCTGACAGGCAGAAGATACAAATGCTTGAGAGCATAAACCACCAGATAGATTCAGGAACAATTTCTTCCCTGCTGTTATCCGGCACTTGAAAGGAGATAGGGATGTATTCCCTATCTTCTAACCTACCATGTTATGACCCTTTCACTTTCTTCACCTACACCTTCTTTGTAGCTGTGACACTGTATTCTGCACTCTCCATTTTTTCTCATTCTGCACCACCTGATGTGCTCATGTGTGGTATGTGTGGTAAGCTTTTGGTGTGCTGGCCTTTATAAATCAGAACATTGAATATAGAAGTTGGAATGTAATGTTAAAATAGTACAAGGCATTGGTGAGGTCCATTCTGGAATACGGTGTACAATTTTGGTCGCCAAATTATAGGAAAAATGTCAACAAAATAGAGAGCGTACAGAGGAGATTTGCTAGAATGTTGCCTGGGTTTCAGCACCTAAGTTACAGAGAAAGGTTGAACAAGATAGGTCTACATTTTTTGGAGCGCAGAAGGTTAAGGGGGGACTCGATAGTCCTTAAAATTATGAGAGGGATAGACAGAGTTGACGTGGATAAGCCTTTTCCATTGAGAGTAGGGAAGATTCAAACAAGAGGACATGATTTGAGAATTAAGGGACAAAAGTTTAGGGGTAACATGAGGGGGAACCTCTTTACTCAGAGAGTGGTAGCTGTGTGGAATGAGCTTCCAGTGGAAGTAGTGGAGGCAGATTCGAGTTTATCATTTAAAAATAAAAAATAAATTGGACGGGAAAGGAATGGAGGGTTATGGTCTGAGTGCAGGTAGATGGAACTAGGTGAGAGTACGTGTTCGGCACAGACTAGAAGGGCCGTGATGGCCTATTTCCGTGCTGTAATTGTTATATGGTTATATAATTGTTATATGATTTGCCTGGATAGCATGTAAAATAGTAAGATTAAATGAGAACTTACCAGTTTGAAGTTTGATCTTTATTTTATGAGGAGTTGCGATGAGGGACTACGTGAAGAACCCCGTACAGCCTTTGGTGCGTCAATCTTCAAAGCAGCGGATTGAAATCACAGATAACAATGACTGAAGTATAATGGTAAGATAACACAGACGAGAACTACCAGATGAGATCTATGAGGGCTGGGAGCAGAGGGCACGTAGTCCCTCATCGCAAAAACCTCATAAAATAAAGATCAAACTTCAAACTGGTAAGTTGTCATTTAAACCTACTATTTTACTTCGGAGTCACTATTTGACTTCGGAGTGCCTACGTGAAGATTTTAAAGCACTGTGATTTCACACCGCATACACAATTCCGGCATTCACACTGCATCGATTGACTCAAAAGTCGTTAACAATCAATAATGCATCTATAGTAACATTTGTTAAACAATAACAGTATATTTACAAACAAAACCATAACAAACCCCTTTAACTCAGGGGGAAACTATAACAGAACTCAAAACAGAATCCACAAACACCCCCAGCCTTGAAATCAGCTTGTGATAAAACCTTTGAAAGGTCAGCTCACTGGACCATCCTGCGGCCGCGAAGGTATGGTCTATAGGCACGTCCATCGCCCTTGCTGTGGAAGTTGATACCACCCTGGTGGAATGAAATTTGAATTTATCAGTATCAATCCCAGCATTTCTCAGAACCTGCTTTAGCCACCTTGAGATTGTTTGCACCAACACCTTACTGTGTGTTTTTTTGTGGCTAATAATAATGCAGACTCTGTTCCTCGTAGGGCTCACACAGGCGATCATTTGTGGGGTATGCCGAAAACACAATCTTACATCCTGTCATGCCTATTCTACTATGTTTAAGCAAATCATAGACATAAAATATAATGGCATCTGTCTTGCCGAAGCTTTTGCAATGTTTGCACATATTGGGCTGAAACCAACGCCATAAGCATGACCACCTTCATGGTTAATTTGGCTTGAGATAGGCTTGCAACAGGAGCCCATTGGCGAAGAAGCATAAGAACTTCACTCACATTCCAAATACCGGCATACCTGGGTTTAGGAGGATTAGAATTGAAAACTCCATAAATTGAGAAACTAACGGATGTGTCCCTACTGAATGTAACTGTGAATTCATGGGTAAATAAGAAGACAAAGCACTTCTGGCTGTATTGATCGCACTATAACTAAATTTTTGATCAAAATAAAGAGTGGATAAAAACTCCAATATGTCTGTGATCCCTGCAGTTTGATCTGAAATATTCTGCTGTAGACAGAATTGCTCCCACTTTCTTATCGAGGTGATATACTGTTTCTGGGTACTATCCCTGCAGGCCGTCATGAGAACATCCACAGTACGATCAGATTCCTCTCCCCAGGTATGGCCTCCTTAAAATCTTCAAATTAACAGGTTAATACGATCATGTAAAGGATGTTGATCCCCAGTTACTGGATTTACCAGAAGCTTTTTATGCTTGGGAATAATCATGTAAGGCTAACTAGCCATTTGTAATACAAGAGGAAACCATGGTTGGGTAGGCCAATCCGGCACTACCAATACCCCTGAAGCGGAGTCCTGCTTGATCTTTTGCAAGCATCTACTGATGAGACAGAATGGAGGGAATGCATATACAAACATTCCACCCCAATGCAGCGAGAAAGCATCCACCGCTGCTGCACCAGGATCTGGTTCCCATGAAACATGTCTGGGCAACTGACTGTTTAATCTAGATGCAAACAAGTCAATATCTGGCATTCCATACTGAGCAATCACTTGATTAAATACATCCTGATTTAACATCCATTCTATGTTATCATTGAACTAGTGTGATCTAGTGTCAGCTACAGTGTTGAATCTACCTGGCAAATAAATTGCTGAAAGCCAGATATTTTGGTCATTGCACCAGCTCCAAATCTGATTCACCAGTCTATGACAAGACTGCAACTTGACTCCACCCATGTGGTTTACATATGCCACTGCTGTGGTGTTGTCAATCTGAACCTGCACATGCAAGTCCCTCCTGGTAGAGCAATAAGCTTTAAGCCCATAACAGGTTCCCAACAACTCTAAATAATTGATCCCTCTTAATTGAAGAAGGGATGTCTCATCAGTATTCCATGTGCCTCCACAACTGGAAGACATATCTGTTGCACCCCAACCCAGCGCACTTACGTCAGTCTGTAATATAATTGAAGGAGGTTCCACCAAAACCTTCCTAAAACTTTTTGAAACATTTACAATCCACCATTGTATGTCAGAAATTGCCCCAGCTGACAATTGCATAGTCCTGTCAAAATGGCCCACTTGTATTTTCAGTGCCTGTTCCTTTGATTGTTGTAATTGTTGATAATGCAGAGAACCATACCGCACAGCTGGAAAAGCAGCCACCAATTTACCAATTGTCTAATTGAAGGCCGTTGTTCTCTAATCTCTAAGGAGATTAACACAGTCCTCAATTAACTGTTGCAATTTGTCCCTAGGCAAAGTTACCAACATGTGATTTGAATTGATGGTAAATCCCAAATAATCAATGATTTGAACTGGTAATAATTTAGATTTATCTGGATGAATGATGAACCCTAATTGTTGAAAAGTGAATTTAACAATAGAAACAGATGACTCAGCTTCAGCATGAGTCTTTCCAACAATTAAAATATCGTCTAAATAGGCCATTACCGCATACCCCTGAGCTCCGAGTGATGCTAACACAGGTTTTAACAATCTAGTAAATAATCTAGGATCTGAAGTTAATCCATTAAGCAGTGCTTTGAATTGCCACAACTGAGTCATCCAGATAAATTTGAAATACCTCCTATCGTCACCATGAATAGAGTAATATGCATCCTTTAAATCAATGCTTGCCATTTTACACCCTTTGGAAACAAGATGTTTGGCCGTGGAAAAAGATTCCATTTTGAAATGCCTATAGCAAACAAATTTGTTCAAACTCGTCATAATACTACATCCTCTAGTCTTTTTGAACCTTGGAAAAATACTTGACACGAACTGACTACTTTGATAGACTGACTTCTCAATTACCCCTTTCTTGAGTAATATATTAATTTCTGCTTTTATGAGCACATTTTCTTCATCTAAAAATATAAGTTTCCGACGGACCATATTAATTAGGTGGATTCTCATTAGAGTAAAATTCAATTTTTACCCCTTCAATACTGTTAAGTATAAATGAATCTGATGTTAACTCCTGCCATTGTGTGAGAAACAAATGTAACCTTCCCCCAATTTGAACATCTATGTTACTTAATTCATTTTCTCTCAGAGGCATTTTTCTCACCTGCATATGTCCTTGCAGACCTTGTTGGCCGCGACCCCTTGTAGGAGAAGGCATCTTCCCCTTCACACCAGTGGCAGACTGCCAGTTCCGGTATTGCAGACCTGTATGGCTGGTCCTTCCCCTGCATCCGAACTGGTGCCCTGTCGGTAAGGATAAAACCTCTTCCCCTGTTTTCTAACTGGAATAATGAGGCCCATAGTTTTTGCATCCTCGTGGCATTCTTTAACTCACTTAGCGAGATCAACTCCGAATAACAGATTGGGTGGCGGTACGCTGGGCGGCTTGCACAAAGCCGCCAGATTGGGATTTATAACCGGCCTTTTAGCTGCTCTTCTAATGTTATTAATTTCAAAAAACGCACTACAAAACAGTCCCAGTGCATCCTGATGGGCTTCAGACATATGACCTGTATCCACTATCTTCACAAAAGCCGTAAGCCCTGCTGAAAATAATTTGAGCACCTTCTGAAACTTCATTTTCTGAGCCCTGGCTGACACCCCCAACTGTGTCCAAATCTGATGGTTAACCACCAGCACCTTGAGTAAGCCACAATTTATAGGAGCTTCATATTTCTTGGCCGCCTCATCCATGGCCAACTCCTGTAGTTGGTGGGAGAGCATGTACTGTATTGCTGCAGCCAACTCTTCCCCAATCGGCTCTCCTGCCTCTCTAGGCACAGCAAACCTTTCTGCAATGTTATGGATGATTTCTAATTGTACACCCTTATTGCTCTCTCCTAACACTGATTCGGTGTCAGCAAACTGCACAGATTGAATCTCCTCCTCATGGGCAGGATATTCTGGCAGCCTGCTAAAGGTGCTGCGAGCACAGGCTCTTCACTAGCCTGGCGTGGGCACCACTCCTCCTCACGGAGTTGGTCCCTGTCGAGCATTCTCTGCAATATAATCTCGACTTGGGAGAGCCATGAGCAAACGGTCTCTCCGGTAGAGGGTACAACCTCCAGGCTCGACTCTGGGTCAATGGGCCTTACTGACTTCACAGTGGCCTTACGCCCTACTGTCAAGCCTACACTGCTCACAGGCAGTGGGTCCGCTATCGCTAGCTCTATAGCCGGCATCAGACTAGATGTGCTAGACGGTCCTCCACTCACAATACTCTCCTGGTCATCGACCTTTCTCTCTCTGGAGTGCCTTGCCACCACCTTTTACACCTTCTGCAACATCACTAATGGAACAACTCCAACCGCTGTTACAGAAAATGAAGACTGAAAAAAGTTTAAAACTTACCTCCAGTTTTAAACTTACCGCTTGGAGGACTCACGTGACTCCGAAGTAAAATAAAGTTCTTCACTGTATATCAGTGCACATGACAACTGATACCAATACTAATGCAATGTAATGAATAGTCTTGTCCATTGGCCAACTATCTATCTATCTATCTATCTATCTATCTATCTATCTATCTATCTATCTATCTATCTATCTATCTATCTATCTATCTATCTATCTATCTATCTATCTATCTATCTATCTATCTATCTATCTATCTATCTATCTATCTATAACTAAAACTATGTCTTGTGCTCTGCCGGTTTGCACAGCTTTTCCATTTTCTCAAAAACAGTACACGATAGCGCTACGATTTTTAGCCAGGTTATTCACTGTTCTCCTGTGCTGCGAGTGGTGGTATATTTTCAAATTTATCGAGGTTTAAAAAACTTAAAAACCACGCATGAACAGATTCCAGCACCATGCAGATTGGTCTCTTCTCCTATCAGTCGTTGCCACGCCCGGGATGGCGATGCCCCTTCCTGCATGGCAGCCTCTCCCGCCTCACTCACAGGGCGGGGACAGGCGGTGTGGCAGCAGTGGACGGTCGAGCAGAATGGGGACGGGCCGAGTGGCGGCTGAGCTGGAGTGGGCAGACGGAGGGAGGGAGAGTCGGGTTGCAGGGTGGTCGCACAGTTTGCGTGGAGTTTGAGTAACTCACACACACACGCACACGATGCAAACTGGTACAATCGTCAAGTCAACGGGATCTAAACCACAGCTAACAATCAATGACCTGTGGAGGAAGGAACTGCTGATGTTGCTTTTTATGGATGAGGGAGGGAGGGAGTGACTGAAGGTAGGGGAAAGGAGAGGGAGGGTGAGGTGAAGGAGGGATTGGGGCAGGGGAGGAGGAGAGCGGAAAGATCCTGGGGAGGTGAGGACGGAGTATAGGGTTTGAGGGAGAGGAAGGGGTAGGGAGGGTGAGGGGGAAAGTGGGGGAGATGGGGAGAGTGGGGGACGAGGGGGGATAGAGGGAGAGGAGGGAGGAGTGGGGGAGGTAGACAGTGGGGAATAGAGGGAGAGGAGGGCAGAGGGGGAGGTCAGGAGGGATGGTGGGGGGGGAATAGGGGAAGGTGAGGAGTGGGGGTAGAGGGATAGGAAGGGGGTAGGGAGGGGAGAGGAGTTATGGAAGGAGGGAGGGAGTGACTGAGAGTAGGGGAAAGGAGAGGGAGGGTGAGGTGAAGGAGGGATTAGGGCAGAGGAGGGGGAGAGTGGAAAGAAGATGGAGTGTGGAGGAGGAGGAGGGAGTACTGGGGTTTAAGGGGAAAATGAGCCATGCCTGCAATATTGCATTGGGGGGGATGGGTTGCATTGGGGGAATGGGTGAGTGGTGGAATATTGCGTTGGTGGGACGAGTTGTAATGGGGAACCAGGCCTCCCATGTGACAACAGGTCCCATTTTGTCTAGTCAATATTACAATCAAAAGCACAAACTCTTCACTGTGCTTTATAACAATGAAATTGAAAAATATGTATTTAAATCATTGAAAACATTTCTGCAAACAAGCTATAACTGCCAATAGTTGTGAAGCCTGCCAAGCAAACTTGATCCACTGCAGATCGCCCACCGCCAGAGCAGGTCCAGGGCTGATTCCATCTCCCTGGCCCTACACTCAACCCTGCAACACCAAGATAAGGAGGACACATATGCCAGACTCCTATTCATAGACTACAGCTCTGCTCTCAATACCATTACCCCAATCAAGATCATCCCTAAACTCAAAGAACTTGGAGTCAGCCATCTCCCCTACAGCTGGCTCCTTGACCTCATGAACAACAGACCACAATCAGTGTGGATGGGAGACAGAATCATCCTCTACGATAATCCTCAACATTGGCGCCTCACAAGGATGTTCTCAGCACCCTACTAAACTCCTCAGATACTCATGACTGGTGCCAAATACCAAACCAACACCATTTACAAGTTCGCAGAGAGCAGCACTGTGGTGGGCCAGTTATCATATAATGATAAGGAGTACAGAATAAAGATTGAGAACCTCATAACCTGGTGCCAATTCAACAACTTTTCCCTCAACATCAGCAAGTCAAAAGAGATTGTGTAAGAAGGAACTGCAGATGCTGATTAAAATCAATTATGATTCAATCAGGAAGCAGTACACACACCCCGGCATACATTAATGCTGTCAAAGTAGAGATGGCAAAAGGCTTCAGTTTCTTGGGCCTGTTTCTCTGATGAATAATCTCTATGACTCTTTGAATTTGATGAATTTTTCATTGACAGAGTTGGTGATATTTCCCAATGTTATGAGGTGTAGGTACTCCAGGACTCAGAAACACATTTGAGGACAGTGTTCATTACTGCCTGAAACTATGAGTTTCTGCCATGTCTGGGGTCTTGTTTTTCAAATGCCCGTTTCCTCACTTGAAGAAAAGTTGTGCTAGTGACCAGGATAAATACTTTGATGAAGAGCTCACAGCTGCAGTTCCTTACTCGGCCTCTGTGTGGCAATATTACTCCACCACAAACCCTCCACTCCCACCAGCTCCTAGCTGGTCAGAAGGTGTGTACAGTGTTTAATTCCTCTCTGCCTGTAACAAGTGGGTGAAGTGGCTGCTGTAAATTGCCCCTTGCTTGTGGGGGAGGAGTTGAATCAGGGTTTTTTTGGATAGATTCTTGATTGGTACGGATGTCTGGGATTATGGGAAGAGGCAGAATGGGGTTGAGCGGGTGCATATAGATCAGCCATTGTTAAATAGCGAAGTAGACTTGATGGGCTGAAAGGCCTAATTCTGCTCCTATCACTTATGTTCATCCACGGATGCAAGGCAATCTTGAAGAAGATCTTCATCCTCCTCAGACCACTGCTATATTACTCTCTTCATCAGTAACTCTAGGTTCAAGCTCTGTCTGTAAGCCGGCAGGAGTTGCAGGAAATGGGGGGTGAACGATGGAGTGATAGGCATGCATGATGATGGTGTAGCAATGATCTAGAGTGTTAACATTCTGTGTGGGACAGGAGCAAGCTGATGGTATTTAGTGAGTATATTGCTAAGTTAGCTTGATTCAAGTCCCCAGCAATGATAAACAGGGCAACCTGATTTTCTGTTTGATCATCTATTCTTGCCATAGAGGGAGTACAGAGAAGGTTCACCAGATTCCTGGGATGTCAGGTCTTTCATATGAGGAAAGACTGGATAGACTCGACTTGTACTCGCTAGAAGTTAGAAAATTGAGGGAGGATCTTATAGAAACTTACAAAATTCTTAAGGGGTTGGACAGGCTAGATGCAGGAAGATTGTTCCCAATGTTGGGGAGGTCCAGAACAAGGGGTTACAGTCTAAGGATTAGTGGGGATTCCTTTAGGACCGAGATGAGGAAAACATTTTTCACACAGAGAGTGGTGAGTCTCTGGAATTCTCTACCACAGAAGGTAGTTGACGCCAGTCCATTGGCTATATTTAAGAGGGAGTTAGATGTGGCCCTTGTGGCTAAAGGGATCAGGGGGTATGGAGAGAAGGCAGGTACAGGATACTGAGTTGGATGATCAGCCATGATCATATTGAATGGCGGTGCAGGCTCGAAGGGCAGAATGGCCTACTCCTGCACCTATTTTCTATGTTTCTATGTTTCTATAAGAGTTGAAAACCAAGTATAATTTGTCCGGTGCCATCTTAGTATTGGGTTTGGGGTGGTGTGTCGGCCATCAATAAGATAGTAGAGGTGAATTCCATTAGTACATAAAAGGGATGGCACTTTAAAAAGAGTTATTCCCGGTCAGGGACGCAGATTGTGCGAAGGCCATCAAACCAGCGCACAACAAATCACTGACCGTAAATCAGGTGCGGCAACTTTTTCTCTTCCCTGAGGATTCCGTGCTGTCCATATGACAAATGGAAAAACCCTCAAGTTGGGTAACAGGGTCAGGTAGGTCAGAGCTGAGTCTTGTTTCAAAGAAACAAAGAACACAGCAGTCCCTGAACTCCCTTTGAAACAGCAGCCTTGTTCTAAGTTAGCTACAAGTATGCTAGAGAGACAGTGTTGGCAACCCTGTCATTCCAGCCAAATTTGGAACTCCCATGGCTCCAAAATTCAGTCATCCTCCTCTGTTGTCCTCCCGTGGTCAGGGGGCTCCCAAACCCCCTGCTGTCGCCTCTAAGGGCGGCCCGATGTTTAGGACCGGGGTGATGGAATTCCGACATCGGGACTGGAGGACATCCACAGCGGCTTGGACATCCGAATCGGCCACCTCCTACCAGAGTCCGCAGCCCCCGAAGTCCACATGCCGCGTTGGGTGGAGGCTCAACGCTGGCGGCCCTCGGCAAAGGGCCTCAGGACTCCGCGATGATGAAGTCAGCATCGCCCACGCTGGAAGCTCTACGAACCACAGCTCCGATGTTGAAGCAGCAGGCCCAACACTCACACGCTCTGCGATGTATCTAGTGCTGCGCCTGCCACTGCTGAAGCTCTGGTCCGGGTCCCCGGCGGGAAAGGCCGCTCCAATCCAGCAGGTAGGCCGCGAGGAGTGGGGCGAGGACGCGACTCGGAGAATAGTCGTGTCCTCGCGAGGAAGTGACTGGAAACGGTTTCCCCCTTACCCTACCTCCCTCCCCCACATAGAAAAGTTAAAGAAATCTCCAAAACTAACTTTTAAAACTTATTAAAAATAAAAAAGACAGAAAAACATACAGACTCTTGGCAGGGGCTGCCATCAATGTGGAGCCCCTAGTGGACCTGTTCATCATGAAGAAGATAAAGGACAGGAAGGCAGCAGGCTCTGTGGACAAGTGTGCTATGAGTTCGGCAAGTATCTCCTTGAAAGCCATGAAGATGATTGTGGCTAGCTCACAATTCCACAACCCGATGTTGGACAGCGGGATCATAGAGCCCAGCCGACTGGGCACCAGCTCGTCCAACTGCAAGTCCATGTTCCTGAGCAACCTGAAGCTGATTGAACAGGAGAAGGACAGCGATGCCAAGAATGCCACCTGGGAGCTGTGCCAGAGTGGCATCGTTAAGTGCGAGAAGCTGAAGGAGATCGGCGAGAAGCCCAGCGACACCCTGTTGCAAAGCCTCGTCTCTGTCATTAATGGGGTGTTGGGGTGGTGTGGGGGGGTATGATAGAGGGATGTGTAAAGCTGAAACTATGTGATGAATCTTTGAGTTGCTAATAGTGATTAATAAAGAAGCATAATTAGGCAAAGTCATTGTCTGGTATGGTTCTTCATGATGAACCACCCCATCATGCCATTGGCAGAAACGCCAATGTTTCAAAGTACATGCCAGATATGATAAAATCCATCCCAACAATTGCCCTGCAGCCACCAAACCTGACCAGTGTCCCCAAGGAGGAGAAGCAGGAATGGTTGGCAAAAATGGTCTTGAATCAAGCGCACACAGACATGAAGCAAGCAAAGAAGGACCTAAATGCCTGCAGAGAATTAGCAAAACATATCCAAGGCCAAAGACAAGGGAACCAAGGAACTTGATGAGGTCTTGCTGACCATGAAAAGATGTCAGGTGAAGGAGACAGACTATAACACTTCTCTCAAGCAGCCTGTGACAGGTCTGAATGTACTGACCAAGGTCACTACGCAGTGGGCCAAGATGAGCAACTTCTTCTCTATGAAGATCTTTATTATTCTCTATGAAGAAATTCTTCTCTATGAAGATCTCAACTTTATTAAGATTTCTTTCAAAAATGCCAACACCCAGGAGTCCATCAACCAGAATAATGTCAATATCTGCTTCAATGCTTTCCAGGCCTGTAGCATTGCCAACTGATCGCTGGGAGGTTTGAAAGGAACACCTGATGGACCAGGTCTCTAATCTGAAGAACAAGGAGAAGTTTGAGAAGCAAATTCAACAGGAGATCGACCACATCAATTCAAATCTTCAGGATTATCTGCCCTTGGCAGTAAGGCTGTAGAGTATGATTGTCCAGAACTTCCAATCAGTCCTCCAGCTTCTCCTTAAGGTCTGAGGACAACGTGATATTGCCAATCAGATTGAACACCTGATACACCATACCAGACAATGACTTTGCCTAATAATTATGCTTCTTTATTAATCGCTATTAATAACTCAAAGATTAATCACATAGTTTCAGCTTTACACATCCCTCTATCACACCCCCACACCACCCCACCCCCCATCCACCATGCCACGCCACCCCCCAACCCCTCCCCCCAACCCCTCCCCCCCCACACCACCCCCTCCCCCCCACACCACCCTCTCCCCCCCAAACCACCCTCTCCCCCCCACACCACCCCCTTCCCCCATACACCACCCTCCCCCCCCCCATAAACCACCCTCCACCCCCCCCCCCCGCTCCCCCACCCTCCCCACAACTTCTTCTCCCTCCCCCACACCACCCCCTCTCCCACACTATGATGGAATATTGCATTTGGGAATGGGTTGCATTGGGGGACCGGGCCTCCCATGTGACTGGGACCCAATGGGTCCCACTTAGTCTAGTTAACTCTATAATTACATGACTCTTTCAAAGACACAGCTCTCAACTTTAGTTTCACATGTGCTAAAACTCACTGCTTGGATTCAGAGATTATCTGCACTAAGTAAATCGGGCTGTGCTTGCCGAGTTCCTCTCCAACTTCCTGACTCATGGTTTATTATAAGGGTTATTCCCCAGAGTGCTTGCTGTTAGTTATTCTGTGAGACATTTTTTTATCCATTTCTCTTGTATGCCTATAAGTCGACTATTATCTCTATTTATATAATTATGTCTCATCTTGACCCTGTTTGCACTGTGCTTTGATTTTAGAAAAAAACGCTACCACATATGGCTGTGATTTTTTGGCCATCAGTCTTCCTCCGATGATCAGGCCCCTGATGATTTTTCCCATTGATTAAAAATAAAAGAGTTATTAGTGTTTAAAAAATCTTGAGATTCTCTCTCCTGTCAATCACCGTCATGAAGGCCACGCCCGGGACTTCCGGTGGCGCCATGTTATCTTAACAGACGCTGCACACTGTGCTGTCCGTCACCACATGCTCACTCATTGACACAACTTCTTAAAGAGGCACTATCATTTTAAAACATGGATCCGACAATCCTCTTTTCTTATTCTGGCAGGCAGGGCCGGAGGTGAGAACAGATGTACAGGAAGTAGATGAGGTGCCATCAAGAGCTCTCTCCTGTATGAGGGAATCCGCAGTTCAGGAAGAAGTAAGTAATTTCAGAGGCAATTGTGTAAAATGGTTAATCAGTGGAGCAATGCAATGGAGATAAAGTCCTCACAGGAGGCAGTTGGGAAGAACTACATTCAAGGTCGCTATGGGAGCTTGGAGGGTTGCAATGAATGTTTTAGCCTGTTGTAATATTGTAATCTTGTAGTTGCAGTGTTCGCCTATTTCCTGAGGTGGAGATGGGAAGATTATAAACTGTGTGATTGATTCTCTCAGGGGACCCATCAGGGAAGGAATGTCGATCTAGATGGAGATCGCAGGCTGAAGAAACATAACCCAGGAGTTGGACTAGACTGGAAACTTCTCCTTTTCCAGCAACTTGTGGATGCAGCCCAGACCATCACACAAACCAACATCCCTTCCATCTATACCTGATGCTGCCTCGGCAAGGCCACCAGCACAATCAAGGATGAGTGGCACCCTGACCACTCCCTCTTTTTCCCCCTCCCATCGGGCAAAAGGTATAGAAGTATGAAAATGCACACATGGACAGTTTCTTCCCAGCTAATATCAGGCAACTGAAACAGCCTACCAACAACTAGAGAGCAGTCCTGAACTACTATCCTCTCACACTCCAAAGACGTGCAGTTTTGTAGGTTAATTGACTTATATAAAATTGTAAATTGTCCCTAATGTGTGTGGGATAAATAAGTAAATAAGTAAGTAAGCACATAAATTTATTGTCCAAGTATTCACATACAAGGAATTTGAATTAGATTCTGATATTATAAACTTCATATGGGATTATAAATCACACAGAATGAAAAAAAAAACACTTGTGTAAATCTAAAGAATCAGGGGGACTGACACACCCTAACTTATTGTATTATTATTGGGCAGTGAATATTAAAAATATAATCTACTGGTTGGACAGTTCTGCCCAACAGGTAGATTGGATAAGAATGGAGAAAGAGGACTGTTCCCCTTATAATATAGGAGCGATCCTTCTTTCCCCGATAAAACTGAACAATGTAATATACAAGAAGAATCCAATTATTCATAGTATAATACGAATTTGGAAACAAATAAAATTAACTTTAAAATTAAGAAAATTATCGCTTCTTTCTCCAATAGCTAATAATCCCTCATTCAAACCATCCATTATTGATAAAAATGTTTATCCATTGGGAAAGAATAGGAATTAAAATTATGGGAGATATGTACGAAATGGGAAAACTTTTATCATTCCAACAATTTCAACTAAAATATAATTTGAAAAGTAATCAATATTTCAAATACCTTCAAATTCAAGATTATTTGAAAAAGTATATACAAGGATATCAAACTTTAACCTCAGATCTATTGGAGGAAGGAATGAATAAAAAGGCAGAATCAAGCAATTTAATATCTTACTTATATAATATAATTCTAAATATAGAAACACCAACGACAGAAGCAATTAGAAGAGACTGGGAACAAGAGTTATTGATAAAAATTCCGAACGATACATGGGATAAAAATTTATTATATGTAAACAAATGTTCAATGAATGTAAGACATAACCTAATTCAATTTAAAATTTTACATAGATTATATTATTCGAAAACAAGACTGAATAAAATATTTTCAAATGTTTCCCCATCTGCGACAAATGTCTAACTCAAAATGCCACTATAGCACATTCCTTTGTCTCTTGTACAAAACTGTATACATTTTGGAATGAAATTTTTGGAATTTTTACAAAACTATTTAACACAAAATTGAACCCCAATACCGAATTGATTATCTTTGGATCAATGGAAGAGGGAAGTAAACTAACTATATTCCAAGAAGCTTTTCTTAATTATGGTCTAATAACAGCGAAAAAACTTATACTTAAATTTTAGAAAAACACACCTACGCCAACATTCAAAATGTGGATCTCAAACATGTCTGAAACGCTACATCTTGAAGAAATGAGATTCCTCTTACTAGGCAAAGTAGACCAATTCTTAAAGATTTGGTCTCCGTTTATCAACTTTTTACAAGCATATGGTGCAACATAACATAACCTTAAAAATTAAATGGTTTAGAACTGGGTGACGGATGGGCAAAAATATGAGATAGGTAGATCTCTCTTAATCTCTCTTTTTTTTTTTACTTTTTCCTTTCCTTTCAATCTTTTAACTTCTCACCTCTGTCCTTTATTTTTTTTGTTTTCTGTTTCTACTCGCTTGTCTATCTATTCCAAAAACAAAAAAAAAAGGAATTTGCCTTGGTGCTCCGCCCACAAGTAACAACATGACATACAGTGACAGTTACGAATGACTCAGAAAACACTCAACATTAATAGTAAGATTAAACGAGAACTTACCAGTACGAAGTTTGATCGTTATTTTATGAGGAGTAACGATGAGGGATTACGTGAAGAAGCCCCGCCTGGCGCTAGAACGGCATACTTCAAAGCAGCGGCATGAAAAACACAGAACACAATAGCCAGAGTAAGATAGTAAGGCTCATCATAGATTTAGAACTACCAGATGATCATTTATTTTATGAGGGTGGGGAGTGGAGGGCACGTAATCCCTCATCGTTACTCCTCATAAAATAACGATCAAACTTCGAACTGGTAAGTTTTCGTTTAATCTTACTATTTTACTTCGGAGTCACGTGAGTGACTACGTGAAGATTTTGAAGCTTCTGTGTTTTCCATGTCATAGAGTCATTCCATACGACAGTCTGGCTAGGTCAACACATACACGAGTAAAAACCTTTTACCAGACCAGTTTTAGTTCTTTCCATAAATCTTTTAATGAAAAAAGAACATATAATAACCCCCTTTTTTACATCTGGGGAAAACCATTACAAAGTGATAAAAGATATAAGTGATAACATAATCGATAAAATCAATTGATAGTGAAACAAAGCAGGTGATTATAGTGAACCCAACACCACGTGTCCAAAGCCTGTCATTGTGTGAACAGGTTTATTGTGGAACTTTGAAAAAGTTTCTTCTTTACACCACCCTGTGGTTTCTAAAATGTGTTCGAGTGGTACGTCCTGTAACTTTGCCGCGGACGTAGCTGCTGCCCTGGTGAAGTGAGATTTGAACACATCAGTGTCTACTCCTGCTAAAAGTAACACCTGTTTTAACCACCTTGAAATTGTTTGTACTGAAGCTTTTGTGTGTGGTTTCTTCTGCGTAATCATTAATGTTTTTTCATCACCCCGAAGAGTTTTGGTAACTTTTATATATTGATTCAAATGTTTAACTACACACAACGTTGGATCAATAGGGTAAGCTTGAAACATTACCTTTGCTCCAGTTCTCCCTGGTCTGCTTTGTTTGATCAGATCGTAAACATAAAACACAATGTTATCTGCAGCCACATGCATACAGTCTAAACGTAGCATTTGTAATGTTTGCACCCTTTGTGCTGAAACCAATACCATTAACATCACTAATTTAAATGTTAACTTTTCCAATGATAAAACTTCGATTGGAATCCATTGCCTAAGTAAAGTAAGTACAATGCTGACATCCCAAATTTCTGTATATCTTGGTTTGAGTGGATTTTTGTTAAAGATTCCTTTCATAAATCTGGATATTAATGGATGTGATCCAATTGATTTCTGA
Organism: Okamejei kenojei; assembly: GCA_035221665.1. NCBI lineage: Eukaryota > Metazoa > Chordata > Chondrichthyes > Rajiformes > Rajidae > Okamejei > Okamejei kenojei. The sequence continues at coordinate 23,891,742 of CM069138.1, forward strand.
TCAGAGATTTGTCCTAAATAAGATGATAAGGCACTATGTGCACTATTAATGGCATTATAACTTAAGTGCTGCTGAAAATGCAACTCGGCAAAGAACTCCAATATGTTTGCAATGTTCACAGTATGATAGGATATATTTGATTGTCTACAAAAAATTTCCCATTTCTTTATATGTGTCATATATTGTCTCTGAGTGCTATCTCGCCATGATGCAACAATAACATCCATAGTTCTATCCGATAATCCAAGCTCTTGTAGTGGTCTGGTCAAAACCTGCAGATTAACAAATTCATATAAGCATGTAATGGATGAATTTTTTTTGGTTACCGGTTTTATTAACAAATCACTGCTTCTAGGAATTGACATATATGGCTCTTTAATCATGTTAACATCAATGGGAACCATGGTTGTGTTGGCCAATTTGGAATCACCAATAATGCTGTGGCAGAATCTTGTTCTATTTTCTTCAGACATTGCTGAACCAGAGCAAATGGCGGAAAAGCATAAAAGAACATATTCCCCCAATGTAGTGAAAAAGCATCTACTGCTACTGCATCTGGATCTGGTTCCCAAGACACATATTTAGGCAATTGATGATTTAATCTTGATGCAAACAGATCAATGTCTGGTAATCCATATTGAATCACAATTTTACTGAAAATTACACGGTTCAACATCCATTCTGTGTTGTCTTTAAACACCCTTCATCGATTGTCTGCCACCACATTGTCTTTACCTGGGATATAATTTGCCGAAATCCAAATTTGGTGCTTAATACACCACTGCCATATCTGATTGACCAGACAATCACATGATACCGATCTGACTCCACCCATGTGATTAATATATGCAACAGCTGTTTTATTGTCTAATTGTATCAGTACATGCAGATTTTTTTTGTAGAACAATAGGCTTTTAATCCATAAAACGCCCCCAATAACTCTAATTAGTTAATACCATATGTTTGGAGAAACATTTCCTCTTGGATAGTCCATCTGCCCCCACAACTGGTAAATGAATCTGTCGCCCCCCATCCGAGAGCACTAGCATCTGTTTGTAAAAATACTTTAGGCTGTTGTATTAAAATGTTTTTAGCAGCTTGTGGGACATTTTCAATCCACCATTGCAATTCCAATAAAGCTTCTTTTGTTAATTGCATAGGCCTATCAAAATGGCCTGCTCTCTTTTTTAGAGCTCTTATTTTGTCCCTTTGGAGGTTTTGGTAATGTAATGGACCAAATTCTACTGCAGGAAATGCTGCTACTAATTTACCAATAACCTTTGCTACTTCCCGGATGGAGGGATAAGGTTTGTGAATGAGACCCCTACAGGTCATTAAAATATCATCAATCTTATCTGTTGGCAAAGTTACTAACATAGTAACTGAGTTAATCACAAACCCCAAATAGTTAATTGACTGTGCTGGCTGCAGCTGGGACTTAATTGGATGAATCAAGAAACCTAACTTCTCAAACAAAGTTTAGTTGCTGAAACTGATTTTCCAGCTGATTCCTGATTACTACTGATAATTAAAATGTCATCCAGATAAGCCATAATGATGTGCTTTTGTGCTCTTAATTGTGCTAAAGCTGGTTTCAACGGCTTTGTGAAGAGCCTGGGAGCTGAACTTAACCCATTTGGTAAAGCTTTGAATTGCCACAGCTGTCCCAGCCAATTAAATTTTAAATACCTTCGAAAAAATTGATGTATTGGTACTGAATAGTACGCATCCTTTAAATCAATTGTAGCCATATAACAACCTGCTGATATCAAATGTCTTGTAGTGTTGAACGTTTCCATCTTAAAATGTTTATACTCGACAAATGTATTAAAGTTTGTAAGGTCCAGAATAATTCTACAACCACCATCTTTTTTACTTCTTGGAAAAATATTTGACACAAATTGATGTTTATGTTCAACAGTTTTTTCAATAACACCTTTTTTGAACAATTTGTCAATTTCCACATTAATTTCTGCCTCTTCAATAGCAGAAAACATGAAACCATAAGCAGGTTTATGTTGTACCGGAGAGTTAACACCTTCTTTAAATGTTATAGTAGCTCCTGAAACTGTTTGTAAAATAAACCGATCAGATGTGATGGCAAGCCATTCATCATAAAACATTTGTAATCTCCCTCCAACTGGAGATTTGTCCACAGTTTAAGAATAGTATAAATTTTTTGTACCTCTCCATATGAACGTGGTGGTCTCCTTCTCCCCGTATAAGGGTGAACATTAGGCTGTGTCGGGTGGTAATATTTTCTTATCATATTCCTGCCTCTGTTTCCTAAATCAAATCCCCTCTTTGACGAAAAATACCTTTATTGTCCAAAAACGAAAGGTCTCATGTGGCTAATAGATTTAGCCTCTTCATCCATTTCTCTTATTTGTTTAGGCAGGTTCTCTCCAAATAGATAACCAGGAGCTTGAACACCACTTGATCGACACAGACCTGCAAACCTTGGGTGAAATATGGCCGAATCGCAATTTTTCTCATACAATTAATTTCATAGAAGGAATTGCACAATAAGCCCAAAGTATCTTTTTGGATTTTAACCATTTCCGATCCTTCCATTTGCCTTCCAAAAGCAGTAATGGCAGCTGAAATCAGTTTGAGGATTCTTTGAAATCTTATTTCTTGTCCTCTCATGCCTGGAGTCATAGGCGTCCATATAGACGGATTAACCGTAGGTACCTTCAATGAGGTGCAATTTTCCGGTGTTTTATATAATTCTGCTGTTTCAACCATCACAGAATCTTGAAGTTGGTGAGATATCATATAACTAATACTGGCAGCTAGGCTTTCTTCCATAGCCTCACCACTTCCTTCAGGTATAGCAAAATCTTTTGCCATATCAGGCACATCTGGCTTCTTCTTTTTTATTTGTGGTGTGCACTCATAATCCACATCACCACTTGCAGGGTCTGACTTTTGCAGCCGTGATACACCTGGAATTATATCCAATGAGACTTCCTCCACCCTTAATCCTGGGTCTGGAGTTTCAAATTCCCAATTTGGCTCATAGCCATATTCTGGATATTCAAACCCCTCAGGGTCATTTGGGAAAAACTTCTGGGTACTGTGACCCTTGTCTCATTATATTTTGGAGCACTTTCTCCATATGTTCCATTTTAAGCCATATAGCTTTATTATCCAGAGGACTTTCATTATCAGAGTCATTATCAGAAACCACGGGCCTCACGGATTTCTTTTTACTTTTTCTAGGAACATTTTCTCCGTGGTTTGCATTTCTGGAGAAATTATAGTCTCACTAATGGGTGAATCAGCGGCCACCGGTATCGGAACCGGATCCGCACTAATCTCTTGTCCCGACTCTTTAGCTTCTCCCCGGGACGATCTTTTTACCCGCGAAATTTTCCTTTGAGACTTCTCCATTTTTCTTTTTTATTATCTGGCTAAATCAGTACGCCAGCGTGACTCTGATTTTAAATTTTACTTTCACTTTTGCTGGTTCTACCAGCGTAACGTCTTTTTTAGAACGTCCCCTGTTTTCCTTGCACTTGCCTGAGGGTCCATTCCAGCCGCTGCGAGGAGCTGCGCTCTGCAGCTCTTGCTTCTGCCGTCAGCGTCGACGTAATGCCGTTCTAGCGCCAGGCGGGGCTTCTTCACGTAGTCACTCACGTGACTCCGAAGTAAAATAATAATAAAACATTAATGATAAAACACCATTGATTAGGCATGTGAACCAACAAAATACCAGATCGAATGGAGGCTACAGATTTTTGGCTGTTGAGTAGAGCAACTACTCGAGGATAAAAACTGTTTTTATGTCTGGCTGTGGCAGCTTTGACAGTCCGGAGTCACCTTCCAGAGGGAAGTGATTCAAAGAGTTTGTGTCCAGGGTGAGAGGGGTCAGAGATAATCTTGCCTGCTCACTTCCTGGCCCTTGCAGTGTACAGTTCATCAATGGAGGGAAGGTTGCAGCCAATAATCTTCTCTGCTGATCGGAAGATTCACTGCAGCCTCCAGGTGTCGTGCTTGGTGGCTGAGCCAAACCAGACCATGATGGAGAAGGTGAGGACAGACTCTACGATGGCCGTGTAGAATTGGACCATCATTGCCTGTGGCAGATTGTGCTTTCTCAGCTGCCGCAGGAAGTACATCCTCTGTTGTGTCTTTTTTGACTGTGGAGTCGATGGTAGCCCCCCCACTTAAGGTCCTTGGACATGATGGTTCCCTGGAACTTAAAAGACTCCACAGATGTGACTGTGGTGTTGTTGATGGTGAGTGGGGTGAGGGGAGGGGGAGCTCTACTAAAGTCTACAATCAATTCCACTGTCTCAAGAGCATTGAGCTCTAGGTTGTTGCTATGGCACCAGGACACCAGCTTTGACACTTCCTGTCTGTAGGCAGATTCCTCCCCATCCTGGATCAGTCCAATCAGGGTTAATGTTATTGATCACTGGTCGGCGCAGACTCGGTGGGCCGAGGGGCTTGTTTTCACCCTATATCTCGAAACGAAACTAAATTAAACTAATGTTGGCAATTTTATTTATCTATCCAAAACATACATAAAAGGTATTGAGCAGATCCAGTCAGAATACATCCTTGCCAGAGATGAGAGATTTTGGCTTATAGCTCGTGATGGAATTCAGGCCCGTCACTTATTTGAGTGAATCGAGCCTCTACTTGTTCTGGAATTCACTTGGCATCACTGAAAGCCTTACAAGATCATACTTGGCCTTTCTTGTACAGTATGGGGTAATTTCTCCTGAAAGTCTTGGATCTGCATTTTAGCAGAGAGAGAATCTTCCTGATCATCCAATGTTTTTGGTTTGGATAATTGTCTTTGTCAGTATGCAGCTCTCAATGTAGTTCTGGCCTAATTCTGCTCCTATCACTTCTGTTCATCCACAGATTCAAGGCAACCTTGAAGTAGATCTTCATCCTCCTCAGACCACTACTATATTATTATTTCCATTGGTAACTCAAGGTTCAAGCTCTGTTTGGAAGCCAGCAGGAATTGCAGGAAATTGGGGTGAGGGATGGAGCGACAGGCATACATGATGATAGTGTAGCAATGATCTCAAGTATTAATATCCCGTGTGGGACAGGAGACATGCTGATGGTATTTAGCTAGTATATTACTAAGTTAGCTTGATTGAAGTCCCCAGCAAAAGTCCCCTCTCAACCCCATTCTGTCTTCTCCCCATAACCCCGGACATCCGTACCAATCAAGAATCTATCAAAATCACTGATCGTAAATTAGGTGCGGCAACTTTTTCTCTTGCCTGAGGATTCCGTGCGGTCCATATGACAAATGGAGAAACGCTCAAGTCGGGTAACAGGGTCAGGTGGGTCAGGGCTGAGTCTTGTTTCCGTGAAACAAAGAACACAGCAATCCCTGAACTCCCTTTGAAACAGCAGCCTTGTTCTAAGTTAGCAACAAGTATGCTAGGGAGACAAGTATGTTGGGATCCCTGTCATTTCAGCCACACATGGGATATTGGAACTCTCCCGCAACTGACTGCCTCGTTTCTATGGTTTGTTAGTACTCACTGCGGTGAAGGTAGCATCAGGACAAATAAAGATCAGTAGTTCGATGAGCTGCTTTAATTTTGTGGTGATGTGTAGCAAAGGAACTGCAGATCCTATTTTAAACCGAAGAGAGACACAAAAAGCTAGAATATCTCAGCGGAGAGAAGGAATGGGTGATAGAACATAGAAACATAGAAACATAGAAATTAGGTGCAGGAGCAGGCCATTCGGCCCTTCGAGCCTGCACCGCCATTCAATATGATCATGGCTGATCATCCAACTCAATATCCTGTACCTGCCTTCTCTCCATACCCCCTGATCCCTTCAGCCACAAGGACCACATCCAACTCCCTCTTAAATATGGCCAACGAACTGGCCTCAACTACCTTCTGTGGCAGAGAATTCCACAGATTCACCGCTCTCTGTGTGAAAAACGATTTTCTCATCTCAGTCCTAAAAGACTTCCCACTTATCCTTAAACTGTGACCCCTTGTCCTGGACTTCCCCAACATCGGGAACAATCTTCCTGCATCTAGCCTGTCCAACCCCTTAAGAATTTTGTAAGTATCTATGAGATCACCCCTCAATCATCTAAATTCCAGCGAAGCCAAGTCTATCCAGTCTTTCTTCATATGGAAGTTGTGCCATCCCAGGAATCAGTCTGGTCGTCTATTCACAGGCGCGATCCGACTACTGATGGGCACGGGGGCTTTGACCTGCTCCGTTTCCGACCTGGGCCGATTCACCCCTCTTTACACAACCTGGTGATTCCAGATTCCTCCGGAGACACCATATCGATGCCCAGCTTAGTGAGGACACCCGATCGGCACAGCCCGCAACAGCCCAGAACTCCAGGCCTCAAGCAATCCTCGAGCCTCCACCTCCGAGGAGACGGATTACAGGCGCACGCCTGTTCCGGGTCGAGACCCTTCTTCAGACTCTTGACTGACAAGACCTTCAAGGCTAGAACTCAATAGTTTCTCAGTTCTGGAACTGATAGATAATAAGGAAAGGTTTTTATTGAAGTCTGTGATGTTATCTCCATCCTGACGGAAACATATTGCCGTTCCTTCACCGTCGCTGAGTCAAAATCCTGGAGCTCTCTCTCCCAAACAGTCTTGTAGGTGTGTACCCATATACCCACAACTAGAAAGCAGCTCGCTACCACCTTCTCAAGGTCAATTAACAATGGGCAATTAAATGCTGCCTCATCTTGTGAAGCCTACACCCACAATGAATATACTAAAAGTGAGAATCGCACTCGCCCGATCCTCCCACTGATGGGGAACAATGGCAGAAAACTGATGCTGTGGAGATAACATGGAGATTGGAGTGGCACAGTGGGGCAGTGGTAGAGCTGCTTCTTAATGCCCCTGTCCCACTTAGGAAACCTGAACGGAAACCTCTGGAGACTTTGCACCGCACCCAAGGTTTCCGTGCGGTTCCCGGAAGTTCCCGGAGGTTTTTGTCAGTCTCCCTAATGGTCGAAAGTGGTTTCCGCTTCATCTATGTTCCGGCGATTATTTCCAAAAATTCAAAACCGACCGCGACTAAAAATAGGTTGCCGTTTTAAAAATCGGTAATTTTTTAGTCGTAGCCGGTTGTGACGCTAGTTGAAGGTGGTTGCCGGAGGTTGCAGGTAGTGGAAGGTAAGACCTCCCTGGTGGAATAAAACTGGGTGAAAAAAAGGTCTTACCGTGCAGGTTTCCTAAGTGGGACAGGGGCATTACAGCGCCAGGGACCTGGGTTAGATCTATGGCTGCTGTCTGTGTGGAGTTTGTACGGTCTCCCCGTGACCACTTGGTTGTCCCCGGGTGCTCTGGTTTCCTCCCACACTCTAAAGTTTGTTTGTAGTGTAATTGGCTTTGGGAAAATTATCCCTAGTGTGCAGGATAGTGGGAGAGTATGGATGATCGCTGGTCGTTGCGGACTCGGTGGGCCGACGGGCCTGTTTCCGCACTGTTTCTGCATCTCTAAAGATGCATTACAGGGAATGTCACCCTCAGAAGCAAAAGCCCAAGGATGCCTGGCACTCTCTGGGCTAGAGTTTGAGTTAGGTCACCACAGCGTAGCCTGGGCAGCAGTAACACACCCAGGTCATCGCAAACTCACTGTTTACTAGACTGATACATGAATGAGTGGGTTGACTTACAGTCTTATGACAAATGATTGCATGGATTGGGTTGAGTCTAAAGGAGTTTAGAAGTAGGAAAAATATAAGATATTGAGAAGTGTGGACTCCACACATCACGTGCGACTTCTCTGAAAGATGTCCCTCCAACAGAAGGATCCCGAGTGCCTTATGAATCATAAACTCTCAGCCTCCAGCTGAATGTGAAATGGACTAAACTACTTCTCACTTGTATCTCTAACCATACCCAATGTTCTTGTCTCTGTTGCCAAGTGAATATGTCAGTTGCCATGGCAGAGGAAGAGGCTCACTCCCACTGCGGTTCAGCCCTAGCAGTTGTTTGGTGAAGCGAAGGGGTTGGCTATGAAGGATGCTCGCTTCCTGGCTCTTTCCTTCCGGTGTCTGCGGTGCCACTCAGCTCTACGGAGGGTCAGCAGCTTCTTCCTCAGGATGGTTCGCAGTTCAGCCCAGGGGGGACGTTGCTCTTCGCTGGCCTCTTTATACTGCTTCTTGAGAGACTTCAGCTCCTGCAGGATCTTGTGGATCTTTGCTGCTCTTTAGTTCATGGTGAAAGGTGTTCTGGCAGGTTTCTTCTTCACTGCTCCAAATCTTTCCACACACAGCTAGGCTGACGATGATCCGCAGCCTTCGTTCCATGCCTCCCTTCGCAGTTGCTTTTAGCACCTTGTCGACGTCCTCATCTAACTGATGCCAGACTGCCGTCTTGCAGGCCTGTGGCCATTTGACTCCAACCTTCTCCAGAGGTCCGTTCTGAGGGACTAGTTGCGCCACATGCAGGCTTCGTGCTCTATGAGGTGCTTCTAGGCCCGGCTCCTCCTGCGTCTCACCAGGTAAAATACCTGTGCGTTGTGACACTCCCTCTCCCTCTTCAGGCCTCGGCTGTTCTTACAGACCTTTCCACATCTGCATTTCATACTCATAGTCGGTTGTCCATTGCCATTAGTCATTAGCCTTTGCTCTGTCAAATTGGGGTGCTCATCCTCACCCCCCCCCCCCACCCCACCCCCCCGCTCGGGCACCACTGAGGGTATTTTCCATGCGTTTTTCTGTAGTGTAATTTGGGTCTCCCCCTCTCATAGGATGCAGTTTGGGCTGCCTACCCGCCCCGACCCGGTTGCCATCTTTCCGAGCTGTCCACTGTCTCTCCAATCGTAAGAATTTAAAAATCCACACTTCATTTAGAAACTTGGTAAATAACTGAAAACTCAGAATAAACAATTAATTTCCAAGGGGACAAACTTTATCAGAAATTCCAAAGAATAAAGTGAAATAAAACATGGATGGTTAGACTCACCACATACTCAGTGTCACAGCTTAAAGAGACACTATCTTTTAAAACATGGATCCGACAAACCTCTTTTCTTATTCTGGCAGGCAGGGCAGGAGGTGAGAACAGATGTACAGGAAGTAGATGAGGTGCCATCAAGAGCTCTCTCCTGTAGGGGGGAATCCGCAGTACAGGAAGAAGTAAGTTATTTCAGAGGCAATCGTGTAAAATGGTTAATTAGTGGCGCAATGCAATAAAGATAAAGTCCTCACAGGCAGTTGGGAAGAACTACATTCAAGGTTGCTATGGGAGTCTGTAGGGTTGTAGCGAATGTTTAGAGAGAGCAGTCCTGAACTTCTATCTACCTCATTGGACTTTCTTTGATTGGACTTTATTGATTTCATCCTGCACTAAATGTTATTCACGTTATTCCCTTTATAATGTATCTGTACAATTGTAATCATGTGTTGGCTTTCCGCTGACTGGTTAGCATGCAACAAAAGCTTTTCTCTGTACTTCGGTACGTGTGACGATAAACTAAACTTAAACCCAGAGCCATGTGTCTGAGGAAAAATCACCTTGGCCTCACCCCAAGCTGGGCCCTGAAGGAATCTGAGCAGCAGAGAGAGGCCGACACTCAGTGCTGGCTTCACTTCAAGTCAAAGTCAAAGTCAAAAGAATTTATTGTCATGTGTCCTTGACAGGACAATGAAATTCTTTCTTTGCATAGCACAACAGAACATAGTAGGCATTGACAACAGTTATATACTTAAATACACATATTAATTAATAAATTAATAAAGTGCAAATAACAGATGGAGGGGTATTAATGTTCAGAGTTTTGTCCGAGCCAGGTTTAATAGCCTGATGGCTGTGGGGAAGTAGCTATTCCTGAACCGGGTTGTTGCAGTTCTCAGGCTCCTGTACCTTCTACCCGAAGGGAGCAGGGAGATGAGTGTGTGGCCAGGGTGGTGTGGGTCCTTGCTGATGCTGCCAGCCTTTTTGAGGCAGCGACTGTGGTAGATCCCCTCGATGGAAGGAAGGTCAGAGCCGATGATGGACTGGGCAGTGTTTACTACATTTTGTAGTCTTTTCCTCTCCAGGGCACTCAAGTTGCCGAACCAAGCCACGATGCAACCAGTCAGCAAGCTCTCTACTGTGCACCTGTAGAAGTTAGAGAGAGTCCTCCTTGACAAACCGACTGTCCGTAATTTTCTCAGAAAATAGAGGCGCTGATGAGCTTTCTTAATAATTGCATTTGTGTTCTCGGACCAGGAAAGATCTTCACAGATGTGCAGCCAGGAATTTGAAGTTCTTGACCCTTTCAACCATCGACCTGTTGATATAAACAGGACTGTGGGTCCCCATCCTACTCCTTCCAAAGTCCACAATCAGTTCCTTGGTTTTGCTGGTGTTGAGGGCCAGGTTATTGTGCTGGCACCATATGGACAGTCGCTCGATCTCTCTTCTGTACTCTGACTCATCACCATCAGTGATACGTCCCACTACAGTGGTGTTGTCAGCGAACTTGATGAAGGAGTTCGCACTGTGACCGGCTACGCAGTCATGAGTATAGAGTGAGTACAGCAGGGGGCTGAGCACGCAGCCTTGAGGTGCTCCCGTGCTTATTGTTATCGAGTCTGACACATTTCCACCAATACGAACAGACTGTGGTCTGTAAATGAGGAAGTCGAGGATCCAATTGCAGAGGGATGCGCAGAGACCCAGTTCTGCAAGTTTGGTAACCAGGTTGGAGTCTGAGCCCAGCTCTAAAACCTTAGGGTCTAGGCCAGACCAAATCTGGCGATTGAACCATAAAGCAGAGCTGCCTTACTTCCACAAGAGATGCATAGCATCAACATTTTCTTGACATTATGGGACATAGAACATTTACACTAACTGACTGACTGACTGATGAAGGCCAAGATACAAAATGCTTTTTTCACCACCCTATTTTGATCCCCCTATGCGATGCCACTTATGTTCTTTTATTCCCAGGCCCCTCTGCTCTACAGCACTCTCTGGAACCCTACCATTCACTGTGAAAGCCCTCCCCTGGTTTGACTTCCTAAAATGCAGCACTGCACACATCTGAAATTAAACTCCATTAGCCATTTCTTGGCCCATTTGTCGAACTGATCAAGACCCTGCTCTAATTCTTGACAACCTTCTTCGCTATCACCTGTTTTAGTTTTAGTGACCTGTAAATTTACTGAAGAGGCCTTGTACATTCTCATCCACATCGTCAACATGGAATACAACAACAATGAGCACTGACCCTTGAAACACACCATTCATCATGGGCTTCCAATCTGATAAACATCCTTCCACCTTCACCCTCTGCTTCCTGCCATCAATCCAATTATACACCTAATTAGCTGGCTCCCCTTGGATCCCTCGTGATGTAACCTCCCAGATCAATCAGTCATGCAGATCATTATTCAAAAAACTCAATCAAATTTGTGATGTTCCACTTTTTATACTTTAATACTTAAATAAGGAGGCTCGCTCTCAGGAAAGGGGATTTAAAACACATGGGTTGAATCAGCCAGAGCAAAGCATAGTGCAGGACTGTTCTGGGACGTTGCTTTCATGTCCCCATAATCAGTCGCATTCTCTGCCCCACTTCACCAAGGAACCAATTTAGTACTTCAGGACAGATTTTTCCTAGAGATTAAAGTGGTTAGATATTTGCAGATGTTAACAAACCGCTCTATGCCTCATGTAATCAGAGATAGCTTTAGTACCTGGACAGTATTTAGCACTCTCAGCCCATTCTGAAAGATTTCATCTCCTCTGTGTCTGTCAATCCCCCACCAGATACCATAAACCAGAATGGAAGCATTTCAACAAGAGTGGTTTGTTTTTTAACTTTACATTTGGGTGGCACGGTGGCGCACCAGTAGAGTTGGTGCTTTACAGTGCTAGAGGCCCGGGTTCAATGCTGACTATGGGTGCTGTCTGTACGGAGTTTGTACATTCTTCCTGTGACCTGCGTGGATTTTCTCAGGGAAGCTCCAGTTTCTTACCACACTCCAAAGACATACAACTTTGGAGGCTGACTGTCTTGGTGAAAATGTTAATTGTCCCTAGTGTGTATAAGATAGTGTTCGTGTGCGGGGATCACTGGTCGGTGTGGACTCAAGGCCCTGTTTCCGTGCTGTATCTCTAAACTAAACTTAACTCAACTGTAGGTAGACAAAAATGCTGGAGAAACTCGGCGGGTGAGGCAGCATCTATGAAGCGAAGGAAATGGCAACGTTTGGGGCCGAAACCCTTCTTCAGACTGTTTCAGGCCGAAACCTTTCTTCAGACCAAAACGTTGCCTATTTCCTTCGCTTCATAGATGCTGCCTCACCCGCCGAGTTTCTCCAGCATTTTTGTCTACCTTCGATTTTCCAACATCTGCAGTTCCTTCTTAAACATTAACTAAAACTGTATCCCTGATACTGACAGGTGTGTTTGGTTAATGTGATCATCTTCTGTCATTTGTTTTCTTCATTTGCCCATTCACAGTTTCTCTGGCAGTCTGTTCTTCCTGTGTTCTCCCAATTAGTTGCTAGGTCCGATTGATCACCTGGGCTTGTCAGCTTGTCTGAGACAATGGTGAATCTCACGTAACGTCTGACGGGAGACTCCCATGAGGATTCGCAATTAGAAATCTCTCAGAGAGCACCATTTACTTTAAACTTGTATGAGACTCTTAATCAGATTAAGGCTCATGAAACAAATTGAAAAGTACCTAATGGAATTAAAAACTGGCATGGCAGCAAAAAAAGCTAAACAGAATTTGCTGATGCAGCGAACACCCAATCAAGAAGGTGGTTCGTCGCATTGTATCAATGAATAATCTCAAAGAGTCAGCAGGACCCAATGACACCAAAGCAAATCATTGGCTCAGTGAAGCAGCGGTAGAGCTGCTGCCTCACAGTGCCAGAAACCAGGGCTCAATCCTGACAATGGATGCTGTCTCTGCAGAGTTTGTACGTTCTTCCTGTGACTGCATGGGTTTTCTCTGGGTGATCCAGTTTCCTCCCACATCCCAAAGACATGTAAGTTTGTAGGTCGCTTAGCCTCTGCAAACTGCGTAGGATGCGAAATTGGGGTAACATAGGACTAGTGTACGGGTGTGGACTTGGTGGGCCAAATGGCAGGTTTCCACATTGATTCTCTAAAACCATCATGAACACACAAAAAAGTGAAGCTTGACATCTCCAGATCCCGAGGATGGCCAATGTCAAAATATTGGCTTTAGTTTCGAGTTCTTCGATTCCAGATGATTGTCAAGACCAAGTTGTGTCTGTGAAGATGGTCACAAATGTAGTGCCAGTAGGTATGAGAGAGCCAAGGGCAATGGAGTTCCATCCACGGGACTGGGGAATGTCGGATTAGTATTTGTCTCGCATTACACCTAAAGTAAAAAGGAAAATAACTAGCAAATGCCTACTTGCACTGACCAATGAATTGTAACATGGGCATTTAACTCAAGAGTGTAAGCAAGGAACTTTGAAAGGAGCTTTCCAATCAGATTGATGAGTATGACAATGTATGAGCTATTCTCCACTACCTGTTTCATTGATGACAAAGTAGTATCCGGGCTGGGAATAACAATTAACTCCTCAAGTACAAACCCAAGCATACCTCAAATGTGTGCAGACGTTCACAACCACAGTGTCCTCCATGTGGAGATGCCCTGTATGTATAAAGAATAGACTCCAGTAACACCAGATATTGTTGGTTTAGAAATATATTATTAGTTCTTGAGATAAACACGCGATGTGGGAGCAGAGATCGATTGTTCTGCTGGTTTAGTTTGAGTTTAGTGTAGTTTGGTTTAGTTTAGTTTAGTTTTAGAGATAAAACATGGAAAGGCCTTTCAGCCCACTGAGTGCGCCAACTAACGATCACCCATACACTTGTTCTATGTTATCCTAGTTTTGCATCCTACAATCCTCTGGGCAATTTACAGAGAACCTGGGTCTCTGGCGCTGTAAGGCAGCAACTCTACCCCCTAATCAGGATGTCTGGCGCTGTACAGTCTACCGCCTCTCTGAAATGACACTCCATTGACAAAAGAGGCTAAATTTAGATGCAGAGTTCAACACATAATCACACTGGAATATCATACCTTTTCCACACTTAGCCAAAGGTGAATTTCAATCCTATGCTTCCTCAATTAGCTGCTTTCCAAAGTCGTGAGGAAAAAGCAGCGGAACAGTTGCGCAGGGGAGCAGGAGCATCATCTTATGTGTTCCTGTGTTCTTGTGATGGCAGCATCATTCTGGAATGTAAATGGCCAGGTTGGAGTGGATTCACAGATTTGACATATCCAGGAGCTATTTTTTTTCCCCAGGGGTGGTTAGTTACATCCCTTGGGATTCATCTGCAGTATCAATGGAGAAATATTCATAGATATAGTCTCGTCTATTATTCCAAAGTAGATACATTTATATCCCCAGGCAAATGCATTATTAATAGTCCCTCTCTCCTTTTCTGTAGAAAATTCCACTACATGAAAGAGGTCACTGTTAACTGGCTTACAACCCAGCAGTGTGAATATTGATTTCTCTGATTTCAAGAAACCCTTGCATTCCCTCTCTCTCCACCTCTCCCCACACCCTGGACATCTTGCTAGCTTCACTGTTCATATCCCTTTATTATCACCTATTTCGCAGCCAACAATGGACCATTGTGGGCTCCACCTTTTCTTGGTCATCGGTTGCTGCTCCGATTTGTTTTGTACATTTTCATGTCTCTAGTTTCCCTCTCCCCTGACTCATTCTGGAGAAGGTCTTAACCTGAAACGTCACCTGTTCCTTTTCTCTAGAAATGTTGCCTGACCCGCTGAGTTACTCCAGCATTTTGTGTCTATCTTCTATGTAAACCAGCATCTGCAGTTTCTTCCTACACTGTTAACTGTCTATTCTGCTACAATTTTACAGTCATCTCAGTTACTGTAAATACAGAATGTAGAAACTAAGAACTGCAGAGTGCTGATTTATACCAAAGATAGACGCAACATGTTGGAGTAACTTAGCGGGTCAGGCAGCATCTCTGGAGAAAAAAGATAGGTGGCGTTTCGGGTCAGGACTCCTCTTCAGACAGAAATTATGGGGTGGGGAAGGAGATGGAGGCAAGAAAAGACCTGGACCAATCGGGGCCGGCCACGAATGGCCTCAGTTAGGGTGCCACCCTGGTCTTTACTCTCCCCAGCTCTTCATTCCCCCCAACCCCCACTACCCTCAACTTTCAGTCTGAAGAAGGGTTCCAATCCAAAATGTCACCTATCCTTTATCTCCAGAGATGCTGCATGACCCGCTGAATTACTTCAGCACTTTGTATCTATCTCAGTTAAGTTCTTGGCTTCAGTTGTATCAGCAACTTGGAATGAAACTTTCCCGATCAGCAGGCTTCTCACAGTTAAATGCTGAGGGAATGCTGCATTGTTGCAAATAATGAACTGAGAACCCAGTGACATGAAAGACCTAATAGCACCATTTGGAACAAGACCAGGTGAGATCCCCAGTATCCTAGAAAACACTTATACCTTAACAAGCATCCCTGAACATCCAAGCATAAAGAAGGACAGTAAAAGCTTCTTTAGATCTGTTTAGGGAAAAAGAGTAGCAGTCAAATGTGGGTCCCTTGAAGGCAGACACGGGTGAAATAATTATGGGCAACAAGGAAATGGCAGAAGAGTGGAATAGGTACTTCAGATCTGTCTTCACTAAGGAGGACACAAACAATCTCCCAGATGTACTGGAGGACAGAAGGTCTAAAGGGGTAGAGGAACTGAAAGAAATTTTCATTAGGCGGGAAATAGTATTGGATAGGCTAATGGGACTGAAGGATGATAAATCCCCTAGGCCTGATGGTCTGCATCCCAGGGTCCTCAGGGAGGTGGCTCTAGAAATAGTGGACGCATTGGTGATCATTTTCCAATGTTCAATAGATTCAGGATCAGTTCCTGTGGGTTGGAGGATAGCTAATGTTATCCCACTTTTTAAGAAAGGAGCAAGAGATAAAACAGGGAATTACAGACCAGTTAGCCTGACTTCGGTGGTGGGAAGGATGCTGGAGTCAATTATTAAAGAGGTAATAATGGAGCATTTGGATAGCAGTAAAAGGATTAGTCCAAGTCAACATGGATTTATGAAAGGGAAATCGTGCTTGACGAATCTTCTGTCATTTTTTGAGGATGTGACAAGTAAAGTGGATGAAGGGATGCCTGTAGATGTAGTGTATCTAGACTTTCAGAAAGCCTTTGATAAGGTCCCGCACGGGAGACTGGTGACTAAAATTAGAGCACGTGGTATTGGGGGTATGGTGTTGACATGGATAGAAAATTGGTTGGTAGACCGGAAGCAAATAGTAGGAGTGAATGGGTCCTTTTCAGAATGGCAGGCAGTGGCGAGTGGAGTGCCGCAAGGCTCGGTGTTGGGGCCGCAACTGTTTACCATATATATTAATGATTTGGAAGAGGGAATTAGGAGCAACACTAGCAAGTTTACGGATGACACAAAGCTGGATGGCAGTGTGAACTGTGAAGAGGATGTTAGGAGGTTGCAAGGGGACCTGGACAGGTTGAGTGAGTGGGCAGATGCGTGGCAGATGCAGTATAAAATAGATAAATGTGAGTTCATCCACTTTGGTGGCAAAAACAAGTGGGCAGATTATTATCTCAATGGGGTTAGGTTAGGTAAGGGGGAGGTACAGTGAGACCTGGGTGTCCTTGTACACTAGTCACTGAAAGTTGGCGTGCAGGTACAGCAGGCAGTGAAGAAAGCTAATGGAATGTTGGCCTTCATAACAAGAGGATTTCAGTACAGGAGTAAAGAGGTTCTTCTGCAGTTGTATAGGGCTATGGTGAGACCACATCTGGAGTATTGTGTACAGATTTGGTCTCCCAATTTGAGGAAGGACATCCTTGTGATTGAGGCAATGCAGCATAGGTTCACGAGATTGATCCCTGGGATGGCGGGACTATCATATGAGGAAAGATTGAAAAGACTAGGCTTGTATTCACTGGAGTTTAGAAGGATGAGGGGGATCTTATAGAAACATATAAAATTATAAAAGGACTGGACAAGCTAGATGCAGGAAAAATGTGCCCAATGTTGGGTGAATCCAGAAACAGGGGCCACAGTCTTAGAATAAACGGGAGGTCATTTAAGACTGAAGTGAGAAAAAACTTTTTTACCCAGAGAGTTGTGAATTTATGGAATTCCCTGCCACAGAGGGCAGTGGAGGCCAAATCACTGGATGGATTTAAGAGAGAGTTGGATAGAGCTCTAGGGGCAAGTGGAGTCAAGGGATATGGGGAGAAGGCAGGCACGGGATATTGATAGCGGACGATCAGCCATGATCATAATGAATGGCGGTGCTGGCTCGAAGGGCAAAATGGCCTCCTCCTGCACCTATTTTCTATGTTTCTATGTTTCTATGAACCAAATATACTACTTGTTATCACATTGCACTGTGTGCAATTTTTCTGTAAGCAAATGGACATCTTTATTTTCTTGAGAGCAACAGTGGTCCACTTTGAGATACTTCATTTTCATAAAAAGCTTTGGAGCACTCTAAGATCATGAAAGGCACTTTATAAATGTGGAACTTATTTTAGCTAGGACTTTGTTCATTTATAAATGTAATGGTAAACTTATCAATTCTCCATCAGAGCCATACCTTTTGTACACGGAATTAAATGACTTACTTTAATAAAACATCTCACCAAGAATGTTTGTACATGAAGAAAACCGCAGACAAGCAATTTCAATACTTTCCACTTGATACATAGCTCTAACAGGCTGGGAGATGAGGACAGATTCAGGAAATGGGAGGGTTTTGGGAACAAATCCAAATTTGCCTGTTCCCACCCCCTGAGCAGTAACACACTCACAAATCACAGCTCAAATTCTCTCCAGATGTTTCTTCTTGGAGCTTGGCCCGTAATTTGGTTACACAGCAAACTAATTGCTGGTGATATTTATTCCTAGGAATTTGTAGCTATCGACCATCTCTACTTCGACGCCATCAATGTATGGTGTGTGTACTGCTATTAGTTCCCTGAAGTCGTGTCAACTAGTGTCAATAGAATGCTTAAAGCATTAGTCATCAAAACAACGGAAACTTAAATCGCATTCCAGTGAGTTAATAAATGCACATATAGATACTAGTAATATTAAAGATGTTTGGAGAATGCAAAACCCAACAGGACGAGAATACTCATTTTACTCACCTGTGCATAAAACTTATTCAAGAATAGATTATTTTTTGGTAGATTTAAAACTCATCCCACTTATGTATAATTCAAATATCACAATATTATAATTTCAGATCATGCACCTTTAACTTTTATGATGAAAATAACTGGTAAAACGGAAAAACAAGGACAATGGAGATTTAACCCACAAATTTTAAAAGACAAAATAATTCAAGAATACATCACAAAACAGATCAAGATTTTCTTTGAAATAAATGATACACCAGAAATATCTTCGTCCCTATTATGGGAAACTTTTAAAGCGTATGTTCGGGGAATTATGATATCCTCTTAAGCATTTTATAATAAAGAGAATCGGAGGGTACAACAGGCATTGGAAAGGGAGATCAAACAATTAGACACAGAGAACACTGTTAATCCAACCATGATAAAACATAATAAAATCTTTGCATTGAAATATAAATTAAATAAAATACAGACCAAGTCAGACCAAGTTGTAAAACTATACCAATATACTAAACAAATACAATTTGAATTTGGAGATAAACCACATAAATTATTTGCTCGTCAATTACGAAAATTGGAAGGAGAAAAATTAATCTATAGGATTAAATCAGATAAAGGGGAATTACTAGTACAAACTAAAGATATAAACGAGAGATTTTTGCAATATTATAAAATTTTATATTCAGCCAAAACGAAAGAAAATCGGATAGGAGTAGAAACATTCTTAAAAAATTGTAATCTAAAAGAACTGGATTTAGAAGATAGAGAATTATTAAACGTTGAAATAACTACTAAAGAAATCTAAGAAGCTATTAGATCATTAAAAAATGGTAAAACTCCAGGATCAGATGGTATTGGATCAGAATTTTATAAAACATTTTATGATATGATAGCTCCACGTTTGAAGACACTATATGAACACATTTATGCACAACAGAAATTACCAGAAACATTAAATGAATCTATTATAATGCTCATACCTAAATCAGATAAAAATCTGGATGACCCAGGGTCATATAGACCCAGGGTCATCTCTTTTGAATACTGATCAAAAAATATTAACCAAAATACTAGCACAAAGACTAAATACAGTGATTAATAAACTAATTCATTCAGATCAAACAGGATTTATACCAAAACGATACTCCCCAAACAACCTGAGAAGATTATTCAATATTATATACTCGAAAAGAAACATTAATAAGGATTTATCAATTATTTCGTTGGACGCAGAGAAAGCTTTTGATCAGATTGAATGGTCTTATTTATTTTCGGTTATGGAATCTTTTCAGTTGGGGGAGAAATTTATAACATGGGTTAAGTTACTATATGCCAAGCCAACAGCTAAAATATTAATAAACCAAATGTTAACAACTAAATTTAACTTATTCCGAGGCTGCAGACAAGGTTGTCCTTTATCTCCACTACTGTGTGCACTTGCAATAGAACCACTAGCAAAATCCGTGAGATTGCATCCTGAAATATACGGGTATGAAACTAAAGAAACTGAAAATAAAATCTCTTTATACGCAGATGATGTATTACTTTATATTACAAAGCTGGAAATTAGTATTCCTAACTTATTAGATTTAATAACTCAATTTGGATTGTTTTCAGGATATAGAATTAATTGGAATAAAAGTGAACTTATGCCAATAATGGGAAATAACTTACATATATTACAACAATATCCTTTTAAGATAGCAAATGAAAAAATCAAATATCTTGGAATTTATGTAACAAAAAGATATGATTCTTTATTTAAATCCAATTTCCCACCCTTATTGAATAAACTACTTAAGAATATCCTATATTGGAAAACATTACCTATTTCAATGCTAGGAAAAATTAATGCAATAAAAATGATTTTTCTTCCACAATTATTATACTTGTTTCAACTGATCCCGATATATCTTCCTAAAATTTTTTTTAAGAAAGTGGACTCTATAGTTACCAATTTTATTTGGGATTATAAGAACCATAGAATAAATAAAAAACATCTATGTAAATGAAAAATGAATGGAGGTTTTGCATTGCCTAATTTTATGTTTTATTACTGGGCAGTTAATATAAAAAATATGAATTTCTGGTTGGACGAAGTAGATAAACAACCAAACTGGTTAAAAATGGAAAAGGAAGACTGTTCACCTTTCGAAATTAGCTCGATTTTATTTGCTAACACTAAAATACATAAGAAAATTTATAGAGGAAACCCAATAAAAGAAAGTGGTATACGTATTTGGAAACAATTAAAAAAAATATTAAAATTACAGAGTATACCACTGGCTCTTCCAATTGTAAACAACATTACTTTTAAACATTCATTGATGGATAAAGGTTTTTTTTAAATGGAAGAACTATGGAATAAATAAGATGGGTGATCTCTACAGGGAAAGTTTATTTCTTTCATTTCAGGAATTACAACAAAATCATGGATTACACTCAAAAGAATATTTTAGATATCTACAAATTAGAGATTCTGTTAAATCAAATACACCAGATTTTAGGAATAGAAAGACTGAAATTTTAGATGAATGTCTAAATAAACATCCGAATACAGAAAAAGTAATATCATATATTTATAATATCTTACTGGAAAATGATTTTCCAAATACGGAAAAATATAGACAAGCATGGGAAAATGAATTAGGTCAAACAATTAGTATAGAAGTATGGAATGAAAGTTTACAACATATACACCATTGCTCATTAAATGCCAGACACTCCTTGATACAATTTAAAGTTTTACATAGATTACACTTCTCAAAATCCAAATTAAACAGAATTTTCTCAAATGTTTCTGCTATATGTGATAAATGTCAGCAGTTAGAAGCTAATCTAACGCATTCATTCACAAAATGTACAAAAATTACTAATTTTTGGACAGAAATGTTTAAGATAATCTCGAATGTAGTTAATGCAAATTTAATTCCAGACTCAAAATTAATTATATTAGGAATATTAGAAACGGATCAGCTACTAACAACACAACAAATAATTTTTATTGGTTATAGTTTAATAATAGGTAAAAAATTAATACTAAGATTTTGGAAAGGTCCCATATCCCCCACAATCAAAATGTGGATTACAGAAATGTCGGAGACACTTCACCTGGAAAGATTAAGACTTGTCCTAATGGACAGGTTAATTCAGAGGAATATGGTCTCCATTTATTGAATACTTAAAGGGTTAAGGTGGTCCGGTTCGAGGCCCTGACTGAAGCCTGAATGAAGGAATAGATGAAGAATTATATACAATAGACCACGAATATATCTCCAATGAAGAATATCTTGCTTAATACTCCACTTATTTTATTGATTTTTTATTTCTTTCTTATTTCTTTTTCTTTTTATTATTTCTCTTTACTTTCTACTGTTATAAAATAATAAAAAATATAGAAGTATAAATAAGAATGACCGTAAATTTGAAAAATATTAAGAATGTAAGTGACGAATAATATGTTTCCTTTTTTTTCGATGTTATATTATTTCTTCTTAATATGTATTTACTTCTAATAAAAATATTTTACAAAAAAAAAAAGTTCTGAAAGATAGAAATTGGCTTGCAACCATTTGTGGCATGCAACGTGGAATTTGGCATCAGTTCAGGATCAACAAATCGGCTCTGAATTTGGATAATCTAATTTTAGTTGTGTGGTTTCTCTCCCATTCACCATTGTTGGAAGCTGCCATGCCACTCCATGCCATTCATGCAGGTGCTCTTTCTGATGCCTTAATTGAAGCCAAGATCAAGAATTGTGGCCTAGTGCCAGGAAGAGTCACAAACAGCCCCCTGCATTCCTGGGACAACTAACCATTGTAGGTTAGAGCAGGTCCACAAGAGATTGCTGAAGATGTGGACCTTGGTAAACTTTGACTGAAAATCTTGCTTAATGAAATCAAATGAGTGATCCTAGTCAGCGGGTGGAATCTCTTGCTAGGCATAATATTCCCAATGAATCCCACTCATTTGCTCTAGAAAAGAATAGTAAGATTAAATGAGAACTTACCAGTTTGAAGTTTGATCTTGATTTTTATGAGGGGTTACTTTGGTGATCACGTGAAGCCCAGCCAGTCCGCATGCGCGTCAATCTTCAAAGCCACGGTATGAAATCACAAATAACAATTACCGAAGTGACAAAGTAAGATGCGTGACTCGAGAACCACAAGATGACCTTTGCAAGAGAGGGTTGGGCGTGGAGGGCACGTAATCACCAACGTAACTTCTCATAAAATCAAGATCAAACTTCAAACTGGTAAGTTCTCATTTGATCTTATTTACTTCGGGGTCACTTGAGTGATTCTGTCAAGGGTTCGAAGCTTTGTGATTTCATGCCGCAGATCCAAATCTCGACGTCTCACTGCATTGATTGAATCAGGATGAGTGAATTATCAAAAAATGCATTAAGCATGATATTGATTCAAATGCATTAATAGTTTACGTTAATAAATAAATCAATAGCAACCCCTGTATCTCAGGGGAGGCTAAAGTGGACGCAAAACAGAATGGGCAAAACCCCGGGTCAGTAACCTGCCTATGGTAAAAAAAAATGTTTTAATTAATTCAGTTGACCATCCTGCAGTCGCGAGGATATGGTCAATGGGAATGTCCATTGCCCTGGCCGCTGACGTTGATGCTGACCTGGTGGAATGAGATTATACAATCGTCAGTGTTAATACCTACATAAACCAGAACCTGCTGCAGCCACCTTGAAATAGTCTGAACCGACCTTTCTTTGTGTAGTTGTTTGTTGATTAATAAACAATGCTGATTCCACACTTCTTAGGATTCTGGTGGCCTTGATATAATATAGCAAGCCTGCCCTCCCACGTGGACGTGAGACCGTGGGGTATCCGAAAAAATGATCTTAAATCCTGCCACCCCTGGTCTGCTCTGCTTGTGTAGATCAAAATGTAAAATGTAATGGCATCTGCAACCAATTCCATCCTATCTAGCCACAGCATTTGCAAATGTTTGCCCTCGTTGTGCTGATATTAGTGTCATGACTAAGGATGTAGCTGGAACCCCCTGGTGAAGTAATGTTAACACATTTTCAATAACCAAACTGCATATTCTTGTAGTGGGAGAACTTGTGTCAAGATCTCTTTTACAACTCGATATCCGGGGTTGAACCCGACAGAGTGTTTCCCGTTTGTTGCAGCTGTAGGGTCTCTATAACTGAATTATTGTCAAATACCATTTAAGAATGAACTGGAAGACGTCAGTAATCTGTACCATATTAAATGTAACATTAACATTTAAACAAAACCGCTACCGATCCCCTCAATAAGAATGTACTGCTTATTTGGATGCTATCCCTGCACTCTGTAGTGAGCACATCCATGGCTTGATGTGACAACCTGAGCCGTAAGTCAATCCATTCAGAATGTGTAAGTCAATAATTGTTTTATTATGCAAAGGCCGGTTTCCTGAACCACAGTTTGAACCAGCAAGGTTTTCGTTTTTTGGAATAACCGTATACCGTTGTGTTATTATGCCTGATGAAAGCAGGTAACATGGCTGCTAAGCCAGTCCGACAATACGAACCCAAAGCGAGGTCTTACTGCCTGTTTTAAGACCCGGCTAATGATGCAAAATGGAGGAAGACATAAAAGAACATTCCTCCTTTTTGTAGTGAGAATGTATTTCTCCGCACTGTTGTGCCACATATTTTTGCAATCTGTAAATAAACATGAACCAACATGTCGATATTCGATGTAGCATTGAACCATACTTTCATAATACTTTGAGATCCAATACCTATTCTGTGTTGTCATCAATCTGAACTGGATGATACGCCAGTGGCAAAGGAGATTAGGTAATTATTACAGGATACTTTAACTTGATTACCATGTGACTAACATATGTCACCATCGTAGAGTAGTAACTTGAAGTTGAGCATGTAGAATATGTATATTCGCTCAATTGCCCCGTACCCATGGGGTGCATCTAGTGTATATATTTAGTTGATACCAACAACTGAAGAATTGGTGACTCGTGCAAATCTCCACTACCTCCAACTAGAGATGGTATTCGGAACTTCTCACGTTGGAGCCCTTAGCATAAGTTTGTAATAACTGAATTTGACCGACCAAACTACTGGAGCAATGCTGAATACTGTTTGTTCATCATTGTGACTGAGGTAGCTTCAGCTGATAATAGCATAAGGTTGTTAACAATGGTCTACATGTCCTTTGAGAGGTCTCTACTTTGCACAATATCAGTTCCTTGATTTGCTCAGCTGAAACACAGCTACTATATTGCCAATTACTCTTGATGAAATCAAAGTCAGTTATATAACAGGTTGCTATTAACTCCAATCTCTTGCCACAGGGCGGAGTCATAGGCAAATTAATAGTTAAAGGTAAATCCCAATGACCAACAAACAGTTTATCCCATTCCGCAACGTTTTACTGTTATTAGTACAGTTATATTGTCTTTGATCACCTCTGTAATGGGAACTACAAAGAATTGATCTTTGAGACCCTTAAACCCCTGTCTCACTGTGCGAGTTGGCCCACGAGTGACCCCGAGTTTTCACTCGTGGTGATCACGTAGCGGGAACGTCGGAACTCGCACGAGCAACTTATCGACTCGTGGCGCTAACGGCAGGTACTCGGGAAACTTGTTAACTCGTGAAAAAAATCAAACATGTTTGATTTTTTCCACGAGTCAAATTAACTGTTCAAGTTAAAAAAGGAAACATTTAAATTCGTTGTAATAACGTAGTGGCCCCGTGCGTTTATCTTAGTGTCTCGTGAGTCTACCGTGGGAACTTTAATAATCTGTTCTTTTGCTCGAGTAAAGACTGAACCAAAGATAGACCAAAAATGCTGGAGTAAATCAGCGGACCAGGCAGCATTTCTGGAGAGAAGGAATAGAGTCGAGACCCCTTCTTCAGACTTAACCCCGAAATGCCACCCATTCCTTCGCTCCAGAGATGCAGCCTGTCCCGCCGAGTTACTCCAGCATTTTGTGTCTATCTTCGGCCTTTCTGCCACTTGTCCTTTATTACTGAGGCGCCTGCCCCGTGGCTTCACTCTGTCTCAATGAACGGCTTAGGACGCGGTTAAAGACCTGCCGAAGGGGCAAGTCTGGGGTGGTGGGTGGGATGTGTCCACGTGTGATGCTCCATCCACCCCCCCGGGGCCGAGAGTGTGGGATTGGGAAGGAACTGCAGATGCTGGTTTACACCGGAGATAGACACACACAATGCTGGAGTAACTCCGAGGGACAGGCAGCATCTCTGGAGAGATGGGATGGGTGAGATTTCCGGGTCGAGACCTTACTTCAGACTTCTCCAGAGATCCCGCTGAGCTTACTCCAGTAGTTGGTGTCTATCCCGGTGGCGGGGAGCCGGGCTTGGCCGACCGCCGCCTCTACTTTGCCGGTCAGTCCAGTGATCATCGCCCTCCGCCCGGGATGCAGCGGAGGTTTCCATCCGGTGAGTTGTCCAGCGCTCACGGTGGACGAGGGAGGACAGCAATAGGCCAGGTGAATGAATACAGCACATAAATGAGTCGACCTTTAATATTTTTTGATTTTATGTTTTAATTTACAAGCTGCTTCAAGCGAGGCAAGTTTTATTTTCAGTCCGAAGAAGGGTCTCGACCCGAAACGTCACCCATTCAACGAAAAAGCTGGAGTAACTCAGCGGGTCAGGCAGCAACTCTGGAGAGAAGGAATAGGTGACTTTTCGGGTCGAGATCCTTCTTCAGAAGACGAGCCCTTATCCAAAACGTCACCTTCTCCAGAGATGTTACCTGGCCCGCGTTACGCCAGCTTGTTGCGTCTGCCCTCCGTTTCTGCCCCTAAAGCCTTGGGATTGTTGCCCTTTGTGTTGGCGTGGAGGGGGAGGGGGCTATTGTGCTGCTTGAATGCCCCCTGCTATCATAGGGACAGGGAAACACAGCGGCTTTTGAGGCTGGTGGGCAATCACTACCAAAGTGTCTGCCTGCAGTCAGCACTCCTCTCCTACACATGTCTCCCGCGCTAACCACCCCGCAGAGAATGATCTTCATCAGCCGAGGTCCCAAGCTAGTCTTCAGCTCATTAAAGAGCTCAGGTGAAATTCGGAGGAAATTTTTAAATGCTGATTTGTCCTCTTGGCACAGCACTTTAAGCAGCTTTTCATATTGTCCAAAAGCGAGATCTCCTTTCAAAGAGGGGCTTCACCCACTGAAACCTCTTCTTAATTTTCCTCTTTACTCTTACTCTCTCCCTTCTGCTGTCATTTAACAAGCGTAGTTGCATCAGATTTTGGGCTGCTGCATACAGCGCTTGAACAAAAAACAGCAACACCCTGCTCTCAAATTGCCTTGTTGCAGACATGTTACCAAATGAGCCAATTTAAACCAAGGGACGATTTTTATATAGTGTGTGAATAAAAGATCATGACGAGTTTTCAACACGTCATGTTGCCTCTCTGTGTGTGTGTGTGTGTTTGTGTGTGTGTATCTGTGTG
Organism: Okamejei kenojei; assembly: GCA_035221665.1. NCBI lineage: Eukaryota > Metazoa > Chordata > Chondrichthyes > Rajiformes > Rajidae > Okamejei > Okamejei kenojei. The sequence goes on from CM069138.1 coordinate 23,918,353, forward strand.
TATCTGTGTGTGTGTCTGCTGTCGGGTCCCGGCGGCCGCTCAATGTCAGTCACCCGAGCTGCTTCCTTCCTCTGAAGTGGCGGCCAGTCCTGCTGTCTGTGTGTATCTCTGTGTGTGTGTGTGTGTGTGTGTGTGTGTGTCTCTGTGTCTGTCTGTGTGTGTGTGTGTGTGTGTGTGTGTGTGTGTGTGTGTGTGTGTGTGTGTGTGTGTGTGTCTCTCTCTCCCTCTCTGTCTATCTGTGTGTGTGTGTGTGTGTGTGTGTGTGTGTGTGTGTGTGTGTGTGTGTGTGTGTGTGTCTCTCTCCCTCTCTGTCTATCTGTGTGTGTGTGTGCTGTCGGTTCCCGGCGGCCGCTCAAAGTCACCCGAGCTGCTTCCTTCCTCTGAAGTGGTGGCCAGCTGCTGTCTGTGTGTATCTCTCTCTCTATGTGTGTGTGTGTGTGTGTGTGTGTGTGTGTGTGTGTGTGTGTGTGTGTGTGTGTGTGTGTGTGTGTGTGTGTGTGTCTCTCTCTCCCTCTCTGTCTATCTGTTTGTATCTGTGTGTGTGTCTGCTGTCGGGTCCCGGCGGCCGCTCAAAGTCACCCGAGCTGCTTCCTTCCTCTGAAGTGGTGGCCAGTCCTGCTGTCTGTGTGTGTGTGTGTGTGTGTGTGTGTGTGTGTGTGTGTCTCTCTCTCCCTCTCTGTCTATCTGTTTGTATCTGTGTGTGTGTCTGATGTCGGGTCCGGCGGCCGCTCAAAGTCACCCGAGCTGCTTCCTTCCTCTGAAGTGGCGGCCAGTCCTGCTGTCTGTGTGTATCTGTGTGTGTGTGTGTGTGTGTGTGTGTGTGTGTGTGTGTGTGTGTGTGTGTCTGCTGTCGGGTCCCGGCGGCCGCTCAATGTCAGTCACCCGAGCTGCTTCCTTTTTTAAAATTATTTAAAATAGAGATCCATTGCAAAAAAGTATTTAAAAACATAAAACAACAAGAAATGCTTGGTTACTGGAGGATGCGCATTTTCCCATTGTAGGTCATATCAATAGATGCCGCCGCGCTGAAATAACTCAAAACCACAGGATGGAGATGTATTTTAACATTGTTGCTTTATTAAAACATACCTTCATTCACGGTTGGCTCAAGAGTAACGGGAGAGGAACTTGGTAACTCGGGAGAGGAACTTGGAACATCGCAGCAATGACATACCCGTGGGAACTCGGTTACACACTTGATCATAAACCTGCAGTCTCGTGCACAGCCACGAGTCTGTCACTCGGGGTACCTCGTGGGTCAACTCGCACAGTGAGACAGGGCCATTATGAATCTGTTGTTAGTCAGGAAAAGGAGTTTTCATATTCGGAAAGTTCATTTGCCCGACACTCTCCATTTTTCATAATAAACATGCCACTCCTGCCTTATTCCATGGGTGTTTTGCATGAGAACTTTGGCCCGATTTCTGAACCTTATCTTCAAAGACAACCCTGGCCATAATCCAAACTTGCTTGGAATACTAGTACTGTGCCTCAACCAGATGTTTTTATCCTTTGTGTGTTGTACAAACAAATGTAAATATTACAACTTGTGAACGGTGCACTTACCCATGTTTTGGAAGTGCCAGACCCACGTTGTTGGGTAGGGTTGGTAGGGTGCATGGAATTTCTGAGATATCATGCTGCCCCCAGCTCCAGTGAACTGCCTACTGCCGATGAGCGCCTGGGGTGCGTTCTGAAACGATGACCTTTGCCCGCCGTTGGCCTTAATTGATTCGTCTGCAAGTTTTCTTCCCCTGTTGAATAGGCCTACTTGAATAACAGATTAGGCGGCTGGCTCTCACATCCCCCTGTTGGCGCTGTTCACTGCCGGCACATATGTGCTTCAGTATGTTCTATTGACTTCTTTAGAGCCTAGAGTAGTTATATCTTGACCTTTCGCACTCCCCTCCTCAGAGAGGGCGATTCGTAGACAGCCCTAAACAGGCGCTGCCACAGGCCGCAGGATACCTATACTGATATGAACCCATTGGACCTATACCCAAATAGAACATTCTGCTAGGATGGCAACTTTGTTGTCAGGAAAAGGTACCTCTGACACATGCCCTTCATCCCTTGGGGTATGCCCCACGGCCATACCCTGAGACTCAGCGTCAGCAGGATACTGGCCCGTCTTGGTCTTTGCCTCCAAGAGGGAGACCTGGAGCAGCTCTGTCAACTGGTGCTGCTGGTGTGGCCTGCAGAGGTGGAACATCTGGGTCAACCTTACCATCAGAGTCGGGGTCAGAACTAAGATGACCCATGGCTCGCACCTCCTCATCCATGAAGGTGCTATCAAACAGTTCTCTACTAGATGCTGCTGGCGCCTTTTTGTTCAGGGTGGCGCTGACACTCCTCCTGCTGGCGTGTGCCCTGCTGTAGCATTGTATGCAATAGTTGCTGCATTTGGGATAGTCGTTTCAAACGCACTACGCAGCCCCGGTGAGGAATCATCCCCCGGCTCCGGTGGCCTATTATTTTGCTATCCAGCCCCGGCGGGGAATCTTCCCCCAATTCCGTGGGCCTAGCAGACATATGTGTTACTTTGAGCAACCCTGTCCCAGGCGTTGCCGCTGCCGCATCTCGTAGAGGCCGGCACTTTTTGACATGAAACAGCCCTGTCCCAGGCGCTGCTGGCACGGCTCTCCCGTAGGCCGGCACTGTCACCAATGAAACAGCCCTGTCCCAGGCGCTGCTGGCGCGGCTCTCCCGTAGGCCGGCACTTTCATACATGAAACAGCCCTGCCAGGCGCTGCTGGCTCGGCCTGTCCCATAGTGACACGCTATTACACTGTAGGCTCACTAAATCAAATGTTTAGTGTACAGCTTTACCTGTGAAGGGTTAAAGCAATTTTAATCCTTCACAGCAACGTGCTAAACAAGGAATAATTTCATTGTCAGGGACACATGACAATAACTTTTTTGACTTTTAAATTTGCCTTTAACTTTTAACTTTAAGAAAAACACTATAACATACATGTAAACTTTATTATTAGAGAAAAAACCCTTGTAGCCCGACTCACCCGAGTCCAATAGGCTGAATGTGTCCTTTCTCCACCAATTTTACACCCTGCCCGGGGACCAACGTCAGTGAGCCACTGACTGCACTGTCAGCGACTCTGGCGTTCCTTCCTTGCCATTCCACGGCATCCCCACAGGCTGGGAGCCGCTGACTGCCTTGTCAGGGGCTGCTTAAACACAACCCGATCTTTTGCCAGTTATCCGCTTCCGCGGTCGGACCGGGGCTTCCCCACAGTCCATAACCGGCTCACTCATCGGGCTGTGAAACTGGCAGGAAAACCTCTGTGAAGAGAGGCTCCTGTTTGAAAAAACCCTGGTAAGGAAAACAAACTTACCTTCTAGATCTAACTTACCGCCGGCAGGAGCGCTGCCCTGCCAGTCCGGTGCTTGCGCCAATGCGGCTGACGTACTGACACACATGCGGACTGGCTGGGCTTCGCATGTGACTCCGAAGTAAAATTACAGATGTGCACTAGCCTTTTAAGGAATGGATTCTTTTCTAACATCATCTATAAAACACCTGACCCTATATTTAACATTTCTCCTTGATTCCTCCCCAACGGAATTCTCCCCAAAATCCCCTCCTAAGACGCTCCTTGAAAAATACTGTCCTTGTGATGTTAAACCACAAGACATAGGAGCAGAATTTGGCCATTCAGCCCATTGAGTCCACTCCGCCATTCAATCATGGCTGATCTATTTTTTCTTTTTTTTCCCCAATCTACTGCCATAACCATAATCCCCATAACCTTTGACACCATTACTAATCAAGAATCTATCAATCTCTGTTTTAAAATAACTAATGACTTGGCCTCCAAACCATCTCGACCAAAGAATTCCATAGATTCACCACCCTCTGTCTATAGAAACCTCTCCTCATCACCAATCTGAAAATACTTTGTTTTATTCTGAGGCTGTGCCCTCTGGTTTTAGACTCTCTCCTTACTGGAAATGTCCTTTCCATGTTCATTCTATGTAGACCTTTCAGACACCAGCTGGGCTTAGTACTAACTGGGTCTGCTACATGGTACAGAACAAGTCGTACAGAACATTGGTTAGATTGCACAATGCATTTCATGCAATCTTTATCACCATACTACAGTACACAGTAATGTCGTGGCAATAGAAAATATGCAGAAGAATAACATGGTGGAATCTTTAGGAAAGTCAGAGGCATTTTGAGCAACCCAACTCCAGAGAAGTTTGACCTGTCTTCAGCTGCTCGATGTGGTTATTGACTCAAAACTGGTCCTAAAAGGGATTATTTTACTGATAGCTGAAGAGATTAATCAGGGAGTTCCCTGGAACAGAGGAAGACATTAGATAGGCTGAAAGTGAAACAGCTGTCAGGGGCTGAATAGCCTCCTCCTACTTTACTTCTTATGTTCTTGTTGCTATTCAGTGCTGAACACAGAGACCCTGGTGGATCCAGTTCATATCACCCCTCCAGCATCTGTCAAGAGACGTGATGGTAAGTTTATCATTCGACAGAAGCTGGGAATAGTGTGGGAAAATCCCCATCAGATGATAGAATGGAAGGAACCAAGGAAAATTCTGCAAGTTTAGTTTAATTTAGTTTTGTTGTCACATGTACCAAGGTACAGTGACATACCTTTCGAAAGGAGATGAGAATGGATTTATTTAGCCAGAGGGTGATGAATCTGTGAAATTAATTGCCAGAGAAAGCGTGGAGGCCAAGTCAATAGATATTTTCAAAGCAGAGATTGACAGATTCTTGATCAGCACGGGGATGTCACAAACATGATGGGCCAAAAGGTCATAGTTCTCAGTCCCTATCCCTTTAAGACATTGTCCCCGTGACTCAAGTTAGAAAACAATCTTCAACCGGTTAACCTAGTTCCATTACTCACTAGACAACTATCAAACCTTGCGTGAGCACACCCACTGAACCTGAGCTCTTAGCTTGTCTGAGCTCTTGGCTTAGCGTGTCCACACCCAGTTCATTCTTCTGCATGAAGTGGTGGAAAAGAACAGTGAGTGGCACTGAGCCATGATAGGGTGAAGGGAGTGACTCCAACTTACCTAACTACCTGTCAGAACAGATGCTCAAACTCCCGAAACAAATTCAGTCAACATCAGTGTCTGCAGTCATATGCAAACATACACAAGTGGCTCATTTCAGAGTCCATCTGACTCTCTGATTTTAGCACATTGAAGTTACAAATGTTTCCAAGATTCTGTAGCCTTTGTTAATTCACCATAATTAATGTGCATTTGTGCAGTGTGTAGCATCAGTAACGTGTAGATGTAAATTGCTGGTGCTGTTTTATATCAAAGATAGTCACAAAATGCAGGAGTAACATAGACATAGAAAATAGGTGCAGGAGTAGGCCATTCGGCCCTTCAAGCCTGCACCGCCATTCAATATGATCATTACTGATCATCCAACTCAGTATCCTGTACCTGCCTTCTCTCCATACCCCCTGATCCCTTCAGCCACAAGGGCCACATCTAACTCCCTCTTAAATATAGCCAATGAACTGGCCTCAACTACCTTCTGTGGCAGAGAATTCCACAGATTCACCAGTCTCGGTGTGAAAAATGATTTTCTCATCTCGGTCCTAAAAGACTTCCCCCTTATCCTTAAACTGTGACCCCTTGTTCTGGACTTCCCCAACATCGGGAGCAATCTTCCTGCATCTAGCCTGTCCAACCCCTTAAGAATTTTGTACATTTCTATAAGATCCCCACTCAATCTTCTAAATTCTGGCGAGTACAAGCCGAGTCTATCCAGTCTTTCTTCATATGGAAGTCGTGCCATCCCAGGAATCAGCCTGGTGAACCTTCTCTGTACTCCCTCTATGGCAAGAATGTCTTTCCTCAGATTACGAGACCAAAAACTGTATGCAATACTCCAGGTGTGGCCTCACCAAGACCCTGTACAACTGCAGTAGAACCTCCCTGCTCTTAGGCTCAAATCCTTTTGCTATGAATGCTAACATACCATACGCTTTCTTCACTGCCTGCTGCACTTGTATGCCTACTTTCAATGACTGGTGTACCATGACACCCAGGTCTCGTTGCATCTCCTCCTTTCCTAATCGGCACCATTCAGATAATACTCTACTTTCCTGTTTTTGCCACCAAAGTGGATAACCTCACATTTATCCATATTAGACTGCATCTGCCATGCATTTGCCCACTCATCCAACCTATCCAAGTCACCTTGCAGCCTCTAACATCCTCCTCACAGCTAACACTGCTGTGTCATCCGCAACACTAACAGTTTTGTGTCATCCGCAAACTTGGAGATGTTGCATTAAATTCCCTCATCCAGATCATTAATATATATTGTAAATAGCTGGGGTCCAAGCACTGAGCCTTGCGGTGCCCGACTAGTCACTGCCTCCCATTCTGAAAAGGACCCGTTTAATCCTACTCTTTGCTTCCTGTCTGCCAGCCAGTTCTCTATCCACATCAATACTGAACCCCCAATACTATGTGTTTTAAGTTTGCATACTAATCTCTTATGTGGGACCTTGCCGAAAGCCTTCTGAAAGTCCAAATATAACACATCCACTGGTTCTCCCTTATCCACTCTACTAGTTACATCCTCAAAAAATTCTATAAGATTCGTCAGACATGATTTACCTTTCATAAATCCATTCTGACTTTGTCCAATGATTTCACCACTTTCCAAATGTGCTACTATCCCATCTTTAATAACTGACTCTGGCAGTTTCCCCACTGCCGATGTTAGACTAACTGGTCTGTAATTCCCCGCTTTCTCTCTCCCTCCCTTTTTAAAAAGTGGGGTTACATTAGCTACCATCAATCCTCAGGAACTACTCCAGAATCTAAAGAGTTTTGAAAAATTATCACTAATGCATCCACTATTTCTGTGGCTTCTTCCTTAAGTACTCTGGGATGCAGCCTATCTGGCCCTGGGGATTTATCGGCCTTTAATCCATTCAATTTACCTAACACCACTTCCCGGCTAACCTGGATTTCACTCAGTTCCTCCATCTCATTTGACCCCCGGTCCCCTGTTATTTCCGGCAGATTATTTATGTCTTCCTTTGTGAAGACAGAACCAAAGTAGTTATTCAATTGGTCTGCCATGTCCTTGTTCCCCATGATCAGTTTCTGACTGCAAGGGACCTACAATTGTTTTAACTAATCTTTTTCTCTTCACATATCTATAAAAACTTTTGCAGTCAGTAACACAGTGTGGCGGGCAGCATCTCTGGATAAAAGGAATATGTAATGTTACGGGCTCCAGGCATCTGAAGAAGTTCTAACTTTAAAAAACATCACCTATTCCTTTTCTCCAGAGATGCTTGCTGACCCGTTGAGTTACTCCAGCATTTTGTGTCCATCTACCATCAGTAACAGTTCTGCTGAAACATTATCTGTGTTTCTCTCTCCACAGATGCCACCTAGCCTATTGGGATTTCTAATTTTGTTTTAATACACCTGCGGTGTTTTTCTTCCCGACTATCATGTCCAGCTGGTTCCCTTTGTCAGGCGCGGATTCCTGCAGGCACATGGCAGTGAAGACGGACCCGAGGCAGTTTCTTCTTTGATGTAAAATGTCCAATGGCCCAGCCTGAGCAATGCATTGTATACACAAGGAGCATGATTTGCAATCTTTTCTGTGCTGTGCTCATGAACCACACCATCGAATTTTTGGAATTGTGGGTTAACGGACCTGAGTTGTGCAATGAATAACCAGAAGCACACTGGATAGCCACCAAGTGGTCACATGAGTGGAAGGCAACCTCATCTCCATTACACAGCTACGTCTCTTCACCGGATAAAAACTGTCCAGGATCTGACCTCCCCAGAAGGGCATGGGTGAAGCTCAACAGACTTTGCACTGGAGTTGAGCATTTCAATGTCAGCATGTGGAGATGGGGACCCCGCCAGAGCCCAGCCTGTGAATGCGGAGCAGAACAACAAACAGCCAACCATGTCATCTCTGGGTGCCCGCTCTACCACCCACCAAATGGAGCTCAGGGCCTGGCAGACATTGATGCAGAGACAACAACCCAGCTGCTCAACACCCGACTTGAGATCTAACTATTCCTTTGGTTTATGTTTAATTCGCAAGAATAAGAATAACCAGCATCCTTGAAGTGGCTGCACTCAGCTACATCTGTCACTGCAGGTCATTTACTGGTTCAGGATAAGCCATTGGAAGGGCAGCGAGATGGACCGGACATGGAATACTTGACGGTCAGCGTGGACTCAAAATGGGCTTGTTTCCATGCTATATCTCTAAATTAAAAATGTTTGCTGACATAGGGACCTGGGACTCACATGTAAGGATCTGGGAAAGGCACAGAACAAATTGTGAGTGTAATTAGCAAAGCAAGTGCCTCATAAATGGAGGTATGTCATAGAAAAGCAGAGACGTTATGCTGAACATAGACACAAAAAGCTGGAATAACTTAGCTGGACAGGCAGCATCTCTGGAGAGAAGGAATGGGTGACGTTTCGGGTCGAAACCCTTCTCCAGTCTGAAGAAGGGTCTCGACCCGAAACGTCACCCATTGCTTCTGTCCAGAGATGCTGCCTGTCCCGTTGAGGTATTCCAGCTTTTTGTGTCTATCTTCAATTTAAACCAGCATCTGCAGTTCCTTCCTACATATTATGTTGAACCTTCATTAAGCTCTGTTTAGGCTAGCACAAAGATATTGTGCCCCACAGTTTTGGGAGGTACAAGGACCAAGGCTGGTGAAGCTAGCTAATGGGAGAAAAGGTTAGTGAGGAGAGATTTAATGGAAGTATAAAAGCGTAAGACAGACAAAATGAATTAAAGGTGATGGTGCAAAGACTGGAGGACATTGATTTTATCATTTTGGGAAAGAGATTCAAAAGAGAAAAAAGGAAGAACTTTCTTATGCAGCAATTGGTAATACCGTAACTTTGAACCCACTTCCGCAGACATTAACAGAGACAATTTCTTTAGGAAATTTCTCTACTCATAGAAATTGGAAACTAAGTGCATATACTTCTAGGATAGACAAGAGAATAAATGACTCAATAGAGAGCTGGCATTGATTCAATGGTCTGAATGGCTTCCTTTACCATAGAGCCTGTGACCCTCTTCAACTCACTTCAGAAACAGTGTCGTCAGTAGGCAGCCTGCAGAAAAGTATAGTCAGTCTGTGAGCTGGACTGAGTGGGAGACTAGCACCAGGGATCAGGACCTGCCCCTCAGACCGACAGCCCAATCACAGTGTTAGGGATCTAAAAAGAGATTCAGAGGGAATTGTTGTGGCAGAGATTGAAGGGAAAGCTACAGTCTGCTTCCACCAGTGAGTCTGGAGAAGTTTGCAAGGGTCCCTTTCACAGTTTATTCCGAACTGCTCCATAACTAAAATGGACTTTATTCTTGGAGCGTGATTTCGTTGACTGTTCCCAGGGACACATTCTCAAAGATGGAATGAGCGGAAAATAAGTGGTGGAGGCGTCAAGGGCTGTTGGAAGCTCATCAACTCAGTGAAAGATGCTCTTTGGTCTGTCCGAACTTTGTTGGCAGAGCAAGATGTTCATCAGGGAATGTTGCCATCTGGCCCGCTCCAGACTGCAGGAGTACGTACTGAGGGACGCACTGAAGCTCGGTGCAGCCAACGCCAAGGCTCTGTGGGGGAGGGCAACTGTCTAGGGTACTTCCGCTGCTGCACATTGGGGAAATGGGTGTGGTGGAGACACCCCTCAAATAAGGGAAGGGATTTCACTCCAGGATGCCACATGGGTGGCACGAGTGTCGGGTAGAGTTGTGTGGACACTATGCTGCGATGTGTTAAATGTATGTATGGCCTCCAAGAATGCCGAGAGAGTTTTTTTGCACAGTACCTGTTTTGGTATATATATTTTACACTGAATAAAGTTTATTTTTATATTTGTTTAATGTCTGCCTGCAGTTAGCAGCTTCTGCGCCTGTGCTTTGTTGCTGTCACAAGCAGAGGAGAGTCTCTGCAAGGTCACTCTCCCTGAGGCTGATTCTCAACCTCAGTCCTGTACAGAGTGTGAAGGAACTAGGAGAGATATAGGGATGAAGTTTCCTGCTGCCACAGAGTACTGATGACGTGTCTTGCTGCGGTTGCCTGCTGCACCCTCATTATCACAGGATGTCGTTCAAAACATAATCTCAGAGTTTTACAAAACACTTCCAGGAACACTCAGAAACAGCTTGAAAACCTGGTCGCATTTGCTTTGCCAGAGAATTTGCTCAAATTCTCTTTAACCATTTTAAGGTTTGTCATTTTCTTTGAATAAATTGATGACAGGCTTGATCTTATCCATTGCAATGACCCTAAACAAAGTTAAAAATGGAGCAGCTCATTTTTTCCACTGCGGATCTTGTTTTGCGCTGTGCTGTGTTTACCTGCCTGCACTGTGTTCAGAGGGTAATTAGCAGCAGTGAATGCTGCAACACTGGGGTGACACTGCAGGGGAAGTGACATGTGCAGTCTGGCCCCTGCGCACGTTGTAGCTCTGTTCACGTAAGCAGATGTTAAAAAATAACGGCAACAAACCTTTGCGAAAATACACTGGGGAGAAAATCCCGTGAGAGAAATGCACTCACAAATACGGGCCAGGTGATCCCAAGTCTGGAAAAGCATCTTGCACTGTCAAAATTGCAGCTGGCACAAAGGAAGTTGAGAGCAGTGACTAGCCAGCACCAGGTTGGGTTACTATAGTGACCAGCCTGCACCAGGCCTGGTTAATGCAATGACCAACCAGCACTAGATAGAATTAGTGTAGTGACCAGACAGCACCAGGCCAAGTTAGTGCAGTGACCAGCCAAAACTAGGTTGGGTTAGCGCAGTGACCAGCCAAAACTAGTTTGGGTTAGTGCAGTGACCAGCCAAAACTAGGTTGGGTTAACGCAGTGACCAGCCAGTATCAAAGATACTTGACCTACACTAGGTTGCGTTAGTGGAGTGACCAGCCAGCACTAGACAAGGTTAGTGAAGGACCAGCCAGCACTATACATGGGTTAGTGCGCTGAACGACCAACACTAAGTTGGGTAAATACAGTGACCAGCCAGCACCAGACAGGGTTAGAGCAGTGACTAGCCAGCACTAGACATGGTTAATATAGTGACCAGCCAGCACTAGACATGGTTAATATAGTGACCAGCCAGCACTGGACCAGGCTAGCATAGAGACCAGCCAACAACGAGACTAGGTTAGTGCACTGAAAAACCATCATTTGGTTGGGTTAATATAGTAACCAACCAGTAGCAGACAGGGTTAGCACAGTGACCAGCCAGCACCAGACAGGGTTAATGCAGTGACCAGCCAGCACTAGACAGGTTAATAGTGGCCAGCCAGGGTTAGCACAGTGACCAGCCAGCACCAGACAGGGTTAATGCAGTGACCAGACAGGGTTAATGCAGTGACCAGCCAACACCAGACAGGGTTAATGCAGTGACCAGCCAGCACCAGACAGGGTTAATAGTGGCCAGGAGAGATGCTGACAGAGACATTTTGTAAAAGCAGACGAGATGAGTGATTTCTAGAAACAAGGAACTGCAGATGCTGGTTTACCAAGGAATGACACAAAATACTAAGGCAACTCAATGGGTCAGGCAGCATCCCTGGAGAGCATGGATAGGTGACGTTTCAGGTCGAGACCCCTCTCCAGACTCTGGATTTGTTGCCTGCAATATAGTTCTATTTTATTTCTCCGTTTTAGTGTGTGGCGTTATGCCTCGAATGCATCTGTCAGGAAAGCTGTAAGTGTTAACATTGGAATGTACTTTTGGAATGTTGACTGGAGAAAAGAGAGGCTTATTTCCTGTTGAGGCCAATCTGTTTCTAGGCAACCTGGTGCTATTGTTACTGATTAAAAACACATGCAAACTCACAGCTCTTTAAATTGGACTCCTTCCAATTGAAACATCTGACATAACACGAGGAAAAGTGCTCAATGAAGAAAGGTGAAGTTATTCATATTTGGACTACGACTGTGAACTGCACATAAATAAAGAATGCATATCCTGTCAGCAAGGCCTCTGGGCCCACAATAGGAAACATCTGACATGTAGAAACAAGGAAATACAGATACTGGTTTACAATAAATGGCAAAATGCTGGAGTAACTCAGCGGGTCAGGCAGCACCTCTGGAGAACATGGATAGGTGACATTTTGAGTCAGGTCCCTTCTTCAGACATGTAACCTTGACTGGGGTAACGGCAGCTTCAGTAACCTGGCCTCCATTGTTCTATGAGCAAGGACAGACCCGTTCAGCACAATTAACTACATGTGAGGTCTTAACTATTCGGCGAACAAACACACTCAAAGATCCTTCCAATGCTGGATGATGAGGAGTAAAGTCCGGTGGGAACACCCCTCACACAAGACAAGGGATAACAGCCCAGTGGGTTACAGACAAAATGTGTAGGAAGGAACTGCAGATGCTGGTTTACACCGAAGATAGACACATAATGCTGGAGTAACTCAGCGAGTCAAGACAGCATCTCTGGAGAAAAGGAATAGGTGGGGTTTTGGGTCAAGATCTTTCTTCAGACTGAAGAAGAAAGAAGAGTCAGAAGAGGGTCTCGACCCAAAACACCACCCATTCCATTGTTCCAGAGATCCACTGAGTTACTCCAGCATTGTGTGTCTACCTCAAGGGGGTTAGATGTGGTAAAGGTGTTTTCTTTAGAGATAGGTGTTAACACAAAAAGCTGTAATAATGTTTTAACTCGAGACCCTTCTTCAAATATGTTGTTTTGACTATGGATGTTCAGTCACTAACACCTCCATCCCCACCAGGAAGGCCTTAAAGACCTCCGTTTCCTTTCTTGACCTGAAACATCACCCATTCCTTCTCTCCAGAAATGTTGCCTGTCCCACTGAGTCACTCCAGCTTTTTGCATCTATTTTCAGTACCTGCAGTTCCCTCCTACCCAGTGGTCAGCATGAAACATGCTGTAGGTATTGCAGGACAAGGACTCGATGGATCTTGTGACCTGGTTCCCTGAGAAGACTGCTCAGTATGCTGGTGGAATGGTGCATTGCCAAAACTCACCAACAAGCACTAGGACCTCGCTTGGCTGGCATGAGAGGGGATCCTTCCTGTGCCATCAGAGTCTAACTCCCAAGGCGCGCTGACTTTGGAATGGCTTTGGAATCAATCAATCAAACCTTTATTGTCATCTTGCAAAGCAACAGTTGTACAGTGCAAAAAGAGAAGACGTTTCCCAGGAAATACCAGAGCATCGCACATAAAGCTTAAACATTTCACACATAAATAAAAACAATAAAAAAACAATCCAGTCCCTGATAAAAACAATACAATAGTTAAAAAGTGCAGGTTAAAAAAAAACAGCAACATTAAAATACAAGTAAAAACATTCATAAATTGTCCAGGGCAGCTGATTTAAGTGGCCAGTGCCAGAGTTTGTTATTAAATTTTCAGTGCAAAAAGCAGCAGAATCAGGTGGAGTGACTGTTTAGCAGCCTCACAGCCTGTGGAAACTGTTTAGCATTCTGGTTGGGCGGGCTTTGATGCTACGGTATCTCTTGCCTGATGGCAGAAGATCCAGATATGTGTGGAGGGGGTACAGTCTGTCCTTTGCAACGCTCAGTGCTTTTATCAGGTATCAGCTCTGGAACAGTTCTTGTACCGAGAGTAGGGAGACGCCAACGATCCTCTATGCTCCCCTCACTACCCTCTGCAGAGCCTTTCTGTCTGAGCAGTTGCAGTTGGAGTACCGCATGTTAATGCAGTAAGTGAGTACAGACTCCAGCGTGCCCCTGTAAAAAGTCCTGAGGATGTTGGTAGGGATTGAGGCCTGTTTGAGTTTCCTCAGGTAGTGCAGTCGCTGATGGGCACGTTTGACAATCCCAGTGTTGTTCCTGGACCAGGTGAGACTGTCTGTGATTTTCACTCCGAGGAACTTTATGTTCTCCACTCTCTCCACCGTGGTGCCACTGATGTTGAGGGGTGTGTGTTTGGGCTGCGACCTCCTGAAGTCGACAATCATCTCCTTGGTTTTGGCAACGTTTAATTCTAAGTTGTTGTTGCCGCACCAGCCCACTAGTTGTTTCACTTCCTCCCTGTACATCGTTTCATCCTCTCGACTGATGAGTCCCACCACTGTGGTGTCATCTGCAAATTTAATAATCCTGTTGTCCCTGAATCTGGCAGGACAGTCATGTGTGAGCAGTGGGAACAGCAGCGGGCTGAGCACACAACCTTGAGGGGAGCCGGTGCTCAGCGTGATCGAGCCTGAGGTATTCTTGCCAACACGGACTGACTGTGGACTCTCTGTCAGAAAGTCCAGGATCCAGTGACACAGGGTGATGTTGAGGCCTAGCAGGGTTAGTTTCTCCACAAGTCTCTGTGGGATGATGGTATTAAAAGCTGAGCTGGTCAATGTACAGGATTCTGGCGCAGGTGTTTTTGTCTTCCAGATGAGCGAGTACTGTGTGCAGCGTAGCAGAGATGGCATCTTCTGTAGAACGGTTTGGGCGATAGGTGAACTGGAGGGGGTCTAACGATGAGGGGAGGCTGGCAGTAATGTGAGGTTTAACCAGGTGTTCAAAGCACTTCATTACTATGGGGGTCAGGGCGACAGGGCGGTAATCATTTAGGCAGGCCACAACTGATTTATTTGCTATTGGGATTATTGTGGAAGTTTTGAGGCATGTGGGGACAATGGCTTGACTAAGGGAGATGTTGAAGATGTCTGTTAGCACATCTGCTAACTCATCAGCACATTCCTTAAGCACACGTCCTGGGATGTTGTCAGGTCCGACTGCTTTCCACCGGTTGACCTTGGATAGGGTCCTCCGCGTGTCCATGGCTGCTATGGAGGGGAGATGAGTATTCATCTCTCGCAGAGTGTGGATTTTTTTAGGTTTGGAGAAAGATAAAAGGATCCTTGTCACTGTTCATCCCGAATAGCTTTGTAACAGAGGGCTCTGAATTACAGGCTGTTTCCAGGGACACATGTTGAGACGGACATGAAGTCCTGTTGGAAGACCATCAATTTGGTGAAAGATCCTCTTTGGTCAAAGCTTGTTGGCAAGATGGCCATTCAGGAATGTTGCTGACTGGCCAATTCCAGACTGCAAGGGTAAATGCTGAAGGATGCAGTGAAGCTTTGTGCAGACAACACAAAGGCTCTGTGGGGGAGGACCACGGTCTAAGTTTCCTCTGCTGCTGGACATTGCTGAGTCTGATAGGGACATATCTTAAGTGGGGGAGGGACATCATCCCAGAGGTCCACAGAGGTTCTCTCTCCCACCACTTTTTAACAAAGGCGGGAGAGAGAAAACAGGGAATTATAGACCAGTTAGACTGACATCGGTGGGGGGGAAGATGCTGGAGTCAATTATAAAAAGATGACATAGCTGAACATTTGTGTAGCAGTAACAGGATCGGTCCGAGTCAGCATGGATTTACGAAGGGGAAATCATACTTGCCTAATCTTCTGGAATTTTTTGAAGATGCAACTAGGAAAATGGACAAGGAAGAGCCAGTGGATGTAGTGTATCTGGACTTGCAGAAAGCATTTGATAAGGTCCCACATAGGAGATTAGTGGGCAAAATTAGGGCACGTGGTATTGGGGGTAGAGTGCTGACATGGATAGAGAAGTGGTTGGCAAACAAAGAGTTGGGATTAACGGGTCCCTTTCAGAATGGCAGGCACTGACTAGTGGGGTATCGCAAGGCTCGGTGCTGGGACTGCAGCTATTTACAATATACATCAATGATTTGAATGAAGGGATTCAAAATAACATTAGCAAATTTGCAGATGACACAAAGCTGGGTGGCAGTGTGAACTATAAGGAGGATACTATGAGAATGCAGGGTGACTTGGACAGGTTGGGGGAGTGGGCAGATGCATGGCAGATGAAGTTTAATGTGGATAAATGTGAGGTTATCCACTTTGGTAGCAAAAACAGGAAGGCAGATTACTATCTAAATGGCGTCAAGTTGGGAAAAGGGAAGTACAACGGGATCTGGGGGTCCTTGTACATCAGTCTATGAAAGTAAGCATGCAGGTACAGCAGGCAGTGAAGAAAGCGAATGGCATGTTGGCCTTTATAACAAGAAGAATCGAATATAGGAGCAAAGAGGTCCTTCTGCAGTTGTACAGAGCCCTAGTGAGACCACACCTGGAGTATTGTGTGCAGTTCTGGTCCCCTAATGTGAGGAAGGACAATCGTGCTATTGAGGGAGTTCAGCGCAGGTTTACAAGTTTAATTCCCGGGATGGCGGGACTGTCATATGCTGAGCGAATGGAGCAGCTGGGCTTGTACACTCTGGAGTTTAGAAGGATGAGAGGGGTTCTCATTGAAACATATAAGATTGTTAAGGGTTTGGACATGCTAGAGGCAGGAAACATGTTCCCGATGTTGGGGAGTCCAGAACCAGGGGCCACAGTTTAAGAATAAGGAGTAAGCCATTTAGAACGGAGACAAGGAAACACTTTTTCTCACAAAGAGTGGTGAGTCTGTGGAATTCGCGGTCGGGCGGTGAAGGCAGGTTCTCTGGATGCTTTCAAGAGAGAGCTAGATAGGGCTCTTAAAAGTAGCAGTCAGGGGCTATGGGGAGAAGGCAGGAACGGAGTACTGATGGGGGATGATCAGCCATGATCACATTGAATGGCGGTGCTGGCTCGAAGGGCCAAATGGCCTACTCCTGCACCTATTGTCTATTGTCTGTTGTCTATTGAATATCCTGCAGACACTGCATGCCAAAGACAGATTGGACACTGTGGGATAGCTCAATGACCAGACTGGTAGAATGTCTTATTGCCAGAACACACTAACAAGCACCTAGACCTTACTTGGCTGGTGGTGAGAGGAGCCCTCCTGGTCAAACCCGTCCTGTACAGTCACAATACCATTCCCACACCGGCTGTGATGTGAAGGAGATGGTTGTCAATCGCTTTGTAGTCTAGTTTAGTTTAGTTTAGAGGTACAGTGCAGAAACAGGCCCTTCAACCCAGCAAATCTACGCCGGCCACCGATCCCTGCACACTAACGCTATTGTCAAAACACACAAGGCACAATTTTACCAAGCTAATTAGCCCACACACTTGTACGTCTTTGGTGTGTGGGAGGAAACCGGAACTCCCGTAGAAAACCCATGCAAGTCACGGGTAGAACATACATACGGACAGCAACCATACTCAGGATCAAACCCATGTCTCTGGCGGTGTGAGGCACAACCCTACTGCCACCAGTCCAATTGGTATATTTGCAGAGAGAGTCTGGCAAAGAATGAAAGGGTCCTTGTCACGGTTCATCACCAGCTACAGTGTAACAGAAAGATCTCTGATTTATAAGCTGTTCCCAGGGACACACTCAGAGATGGACATAAAGAGCTACTGGAAGATCATCAACTTGGTAAATGATGCTGTTTAGTCTGCCTGAAACTTGTTGGTCGTCCATGACAACAGGATATCCATCAGGAAATGTTCCAGACCGCAGCAGTACATGCTGAGGGAAGCACTAAAACTTGGTGCAGCCAACACAAAGGTTCTGTGCAGAAGGATCACAGTCTAAGGTCCTTCCCCTACTGTACATTGATGAGCGGGGTCCAGTGGGGAGACCCCTCAAACAATGGAGGCGGTATCACTCTAGGTGGCCACATGAGTGGCAATAGCAAAGATGTATGAAGCAGAGATGTATAAAATCATGAGAGGAATAAATCGGGTAGATGCACAAATCAGTAGGGGAATCGAGGACCAGAGGACATAGGTTCAAGGTGAAGGGGAAAAGATTTAATAGGAATCCGAGGGGTAACGCTTTCACACAAAGGATGATGGATGTATGGAACAAGCTGCCAGAGGAGTTAGTTGAGGCTGGAACTATCCCAATGTTTAAGAAACAGTTAGACAGGTACATGGATAGGACAGGTTTGGAGGGATATGGGTCAAGCACAGGCAGGTGGGACTAGTGTAGCTGGGACATATTGGCTGGTGTGGGCAAGTTGGGCCAAAGGGGCTGTTTCCACACTGTATCACTCTATGTGCTAAATGTAGAAAATGATGTGGGCTGAAGGGCCAGTTCCTGTGCTGTAGTGCTCTATGGTCCTCATTCTAACATGAGCAATGCTGAATGTACAAAACAACACTAAGAATGTAAAGCATTTTGCGCTGTTCTCCTTTTCGGACATATCTTAATTACAAGTAAAGTTTATTATTGAAATTAGAACAAAAAACGGTTTGGAGAGTTGGCCTTGACTCTTGAGTGTATACCCCAGAGTGATACACAAGCAGAATATTCTGAGAGTGCTACGCTGTTGGCTGAGCCTTCTGCTGGGTGAGGTTTTAAACCAAGGTTTAGTAAAAGTCCTCAATGTGCATTAACAGTGTTGATTCGCGTAACATCTTAAATATGGATGTTCCTGATATTAACATAGAGCTAGCATAGAGACCAAGCCAACGACATGACTAGGTTAATGCACTGAACAACCATCATTTGGTTGGGTTAATACAAAGGAGTTTGAGAAAGATTGCCACAGAGTGGAAAGCAACAACATGTTTGGAGTGGAGGACTTGAGTTATAAAGATAAACTAATGAGCTGGGGCATTATTACCTGGTACGATGGAGGTTGAGGAGTGGTTTTATAGAGGTTTTCAAATTCATGAGGAGCATACTGTAGTTAAGATGAACAATCAGTCCCAAGTAAAGGGAGTCTAAAGCTAGAGGACAAAGGTTTAAGGTGAGAGGAGTGACATTTAAAAAGGATCTAAGGGCCAACTTTCTCACAAATAGAGTGTTGGCTATATTGAATGAGCTGCCAGAGGTAGCTGTGAAGGCCGGTACAATTACAATACTAAAAAGACATTTAGATCGGTTCATAGATAGAAAAGGTTTAGAGGGATATGGGCCAAACACAGGCGGTTGGACTAGCCAGGCAGACACCTTGGTTGGCATGGACAAGTTGAGCAGAAGAACCTCTTTCTTTACTTTGTAACTATGACCACTGTGATTTATCATGCGATCTCCCTGGTGCTCAGGGCCAATAGTTTTCCGTCAATGTCATTAACACAGCCTATTAGGTCATTGCCACATTACATAGAAACATAGAAAATAGGTGCAGGAGGAGACCATTCGGCCCTTCGAGCCAGCACCGCCATTCACTGTGATCATGGCTGATCGTCCCAAATCAATAACCCGTGCCTGCCTTCTCCCCATATCCCCTGATTCCACTAACCCCTAGCGCTCTATCTAACTCTCTTAAATCTATCCAGTGATTTGGCCTCCACTTCCCTCTGTGGCAGGGAATTCCACACGTTCACAACTCTCTGGATAAAAAAGTTTCTTCTCACCTCAGTCTTCATTGGCCTCCCCTTTATTCTAAGACTGTGGCCCCTGCACTGCCTCAATCACAAGGATGTCCTTCCTCAAATTAGGAGACCAAAACTGTACACAATACTCCAGATGTGTTCTAACCAGATCCCTATACAACTGCAGAAGGACCTCTTTACTCCTGTACTGAAATTCTCTTGTTATGAAGGCCAACATTGCATTAGCTTTCTTCACTGCCTGCTGTACCTGCACGCCAACTTTCAGTGACTGGTGTACAAGGACACCCAGATCTCACCGCACCTCCCCTTACCTAACCTAACCCCATTGAGATAATAATCTGCCCCCTTGTTTTTGCCGCCAAAGTGGATAACCTCACATTTATCTATATTATACTGCATCTGCCACGCATCTGCAACCTCCTAACATCCTCTTCATAGTTCACACTGCCACCCAGCTTTGTGTCATCCACAAACTTGTTAGCGTTGCTCCTAATTCCCTTTTCCAAATCATTAATATATATGGTAAACAGTTGCGGCCCCAACACCGAGCCTTGCGGCACTCCACTCGCCACTGCCTGCCATTCTGAAAAGGACCCGTTCACTCTTACTCTTTGCTTCCTGTCTGCCAACCAATTTTCTATCCATGTCAATAACCTACCCCCAATATCACGTGCTCTAATTTTAGTCACCAGTCTCCTGTGTGGGACCTTATCACAGGCTTTCTGAAAGTCTAGATACACTTCATCCATTTGCCTCCCCTTCATCCATTTTACTTGTCACATCTTCAAAAAATTCCAGAAGTTTTAGTCAAGCATGACTTCCCTTTCATAAATCCATGTTGACTAATCCTTTTACTGTTATCCAAATGCTCCATTTTTACCTCTTTAATAATTGACTCCAGCATCTTTCCCACCACCAAAGTCAGGCTAACTGGTCTGTAATTCCCCATTTTCTCTCTCACCCCTTTCTTGCAAAGTGGGATAACATTAGCTATCCTCCAATCCACAGGAACTGATCCTGAATCTATTGAACATTGGAAAATGATCACCAATGCGTCCACTATTTCTCGAGCCACCTCCCTGAGGACCCTGGAATGCAGACCATCCGGCCCAGGGAATTTATCATCCTTCAGCCCCATTAGCTATTTTCCGCCTAATGAAAATTTATTTCAGTTCCTCTACCCCCTTAAATCCTCTGTCCTCCAATACTTAGAAACATAGAAACATAGAAAATAGGTGCAGGGGGAGGCCATTCGGCCCTTCGAGCCAGCACCGCCATTCATTATCATCATGGCGGATCGTCCGCTATCAATAACCCGTGCCTCCCTTCTCCCCATATCCCTTGACTCCACTAGCCCCTGGAGCTCCATCCAACTCTCTCTTAAATCCATCCAGTGATTTGGCGTCCACTGCCATCTGTGTCAGGGAATTCCGTAAATTCACAACTCTCTGGGTAAAAAAGTTTTTTCTCACATCAGTCTTAAATGACCTCCTGTTTATTCTAAGAATGGCCCCTGGTTCTGGACTCGCCCAACATTGGGAACATTTTTCCTGCATCTAGCTTGTCCAGTCCTTTTATAATTTTATATGTTTCTATAAGATCCCCCTCATCCTTCTAAACTCCTGTGAATACAAGCATAGCCTTTACAATCTTTCCTCATATGACAGTCCCGCCATCCCAGGGATCAATCTCGTGAACCTACGCTGCACTGCCTCAATCACAAGGATGTCCTTCCTCAAATTAGGAGACCAAAACTGTACACAATACTCCAGATGTGGTCTCACCAGAGCCCTATACAACTGCAGAAGAACCTCTTTACTATATGAAGGCCAACATTCCATTAGTTTTCTTCACTGCCTGCTGTACCTGCACGCCAACTTTCAGTGACTTGTGTACAAGGACACCCAGGTTTCACTGTACCTCCCCCTTACCTAACCTAACCCCATTGAGATAATAATCTGCCCCCTTGTTTTTGCCACCAAAGTGCATAACCTCACATTTATCTATATTATACTGCATCTGCCACGCATCTGCCGACTCGCTCAACCTGTCCAGGTCCCCCTGCAACCTCCTAACATCCTTTTCACAGTTCACACTGCCAACCAACTTCTGGGAGATTGTTTGGGTCTTCCTTAGTGAAGACAGATTCGAAGTACCTGTTCAACTCTTCTGCCATTTCCTTGTTACCCATAATGATTTCACCCATGTCTGCCTTCAAGGAATCCACATTTGGCTTTGCTACTCTTTTTGCCTTAAGCTTAAAGAAGCTTTTACTGTCCTTGCCAGCTTCCCCTCATATATTCATGGCCCACTTTCCCTCGTACTTCATCTTTTCAGCCCGTATTGCCCATTTTGTTTCCTTCTGTTATCCTATGAAAGTTTCACAATCCTCTAGCTTCCGGCTACTCTTTGCTGTGTTATACATCTTTGCTGTGTTATACATCTTTTTATTACTGATTGTGTCATCTTGCAGGGCCCACATTGGCTGCTACATTTCTAAACTTACAAATTGTGACAACATTTAAGAACGTCCTCATTAGGCATTGAGCACTTTGGGGCGATTATAGAAGGTGAAAGGCCAAGTAGATGCTTTCCACACTGTAAATGTCAAACCTAGCCTGACCTGAATCTGTACATTTCCATTTCCTCCAGAGTGGGTGTTGGTGCAATCGCTGTCAAAGTTTCTCACACATACAGAATCTACAGAATATACAGCCTCGTTGCATGGAGAGGGGGGAGGTGGCTGAGATAGAGAGAGAGAGCAAGGGGAGGATAGATAGCGAGAGAGAGAGAGAGAGAGGGATGGAGAAGAGAGAGAGGGAAAGTGGGATAGCTGTTGGTTTGCTCCTGGGCCTGACCAAGATGATCATTCGCATGATGATCTATGGTCACACCAGAGTTGGCTGCCTGCCCCTCTTCCGGGCCTATGTCTGTGCTCGCATGTCCCTGGAGAGGGAACACACAATGTCCATGGGGACTCTGGATGTCTTCCCTGAACACTGGTCGCCATGGGAGGGGGTCAAGAGCATTGTAGATAAAGATTGCACCATTGTACTATAATAACTGCTTGATGTATTGTGACCATTGAATGTTTATGTACTTTGGGTACACTGGAATATACAATTGTTGAATAAAGTGCTTGGTATGGAATAGAAAAGCATAAGGGAGTGGGATCGTGAGATACAGTGACAGACAGGCAGACAAAATGAATGGGACATAGACAAAGAGAGAGGGGTGGAGAGAAACGAAGAGAGAGAGGTATGTAGAGGGGCGAGAGAGAGAGAGAGGGAGAGTAAGGGAGAGGGAGAGAGACGGACAGACAGACAGAGAGATAAAAAAGGAGAGTGAGACAAAGAGAGAGTGAGAGAAAGAGAGAGAAACAGAGCAAGAGGTACACAGAGGGTGGGGGGGAAGAGAGAGAGAGAGAGAGAGAGAGAGAGAGATGGGGGGAGAGAGAGAGAGAGTGAGAGAGCACTTCAACGAGTTTAACAAAGTGTCTTGACCCGAAACGTCACCCATTCCTTCTCTCCACAGATGCTGCCTGTCCTGCTGAGTTATTCCAGCATTTTGTGTCTACCTTCGATTTAAACCAGCATTTGCAGTTCTTTCCTACACATACATCTTTCAGGTTCAAAGAATTCATCAGAGAAAGCCTGTGAATAGGAATCATAGCTGGGGTTTCTAAAGGTTTCATAATTAGATTATCTTTACAAATACACAGTCAGCATTGAATGGTCCAGCTTAGCTCTCAATTTACTTCCCCTTATCATACTTTGGATCAGGACCAAAGCGGAACGACTCTGCTCATAGTTCACTGTTCCTGAACCCTAGCCTACTGCTCTGAGCTGTGGCTGCAGGCAGACACAGCATTAGATGTTGTGTTTGTGGCAACCACTGTGTAGAGGACAAGTTGCCGCAGAAGTGCTTGACCTGTTGCACAATGGGGTATGGAATCTCCCATTGGTAACAAGTCCTACCATTGAAATAAAATCAAGTGTGATGTGAGAATAAAATGATACAAGCTTCTACAGATGCAGCCTGCTGAAAGCCTACTGTGAGCTTGCATCACAACATGTTTTGAATCAGTTCTGCCCAAGAACGCAGGAAATTGCTGAGTTGTGGATATAGCCCAGTACATCACACAGACCCGGCTCCTCACTACCGACTCCATTTGCACGTCATGCTGCCTCTGAAAAACAGCCAACATAATGAAACGCCTGTCCCACCTCGGTCATTCTTTCTTCTCAGTTCAATTTAGCTCAGCTTATTGTCATGTGTACCGAGGTACATTGCAAAGCTTTTGTTGCATGCTAACCAATCAGCCGACAGAAAATACATGATCACAATCAAGCCATTTACAGTGTATAGATACATGATAAGGGTATAACGTTTAGTGCAAGGTGAAGGCAACAAAGTTCGATCAAGGATAGCCCAAGGGTCACCAATGAGGTAGATAGTATTTCTCTCGCTCCCCTTGGCCAGAGGATTCAGGAGCCTGAAAGCAGCACCAACTGACTAAGGAACTTCTCTGTTATCGGGGTTCTGAATGGTTCTTCCATAAGCTAGGGTACTGTCCGATTCACCTGACCATTATTGCAGACATTGGACCCAGTCTCTGGAACAGGCAGGCTACAATATTGAAAACTATATTCTGCACTCTGTAGCTTTCTCTTTACTCTACCTATTGACTTGAATTTGACTCGATTGTATTTATGAAGAGTATTAGCTGATTTAATTGGAAAGCATGTAAAACAAAGCTTTTTGCTGTACCTCAGTGCGCATGGCAATAATAAACCAAAACATGAACTTCCTGTTGCATCCCTGACATTTGGTAAAATTGTAAATTGTCCCTAGTGTGTAGGAAAGTGTTAGTGCGCGGGGTGATCGCCCCACTTTAATCAATAATTCACTCATTTGTATGATCTTGTTGTTAATACAAACAAAACGTAAAACTCCTTAAAACCACTGACTCCCTTTTCTTCAACCAATGCCCAATCATGCAGCAGTTTTATGAATTATAGATGAGAACAGCAAAACCTTGATATATTAAACATTTAATACAGCAAAAAAACAAGGAAGTGCAACAGCATTACCAGATTAAAGTTAACACCAAGCACATAAAAGCTGGTTAAAGCAGGTGATCAATAGTGACCTTGATGAAGAAGGCTAGTTTAGTTTTTTAGTTTAGTGATACAGCACGGAAACAGTCCCACCTTCTCCTAATTTGCCGACTTATTTTAATGCATGCATAAAAAAAACTTGGGATTTTCTTTAATCTGACTTGCCAAAGCCATTTCCTGTGCCCTTTTGGTCGTTCTGATCATCTGCTTGAGCTTTTTTGGCAACTTGCTTTATATTCCCCTACAGTTGTACAGTAGAGAGCATAATCACTGGTTGCAATGGCCACATAGTTGGGCAACTTGAGCACCCTGGAACAAAGAAGAATGCAAAAAGTGGTGAACACTACCCAGTCCATCATGGGTACTGACCTCCCCACCATCGAAGGAATCGACAGGAGTCTCTGTCCCAAAAAGGCAACCAGCATCATCAGAGTCCCACATCACCCTGGTCACACTCTCATCTCACTCCTACCATCTGGAAGAAGGAACAGGAGCCTGAAAACCGTAATGTTCAAGAGCAGTTTCTTCCCGACAACCATCCAACACTGCAACCCTCAAATAGGCTCTGACATATGACATTAAAACACTCTTGAATCTTGACTTTTCCACAAAGGCCCTGTCTGATCACATCTTTTTTAAACTTTACATACACCTCCTTATCTTTTTGACCATATTTACAATCTCTTTGGTTATCCAAGTATCCAAAGATCCAAGGATGATGTTGTGGAACTTCTGAACATTTCCGTTCACTCCAGGGACTGGTACACAAAAGGTAAGACTGCAGATGCTTGAAATCTGGTATTGTGAATGGAAAATATAAAATTCAGAATGGAAAATGTTTCTGGTGCACCGCAGGTCAGGCAACTCGTGCAGAGAGAAATCGCAACATTTCACGTTGATCAGACAAGTAAAGGCTGGAAATCAAACATGTTTTAAGGTGAAGAGAAGGAGGAGAGGTGGAAAGAATAGAGTAGGAAGGAACTGCAGATACAGCGAAGAGAGACTCAAAATGCTGTAGTAACTCAGCCGTTGAGGTAGCATATCTTCTTCTCAGATGCACAGGTTTGTAGACAATTGACAATAGACAATAGGTGCAGGAGTAGCCCATTCGGCCCTATGAGCCAGCACCACCATTCAATGTGATCATGGCTGATCATCCCCAATCAGTACCCCATTCCTGCCTTCTCCCCATTTCCCCTGACTCCACTATCTTTAAGAGCCGTACCTAGCTCTATCTTGAAAGTATCCAGAGAACCGCTCTCTGAGGCAGAGAATTCCACGGACTCACAACTCTCTGTGAGAAAGAAATGTTTCCTCGTCTCCGTTCTAAGTGGCTTACCCCTTATTCTTAAACTGTGGCCCCTGGTTTTGGACTCCCACAACATCGGAAACATGTTTCTTGCCTCTAGCGTGTCCAAACCCGTAACATTCAATAATGACATACTCAGTGGTGTTCACACCTATCTTTAAACAAGGCTCTCATGTGGTCCCCTGGAGTGATAGGTCTTCCCTTGTTTGATGGGTGAAGCATTGGACTCTGCTCCTCAATGTTCAGCAGCGGAATGACCATAGTCCGCCACTGCTGACCGTTGTCCTCCCCCACAGAACGTTAGCGTTGGCTGCTCAAGATCAGTGCGTCCCTCAGCGTGTACTCCTGCTGGGCCGTTTGCAGCATTCCCATTAGTTTGTTTCAGCTATGTTATATGTTTCAATAAGATACCCTCTCATCCTTCTAAACTCCAGAGTGTACAAGCCCTGCCGCTCCATTCTCTCAGCATGTGACAGTCCTGCCATCACGTAGCATCCTCCTCACAGTTTACACTGCCACCCAGCTTTGTGTCATCTGCAAATTTGCTAATGTTACTTTGAAGGTTAATTGGCTTTGGTAAAGATTGCAAAGTGTCCCAAGAGGGTAGGATAGTGCTCGCGTACAAGGATAACTGGTTGTCACGGTCTCGGTGGGCCGAAGAACCTATTTCTGCACAGTATCTCTAAGCTGAAACAAACTAATGGGAATGCTGCAAATGGCCTATTCCGGACTGCAGGAGTACACGCTGAGGGACGCACTGATCTTGATGCAGCCAACGCTAAAGTTCTGTGGGGGAGGACAACGGTCAGCAGTGGCGGACTATGGTCATTCCGCTGCTGAACATTGAGGAGCAGAGTCCAATGCTTCACCCATCAAACAAGGGAAGACCTATCACTCCAGGGGACCACATGAGAGCCAAGGGTGTTTTGTTTAAAGATAGGTGTGAACACCACTGAGTATGTCATTATTGAATGTTACTAATCAAGAATCCGTAAATCTCCACCTTAAAAATATTAATTGACGGCCTCCACAACTGTCTGTGGCAACGAATTCCACAGATTCACCATCTTCTCACCAAAGAAATTCCTCCTCATCTCCTTTCTAAAGGTATGTCCTTTTATTCTGAGGCTAGGGCCTCTGGGCCTAGACTCTCCCTAGTCCGAAAAACATCCTCTCCAAATTCACTTTTTCCAGGCCTTTCTCTATTCGGTAAATGCTCAGCTTTGTGTGCGGAAGGGCCTGTTCCTGTGCTGTGCTCTTCTATGTTCTATGAGTGAGGGAGAACTAAGGGTGTGTGAGGGGAATGCGGGAGGAGTGAGGGGAAGTGAGTGATGAGTGAGTGAGCTGTGAGAGGAATAAGGGCAGAGTGAAGGAAAAAAAACATAGAAACATAGAAATTAGGTGCAGGAGCAGGCCATTCGGCCCTTCGAGCCTGCACCGCCATTCAATATGATCATGGCTGATCATCCAACTCAGTATCCTGTACCTGCCTTCTCTCCATACCCCCTGATCCCTTTAGCCACAAGGGCCACATCCAACTCCCTCTTAAATATAGTCAATGAACTGGCCTCAACTACCTTCTGTGGCAGAGAATTCCACAGATTCACCACTCTCTGTGTGAAAAACGATTTTCTCATCTCAGTCCTAAAAGACTTCCCCCTTATCCTTAAACTGTGACCCCTTGTCCTGGACTTTCCCAACATCGGGAACAATCTTCCTGCATCTAGCCTGTCCAACCCCTTAAGAATTTTGTATGTCTCTATGAGATCAATAGGAAGAGTGAAGGGGAGTGAGGGAGTTCATGAGGAATGAGGGGGAGATGAGGAATTAGTGTGGGGAGTTGGGGAGGACTGAGGGAAGAGTGAGGGGTAGTGAGGGAGGAGTGAGGGAGAAGTGAGGAGGGATCAAGAGACAGTGAAGAGGGAGTGGTGGCGGGAAGCGAGGGGGAATGAGTTAGGAGTGAGGGGTTGAGGGAGGAGCTAGGAAGGACTGAAGGGTATGAGGGACGAATGAGGGAGGAGTGAGATCAGAGTAAGGGGGAGTGAAGAGGGGGAGTAAAAGAGGTAGCGAGGGGGAGTGAGTTAGCTGTGAGGGAGGAGTGACTGGGAAGTGAGAAAAAAGAAAGGGTGCAGCGGCAAGCATTAGGGCTCTTGTGACCTTGAACATGACTAAAGAACTTGCTATCAGTTCACTCACTGCCAAAATAAACATTTCTCCTGTGGACCTGGAAAAATATTTGATTTCTACCATTTATTACAAAAGACCTGTGCAACACTGGTTTGGTCCAATCTGCACTCGACAACATTGCCATCCCAACGGGCCTGAGGGTGTTTGGGAAAACAGGTGTCCTCAGCTTCCATCCCCTCTCCCTGGCTCAGAGAGGGAGACGGGCCCTCTGCAGTGAGCCATCCAACCTCGCCCCTTCATGTGACAGATTGTGAGGTGCGGCGGGGATCAAGGCACAGCCAGGGACAGACAGTAATGTAATTATATAGCTTCCCCCTGTAACCGTATCGCCTTGCAAGGGAGTATCCAGAGAATCCCATGGGATCCTTCTGCTCATTAGGCTGAGAATCGCAGAGGTGAGGAGTTCTGTTTGAATCTCACCCGCCGGCTGTGACACTCTTTCATGTTCAGTTAAACTCTCATTTGTTTCCCAAAGGAAATCGGAAGGTGATGGGCGATAGAGAGGGAATGGGAAAGAACAGAAAACAGCGAGCTCTCGGTTCCATGGAACGTCGCTGCCGAGGTTTTAATAGTTAAAGGAAGCAGATTGTGTGCATGTGATGCTTCGCAGAGACAGCCTCTAGCATTCCATCAGCAAACCCTGGCTGGCAGTGGGTCTCTTTGTGACTTTTCTCACTATTAAAACTGACACGACAGTTCTAGGGAGGCTGTTGTCAGGACAACCTGTGAGCTTGTCGGGAAATGGCAGCTCAACAACTCTCCTGGAAAGTGAAACACCAAACTCCATGCTAAAGTACATTATATTGTGGAACTGTGCTGTTTTTGAATAGAGATTGGTACTGTAGATGCAACAGGTCGTAATTCAGACACCAGGCTGGAAAACGTCCCTGAACAAAGTGCATCCATTTTTTTATAGTCATAGAGACATTTAGTTTAACGATACAGTGTGGAAACAGGCTCTTCGACCCACCGAGTCTGTGCCCCCCAGCGATCAGCCTGTACACCAGCACTATCCTACACACTAGGAAGAATTTACAATTTTACAGAAGCCAATTAACCTACAAACCTGTATGTGTTTGGAGTCTGAGGAAACTGGAGCAACGGGAGAAAACCCACGGAGTCACAAAGGGAACCTAAAAACTGTGTATAGACAACACCCGAGGTCAGGATCGAACCCGGGTCACTGGCGCTGTTAGGCAGCAGCTCTACCGCTGTGCCTCTGTGCCGCCCTAGTCATACAGCACGGAAACAGGCCCTTCAGCCCAACTCGTCCATTCTAAATAAAATGCCCTATCTAAGCTAGTGCCATTTGCCCGCATTTGGCTTTATTATCGTTTCAATGGCATTGTTTACTTCAGTATTTTTGGTGTGAACAAGTCTTTCCATAAAATTACATATTTACAATGGGTGCTATGTTCACAAACAAACACAACTCTGCAGATTAAAACACTTTGCACACATGGATCGTCATAAGCTTTTGAAGACAAAATCTGGACAGCTAAAGCTTTGTTCTATGCCACAGGGTAATGATGATTGGCTCACAAGCACCCAAGTTATTGATTAACAGAACAAATATGACCTTCACCATATGCTGAGTGGTAAAATTGCCAGTCTGCAATCTTCACTGATCTCTTTTTTTCTGGCTTTATTGTAGTTCAATAACATATCCTTCCAATCTGTCTGTTTGGTCACTGCATACAAGAATGTCGAACGGTAATGGCAGCCTCCAAAGCTATGAGCAGCTCACCTGCTCTATTCACAGATGTGGGGCTCCCTTACACAGCTCTCCGTGTAAATTGGGAACAGATTGCTGCTTGCAGATTACATTTTAAAACAGTTTGAAAATAGTCCAACCATGGTGAAATACATTTTCTTGCAAACCATTGCTTGGAATGTAAGTTTTGATGCAGACTCACTGGAGAAGACTGTGTCAGACAATGCCCACTGAAACAGTTAATGTTTGTTTTTTTGTTGATTTTGATCAAATCCTGAAGGATGTTATTGTAAATTGGATCTCTAATACATAAATCCCAATCCCTTCCCAGAAGATTGATAACTGAATGATGCAGATTTACACTGACAAAAAAAAACAGGCTATTTTATAAAAAACTAAGGGCTGAAGTGACAGTGTGGTGCCTTAAGGGAAACGGATTCAATACTAACGTATAAAAGGGAATTAGGCATATATTTTCAGGGACATCAGAAAAAGAGCAGGTCATTTAGTCCCTCGGGCTTGTTCTGACATGAGATGTGCTCTTGGCAACTTTGTAACTAGTTCTGTACACCAGCCTTTGAATGTCCCATTGAGAAGACTTTCCCAATATCATACATGAACGGTCGAGGTCTATTTTCTAGACTATGTCTCCATCAGAATCTCCAACTGATAACAAATGTTTGCCCTCCATCTATTCTATCAGCTCCCCCTCACGCCTTGAACTACTCCTCCGAGTCCAAATATCTTTCTGCCAAACTAATGTTGTGTTCCCTCTTGGGTCAATGTATTCTTCCACAGGAGAACTGAAAGGGGCAACGTTTACAGGGCTGTGGAAATGGGACTAATTGGATAGCTCTCAGAGAGCCAACAGATATAATGGTTTCCATTCGACTGTAGGACCCTCTGATTCGGTGATTCACCGATTGCGTTCTCTGCTGGAGGAATATTATTAAACTAACTGGATCCTTTTGTTGAGATGGACAACTGTCCCGTGATTAAGTAAGTGTTGCTTTAATATCGGTAACAAAGCAAAGAAATATACTGGACTCATCAAATTCATTGTCTCCAAGCACCATAGGCAATTTGCACTGCATCAACTGTATGCTACTAATTTAATATCCTGCGGGAGGTGAGTAACCACAAGAAAATCAATTCTAGAAGAGAAAAGGAGACATTTTGCCCTGAGCTCTTAATAACTAAGTGCAAACTATAGGAAATCAATCCAATTTAGCAGTCAGATTAATGGTCTCTGATGGAATGCACTTAATGGAAGGCAAGTTATCTGATCTGCAATAGTCCCCATGTTATAGGCTTCCATCTCTTCTTAAGACGTATGCTTCCTATATTGTTGATTACATTTGCAGAATGTTGCTACTCTTGCAGATTGTTAGTTAAAGTGCACAGCCCCAGTTTTAAGAAACCATTCATAAAACTTACATTTGAAGCCATTGTGACTTGCTCCATCTGCTCTGCCACATCATGAAAGCTGCAGTCAAATTGCCCCTTAACCTCCCAAATACAACCATAACTTTAGAAATAAAATTGATTGTTCATTTGGAAAGGAGAGATCTGCAAGAGTTGTAAGACAAGAGAAAGGCAGTGAAAACTATAAATATTAAATATAAACAGCAAAATATTATTTTTAATACCACCCTGTAGGACCGGCAGCAGCTGTGGAGAGAATTACAGTGGACCCCGCATTACGCCTGCTTAGGAAACGGAAATCCACCTTTACGGATTTCACAAATCACTTCCAAAAAATTTGAGATATGGATTAACAAATTCTCTCTTGTGGAATGAACCAAACACAAAATGCAAAAGAAGGACCAAATGTCGTCAAATGTTGTCACACCATCATATTGAAGGTTTTCTAGGAGCACAACTACATCTTTATAGGGGGGTGGGGGGGGGGGGGGGGATGGGCTGTGTTGTATTAATATTCAAATTCATGAGCTTCCATCAGAATCTTTTATTAGAGTGTGGAACTAATTGTGTTTTATTTAAAAAGCCACACTTGGTGCAATGCGTTGGATGGCCTTCTGTGCGATATCGCTCTATCGTTTCAATTGCATGTTATCCATATTCATACTACATTGCAAATGCCAGAATTTCTTAATAACCACTGCAGGCACGTATATCTGGGGATAAGGCAGCATGGCTGGTCAATGTCATTCCACCTACACCTGGGCCAGTTGCTGCCTTCCAAACTCAATATTGAATTCAACAGCTTTAAAAGTTTTAAAACAATATTGAAAATGGTTATGTCCAGGTTCAGGAACAGCTTCTTCCCAATAACCATCAAACTATTGAACACTAAGAACTCTGGACTATGAACTGCCTGGGTTGCATTAGGGACTAGGGGTTATGTTTTGTTTTTGCACTGTTTTGTTTATTTGAATTTATTTAAATTATTTTTTGTATTTATTATATTATATATTGGGTGCTGTGTATACAAACCTGTTGTGTTGCTGTTGCAAGTAAGAACTTCATTATTCTGTTTCAGTACATATGACAATAAAACTCTCTTGACTTGATTCTTGAACAGTTTCAATGCTGGCTAGTTTTGTTTGAGGTTATCCATTAGTAATATTAACTCAGCATTTCTCTCTGCGTCAGCACTGCCTGAGCTGTAAGATGTTTCCCTCAGATCTGCAGTTCGCAGTTTTTACAGGTTCCTTCTTTATGCTTTCTAACATTCTTCAACCTGTCAACGAAATGACCTCTTATCACCAAGCTCCACTCTATCAGGCATTGTTTGTCTTATCCATCCCTCCCAACTCCTCTCAACTTATAACTAATTTGTTTTATCTCCTTCCCAGTTCTGACAAAGAGTCTTTGGCCTGAAACATTATTGAAACGTTATTCTCCCTACCCTACAGACGCTGCCGGGCCCATTTAGTGTTTTCAGCATGTTCTCAAATCTTGACATCCAAAGGCCTTTCTGCTTCTAGCTAAGCATAAACTTGAAATGGAATGGAACGCTCTCCACTCTGCCTAGAAAGCTCCAGAAAATCCCAAGAAGCTCAATCCCATTCACTGCAAATAGTCCACTTGATTGGAATCCCATTCACCACTCAAAGCGATACTGGAGTGTGCACCATCACAAAATACGCTGCACTTACCCATCTGGGCCACTGTTAAAGCATCTCCCAAACCCATGACATTGATCAACAAAGCATCTAGGTTCTTCTCCAAGTCATACACCATCTTGATTTGAAATGTATCACTTGCCGTTTCTCATCACTGGATCTAATTCCTACAATTCCCTCCCCAACAAGGGTCAAACTGGTGGCTCACCACTGAAAGATTTATTGGTGAATTGTGAGCTGTGCAATAATACAGTAACAAGGAGGCCTGAGATATTAGATGAATGCACTGGTGATAACTATAAGCATATTCCTACTACCGAGACAGGGATCCATCCATTCACAGATTGACCTTTGTCTTGGTGGCGTTGTGAACTGTTTAGTTTTAGTTTATTGTCAGCGGAAAGACAATACAAGATTACAATCGAGTCATTCATAGTGTACAGATACGCAATAAAGGGAATAACATGAAAACGTTTGGTGCAAGGTAAAGTCCAGTAAAGTCCCATCAAAGAGGATCTCCAATAAGGTAGATAGTATTTCAGGACTGCTCTTTAGTTGTTGGTAGGATGGTTCCATTCAGGACGGTAACAGCTGGGAGAGAAACTGCCCCTGAATCTGGAGGTGTGCATTTTCACACTTCTATACCTTTTGCACTTGTGACTGTGACAAGACTTCAATTAATTAATTAAGTAGTTAATTGGAACTGGGGATGTGCTGAGAAAGTAACAGGGATAAAACAAAAGGAAACAATAATATTTTGAAAACACGTTAGCTCACAAAAGATAAGAAAAAAACATATTTCATGATATTTTCCATTTAGTGGTAATCCACAGATTATTTTGCAACTGATGTTTTCTACACTTGTGTAATTACTTATTCATGTTTCAGCAGATGCTTTGCAATTTAAAAATCATTTATTTATGTTTTGAGAACTGATTCATTTCCATGCTTTCTCTTTCCTTATCAGACCACAAGAAGAGTGAGAGAATTTGACTGGACAGGTTGCTAACAACATGATTTTAGCTTGGTTCAGTTGAGGCAATGTTTGAATGGGAAGTTTACTGTAGCATCGCCTTTGAAATGTATTGTGCTTACGTTATTTTGAGAACGGAGAGTATGCCACAGTAAACTGCCCATGTATACAAAATTGAAAACTGTAGCTCTGTGTTGTTAGCAACTGATCTAACGGGTAACGGCTGGAGAGCTAAGATCTGCCCGGTAGAAGTTGGATGTCGAGGATTCGTGGCAACATCTACCTTAAGACTGATGAAGGACCTGGGGAACAGCGGACAAGCCCTACGCCAGGCCATCAAAGAAACATCACGGGTAGCAGAGCGGAGTAGCCAGTGGCTCTGGCTGAAGAGGAAAGACCCCATTTGGTCTCCCAAATAACCGACTAGACAGATGCAGAGGGGGGTGGTTCTGGGACGCCAGAATGCACCGCTGAGCCTACTGGAGATGTCGTGGGTTCAATCAGCGAAACGTTGATGAAAGTAGGTGCCCACTTGATAACCCCAATGACGTGTCTGCCTAGCTTTCTCAACATCGGAGGAGCATAGGAGAGTGCAATTTACTCCATCACCATCTGGAGTAAATTGATATTTGGCACTTTGGATTTTTAACAACTAGTCCCACTAACAACATGATTTTAGCTTGGTTCAGTTGAGGCAATGTTTGAATGGGCAGTTTACTGTAGCATCGCCTTTGAAATGTATTGTGCTTGCATTATTTTGAGAACGGAGAGTATGCCACAG
Source organism: Okamejei kenojei (assembly GCA_035221665.1). Classification (NCBI taxonomy): domain Eukaryota; kingdom Metazoa; phylum Chordata; class Chondrichthyes; order Rajiformes; family Rajidae; genus Okamejei; species Okamejei kenojei. The sequence continues at coordinate 23,952,800 of CM069138.1, forward strand.
TAAACTGCCCTTGTATACAAAATTGAAAACTGTAGCTCTGTGTTGTTAGCAACTAACGGGTAATGATAACCGGAAACTGTCTAAAAGAGACAGAAACCAACCCATCGCAGGGAAAAAAAAGGTCTGAAGAAAGGTCTTGACCCAAAACATCACACACCTTCTTTCTCCAGAGATGCTACCTGACCTGCTGAGTTACTCCATCACTTTGTGTCTATCTTTGATATGTGCCAGCATCTGCAGTTCTTTTCTACACATGGCAAAATGTTGCCCAGGCTAAACTAAAATCTTCCTATCTAAATTCACACATCATTTGAAATAAGGTAGGTGAACTAATGTCAGAAATAGAAATAAATGGGTCTGATCCAAGAAGTAAGGTAGAGGCAGTAAAGAGAATGGATGATAGCTCAGAAAATCAAAACAATCCAATCAGTTGTGGAAATAAGTTGCAGTGAGGGGCAGAGAACACTGATGGGAGTTGCCTATAAGCTCCAGACAGTGGCTGCATTGTTGGGTAATCAGGATATAATATTGTAATAAAAGCAACACAATAATCATAAGCAAACCTAATAAAAGTGATTCCACTTTGAAGAGCTCTTGATAGCTTTCTGATTTTTACCATTTATCTACAAGGAGTTGGTGTGTACCAACTCATGATATACTGTAGGTATCTTCAGATACTGCTACCTTAATTACCTTAGCCAATTAGCAAAGCAATCACAAAACAAGGATACATCCCAGCGAACTCTTTCTTGATATAGTAATCTAGTGATGATCTTTGTGTGTCCTCTTTAGACAGTTCCTTCGGCTAAAGCACACTCATACTGTGGAATCCACTTAACGTAATTGATGGTCTTACTTCCCTGTAGGTACTGAGACCAGGGTCTTTTTTTTCCCTTCATTTCCATCCCAGCATATCTTCGTTCCTAGGAGAAAAAGTTGACCTGGTGTGTTTTACATGCTCCACTAAATCCTTCTGTCGAAACTTTTATGTTATAGGATCGTGTCTCGACATCATTCTGATCTTTTCCTTTTACAAATTGTCTTTCAGTGTGTAAATGGTGCTGTATCCAAACTATGCTAATACCCCTGGTTTATTTAATCTCGCTTCATAATGTAACCCCTCGAGAATTTCTGCTGCATTTCCGTTGTTTCCATTTTCTCTTTCCTTCCCCACCCAAGAGTTGCCCCATTTTAGTTAACACTAGTCACAATGTCAACGGTCAGGAACTAGCGAGGATATGGATCCACCTTAAACTGAACACAAACAGTTGTCAACAAATTGCTCTGATCGGACCAGGATTGTCATGACGTGAGAGGAGTCACTGGCTCCAGTAGTATTATCACCTGTGGTTTAGGGGCTAGCATATCCACTTGGCTCTGCAGGTTTTGAGTGGATGACCTATTCTGGTGTAAACCAGGCTTGTCATCACGGTGCAGAGGGAGTGCTACACATTGGATGTGATGGAATGGAACAGAGAACCCCACCTGCAGCAAACCCCACATGACCTTCTGAAGGGGACATGGAAGATCCCACAGCATAATTTAAAGGAAAATGTGAGTCATCCCAGGGCTCTTGGCTATTGTTAACCATCAGCCAACACTTAGATAGCCCATCTCTGCCTTGGGGATCTCAGAACCAATTTGACAGCTGCTTTCTCTACATTATGGCGGTAACAATATTTCCGAGTTAATTAACTGCTTTGGGATGTCCTAGATGGAATAGAATGCTAAATAGTTCTAACTTCTTCTTGCCTATCTCTCTCTCTCTCTCTCTCTCTTTCTTTTATTGGTATCTGATAATTGATTGTATTGTTGGTTATTGTATATTATTGGATATATATATATATAACCCCCAAGATACCAAGTTTGGCACTTTCAGCAGTCTTGGATTGGGATTCTTGGATTGAGATTCTCATCCAAGCCATTGTTAGAAATAGTGAATAGATTGTACACTGGCATCAATTATATTTTTAAGGCAGAGATTGACAGATTCTTGATTTGTACAGGTATCAGGGATTATGGGGAGAAGGCAAGAGAATAGGGTTGGGAGAGAAAGCTAGATCAGCCATGATCGAATGGGGGAGTAGAATTGCTGGCCAAATTGCCTAATTTTGTTTCTATAACTTATGAACATGAATTCCGGTATCACCGCTCATGACCAGAAAATAAACCATCCCATGAAAGTTCATAAGTTCATAATAAATCATAAAGAAATAAACCTTCATACATGGAATGTGAGACACCTGTTTCACACTCTGTCTGGTTCACTGTCACCTTCATCCTTGGTATTCATAGAATACAGAACAGGAACAGACATCTCACTATGGTAGTGTAGACCAAGATGCCAGTCCAAACTATGTGTGTATATGGTCTGTATCACAGGCATGTATCAATTCTATCCTCTGACCAATGCTTTGCCAATTTTCTTGTGGTTCCCATGTCACTGGTTCAGGTAACTTGTTTGCAAATTAAAACTTCTTGGTCCCAGTACCACAAATGAATCTGCATTGATCCATCTTCAAGATAGGACCTAGACCCATTTATACCCACTTTAGATGCTCCCCACTAGCCTGATACCCAGGCTGATTGGCCTCTGACTCTAGTACTGGCCGGGCACATGGCATGATGGTGACAACCTCCAACAACGAGGTGTAGAAACAGACCAATTGAAATAGTCAAAGTCAAAGACCACAGGTTATCTTAGAGCCCCCACTTCCACCCCCGCCCCCTCCCCCCCTCCTCCCTTCCCCACCACTCCACAGATGGATTCTTTTGGGCAAAGATTCAGCTGAGAAATCCCAAGGTTTTCCCCGAGAGTTACGCAGGAGAAGCAGGATTAACCCTTAACATTGTAATTCCACTAAGATTTGCTTTAGGTTAGGAGGACCCTGCAGGTGGATGCCACTGGGAATTTGAAGGTTACATCTGAGATGTGACAGTGGCAGTGATAGAATTGTTTGGTTTGGTCAAGATCTTGGAAATCACGAGCTGAGCGTTCTAACGAATCGCAAAATAAGGAATGAGAACGAGAGCTGCCCTCTGGATTGTGTGAAACTTGCTCACCAGCGTAAAACTCTCCTGGCTCACAGGAAGTTTGCATTTTGTAATCTAACACACATCCTGAGGGCTCAGTGTTGGAACAGACTGCTGTTGGTGATGTAGCTGCCATTTATCCATTTATATCTTAAAGCACTTTTGACAGTAGTGTTAGCATATAGAATCTTACCTTCTTATTGAGAGGGTAAGGGTGGCAAAAGTAATCAGAGTCCTTTGAAACATTGTCTGGGGGGATATGGGAGGGAGCGTTGTTCTTTACATTGTGCAAGAAAGTTGGGGATGGAGGCTTTAGATTATTACACCTTTACTTTGACCGAGTTACATCCATGCCAACAATCTGTGCGTCAGGATGGGCTGTTTGTAGAGCGATGGTGGCAAGGCATTGCCATTGAATCCTGGGTGGTCAACAGAAAAAAAACTATTCCCACTGCTCAATGGAAAGCAGGACTAAGCCTAGAGATCAGAAGCAAGCTTTCAGAAGTGAAGATTGGAAGCATTCCAACCCACTGTGGGAGAGGGCAATGTGGAACACAGGCTTAAGGGAGGGCAATTGTTGGTCTTGGGGGTCTGAGACTTCCATTCACCAGAAAAATCACTGGATTATGTGATAAAGATGGGACTTGGAGTTCAGTCACAGACCTGGTGTGGGTTTGTTGACAGAAATTGGCTTTAGGAGATCAATGGTCCAATCCTGTTGGCTGATGGAAAATTTCTGCAAACATCCTATTCACGGCAATTGGATGAACATTACCCCTAGCTCAGTTCTGAAGCATTTTGATCTTACCAAGACCTTTAGTACTCTTGCTTCTTTGGAATCTTTGAATCTTTGCAATTGAATGCCAATTTCTTCAAGCTGGTAATAAACCGAGACTGCAAATTTATACATCAGCATCTTTGCTCTTCACATTAATGTGGATTCAGTCGATTGGTCTTTTTGTTTAAGCCAGCAGCAAGACGCGGTGTCGTAATATTCACATTCAACAATCTCTGCTGCCTCTGCACCTCCACTGCACCATTCTCTGCTCCAATCACTTCAATTCTCCATCACCAATGGTGTGTTAATTTGCAGATTGAAACGGCGTCTTCCCGAAACTCATTATGCATTTTCTTTCGCTGAAGAGATAAGCAGCTTCACACCATTAAACAGAATTCAAAGCTGTTGTCAGCTGATAAGGAGTCGGATGATCCAAACTGAATGGCAAAATTCTCCATCGCTTGCAACTGCGGTGATATTGAGAATGCAAGTTGTAGGGGATGAATGGGAGAGTGCCTGTCTCTGTCACCGGAATGAGGGGGCTCTGAGGAAAGGCTCTGGATGGTCCCTATTGCACTGGCTCAATGGAACCTTCCATCAAGCCCTTTTTGCCCAGCATCCTTGGGTAGGAATCAGTCTGAAGAACTTGTAGGTGGAGGGATGGACTTAAATACATTAATGTTTCTCCATCCACTTGCCTGTTAGAGATATGCCCCTCCCATCACTGAGGCTGGTATAAAAGCAGCTACAGCACAGATTTTGCTGTTAGTTACTGGCTGTGGGGTTGAAGTTACTGAGTCGTCCTCCATCCACCATTTGGATCTATGCTTTCTCTGGCAGCCTAGAGACCACCCTGCACTGGAGGAGAAAGTGAATTTTAATTAAAGGGCATCCTAGCAGGACTGAACAGTGAGTAGGATTTTTGGGGTTATTGTGAACTGTTTTGACTGGGTGTGCTGGAGGCTTCACCCCTTTGTGTTTGGAGCTATGTTTCTTGCTGGCTTTACTTCCCAAAGAGGCTTTTCTGAAGTGGACAGCATGGGATTTACCTTCTACCGCACGTGCTGAGAGCCAGATCCTCGATAATATTGTTGCGTACCGTGGGTGTGGGGGCTTGTAAACCTTAGCTGCTGAGGTGGAGACAGATTTGAGGGATTTGAACCGGGATTCGTGTCGAACTTGTTCGCAATCCAGGGGTTGAGAAGATATCTTCGGTTGATTTGGTCCATTTCTGTGCGTCGAGATGTTAGGGTGGATTCAGCCTCGTGGCCCGCAATAGTGCTTGCTGATCCTGACCGCGCCCGCTCTCTTTCCAATCTCCTGACTCTGTCGCACTACAGTGCAGGAAGTTGGATTTCAATGGCAGGGAGATCGTATTAATACTAGGGCTTTCAATATTAACATTTGTACATGACTTTGTATGTATAAGTGTACATTTATGTATGCCTCTGTGTGTCTGTGTGTGTATAGATGTCAATGTGTGTGTTTTTATGTGTGTGTCAGACTCTTAGAACTAGGAGTTACATTTTACTTAGCTCTTGCTTTTGACATTAAATCTGTCAAGGCTTCTAAGAAAGAAATGCCTTCCTATTTATTCCTCCGTGGGAGCTTTGTCCCTTCATTTCAGAGGGACTGGCATGTCTCCTGTAGAGAGAGAGAAAAGTTTTACATATGCAAAGGAGGACATTAATTCACTCAGTTGCCCTTCAGAAATGAAATAAAATTGTTGTTTCTCTTAAAATAAAAAACATCTAATATTGATAGGGATTTACCTGCAAATTTGTATTTTCTACACGAGAATTGTTAGGCTTTCGATGAATGCAGTCAGAAAGGGAGAAAAGATCTTGAAAGTAAATTTATTTGTGACAAAAATGCCCATCAAACAAGTTTGTTTCATAAAGAGTTTTATGTAGAATTTACATCCGAAGGGTAATTTGAGAAGAACAAATGGGTATTCAGCACCAAAGAGAATCTTTTATATGAAAGAAAAATCCCAGGCAGGAAGTTTTATTCTCTTTAAGTTCAAAAACAAAAAGAGACAAAAGAGGCTCAGAGTCGAAAGAAAATGTCTGACTTGTAAAGAGAGAAAAAAAATCAATGGCATCTTTATTGAAAAGTAGAATCAGCCCACGTCTTTCTATTTTGGGGAGAACTTTCTCAGACCCGTTGCTGAGACAGAGAGACCTTGTCAGTAAGCCCTTTATTTGTGAGAGCAACTTCAACTGCTCGAAGTTTTGGAGACACGCAAAATGGCACCTGGGTGGGGCAGTTTCCTGAGACAGAGAGAGAAACAGGCAGACAGACAGAGAGAGAATCCTGGATTTTAACTGAGTATTTGGGAATGGGGATTCCTTCCAGGCGAGGAAGAGTTATTTTCAATGTGACAAATGTGAAAAGTGGGATTCTTTCAAAATTTCAACCATTAAAACAAATCTGGAATGTAAACAAAGTGTGTGCATGTGAGGGACAGTGTGGGGAGCGGGAAAAGTATGGAGAGAGGAGGGGGGTAAAAGGGAGAGGAGAGAGACAGATAGGTGGGGGGTAGAGGAGAAGAGAGAGGGAGAGACAGGAGGAAAGGAGAGAGATGGAGAGAAAGAGGGAGAGAGAGTGGGGGAGGGTGGAAGAGAAAGCAGCAAGGATGGAGAGGTGATGAGGAGAAAGGGGGAAGGGGAAGAGATAGAGAGGGGAGACACAGGTAGTGAGAGAGTGTAGTTAGAGCGAGATAGAGAAAAGGAGGGGGAGAGAGAGATGGAGAGAAGGGAGAGAGAGTTTTGAGAGGGGAGAAAGAAAAAACGGATGAAAAAGATAGAAGTGGGGCGAGAGAGAAGGGGTGATAGAGATGGGAGAAAGGAAGATGGGAGAAGGGCGAGAGATAGCAGGCAGAATGAGAGAGGTAGGATGAGAGGAGGGAGAAAACAAGAGAGAGAAGTGTTAGAGGAGAGGGGGAGTGAGAGAAAGGGAGTTAGGAGGCAGAGAAAGGTGACAAGTAGCAAGGAAAGAGAGGAGGGGGAAAGAGGAGTCAGTAGGAGAAAGGGGGAATAGAAGGAGAGAAGGTGAGGAGAAGGGGTTAGAGTTGGGAGAGAAGGGAAGAGGGAGAATGACATACAAAGATGGGGAGGGAAAAGGAGGTGGGGAGAGGATCAGGGAGAGGGAGAGGGAGAGTGTAGGGGTGATAGAGATAGGACAGGGAGGATTAGGAAGGAGAGAGAAAAAGGGAGGGGATGGGGTTGAGAGATGGAAATGGAGAGGGGGGGAAGAGAAAGGGGAGAGAGGGGAAGAGGATGAATAAAGAGAGAAAGAAAGAGAAAAGGAGAGAGGTGTTAAAATGGGAGATGAAGGGAGAGAAAAAAAAGCACGGGAAGGGGAAAGAAAGCGAGATGGAGGCAGAGAAGAAAGGGAGAATGGGGTGAGAGGGTGAAAGAGGATGGGAGACATTGAGGAGAGGGTGTTAAATGTTAAATAGTGAGAGGGATGGAAGAGGGGGTGTGGAGGGGAAGGGGCAAAAAGGAGAGGATGGAGAGAGGGGGAGGGGATGGTGGGATTGAGAGGGTAGAGATAGGATGTAAGACAGATAGGGGGAGGAGAGAAAGAGAGGGGCATGAAAAGATGGATGAAAGAGGGAGAGAAGAGAGAGTGAGAAGAGGGAAAGAGAGAGAGGAGTGGGCGATAAAGGGAGGGAGAGATAGAGTGAGGCGAGAAAAATGGGAGAGAGAAATGGAGAGAGAAATAGTGGGGAGAAGAGAAGGAAGGGAGGGGGAAAGAGGGAAAGAGAGGGAGAGGGTAGGGGGTAGAGAAGGAAGGGGGGGAGAGGGAGAGGGTAGGGGGTGAAAGAGAAGGAAAGAGATAAAGGCTGAGAACAATGGATGAAAAAATGGGAAATGGAGAAAGGAGGAGAAAGAAAGAAAAGGGTGTGGACGACAGAAAGGGAGAGGAGTAAGAGAGAGGGAGAGGATGGAGTGAGAGGGAGATGGACAGATCGAAATAGAAGGCTGGAGAGTGTGAGAATGTGAGGTGAGAGGTGAGAGGGGCAGAGAGTGAGGGGAGTGGGAGATGGAGAGAGCTGGGGAGAGAGGGAGGAGGGTTCAGGAGAGGATGGAGAAGAAAGAGAGAGAGAGAGAGAGAGAGAGAGAGAGAGAGAGAGAGAGAGAGAGAGAGAGAGGAGGAAGGAAGATAGGGAGGATAAAGGATGCCAAGGTAAGAAATGGGACAAAAAAAGTGAAGCAAAAGATGTGAAAGTGTGTGAGAGGAGGGGAAGGAAAGAGAAAGAAGGGCTAAGAAAAATTAAAAGGAAATGGAAGCTTGAGGGAGTAGAGTGAGGTGAAGGAGACGGGAGAGGAAAGGAAAGGAAAAATAGGAGATTGTGGAGTACAAGTGGTAGGATGGCCGGGGAAGGAAGGAGTGAGAGAGAAGCAAAGGGCCAAGAGAGATAAACGTCAAGGAGAGGGGGGATAGGAAAGAAGTGTGGTGGAGATTGAGGGTTGGAGAATGAAAGGGAGAGTGTGAAAGAGGTGGAATAAAGTGATGGAGGAAAGAAAAGAAAAAAGAGTGGAATGAGATAGAAATGCAAACAAGGAAGGTTGGTGGTGGGGGGGGGGAGATGGCCAAAAGAAAGGAAGGAGGGAGATAGTGCCAAGAAAGAAGGGAATGGATGGGGAAGTGAGAAAAGGAAAGTGTGGAAACGTAGGATCAATAGGGGAAAGAGACAGAGTAAAAATGAAAGTGGGTGGAAGGGAAATGAGAGGGAGTTGAGGGGGGTGGGGGTAGGGAGTTATGGGAGGCTTGTCTAATCAAACTCTGTTAAGTGGGCATTTTACCTCTCTGAGTTTGTTAAATTATTTCATCTGCCAAAGCACAAGCGCGTGAAATGGCAGACGTGGGCTGTAAATAATCAGAGTTTGATGTTGCATAAGTGCAGTACAGCCCATGGAATTGCTGCCGTCAGCTCTATGGGTGGTGCTGCTGCTGATACGCTCTGCAGAGCAGTTTCAGAGTGGCGCTGTGGCGGAGCTCTGCATTGCAAGAGCCAGTCTCTGGCTGAGAGAAGCAGCGCCGGTTTAAGTCAGAACCGAGTGGACAGCATTGGTACTGCACGCTCCACTCCAGGCAACTCTTCTTTTGTCTATGCCAAAGTTATTTGATTCATGCTTCACCTTTAAAAGAGGGGGTCTGTGCTATACTCCCTCCTGCTAGCAAGGAACCCTTTTATGTTCCATGGATGGTTTGAACTTTTCCTGCTCCCCCCACACACATCCCACCTGTCGTTTCTCCGAGTGGCTTCCACTTGAGGATCGAAGACCACTCGCCTCTCCAAAACGTATATAGAAATTCAGGAGAAACTGCTTGAGAAGAGACCAGGGAGAATGTGAAACTCACTCCTGCTGCATTGAAGATGCAGGCAAGGTGTTTCACTGAAGGACTGTGTGGTGGGGCCGGGGGCCGGGGACCGGATCTGATGTAGAGATGTTCCATGCAGCGCAAGGCAGGACTGATGGATGTAGTGATTGACCTTCTCAGCGGAGGTTGCACTCTTGCAGAGAAAGACACAAAGGCTGCTAAATAAGATGAGTTTAGTGGAAGCAGGGAGTTTGTAGAAGGACTTGGATAGATTGAAGAGTGGGCAAAGAAGTGGCAGATGGAATACAGTGCAGCAAAGTATATGGTCAAGCATTTTGATAGTAGGAATAAAGATGTAGATTATTTTCTAAATGGGGAGAAGATTCAGAAATCAGAGGTACAAAGAGACTTGGAATTGATTGCTGGTGCAGGATTCTGAAAAGGTTAATTTGCCTAGCCTGATGGCAAGTTAAAATGATCTAATCTGCCTAGCTGTACATGATCCATATCCCGCTAATCCCTGCATTTCCACATGCCAATCTAAAAGCTTTTAAATGCCATTCCATGTAATTCCATACCATTTTATGTTATTCCATGTTAATCTATGCCATTCTCTGCCATTCTGTGTATTCGTTGCTATTCCATGCCATTCTGTGTTGTTCCAATCCAGTCCATGTTATTTCATAGAAACATAGAAATTAGGTGCAGGAGTAGGCCATTCGGCCCTTCGAGCCTGCACCGCCATTCAATATGATCATGGCTGATCATCCAACTCAGTATCCTGTACCTGCCTTCTCTCCATACCCCCTGATCCCTTCAGCCACAAGGGCCACATCCAACTCCCTCTTAAATATGGCCAACGAACTGGCCTCAACTACCTTCTGTGGCAGAGAATTCCACAGATTCACCACTCTTTCATATCGTTCTGTGATATTCCTTGTCATTCAATGCCATTCTGGATGCTGACATAATAGCAAATGGAACTGAAATCCTGGGCTGATTGGATACGGTTGGAGGCCCCCTTTCCCAGGGTCTTTGGCCAACAGCAGATGTCGGGATTAGAGGATTAGTCACGTATCAGTGTCATCGGTTGGATGGGTGGATAAAGAACATTCTAGATATTGGAGAAGCAAGGTAGAGCTCGAGGGTTCGAGAGTGCCTATTAATCGTGGGTCAATTGGATGTCTGGCTGTTGCTGAAGGAGGAGTGGGGCCAAAGGCAGGACTCTGGGCAATTTATCAACCCATCAGCTGATGTAATGGGATTTAGAATAACTTACAAATATCTCCAAAGTCTCTATCCTTAAAAGCAAAATGTCATTACCAAAGATCATAGAGCGGAGAGGATCTTTGGTCATTATTCAACCATTCTGATCTGATTTCCCATGTTGCAGGAAGGCTGAATATAAAAGTATTTAGGCCCATTAGAGGCATTTGATTGGATTTGTGAGATGCAAGTAGTAAATCCTTTAATGGTGAAGTTGACAGAACTGGGAGAAAGTGATGTAATCTACCACTCTATCACTGACAAATCTTTTGCTTTATTCTGCTTCTCCAGAGTAGCCATGAGCAACGAGTGTGAACCGTACGAGAAGAAGTTCAAAGATGTGACCCTGCACCATTTTCGGGGGGGACTCTCCGCTATCCTCAACTTTGCCAACTACGTCAACACCTTTGGGTACAGGGATCTGGAGGAGTTCGGAATGCACCCAGATCAAGACGGTGCTGGAGGCTGCCCACAAGGCGATGAACAAGGCTGAGGATGCGGCCGGGAGTTTTATTGAGTCGTTGATGAAGGACACCCTGCAGCTGGCCCAGGACTTCGACGAGGTCAAGTTGAAAAGGAAAAACCTGAAGGAGAGCCTGCAGACCAAGAAGTACGAGATGATGATATTGGAGAACCAGAGGTTCCAGGTCAGCGACCAGCTCCAGGCCGCCAGAATGTCCCTGCAGCACACAGAGAACGCCCTGATCGCCGCTGAAGTGAGGAAAGGAGAGAAGACAACTGGCAGGGACATGGGGATCGGCCTGATACTGCTCGCTCCTTGTGTTGGTAAGAGGTGCTCAGCCTGCTGATTGATACAGTCGCACAGATCCATTGGGTTGTAAGGTGAGGTAAATGTCCTGGCTCCAATCCCTGAGTGACCAAAGCAACATGCAAGGATACAGGCTGTGTCCACAAAATTCTCGCAAATATCTCATGGGACCTTCCAAGGAGGAAGTTGAGAGAAATGGAGGGGCTTCAGAGGAGGCAGTGTCTTTCACAGACTGCACTCCACTCAGGCATATGTAGGAGGGTACTACCATGCTTTTTCAGCCAGCAACAATGTGGCAGGTGCATGTCATTACATCAACCGCTTTCTCTACAACACAAATGAATTGATCCTTGGAATGTGGAATTTTGCTGTGAATCTATGTTTAGTTTAGTTTAGTTTAGAGATACAGCACGGAAACATGTCCTTCGGCCCACCAAGTCTGCGCCGACCAGCGATCCCCGCAAACTAGGGATAACTACACCGAGCCAATTACCCTTCAAACACGTACCCGGAGAAAACCCACGCAGGTCATGGGTAGAACATATAAACTCCGTACGGACAAGCATCCGTAGTCAGGATTGTAAGTAGGTCTCTACCACTGCAAGGCAGCAACTCTACGCCACAGTGAATGTCTGCTGTATTTTTTTACAGCAGTAAACACAAGCCACAAAGACGTCACATCACTGTGGGCGAAAAGGCCTGTGGGCCTGGCTTACTATAGTTCCATTTCAATCATTTATTGGTGAGATTGCTTTGGCGGTGTTTCGGCTGTCAACCTATTCCACTGGGGTGGCTTTGGGGCTAAACTGCATGAAATCTCAGCCATGAACAAGGAGGAAGTCCAACAAGAGGCGAAGCATGGCTACTGCTGGTGCTTCATCTTCTGGGATCTTGCTTTTCACTCCAGCTAACCTCTGGGCTCTGGGTGCCTGTGCTCTTGATGTGGATCATTCTCAGTATCTGATGGATGTTGTTTGTCACTCAGATGGCCACAACTCTGGGAAAGTAGTTGTGGAAGACTCACCCAGTGACCCCAGCTGGAGAGTGCACAGGTTTCCTCAGGACCCGCTGAGAACGACAGCGACAGGTAGGACACAGAAGACACCTGCAACCGCAGAAGCGGCCAGAGATGGATGGGGCTGCGTGTCTATCTGTAGCAGACAACCTTGGGCACAGGGGGCCTGGTTTACACCTGTACTAGACCACGTTGTGCCAGCTTACCATGGGTGTAACATTCACCTGCAGCAGGCCAACTTGAAAGGACCTCACGTGACTAATCATATTGGTTACTCATGGGCACATAGGAGTTAACTGTACATTTGGGCAAATTACTAAGTATGTGCTTGCACCAGTCTAGCCTTAGACACAATTAGGTGATTTGCCTGTGGCAGACTACCATGACACAGGAGATGGAAGACTGGAGTAACTCCGTGGGTCAGGCAGCATTTCTGGAGAAAAGGAATAGGTGAAGTTTCGGGTCGAGACCCACCTTCAAACTGAGAGTCAGGGGAGATTTGTGCTGAACCTTTTCATCCTTTAGTTTCCCTCTCCTCTGACTCTCAGTCTGAAGAAGGTTCTTGACCTGAAACGTCACCTACTCCTTTTCCCCGGAGATGCTGCCTGATCTGCTGAGTTACTCCAGCATTTTAGAAACATAGAAAATAGGTGCAGGAGTAGGCCATTCGGCCCTTCGAGCCTGTACCGCCATTCAATATGATCATGGCTGATCATCCAACTCAGTATGCCGTACCTGCCTTCTCTCCATACCCCCCGATCCCTTTAGCCACAAGGGCCACAAGAGATCCCTCTTAAATATAGCCAATGAAGCGGCCGCAACTACTTTCTGTGGCAGAGAATTCCACAGATTCACCACTCGCTGTGTGAAAAATGTTTTTCTCATCTCGGTCCTAAAAGACTTCCCCCTTATCCTTAAACTGCGACCTCGTGTTCTGGACTTCCCCAACATTGGGAACAATCCTCCTGCATCTAGCCTGTCCAATCCCTTAAGAATTTTGTAAGTTTCTATAAGATCCCCCCTCAATCTTTTGAATTCTAGAATTTTGTGTCTCTCTTCAGTGTAAACCAGCATCTGCAGTTCCTTCCTACACATCTTGACACAGGGGTGTTTGTATCCTGAATGTCAAAAACACTATGGAGGAAGGAATCGGCAACCAAAACAGCAAGTTTTGGAAACGCACAGCAGGCAGAACTGTGCATCCCGGATCTTCCTGTCCCATCTACCATTTGCAACTCCTCAGGTAATGAAGCAGTCCACAACCAAATGCAGCAAGACATGGACAATATCCAGTCATGGGCTGATAGGTGGCAAGTAACATTGGTGCTACCAAGTGCCAGACAATATCAAGCAAAAGGAAATCCAGCTTTCACCCCTTAACGTTGAACTGCAGCGCATTCAGGTGGGCTGCCTTCAAATTGGCTGCAGGAGGCCCCAGGACACAAAGATGGCCAGACGAGGAGAACTCACTGGGACTCCTTCAACATCACTTCTTAAACCCAAGAACCTCTAGCAGCTGGAAGGACATGTTCTGCAAGAGCATTGTACACCTATACCTGAAAGATGCCCTCTGAACATCACTCCATCATCGCTTGGAAATATATCGCAGGGAACATAAAAACTGACTGCAAAAGGTTTTATAGATATGTGAAGAGAAAGAGATTAGTTAAAACAAATGTAGGTCCCTTGCAGTCAGAAACAGGTGAGTTGATCATGGGGAACAAGGATATGGCGGACCAATTGAATAACTACTTTGGTTCCATCTTCACTAAGGAAGGCATAAATAATCTGCTGGAAATAGCAGGGGACCACAGGTCAAAGAAGGAATTGAGTGAAATCCAGGTTAGTCGGGAAGTGGTGTTGGGTAAATTGAATAGATTAAAGGCCGATAAATCCCCAGGGCCAGATAGGCTGCATCCCAGAGTACTTAAGGAAGTAGCTCAGGAAATAGTGGATGTATTAGTGATAATCTTCCAAAACTCTTTAGATTCTGGAGTAGTTCCTGAGGATTGGCGGGTAGCAAACGTAACCCCTCTTTTTAAGAAGGGAGGGAGAGAGAAAACGGGGAATTACAGACCAGTTAGTCTAACATCGGTAGTTGGGAAACTGCTAGAGTCAGTTATTAAAGATGGGATAGCAGCACATTTGGAAAGTGGTGAAATCATTGGACAAAGTCAGCATAGATTTACGAAAGGTAAATCATGTCTGACGAATCTTGTGGAACTTTTCGAGAATGTAACTAGTAGTGTAGATAAGGGAGAACCAGTGGATGTGGTATATCTGGTCTTCCAGAAGGCTTTCGACAAGGTCCCACATAAGAGATTAGTATACAAACTTAAAGCATACGGCATTAGGGGTTCAGTATTGATGTGGATAGAGAACTGGCTGGCAAACAGGAAGCAAAGAGTAGGATTAAACTGGTCCTTTTCACAATGGCAGGCAGTGACTAGTGGGGTACCGCAGGGCTCAATGCTGGGACCCCAGCTATTTACAATATATATTAATGATCTGGATGAGGGAATTGAAGGCAATATCTCCAAGTTTGCGGATGACACAAAGCAAGGTGACTTGGATAGGCTGGGTGAGTGGGCAAATGTTTGGCAGATGCAGTATAATGTGGATAAATGTGAGGTTAACCACTTTGGTGGCAAAAACAGGAAAGCAGACTATTATGTAAATGGTGGCCGATTAGGAAAAGGGGAGATGCAGCGAGACCTGGGTGTCATGGTACACCAGTCACTGAAAGTAACCATATAACCATATAACAATTACAGCACGGAAATAGGCCCTCTCGGCCCTTCCAGTCCGTGCCGACCATTTGTTTTCTCCTGGTCCCATCTACCTGCACTCAGACCATACCCCTCCATTCCCTTCACGTCCATATACCTATCCACTTTACTCTTAAATGTTAAAATCGATCCTGCCTCCACCACTTCTGCTGGAAGCTCATTCCACACAGCCACCACCCTCTTGAGTAAAGAAGTTCCCCCTCACGTTACCCCGAAACTTCTGTCCCTTAATTCTCATGTCATGCCCTCTTGTTTGAATCTTCCCTACCCTCAATGGGAAACACGTATCCACGTCAACTCTGTCTATCCCTTTCATCATTTTAAAGACCTCAATCAAGTCCCCCCTTAACCTTCTGCGCTCCAAAGAATAAAGACCTAACTTGTTCAACCTTTCTCTGTAACATAGTTGCTGGAACCCTGGCAACATTCTAGTAAATCTCCTCTGTACTCTCTCTATTTTGTTGACATCCTTCCTATAACTAGGCGACCAAAATTGTACACCATACTCCAGAATTGGTCTTACCAATGCCTTGTACAATTTTAACATTACTTCCCTACTCCTATATTCAATGCTCTGATTTATAAAGGCCAGCACACCAAAGGCTTTCTTTACCACCCTATCTACATGCGATTCCACCTTCAGGGAACTATGCACAGTTATTCCTAGGTCCCTCTGTTCCACAGCATTCCTCAATTCCCTACCATTTACCATGTACGTCCTATTTTGATTTGTCCTGCCAAGATGTAGCACTTCACACTTATCAGCATTAAACTCCATCTGCCATCTTTCAGCCCACTTTTCCAAATGGCCCAAATCTCTCTGTAGACTTTGAAAATCTACTTCATTATCCACAACACCACCTATCTTAGTATCATCTGCATACTTACTTATCCAATATTCCACCCCATCATCCAGATCATTGATGTACATGACAAACAGCAGTGGACCCAACACAGATCCCTGAGGCACCCCACTGGTCACCGGCTTCCAACCTGACAAACAGCCATCCACCATTACTCTCTGACATCTCCCATTCAGCCACTGTTGAATCCATCTTGCTACTCCGCCATTAACACCCAAAGATTGAACCTTCTTAACCAACCTTCCATGGGGAACCTTGTCAAAGGCCTTACTGAAATCCATATAGACAACATCCACTGCTTTACCCTCATCAATTTCCCTAGTTACCGCTTCAAAAAATTCAAGAAGGTTTGTCAAACATGACCTTCCAGGCACAAATCCATGTTGACTGTTCCTGATCAGACCCTGTTTATCCAGATGCTTATATATATTATCTCTAAGTATCCTTTCCATTAATTTGCCCACCACTGATGTCAAACTAATAGGTCTATAATTGCTAGGTTAATTCTTTGAACGCTTTTTAAACAATGGAACAACATGCGCAGGCACTATTCCCGTTTCTAATGACATTTGAAATATTTCTGTCATAGCTCCTGCTATTTCTACACTAACTTCCCTCAATGTCCTAGGGAATATCCTGTCAGGACCTGGAGACTTATCCACTTTTATATTTTTCAAAAGTGTCAGTACTTCCTCCTCTTTGAATCTCATAGTTTCCATAGCTACTCTACTTTTTCCCCTTAACTCAGAGTTGAATATCCTTCTCCTTGGTGAATACCGAAGAAAATAAATTGTTCAATATCTCCCCCATCTCTTTTGGCTCTGCAGATAGCTGTCCATTCTGGTTCTCTAATGGTCCAATTTTATCCCTCGTTATCCTTTTGCTATCAATATAGCTGTAGAAACCCTTTGGGTTTACTTTCACCTTTCTTGCCAAAGCAACCTCATATCTTCTTTTAGCCTTCCTAATTTCTTTCTTAAGATTCTTTTTACATTCTTTATACTCCTCTAGCACCTCATTAACTCCATGCCTCCTATAAATATTGTAGATATCTCTCTTTTTTCGAAACAAGTGTCCAATTTCCCTTGAAAACCATGGCTCTTTCCAATTTTTACTATTTCCTTTCAACCTAACAGGGACACAAAGGTTCTGTACTCTTACAATTTCCCCTTTAAATGTCCTCCATTTCTCTTCTACATCCTTCCCATGAAACAAAGTGTCCCAATTCACTCCTTTAAAATCCTTACGCATTCCCTCAAAGTTAGCCTTTCTCCAATCAAAAATCTCCACCCTAGGTCCAGTTCTGACTCTCTCCATAATTATATTGAAACTAATGGTATTGTGATCACTGGTCCCGAAGTGCTCACCAACGCATACCTCTGTCACCTGACCTGCCTCATTTCCCATAACAGGAGGTCCAGCACTGCCCCTTCTCTGGTCGATACCTCTATGTACTGCTGCAAAAAACTATCCTGCACACATTTTACAAACTCCAAACCATCCAGCCCATTTACAGAATGTGTTTCCCAGTCTATTTTTGGAAAATTGAAATCTCCCACAATCACTACCTTGTGCTTACTACTAATATCTGCTATCTCCTTACATATTTGTTCTTCCAATTCACGCTCCCCATTTGGCGGTCTATAATACACCTCTAAAAGTGTTGCTACACCGTTCCCACTTCTCAGTTCCACCCAAATAGCCTCCCTAGACGAGCCCTCTAATCTATCCTGCCAAAGCACTGCTGTAATATCTTCTCTGACAAGCTATGCAACACCTCCCCCTCTGGTCCCTCCAATTCTATCACACCTGAAGCAACGAAATCCTGGAATATTTAGTTTCCAATTACAGCCCTCCTGCAACCATGTTTCACTGATTGCCACAACATCATATTTCCAGGTGTCAATCCAGGCTCTATGTTCGTCCACCTTACTTACAATGCTCCTAGCATTAAAATATACACATTTTAGAAACCCACCATCCCTTATCTCTGTCTATTATCTTTTTCATCTTTAGTAGGCATGCAGGTGCAGCAGGCAGTGAAAAAAGCGAATGGTATGTTAGCTTTCATAGCAAAAGGATTTGAGTATAGGAGCAGGGAGGTTCTACTTCAGTTGTACAGGATCTTGGTGAGACCACACCTGGAGTATTGCGTACAGTTTTGGTCTCCAAATCTGAGGAAGGACATTATTGCCATAGAGGGAGTGCAGAGAAGGTTCACCAGACTGAAACCTGGGATGTCAGGACCGTCTTATGAAGAAAGACTGGATAGACTTGGTTTATACTCTCTAGAATTTAGGAGATTGAGAGGGGATAGAAACTTACAAAATTCTTAAGGGGTTGGACAGGCTAGATGCAGGAAGATTGTTCCCGATGTTGGGGAAGTCCAGGACAAGGGCTCACAGCTTAAGGATAAGGGGGAAATCCTTTAAGACCGAGATGAGAAAGACTTTTTTCACACAAAGAGTGGTGAGTCTCTGGAACTCTCTGCCACAGAGGGTAGTTGAGGCCAGTTCATTGGCTATATTTAAGAGGGATTTAGATGTGGCCTTGTGGCTAAGGGGATCAGAGGGTATGGAGAGAAGGCAGGTACGGGATACTGAGTTGGATGATCAGCCATGATCATATTGAATGGCGGTGCAGGCTCGAAAGGCCGAATGGCCTACTCCTGCACCTAATTTCTATGTTTCTGTGTTTCTATATCATCGTTCGTTCACCATCACAGGGTCAAAATCCTGGAATTCTTCCCGAAACATCATTGGGGGTGTATGCACACATCAAGGTCTGCAATGGTTTGAGATGGTAGCTCATCACCACCTTCTCAAGGGCAAGGAGGAGTGGCCATTAAATGCTGATCCAGCTTGTGAAGCCCACACCCTTGAATGAATGAATAAAACAAACCATGGGCACTTGGGCAAAGTGTCCACTCGTACCAGTGTATCACAGTCAGTGGGGCAGTGTGTCCACCTGTACCACAGTGTACCACATTAACCACCATCGCTCCCGGCAAGCAACGGGCCAGGATGCTCCCGGCAAGCAGGCCTGACTCGGCCACCACGGACTGACCTCGGAGGCCCCGCCCGGTGGGCCCGGCTTACCCGCCGGGGTGCCCAGCTGAACCTGCAACCTGTCCAGAGGAGCAGCGGGACCTCACCTGAAGGCTCACCGGTCGAAGGGAGCGGGAGCTCGCCCGAAGGCTCAGCAGCGGGCATGACCAGGACGGAGCAGGAAAGGTTGGGCGCAAGGTGCAAGTTCCGGTAGGAGGGTCAACTGGGGTAATGCCTCCAGCGCATTCAGGTAGGCTGCCTTCAAATTGGCTGCAGGAGGCCCCAGGACACAAAGATGGCCAGATGAGGAGAGACATCAGTTCGCGTGGACAGCTCCAGTACATCAGGCGCGTTGGCCGACCTGACTTAGGACTTTGAATAATGGTGCTAATAACAGCAGATATGCAAAAAAAGTTCATTGTGATAAATAAAACACAATTGACTATTGTCACTTTTGACTATTGATATAGTCAGTGGGGGGTTGTGTCTATCTGTACCAGTGTTCCACAGACATTGGGCCGGTTTGTCTACCTGTACCAGTGTATCCCAGTTGCTGGGCCAATGTGTCTATCTGCACCAGTGTTCCACAGACATTGGGCCAATGTGTCTAACTGTACCAGTGTACCACACTCACTGAGGGAGTGTGTCTACCTGTACCAGTGTGCCAAATGACACAGGGAACGCTTTCAAGGAAAGTGTGGCTGGATAGGACTGATTGGTTTCAGACCACTGTTCCCCAGGTTCAGCAGTAATTTGTGAAAAATCTCTGTAATCTCTGCCCGCCACACTATGGAAAGGATGAGGTTGCATTGGGGAGAACGCCAAAACTCACCAGCCTTTGCTCAGTCCGCCTAAACCTACCTGAGCTCCCGGTTGCTAAACACTCTAACTCCCCTCCCAATCCCAAACTGACCTCCACTGTCAGAGTGAGGCCCAGCACAAATTGGAGGAACAGCACCTCGGCAGCTTACACCCCAGATGTATAATATTGATTTCTCTAACTTCAAGTAACCCTTGCTTTCCCTTTCTCTCCACCCGTCCCCCATCCTAGTTTTCCAACCAGTCTGACTGTCCCTCTGATGAAATTTTAATTCTGTATGCTTTGTTGTCACCTTTCCCTAGCTAACAATGATCTATGCTACATTTTCCTTGATTCTCATCCCCTTTGATGTCTCATTCTCACACCTTACCCTTCCTTATATCTGTGTCTCCCTCTCCCCTGACTGTCAATCTGAAGAAGGGTCTCAACTCAAAACGTCACCCATTCCTTCCATCCAGAGATGCTGCCTGTCCCGCTGAGTTACTCCAGCAATTTGTGTCTATCTTCAGTGCAAATCAGCATCTGCAGTCCCTCCCTACACATCCCACCAGGATGTTGCCTGGAATGGATGACTTTAGTTATGGGGAGAGATTGGATATGCTGGGGTCATTTTTCCTGGAGTGGAGATTCAAGGTGAGATGAAGGAGTTTTAACAGGGGTTTGAGGGATAGGGGTTATTACATGGAGAGCGCTTGATATCTGGGATCTGCTGTCAATGGAAGCAGTGGGATCAGATACAATCACGGGATTTAAGGAACATTTACACCATTTCGCCCGGGTAATTTGGATTAGCGTTGATGGGCAAAAAAGTTGGCGTGGATGTAGTGGGCAGAATGACCAATTTCTGTGCTGTTCCCTAAAGTTAATTGATGGTTCCTGAGTTACGCAGATTTTGCAAAGAAGAGATCGAGAGGCATTAGGCTCTGGATATTCTAGTCGGAACCATTCTCACTGTGAATTAATGTTCTAAGTTAAAGTATTTGGGTTATCCTGTGAATCACATCCCCCGCAGCAGACGTCACAAACACATGGCTGAAATTTGTGTTTCTTTACCGATAACCAACCATGATCTGACTTGCCTCTCTCCTCCCAGGGATCCCCATGGCAGTCGACTACAACAAAGAGCTGAAAAGCGCGAGGGAACTGTTGAAGGAGGTCGAGAAACAGTTGTGTAAACTCAAATACACCGTCAAGGAGAAGGAAGAGGAAATGACAAAAGGCAACAATCAGATCCTGGAGAATAGCAAGGAAATCAAAACGTTGAAGGACAACTTAGCCCAGACAGAGATCGAGGTGGAAAGAATGCAGATAGTGGTTGGGGCCCTGAATGACACCAAGACCAAACTTAAGTTCTGTTACAACTATCTCGCCAGTCTCCAAGGACTTGTGGAGGTGTTGTATCAGAGCAGTGTGGATATATACAGCCTGGAGCCCATCAAGGAGGCGATAGAGGACACTTTGAAAGCCATCCAGCAGCCAAACTCCCACAATGAGTTGTTGACCTGCAATGTAGAGGTCCAGAAGGTAGCCACAGATCTGAGAGCAATCCAATACCAAATAGACAGGAAGTGAAGCTGACAGCTCAGCTTCAGCCAATCCCCCCACCGCCCGCTGTCTCTTCATCAACCGATGGGTGTGGAATAAGAAAGATGGTAAGTCCCAGTGGGGCGAAACCAGGAGCAGTTCTCACGCTGTCAGGTTTGAGGGAACTAATTTACTAAATTTCAAAGGATAGATATTTGGCAAAAAAGAGAAAATCTTCCAGAGCTATGAAATATGAACTGAGGGTGTGGGATAGATCAGTATGGACACAAGAAAATAAGAGCAGCAGTAGGCCGCTCAGCCCCTCAAACATGCCCCATCATTCAATATAATTACAGCTGATTTGTGCTGCTCTCAATTCCTCTGTGCCAGTTCCCCATAACCCACAATTCCTCAATCTTAGAAATATTTATCTCGCTCTACTTTCAATATAATCAAATGATTTGGAGCTCCAAAAGGCTGGAACCTACCTAGTGGGCCGAATGCACTCCTTCAATGTTGGTAAACTCCATTGGATGTGATAATGCAATGGGTTGGGACAATGCCATGTGCACAGTCTCACTGCAGATAGCTGCAAGAACAGAGCAGATAGCCTTGAGGCAACCAGGTCCATCTACTGCAGGGTTTTTTGCAGTGTTCCAGGCAAGTCCCTGGCAACAGCATGGACTGCAGAGTATTAGCCGGGACATCCCATATATTGAGCTCAATTGGTTTGTCCCATACGGGACCACCCTTGTCCCGTATTTGACTGCTACTACTCTGGTCGAGGGCACTGTCGGATCGGAGCATCCGTCCGGCCCCGCCTCACCCGTCCCGACGTAGTGCAGCCCATGGAGTGCAGCAGCAGTGTGGCCAGGCTGCCCGTGGTCGGCATCCCGGCCAGCTGCCCAACCTTCAGACCTTCGCTTACTGCCGACACCACCACTCCTCAATTCATGAGTTGGATGGGGTGCCGGACTTTGCGCGGCCCCGGTACCCAGGCCAAAACTACTCAGCTGGCCCGCCGGCTGGGCTTTATGTGCAGCCCAGCATCCGGGCCAACGCATCATTCACCCAGCCACGGCCGTGTCGCTCAACGAATTGCCGTTGGGAATTTGTCGCCTTATTTTGACCTTTTGTTCCTTATTTGGGAGTGAGAAAGATGGCAACCCTAGCAGAGTTCAGACTGAGTCAGTCGAGCCTCCAGAAGCTGAATGCAGCCCAAGTACACCATTAAATCTGCAGTTAGCTTTGTTCACCCACCAACCTTCACCAACTTCTCCAGAATCATCTCAGGGTTAGTCAAGCTTCAGCCTGAGAGAAAAGCTTTGTCACGACAGGGAGGTTGAATTATCGGTGTCAGGTTATAGCTGGCGAAGGTGAGACCTGCATCTTTCACTATCCACAGCCATTGAGTGATGAAAAGCAGCTTCCCCATCCTTCAATGTTCATCTCGTTGTCAATGATTCCTCGTTGTGTCGGGGACCTGGGATTATTTTGCATGCCCGTAGAATTACACAGCACAGAAATAGGCCCTTCAGCCCACCATGCCTATGCTGACCATCACACACCCATCTATAGTAATCCCATTTGCCAGCACTTGGTCTACTCTTTGGAGATTCCTCTCAATACTGTAAGGGTATTGCTGGACTGTTACGCCAGAGATGGCTTCTAATCCCTGGTCTGGCTGCTAGTGCTTGGTGCACTGTGGACTCCCATCACCTTGACCCACTCATTCACCATCCTAGCCCTGCCATCTTCAGTGTGTCTAGGGAGCATGAAAGGAGGGATGCTGGACGGACATAAATCCCCATGTCCCATCCGTCTAATGGAACAGCACGCAGTGACTGCCCTGATTTTACCCCCTTCCACCCCCACCTGATGCATTCATGGCCACTAGAATGGCAATGAGAAATTAAACCAGTGTCTGCACCATATAACCACAGGCAGGTGAATTCACGGTCTGATTCCTTCCTCTCGGACCCCATCTTCACTTTAACTCAGGAGCAGTGGCAGGCAGAGGGTCTAATGTGAATCCAGTTTCCTAGCTAACCCTGAGCTGCAGGAGGGCACACCCAGTCCTCCCCACCATGAGACTCCCATGTCCCCTGTTGCATACCACATGGCGGGAGCTTGCTGTGTACACAGGAGTTCTCCTGCTGCCTGCAGTCCAACAGACACCACAATTCAGAATTTTCCCAGGTGCAAAGAATGTCATATATCCTGAGCCCATGGCAGGTTGCTATCAAAATTCAGGTCCTTGTTTTAAGCAGAGATTATGGGCTGATAGGTCCATAGTTTGACCCCAAATGGGTGCAGATGGCAGGAACTCAGTGAAGCTCTCAATAACTGGGCCAACGTTCCAGCATTGATTCCTGCATCCCAGACTGTATCCTCCCACACCTCGCCCCACTTCCTCCTTTGCCCTTTTTTAAATCTTCCTTAGGTGGCTTGGTGGCAAATATAACTGGATACTCGCTTCTGCAAATCTTCATAGGATATTTTTAATTGTTAAATATTGAATTGTAATTGTACTTGCTCAATTATGCTGTCTTTTGAGGCCCCACATTCCAAGTTGAACAGGATCCGTGGTTCTGGGTCTGTTTTGTGGACCAATCTCGCTATGAGAGAGGTTCACTTTGACATCGCCAGGAGCGGTGACGACCAAAGATTGGTGGAGGGAAATGTGCTTATGTTGTTGACTATACAAAACTCAAAATGATTGTAAAATAATTATATTTTTATTACAATGCTTGGTTGCCAGTTGTTGGAGACATGAGCCAGTTAAAGAGATACTGAACATAAAAGACAACTTTTATATCTTTATAGATTTATTCCCTGACCTTGATGTTGTTGACTTGTGTTAAGTAGCGATGTGTCACAGTCTAACCTGCCTCAATAATGGCCATTAGTGTTGGTCAAAGACCACCAATCCCAGGGCTAACAGGTTAGTCTGGTAAATGTGTTAAGTTAGTTCAAGTGACTCAGATACCACAAAGATCTTAATGTTTGATCGGGGCTTACTGGCCACCAGTGTCACTCGTATCCCCACAATTAACAACAAGGGACACCTCCCAAACACTTTGTGGCTGAGATTTAAAGTCTGAGGATAGTAATGTTCCGATAACTCATTACTGATTTGTTTCATTGCGCCTATTTGTAGAAAAAGAGCTTGATTTTCATTGCACATGTTTCTGCACCTTATGTTACACGTTCAATAAAGAATGCTGGAATAATTGTCATTGTGTGATGTGTTTGGACGATGGATGAATGGTGTGTGAGTGATGGAATCCACTCCCAGAGACCCGGGCTGACTCACTGCTACCCAAAGCTGCCCTATGGTACAAACACAGCCACGTGCTCATCTGCCCGAGAGAGGTCACCTCTCCCGTATGAAGAAGGGAAGAATTCCCCAGCTGTACCAGTGAAGATTCTGTCTGTGGAATCGAGCAGTACAAATTGGCTGCTGTAATGACAACACATCAACTGCAAATGAAGAAGCCCAGGCTTTGGACAACACCAGGGCATGGGCTGATAGATGGCAAGTAACATTTTCACCAAAAAAACACTGGCGATGACCACTTCTAGAGAGAGATTGTGACTACCTACCCTTGACATTCAATAGAATCCCCATCACCATGTCCCGCATCATCAACCCTGTAGGGTCACCACTAAACAGATACTCCACTCAACCTGAATTAGAAACGCTAAGGCTACAGAAGCAGGTACTGGCTGAGTATCCAGTGGCGAGTGACTAACGCCCACACCCTAAAACCTTTCTACCATCAACACAGCATGAAGGGAGTGTGATAGAACACTCTCCACTTGCCTGAGTAGGTGCAGTGCACACAACTCTCAGGAACCTTCTTTCAATCAGG
The DNA here is from genome assembly GCA_035221665.1 of Okamejei kenojei. Lineage (NCBI taxonomy): Eukaryota > Metazoa > Chordata > Chondrichthyes > Rajiformes > Rajidae > Okamejei > Okamejei kenojei. Next base: position 23,977,913 of record CM069138.1, read on the forward strand.
ACAGAGTAACTCCTTGCTCAACACCCAACCACCGCCCTACACATTAATCTCCTCCACCTCTGGTGCACAGTGACTGCAGCATGGACTGTCAACGTTACTCACCCAGGGCATTTTAGTTTAGATTAGAGACAGGTACTTCAGCCCACTGAGTCCATGGTGACCATCGATCGCCCATTCACACTACACATAGATTGGGCCAACCAAATTAGTAGCAGTGCTGAGGAGGAGGATTTCCTGGAATGTATACGGGATGAATTTTTAAACGAATATGTAGAAGAACTGACTAGAGGGCAGGCCATCCTAGACTGGGTATTGTGTAAATGAGGAAGGATTAGTTAGCGATCTTGGTGTATAAAGCCCCTTGGGCAACAGTGACCATAATATGGTGGAATTCTGCATTAGGATGGAGAGTGACACCGTTAAGTCTAGGGTCTTAGGGTCCTGAACTTAAAGAAAGGAGACTTTGAAGGTATGAGATGGGAATTGGCTAGGATAGACTGGCAAATTATTCTTAAAGGGTTGATGGTGGAGATGCAATGGCAAAGATTTAAAGGCTGCATGGATGAACTCCAAAAAATGTTCAGCCCTGTCTGGCAAAAAAATAAAACGGGGAAGGCGGCTCAACCATGGCTAACGAGGGAAATCAATGATAGTGTTAAAATCCAAGGAAGAGGCATATAAATTGGCCAGAGGAAATGGCTAACCGGAGGACTAGGAGACATTTCGAACAGATAAGGACGAAGGGGCTAATTAAGAGGGGAAAAAGTGCATGTAAGAAAGTATGCGGGGAATATAAAAACTGACTGTAAAAGCTTCTCTAGATATGTAAAAATGAAAAGATTAGTGAAGACAAATGTAGGTCCCTTACAGTCAGAGACAGGTGAATTTATAATGGGAAACAAGGAAATGGCAGAACAGTTCAACAAGTACTTTGGTTCTGTCTTCTGGAGGCGTGGGTTCGTATCCCACTTCTGACACCACGTTGAATTGACCAGGCTCACACAAAGTGATTAAAATCCAAAGTCTTTTATTAGCAACTCTACAGTGGTCACTTCATCTTAGAATGTGCTACTAGACTAAGAGAGAGAGAAAAAAGAGCTTTCTAATAAGCCTGTGGGTGGAGCCACAGTATGAGTCACGGTATGAGTGGCACCTGTGATGTCTTCTGTAAGACCGTTGTGACTAGCACAATGAATACACGTCCAACATCTTGTAAGAAGGATTCAATCTGCACAACCAGAAAACTTCTAGAAGGTCACCTGACCTCAGTCACGAGGCACAGGCACATTTTGCCAACCTCAGCTTTTGGCCTCAAGGGGCACTGGCATTTATATTACAAACACATCACATCTCCCCCTTCCCTTTAATTACATCACATCTCCCCCTTCCCTTTAATTACATCACATCTCCCCCTTCAACATTGGGGGTCAAAACTAATAACTTGGACCTTTAATCAATTTAATGTGGATAAAGTACCACAAATAACACAGTGCTCTTCATACTACAAAACTATAAAATCATTGCCCAACAATTTTACATAACAAGTCGAGTTGGGGGTTTTGACAATCGCCCACTTCTCGTGCAAGTCGTATTTCCAACTCGTTCTGTGTCATATTTCTGTTGTGTGCGAGTGTGGCTTGGCACGCTTTGAGCCGGTACCCCCAACACAGAACTTTGCGATGTGGCCTGTGATAGTTCTCTTGAGTCTGGGAGACTAGCTCCTTCTGGGAGAGGGGTTCCTCCTTGTGGCACTTGCCTTCTCATTGAAGTATGCTGCCTGTTTTTCTTGCCGGACAGCCAGTTGTGGTCCCATGGGAGGGACATGATGAGGCAGTAAGAGTGAATGAAGACACAAACAATCTCCCAGAAATACTAGGGGACCAAGGATCTAGTGGGAGGGAGGATCTGAAGGGAATCCACATTAGTCGGGAAATGGTATTAGGTCAACTGTTAGGACTGAAGGCAGATAAATCCCCATGGCCTGATGGTCTGCATCCCAGAGTACTCAAGGAGGTAGCCCTAGAAATTGTGGATGCATTGATGATCATTTTCCAATGTTCTCTCAACTCTGGATCAGTTCGTGTAGACTGGAGGATAGCCAATGGAACTCTGATGGTCTGCATCCCAGAGTACATATAGAAGATGCTCCAGTCGATTAGTAAAGTTGTTATAGTAACACATTTGGAAAGGAGTGACAGGATCGGTCAAAGTCAGCATGGATTTATGAAGGAGAATCATGCTTAACTAATCTTCTGGAATTTTTTTGAGGATGTACAGGTAGAATGGATAAGGAAGAGCCAGTGGATGTGGTGTATCTGGACTTTTAAAAAGCCTTTGACAAGGTCCCACACAAGAGATTGATGTGCAAAATTAGAACACATGGTATTGAGGGTATGGTATTGACATGGATAGAAAACCTGTTGGCAGTCAGGAAGCAAAGAGTAGGAATTAATGGGTCCCTATCAGAATGGCAGGCAGTGACTAGTGCAGTGACGCAAGGCTCAGTGCTGGGACCCCAGTTATTAACAATATATATTAACGATTTAGACAAGGGAATTAAAAGTGACATCTCCAAGTTTGCAGATGACACAAAGCTGGATGTGTCACAAAGCTGGTGTGAGCTGCGATGAGGATGCTATGAGGCTGCAGGGTGACTTGGATAGGTTGCGTGAGTGAGCAGATGCATGGCAGATGCATTATAATGCGGATAAATGTGGGGATATTCACTTTGGTGGCAAGAACAGGCAGGCAGATTATTATCTGCATGGTGTCAGATTAGGAGAAGGGGAGGTGCAATGAGACCTGGGTGTGCTTGTACATCAGTCACTGACTGTAAGCATGCAGGTACAGCAGGCAGTGAAGAAAGCTAATGACATATTGGCCTTCATCGTGAGAGGATTTGAGTTTAGGAGCAAGGAGGTCCTACTGCAATTGTACAGGGCCCTGGTGAGACCGTACCTGGAGTATTGTGTGCAATTTTGGTCTCCTAATAAGCGAGTTCGGTATTCCAAAAGACGCAAGGGATCATGGGATTTGTCAAGGGCTGTATAAACTTTATAGAAATTCTTATCTTTATTCATGATTTATGTGTAAAAATATATTTAATGTGAGGAACGGGTGTGCCAGGTAGCGGGAGAGCGGGGTGTAACAGCGAGAGAGAGAGGGGGCAGATGGGAGTGGGAAACAGGTGGAGGGACTGGACCGGCGGAGAAACATCCTCGGCAGCTGCGGGCACACAGATCCACGCCTCATCCATAGCCAGCATCGACCCTGGGTTCCTGGCGCCGCAAGTGCTGCTGAACCGTCACTGGACCATCCCTGTCCCCGTCCCCCCAGAGGAGAACCGAGCTGGAGCCAGCACCCACCCCCACGCCAGCTGCAAGTCCGGGGCCGCCACCACTCCGGGCTGGCCCAAGACTGCCTTCCAACCCGACGGAACAGTCGAGGACTGCCGACCAACTCGACGGGATAGGCAGAGCTGAGCTGGATCCAGCGCCTCCCCCCCCCCCAGTGCCGGCTGCACGTCCGGGGCCGCCAGGGCCAACCCGGACACCTCCAGCCACCCCCAGACAGGGTCGGGACACCCGGGAGGGGACGGGGACGGCCCAGCAGCAACTCAGTGCCCGCAGCGCCGGACACCAGGGCCCGACCACGGACGAAACACAGGCCTGCACACAATGCAGCACCACAGTAGCCGAGAATGTTTATAGCGAGTGACCTATGAACTGGGCATGCAAAGTCGGAATACCAAACTCGCTTATTTGAGGAAGGACATTAGTGCTATTGAAGGAGTGCAGCGTAGGTTCACCAGGTTAATACCTGGGATGGCAGGGTGACATGCAGTATGATGAAAGAATGGGTCGACTGGGCTTGTAGTCACTGGAATTCAGAAGGATGAGAGGGGATCATACAGAAACTACGTCTAACCATGTGCCTGTCCAAATATCGCTTATATGTTGTTACAATACTTGCCTTAACCATCTCCTCTGGTGTCTCATTCCATTTGCCCACCAAACTCAGTGTGAAAAGTTACCACTCAGGTTCCAATTATAATGTTCCCCTCACATTAAACCTATGTTCTCTGGTTCTTGATTCTCCTAATCTGGGCAACATTTATCCTATCATTTCCCCTCATGACCTTGTTCAACTCTGTATGTTCATCCTTCAGCCTCCTGCCCTCCAAAGTATGAGGTCCGAGCCTGCCCAACCTCTCTAGAGAGCTCTGGCCCATCCAGGTCTCATAACTCTTCTCTGCAGTTTAATTAACTTTTAACTTTTTCACACTGAGATGAAGTCCAATATACCAAAAGCCTTCTTGACCACTGTATCTTCCTGTGATGCTACTTTCAATGAGCTATGTTCCTGCATTCCAACATCTCTCTGTTCTACAACTCTCTTCAGGCCCTACCATTCACATTTGGACCATATCCCTCTTAAACATTCCTTCAATAGACAATAGACAATAGACAATAGACAATAGACAGTAGGTGCAGGAGCAGACCATATGGCCCTTCAAGCCAGCACCGCCATTCAATGTGATCATGGCCGATCATCCCCAATCAGTACCCCGTTCCTGCCTTCTCCCCATATCCCCTGACTCCGTTATTTTTAAGAGTGTATTCCATGTATCTGTCCAAATATTGTTTTACATGTTGTCATAGTACCTGTCTCAATTAGCTCCTCTGGCAGCTTGTTGTATGTACCCACCAATCTCTGCATGATAAAATTAATATTCAGTTTCCTATTAAAACTTCCCCCTCATGTTAAACCTGTCCACTGGTTCTTGATTCTCTTACTCTGGGCATTAAAAACTCAGCATTCACTTGATCTATTCCCCTCGTGATTCTGTAAGATCATCCTGAAGCCTCGTGCGCTCCTAAGAATGAAGTCCTAGCCTGCCCAACCCAAAGGGCAGCAGGCAGAATAGACCATAGTAGTCCTTTTAGGGTGGCAGAGTGGGGCAGTCTTTGATGATAATTACCTCCAGGGTTTGTACTTTTCCAACCCACGTTACGGCCTGAGTAGATAGTCCGGCATGGAGGGCTGAAGGTCAAGTCAAGCAAGTTTATTCGCACCCGGTGATGTGCAGTGGGCGTCACGCACCACTCTCGATTCAAGCAGGACCATTCGGTGTGTGGGTGGTGCAGCTGCCATGCAGGTAGAGAGTACCAGTCTGTCTTTGAGATCCTCAGGGCTTTTCCAACCCACGCCTGCCTCTCCACGGTGCCTCTGTAGAAATCCCCCGGGGTTCAGGCCAAATTTCTTCAGTCGCCTGAGGTTGTAGAGGTGCTTTTGCACCTTTTTTGTGAAATGTGGAATGTGGGTGGTCCAGGTCAGGTCCTCTGTGATGTGGACACCAAGGAACTTGAAGCTCTCCACCCTCTCCACCGCTACACCCCCCCCCCCCCCCCCCCCTTAGTCGACGATCTCCTCCTTGGCCTGGTCAACGTTGAGAGAGAGGCTGTTGGCCCGGCACCACCATGTCAGGGCCACTACCCCCTCTCTGTAGGCCGACTCGTCCCCGTCTGTGATCAGACCCACGGCTGTAGTGTCGTCCGCGAACTTGACGATGGTGTTGGTGTCATGTTGGGCCACACTGTCGTGGGTGTACAGGGAGCACAGGAGGGGGCTGACGACACAATGAGGTGCACCGATGTTGAGGTTGAGGGCTGTGGAGGTGTGCTCTCCGATCCACACCAGCTGGGGTTGGCCCGTCAGGAAATCCAGGATTCTGGTGCACAGGCCTGGGTTCAGCCCCAGCTCCAGGAGCTTGCCGACGAGCTTAGAGGGCACATTTGTGTTAAACACTGAACTATAGTCTATGAACAGCATCCTAACATAAGTGTCCCTCTTGTCCAGGTGGGTGAGGGTGGTGTGAAGGGTGTGGGCGATGGCATCATCTGTTGATCTGTTGGGGAGGTGGGCACATTGGTAAGGGTCCAGGTTGTTGGGTGGTGAGGAGCAGATGATGTCATTGACCAGCTTCTCAAATCATTTGCTGATGATGGGTGTCAGTGCTAAGGGTCGCCAGTCGTTAAGGGCGGTGGGTTTGTTGTGCTTGGGTATGGGATGGGGATGATGGTGGAGGTTTTCAGACAGGTGGGGACGGATCTTAGGGAAAGAGAGAGATGGCGCATTTCCACGCTGTATCTCTAAACTAAACCTTAAACTAGCCGAAACAAAGTCCAATATCCGCAATGAGGTGGAGGTGAATCATACAGTAACCTGACTAATGGAAGCACCATCCAGAAGCCTGATAAAAGAGGGCAAGAAGCTGTTCCTGAGTCTGGCGGTGTGTGCTTTCGAGCTTCGGCATATTTTGCCTGATGGGAACGGGGAGAAGAAGAAATGTCTGGAGTGGGTCAGGCCTTTGATTACATTGGCTGCTACGAAGGCATCATGCAGTGAGAATGAAGTTAATGATGTGGAACTTGAACCGTGTGGGAGATGGGCTACATCTACAACTCTCTGCAATTTATTGTGGTCTTTGGCAGAGATGTTCCCAAACCAAGCTTGTGATACAACCCAACAGTTGGGGTGGGTGATTGCGACCTTCATGTGGTCCGCCCTGTTTCGACGAGTGCAATCAACCTGGTATGCACAATCAAATAAGACCAAATAGGACAAGTTGTCCTACAACTTTAGGCTGTGCACGCCATATGCAAGAGGAAGACCCAACAGTCTGCTTTCTATGGTGCATCTGCAGAGGTTTGTCAGTCATTGGAGGCACGCCGAATGTCCTAATTTTCCGAAGGAAGTATTAGTGTCCCTTCTTGGCTGTTACTTCAATGTGGTAGGTCCATGATAGATCTAGGGTAATATTAATGTTTAGTTTATTTGATTTGATTTTATTTTATTTTAGTTAAATTTAGTTTGTTATTATCATGTGTACAGAGGTACAGTGAAAAGGTTTTGTTTGCGTATTGTCCATTCAAAGAAGATTATACATGAATACAATCAAGCCATTTTCAGTGTACAGATAAAAAATAAAGGGTACAACATTATATCAAGGGTATAAGATATAATGCTGTGGTCTGATAAAATCTAATTAAAGATGGGTCCAAGGTCTCCAATGAGATGGATGGGAGGCCAGGACTACACTCTAGCTAATGAAACGACCATTCAGTTGCCTCTGCCCATTTTCTGGACGTGTCAACTGCCTCTGATAGAGTCAGTGAGCGCTCTTTTAACTTATCATTTTTGTCTTTTAGGTTTTTTACTTTTTTGTTTAAGATCCTCATGTTGAGATTTAACTATTGATAGTAACAGCCAGATTGCTCCTTTGTGGCTCCCCATATTCCTCAGGGAACCCGCTCTCTTTTAATCAATATATTCTGACCGATTGTAACTTTAGGATTGTTGTTTAGTGCATCGGACCGATCAACGGACGTCCCGGACTGTGCAATTAAGTTGACCAAACTCGCAAACTCGCGCACCCTGGGATACGATAAGTTTTAGGCTCCACTGCTTTCTTTGACTTGCACATTATTTATTACTAAGTGTCGGTTATCTGAATCCTGCCAACGGCAAATGTTGTGTTCGATAAATCACCGGATTCAGACAACAAAGTTTGATTCACAAAGTAATTTAATACACTACTAAATAATAGACAATAAATAATAGACAAATAGGTGCAGGAGTAGGCCATTCGGCACTTCGAGCCAGCACTGCCATTCAATGTGATCATGGCTGATCATCCCCCATCAGTACCCGTTCCTGCCTTCTCCCCATATCCCCTGACTCCGCTATTTTTAAGAGCCCTATCTAGCTCTCTCTTGAAAGCATCCAGAGAACCTGCCTCCACCGCCCTCTGAGGCAGAGAATTCCACAGATTCACCACTGTCTGTGAGAAAAAGTGTTTCCTCGTCTCCGTTCTAAATGGCTTACTCCTTATTCTTAAATGGTGGCCTTTTGTTCTGGACTCCCACAACATCGGGAACATGTTTCCTGCCTCTAGTGTGTCCAAACCCTTAACAATCTTATATGTTTCAATGAGATCCCTCTCATCCTTCTAAACTCCAGAGTGTACAAGCCCAGCTGCTCCATTCTCTCAGCATATGACAGTCCCGCCATCCCGGGAATTAACCTTGTAAACCTACTCCCTCAATAGCAAGAATGTCCTTCCTCACATTAGGGGACCAAAACTGCACACAATACTCCAGGTGTGTTCTCAGTGGGGCTCTGTACAACTACAGAAGGACCTCTTTGCTCCTATATTCGATTCCTCTTGTTATAAGGGCCAACATGCCATTCGCTTTCTTCACTGCCTGCTGTACCTACATGCTTACTTTCATAGACTGATGTACAAGGACCCCAAGATCCCGTTGTACTTCCCCTTTTCCCAACTTGACGCCATTTAAATAGTAAAGGCACAAATAAGGCACAAACATCATGTATGCCCGAATATCCTAGTACACACTAGCAAAGCCCGGGTACACAGCAGAGCATGCCGCAGGATGTTTCGGTTCTCGATCACCTGGCAGTGTTCGTGACACAGCCTAAGGCTGGGGCCCTTCTCCTCCGAAAGGGCGGCCAACTCCATCCTTTATGGTATTTCTCATCAGAGCAGACTGCCCCCTCCCTGAGCCACTCATAAGCTCCCCTTGACTACAACGTTTCTGCGCTGCCAGCAGCAGGGGGAGCGGGTGGTCTACCCAACTATTGCTGTTGTGTTTTGTTCACCAACACTAGACTTTCCCATAGAATGGCCTGAGTAAAGCTATGCTGGTGTGAGAAGAATTAAACCTTCTCAGGCTTTGTAAGGCCCAACACACAGACAGGTGTAGAAAATATCACCCACTGTCTGAAAAACAGGGGCTATGAAATGCAAGGCTGCTAATTTAGCTGATAACTCCATTTCCCATTTTAGCTGAAATTGTCTGTTTAACTACACTACACTTGATAACAGCTGGGAATAATCTGTTAATAAATATGGAGGTAGGCGTTTTCAAACCTGTACCTCATGCCTGATGGGAGAGGGGAAAAAGAGGATGACCAAGGTTAGACTGGTCCTTGATTAAGCTGGTGGCCTTGCTGGGGAAGGATGAAGTGCAGATGGAGTCAATGGAAGGGAGGCTGCTTTGTGTGATGGTCTGAGCTCTGTCCACAGCTCACTGCACTTGCTAGTGGTCTTGGATGGAACTGTTCCCAAACCAGGCTGTGATGCAACCCAATAAGATGCTTTCTATGGCACATCTAAAGAAGTTGGTGAGGGTTGTTGGGGAAATTGCCAAACTTCCTACGCTTTTGAAGGAAGTAGAAGCGTTGCAGTGCTTTCTTGGCCATTGCGTCGAGGTGGCTAGTCCGTGACTTCAACTGCTTGTAACTGCAACTACATCAGCGATGATGCTGGGTGATGGGGTGATGCTGACAGCAGACTAGACAGCACCCCCTGCTGCCTGATGGGGAAGGTCAAAGATGCAAAGCTGTGCAAGGCTTTCAGCAACCCCCTGGTTGCATTTGTAGTTCCTTGTGAAGTTTTTGGGATCTCGACTTCAGTACCATTGATACCGACGGCCATCAGGTGGAGGACAATGGGAGAACAGTTATTCTGTGCCCTCTGGTAGATGGCGAGGGAGCAGCCACAGGAGGACAGTAGACCCTTCCCCTTTGTTCCACCCTAGTCGTTTAACCAGTTCACATTGGATCCCTCCTGTGTTCACACCTTCCCTAACCAACGATGGGCCTCCCCACCTTGCCTGAGATCATATGTGGCCGGCCCAGGCCTTTTCTCTCTTCCAGCTCTTCATCCCTCCACACTCCCTGCTTTAAATCTGAAAAATGGTCCAGACCCAAAACATCCAGTGATGCTGGCTGACCTGCTGTTACTCCAGCACTTCATTCTATCTTTAGAAGAGCAGCCACGCTGCGTCCTCTGGTGGCCAACGGGAGAACAGCCATGCAGCGCCCTCTGGTGGAGGATAATGGGAGAGCAGGCACATTGCGCACTCTGGTGGAGGGAAGAGGGACAGCAGCTACGCTGCGTCGTCTGGTGGAGGGAAGAGGGAGAGCAGCCATGTTGCGCCCTCTGGTGGAGGATAATGGGGGAGCAGCCGCGCTGCGCCCTCTAGTGGTGGATAAAGGAGGCTGTTCCCTTTGGTGGAGGACAAAGGGTGAGCAAATACGCTGCACCCTCTGGCGGAGAACATGAACAGAGCAGATGCATTCTTGGGCAATGTGAGCCAAAATGCAAAATTATCTGAGTTTGACTCTTAAAGGGGCTGTCCCACTGCAGCGACTTAATCTGTGAGTTTAGAAGAGTTTACCCTCGACTCAAACTCGCAGCCTGGTCGACGCATGGTCCTATGAGGTCACTGGAACTATCCTTCATGCTCGAGGGAAGTTCCCAGATACTCGTGGCCTCAGTTTGGTCGAGGAAGATTTTTCAGCATGTTGAAAAATTTTCCGCGAGTAAAAATTGGTCGGCATGGTTCTTTTGAACTCGTAGTGCAGTGGAGTGGGGTCGCTATGTCCGCTAAACATTATGATAAGTTGTCTGTCTTCTTAAAAGTATCTCCACTCCTTCTCCCCCCCCCTTCTCTCACCCCCCCCCCCCCCCCCCCGTGCTCTCTAAATGACTTACCGTACTCTGTGCAGCCGTCTTTTACCTTCCTGTTCATCGCAGGTGTGAATTTCAGACAGAGCTCCCCCGCTTTCCCTGTCCCCCACCTTTGCGATGTGTTTGTGTGCGTGCGCGGTCGGTCGATCCAGCTCGCGGTTTCATCGCTGACGGTCGATCCAGCTCGAGGTATTTAAGGCGAGTGCCCTCGAGCTTGAAGGTCGAAGACAGTCACTGTAAAGTCGTGTCAGTGGAACAGGCCCTTTAGGGTCCTTTTCAGATTGGGAGAAGGGTCCACAGAGATGTCCTGCCGCCTCAGTTCTTCACAATTTACATCAATGATTTAAAGCGCACCGCAATAAAAAACCTTTTAGAATTCGACGTGTACACAAGAGATCGCAAACCTTTCATGATCAGTCTTGAAGGTTTGGCTCCGAATTCATCTGACTGTGATACCAAATTATGAAATATAATAACCCCAAATCAGAGGATAGGAAATTATGTTCAATGATTTATTAACCAAAATATGCAGAAAAATAGCCCAATTTGTTTTGTTCATTAATATATCATCACAATACAATTTTAGAATCTGATATACCACCACCGATTTTCCAATAACTGGTGGTCCAGCACCTTTAATCCGGACAAAATTACGAGAACACACTTAAAATGTGTGAAAACATGGCACCTAGGATGGGTGAGGCAGCCAACCTCAACCTGATCGAGACTTCCACACCAATCAGCGGGTCAAATTTGCCTGCTGCAGCCGGGGCCCTGGAACTCCGGCACAGTCGGAACTGGCAGATCTGTTCCCATGGCCGATTTCCACGGTGACTTTGCAGGCTGGTATCTCAGCCACCCCTCCAAGTCGTGACCTCTGCAGGTCCGGCAAAAACAGATAATATGGCAAGGCTCTGGAACCAACAATGTCGGAAAATCGGTTAGGATCTGTATATCTTAGGTAAAAAAGGTTTTTAATTGTGATTTTAATAGCACACTTAATTAATGTTGGATTATTGATCTATTTTCACACGTCTGAGAGAAAAACACAAGTGTAATTATGCCCAACATTTTCTCCATAAATGTCCTCATATGGTGAAAGCGTGTGAGTAAGCTCGAACCTGTCTCTGTAATCACCCCTTTGGTAAGATCCTCAGATGTCTATTTCTGCCCCCTACATATCTTCAACTTCCTTCTTCCCCCCCCCCCCCCCCCCCTCCCCGTGCCAGCCATAACCATACAGCTTGGTTACGTTCACTGCTCTATGGAAACACAGCAGCTTATTTTAGATGAAAACAGCAAGGAGCACAGGAGTGAGGTTGATACTGGACTTAGCTTTGAGGACGAGGGAGTGGGGAAGAAGAGCAGGAGATTGAGGGATGGGGAGTGAGCAGGATGAGGGGAGGAAAAATTAAAAAGGGTAGGAGAGAGAGAAAATCAGGTAAAGGATGAGAGAGAAGGTGGAGGTGGGAGTGAGAGGGAGATAAATTAAGGTGATTGGCGATAAGGTAGGAGAGAGAGGGACGTTGGTGGGAAGCTGTGGGATGTGGGCAGAAGAGAAGGTGGGACAGGTAAAGGGATGAGAGAACATAACCAAGGATTCAAGGAAGGAAAAGTGACATAAGAGAGGATGGGAGAGGAAGCAAAGTTAGGAGAGTGGAAGGTGCGAAAGATTGACAGCAAAACAGCAATAGAGGTGGGGAGGGGTGTGGGGAGTAAGATTCCAACCGTCCCAGGGGCTGTTTGTCCATCTGTCTTTCTCCTTCTTTCGACCCAATCCGCTCTCCTCACCTTCTCTCCATCTTTCTCACTTCCCCTTACACCATTTGCTCCCCATCATTTCTCTTCCCCAAACCTGTTGTGACCCTCAGCCTTCTCCTGTCTCTATCTCCCCACCACCCTCAATCTCTCCTCTTCCATCTCAAACCCCATAACTCCATTTTATTTAATTTCTCTTCCCCTCATCTCTCATTCAGTTGTCTGTCTTTTCCCTATCAACTCTCCTCCCGCACTTTCTCACTCCGCTCCTCTTCTCTCAGGCTTGGGTTTCTGAAATAAAAACAACGAATGCCAGATATATTTAGCAGGTCATGCTGCATCTGTGGTGGAAGAAACAGGGCGAACATTTCAGCTTTCTTACCACTCATCAGACTGGAACAATTCTGACAAAAACTGGAAAGGCTGGTTACTGCAATTGTTCATTTCAGTGCTGAGCCCAGCAGGCTGTAACGTGCTTTATCATACGATGAGGAGATGTTGGAGGTCAAAGTAGGAGGCCAGCGTGAGAGTGAGGTGGAGTATTAACGTAACCTTGCAGATATTTTCAAATGCAGTATGCAAAATCAGAAGAGGCAGAAATTAATGGTGGTTGCATCTGGAAGGAGTGCATGGACAGGGAATGAAGGAGGTTAGGGGGAAGAAAATAGACACAAAGTGCTGGAGTAATTTAGCAGGCCAGGCCAGGGAGCATCTTTGGAGTAAAAGGATGGGCGACGTTTCAAGTCAGGACTCTTCTTCAGACTCTTGCCTTTGCACAGGGTTTGAAGAAGGATCCCGACCCAAAATGTCACCCATCACTTTTCTCCAGAGTTGCTGCCTGACCCGCTGAGTCACTCCAGCACTTTGTGACTATCGTCGGTATATACCAGCGTCGGCAGTTCCTGCTGTTGCATGGGAAGAGGCTGTGACCAGGAGGAATGGTGGCGGGTGGAAGAGTGGGCTCGTGGAGCGATCGGTCTCTTTGGAGAAAAAAGGTGAGTGGTGCTGGTGGCGGATCTGACAATGGATCAGGCTTCAGGGTGGTCTGCACAGCAGGGGCACGGTGCTGTATCTCCCCACTAGAGCCCACACCCATGACCATTTGCAGCTGAGAAGCAGCACCCATGCCCGCCTCCATTTCATCCGTGGTTGAGGACGGGGCCAAACCAATGGGCCTTTCACGTGTGTTCTCGATGCAGGCCTTGCCAACTGGTCTCAGGGCACGAGCATCCCAGCTGTGCGGAATCCCCACAGCTCCCGCCCAGTGGAGCGGTGGGCGCAGAGGGCCGCTACACCTACCGAGGCAAGTGTAAAACTTTGCACAGGTTTAGAACGGTGCATTGTGCTCACCACAGCAGCAACATTGGCCTCCACATCTGCTAAAGCAGTCACTGAAAGTTGGAAAGTCCAAAGTGAAAGGTGAAACTCAACAAAGAGGAGGCCGCGCTGAAGGGCCTTCCAATGACCCGTTCAGGTTCTCGCTCCTCACGCCCCCCACCATCGTCATCACGACACGTTGGTGAGCTTCACGCTCCAGGCCCACTGACAGGGCAGCTGGTCGGCGCTCACACTCGGAAGCATCACCACCAGCTCCTGGCCCCCAAACGTCTCCCACTCCAGAGGCGCCGAGTATCCAACCAGGTTTACCTGGGAAATGGGAGAGAGGAAAGAGCAGAGATGAACTCGTGGGCATACAGGGTGGCCGTCCCCAGGTTATCCCGCCATTGCTCACTGATGCTGTCCAGAAAACACGGTTCAAACCTTTGTCTTCCCTGCCGTGGGATGAGGAGCACCAAGGATTAGCAGTCCTTGCTTTGGCCAAGAGAGGAAGGTTGCGTAAACCACTGGCTTCCCCGGTACCGACGTGTACCTGTCAACACACACGAGAAGAATTAAAGTGGGTGCAGGAGATGACAATCCCATTGAGGCTCAGTGGGAAATGTAATGGCTGACCTGACAATCTCAAGTGACCTTTAGGATTCAACCTCACAGCTCACTAATGGAAATAGTTGGCGGGGTGATTAAAGAGTTAAAGTATGAAGAGTGTTTGAAGGCTCTGGGCCTGTATTCACTGGAGTTTAGAACAGTGGTTCTAAAGCTTTTTGGCATACGTACACGCATACACAAACAAAATACTGTTTGTGGTGTGTACCTTTGTTAGGTTCCTAAAAATGAGCTCCACAAAGGGATATGTTATTTATGACCGTTTTATGTCCCCCGGTAAAGCCCCAAACTACCCCCACAGGTTAAGAACCGCTGGTTCAGAAGGATGAGAGGGAATCTCATTGAAACTTAGCAAATAATGTAAGGCTTAGATAGAGTGGATGTAGAGAGGATGTTTCCAGTAAAGCAAGAGTCTAGGGCCAGCCTCAGGGTGAAAGGATTCTCCATTACCTGTGGAATGGAGATGAGGAGGAATTTCTTCAGCCAGAGGGTGGTGGATCTGTGGAATTCATTGTCACAGACGGCTGTGGAGGCCAAGTCATTGGGATTTTGAAAGTGGGGGTTGATAGGTTCTTGATTAGTAAGGTTGTTAAAGATTACAGGGAGACTGCAGGAGAATGGGCTTGAGAGGAAAAAAATAGGTCAGCCATGGAATGGCGGAGTAGACGGAGGGCCGAATGGCTTAATTCTGCTCTTGTCTTAAGATCTTATGGTTATGATCTTATGAACACATGACCATCCAGTCATCCCCATTGCTCACAATACAGCATTGCAAACAGCACCAAGACAAAAAAAGACAGTTGAAGACGCAGCAGTCGCTGAGGGGACTGTTGGCGAGGACAGTGGAGAACCCCCGCCTGCTCTTCCTGCCGTGCCTTGTGAGGGGAGCAGGCAGGACTAAAGCCCAACCCCCCACCCAGAGGTAGCACCCCTGACACAGCATCGCTCCCTCACGCCTTACACAGGGGAGTTTGTGCTCGAGTGTCTGATGTGGAACTTGGACCAAAACCCCCCGACGCAAGGCCCAGATCACCACCTGCCGAGGCACAGCTGACATCAACGCGGGCAAGGAGTTCCATGCCGAGAGCATGGGCCCCAGCTGGGAGGGAAGTCAAAGTATTGAGGTTGAGGGTCGGGGGAGAATGTTCCCATGTTGGACATGGGCCGCTGGTGCTGGGGATGATTCCAGCTTCTGCTCTCTGGCTGTTCCTACCACACGCCGGGCGTCACGGTGTCGTTCTGCCTCCTCCAGGGCGTGGTCTTGTAGATCGCCTCTCCGTTGACTCGCAGCCACTGCCCCATCTGTCTCAGCCTCTCCTCGAAGATGGGAATGATCCGACCATCGTGAGTGGGCCCGATGTTCATCAGGAGGTTCCCTCCACAGGACACTGTCTCGACCAGCGTCTGAAAGACACATTGTTTTACATCAAATGAACAGCAGATCACTTCCAATTAGTTTTCATTGAGTGAAAAGGTGTTCGCCTCAAGGTTAAAACCTAAATTGAAAAATTGTGTCTCCCTGTCAGCCTGAAGAATGTATGATTAAGCTCACACCAAAATATTAACCTTGCCAGGCTAAGCATGAATTGTGAATCACCAGTTTGTGCAATTTCATTTCTGAAGGAAAGGATCATTTTCTATAATTACATTTCTATAATCTGGGGGGCACAGCGGTAGAATTGCTGCCACACAGTGGCAGAGACCTGGGTTCGATCCTGACTATGCTGCTCTCTGTATGGAGTTTGTATGTTCTCCCTGTGACCTGGTGAATTTTCTCTGGGTGCTCCGGTTTCCTCCCACACTCCAAAAAACGTGCAGGTTTGTAGGTCAATTGGCTTCGGTATAATTGTAAATTGTGACTAGCGTGTGTGGAGGACAGTACTGTGTGTGTGTGCAGGGATCGCTGGTCAGCACGGACTCGGTGGGCTGAACGGCCTGTTTCCATATTGTGTCTCTAAAACAATCTTTGACCATCAAATAATAAACAACACAGCTTAGATACCAAGAGCAGTACCCCCATCACACACACCCGGCACAGAGGCAGCATGGGTTACATATGAGGCAAAGCTCCACCTACACTATTGTGTCACATGCCTCCAATTCCAATCTATAGAGATTGTCGTAGGTTAGCCACTGACAACAGTGCTTTCAGCTACCTGGGCCGTAAGCTCTGGAATTCCCTCCCTAGATATCTCCCTCCTCTCCATAAAGCTGCTCCTACGTCCTGCACCAAGATTTAACCTCATTGATTTAAATCATTAACTCTTGTTATCTGACCCGCTGAAAACCTGTCTTTATGTTCTTCTGTTTTTGTTATATCTCATCTTGTGACAGGTTGGACCTGACGAGGTGCCCACGAGGCACAGTGCAAGGTCTCACAAATAGTAGAGTCACCACTTAATACTGATTGCCGCTGCACTTGGCCTGCTGTCGCAACATGCTCATAACCATCTGCCTTTTTGTTGAGGAACTGTGCCCTTGTAGCTTATCTATAAAAACCTTCGCTCAAAGCAATGCAAGATTGGCCTAAATCATAAATATTTAGCCTCTCATACCAGCTATACAGATTTAACTAAAGGATCGGCACTTTGCCAACTTGCAAGAACATGAGAACACAGGAGCGGGATCAGCTCTATGGCAGATCTAAGTTGGCCTCAAGGCATCCTCTGTGCCATTTCTCCACACCTCAATCTACCAAATATTGATCCACCTCCACTTTAAATACTTCTTAATGATCCAGCTTCTATTACCAGAGAATTCCATTCTGGAAAATTGTAAAAAGCTTCCCTACTTTTATCCGCTATTCCCATTGGAACAAAGACCTACATTTAATAAGCCTGTTGTATCTCATAAGGTCATGTGATAGGAGTAGAATTAGGCCATTCGGCCCATCAAGTCTACGCCATTCAATCATGGCTGATCTATCTCTCCCTCCTAACCCTGCTCTCCTGCCTTCTCCCCATAACCTCTGACACCTGTACTAATCAAGAATCTATCTATCTCGACCTTAAAAATATACACTTACTTGGCCTCCACAGCCTTCTCTGGCAAAGACTTCCACAGATTCACCAGCCTCTGATTAAATAAAATTCTACTCATCTCCTTCCTAATAGAACTTCCTTTAATTCTGAAGCTATGACCTCCAGTCCTAGGGTTCTCTGTACAACGATGACCTGAACTTGAGAGCATTGGGTATGGGAGGCAGATAACACACATGCCCGTGCAGTAAACGTTTGAGAAGATCAGTAACAGGCCTTTGGATAAGAAAGCGTAGCTACACTGGTAGTTGAGGGACATGTAACAGGTTACATTCAGTATTACGTAGAAAGGCTGAGGTGGGGCAGTGCAGATTAATTGTCACAGTTTGAAAGTTTGTGTCCTTGAGCACATACCGAGGCACACAATACAGCAGCGGAGTCCCATAACAATTATATTACATTTAAATATTCTGGACTAATTAGAATGATCAGGTTATGATCGGACCTCCAATAAATCGAACAATCCCATAGTTAAACAACCCTGACGATCAAGGGCATTTATGTGATGGATGGATACAGGGATATATTAAGCGGTCTCTAGAAGCAAGTTACATGCAGAAGAGAGAGGAGGGAGAGTGGTTGAAACGTGGCTAATTTACTGCAATGCAGACTAATGGATGCAAAAACTGATGAAGGGCCTTTGACCTAAAAGGGCGACTGCCTCCCTGTAGATGCTGCCATTCCTGCTGAGTATTTACAGTTTTAGAGAGGGGTAGGCGGGCAGGCGGGCAGACAGAGAGGCAGGCACAGTCTGTCGGAGGGATGAAGAGAAACGACGAATGATGGAAGGACGGACAGGTCACCTTCACGAGCTCTTCTATGGACAGGTAGTCTTGCAGCCGCGCCTCTCTCCTGTACCCCCACGACTTGGAGTCGATGGTCATGCAGTTCTCCCACTTGTGGTCGAGAAGGTGGCCGGGGCTGTATCGGTCGGCACACGTGTAGAAGCCACCGTGCTTACAGATGGTGCCAGAGCCCCACCGGTCGTTGGTTACCACCGTCTCGCGAACAGGACTGAAACGACAGGTCAGCAGAGTTCAGTCGAAGGCCCTTCCTTTCCACACACCCCTCTCCCCTCCCCCCCGGAAATTCCAACCTTATTGCACCAGGGATCCTTTCTGACAACCTGACAGCTTCATGGTGGCAGGCCAGATCGAAGATCCTATCGCTATAGAATCTTTGGGCCAGATATCTAACTCCCAGCCTTTTTCTGAACTGAGCTCCCCACTCTTTGCATAGCCACTGTTTGTGAAGCCAAGGTCAATATTAGTCATTATTTCTATCGAGACATTATGTGAATGGTACCACACTGCCATATAAGATTGTTAAGGGCAGGAAACATGTTCCCGATGTTGGGGGAGTCCAGAACCAGGGGCCACAGTTTACGAATAAGGAGTAAGCCATTTAGAACGTAGACGAGGAAACACGTTTTCTCAGAGAGTGGTGAATCTGTGGAATTCTCTATCCAGAGGGCGGTGGAGGCAGGTTCTCTGGATGCTTTCAAGAGAGAGCTAGATAGGGCTCTTAAAAATAACGGAGTCAGGGGATATGGGGAGAAGGCAGGAACGGGGTACTGATTGGGGATGATCAGCCATGATCACATTGAATGGCGATGCTAGCTCGAAGGGCCAAATGGCCTACTCCTGCCCCTATTGTCTATTGTCTATTGATCCTGCTGTATGCAGATTTCTGCACAGTTACAACAATGAAAGGAAGTATTAATGGGCTGAAAACTGCCTTGGGAGATCTCGGAAGGTGTCAGCGAAATGCAATCTTCCTTGCTCCAGTGATATCCACCCTACTCTGGTGGCTGCATGGAGGGATAGCCACAGACATGAGCTCTGGGCCCCCAGAGCAAGGCGGGGTGGGGACGCATGGAAGGGAAGCAACTCAGGATGTGAGTGTGATGAGCCAGACTCCAGCTAAGCCTTTGAGTACAGCAGAATCAGTAGCCCAGCAAAAATCTCTTGGTCAGAATCAATCAGGTCAGGATATGCCCACACAATAACCGGATGGCTACCCATGTTCACCAGACAATGGTTAAAATGGATTCAGCATTCACCACGTGGACAACCGGGTTCGATCCTGACTATGGGTGCTGTCTATACGGAGTTTATATGTTCTTGTGACTTGGGTTTCATCCGGGTGCTCTGGTCTCCTCAAAAGATGTGCAAGTCTGTAAATTGTCCCTGGTGAGTAGAATAGACAAAAGACAATAGGTGCAGAGTAGGCCATTCGTCCCTTCGAGCCAGCACCGCTATTCAATGCGATCATGGCTGATCATCCCCAATCAGTATCCTGTTCCTGCCTTCTCCCCATATCCCCTGACTCCGCTATCTTTAAGAGCCCTAATAGAACTGGTGTACAGGGTGACAGGGTTTTTTTTTGTTTTTTTATATATACAGGGTGATTGCTAGTCGATGCAGAGTTTTCACACTGTATCTCTAAAACTAAGAAAAACAAAAATGTCCCATCGCTGCACAGTACCTCTGAGTATAGAGCCAGTACAGGAAGCCAGTGCTGTTCCAGTAGGTATAGGGTGCTCCAGCATCCCCATCGGACCATAGGATCTCTGGGCGGTATTTATTCACAATCTCATACAACTCAGGCAGGCTCTTTGTGGTGGGGAACTTGTTGGTCTGGAACACGTTGGCGGCATCTTCCAGGAAGGCAGGATTGTACCACTCAAAGAGGGAGTGATAGAGGCCAAACTTCAAGCTTGTCCTGCTGCGAACTGCTTGTGCCAGCTCCTCAACGAGATCACGGTGCGGACCCACATCAACTGCGTTCCAGTTCCACGAGTACTTGGATCCCCAGAGTGTGAAGCCTAAGGAGCAAGGAACCAAGGTTACAATAACTGTAGAAAGAAGACACAAAGTGATCGAGTAACTCAGGACAAAGTGGATAGGCGACGATTTTTTAGTTTTAATTTAGTTTATTGTCATGTGTATCGAAGTACCTTGAAACACCTTTGTTGCGTGCTAACCAGACAGCAGAAAGACATACATGATTATAATCAAGCCATTCACAGTCCACAAGTTGTAGGAGTAGAATTAGGCCATTCGGCCCATCGAGTCTACTCCGCCATTCAATCATGGCTGCTCTATGCCACCTAATCCCATTTTCCTGCCTTCTCCCCATAAACCTTTTAATCATGAACTTGTCTATCTCTGTCTTAAAGTATCCACCGATTTGGCCTCCACAGCCCTCTGTGGCAATGAGTTCCACAGATTAACTAGCCTCTGACTAAAGAAGTTCATCCTCACCTTTTTAAGAGCGCCCTTCAATTCTGAGGCTATGAACTCTGGTCCTAGACTCTCCCACCGGTAGAAACATCCTTTCCACATCCACTCTATCTATGCCTTTCATTATTCTGTAAGTTTCAATGAGGTCCCCCCTCAATCTTCTAAACCCCAGCGAGTAGACGCCCAGTGCTGTCAAATGCTCATCATATGCTAACCCCCTCATTCCTGGAATAATTCTTGTAAACCTTCTCTGGACCCTCTCCAGAGCCAGCACATCCTTCCTCAGATACCCAAATTTGCTCACAGTACTCCAAATGCAGCCTGACCAGCGCCTTATAGAGCCTCTACATTACATCTGTTTTTGTCTTCCAGTCCTCTTGATATATGCTAACATTGAATTTGCCTTCCTTACTACCGATTCGACTTGCAAATTAAACTTTTGGATTGCAAATTAACGTCTTGCATCAGCACTCCCAAGTTCCTTTGAACCTCCAATTTCTGGATTCTCTCTCCATTTAGAACATAATCTACGCCTTTATTCTTAATACCAAAATGCAGGACTCCACACTTTGCAATACTGAATTTCATCTGCCACTTCTCTGCCCACTCTCCTAATCTGTCTAATTCAATCTGCAGAGTCCTAGCTTCCTCTACACGGTGCCTCTGTGCCCCTCCACCTATCTTAGCATCATCTGCAAACTTGACCACAAAACCTTCAATCCCCTGATCCAAATCATTAATATACAACGCGAAGCGTTAAATGTACAGTGTGGTCTATTTACAGCAGCCTGGTAACCTACCAACCCAAACGTCACTGGGACGTGCGAGCAGATGGGAGCACCTGGAGGAAACCATGCAGCCACCAGGAGAACAGTCAAACTCCATACGGACAGCATTGGATGTGGGAATTAAACTTGGGTCCCTTGCACTGTGAGGCAGCAGCTCTACTACCATTGTGCTACCTTAAGCAGATCAGTAACTTGTGCACATCTCTATAACTCTCCCTGCAAATTTGCTTCTTCCCGTTTATTGGAAGGGCACTCAGACTGTTCCTATAAGGCACCTCCTCATCCCTCCTTCCGCTCTCCCCCAGTACTGACTGCATCCCTGGATAGACATCAGTTTCTGCCTCCTCTGCCATCTCAAGTGTGCACTCTCCCCTTGCCTTTGGCTGCAGGTTTGACACTGACATCGACACACCCGGGAGACCACAGCCTTCACTCTGCCTTTCTAACTAATGGGAATTGAGGCTGTGCGTCGTGACGCCCCGTACCTTCATGGTGCTTGGAGGTCAGAACGACGTACTTGGCCCCCGAGGAGTTCAGGAGGTCAGCCCACTGTGCTGCATCAAAGAAGGCAGCGGAGAACATTGGAGCAAACTCCGGGTACGTAAATCCAGGAGGATAGTTTCTCTCCATAAACTCCACGTAGGGCTTCAGTTTCCGTGTCTGCCAGTAGTACCTGTGGAAGAGGAGGATTTTGTGTGTTACCGGTGTAATAAAACATTCATTAGGCTGCGTTTGAAGCATTGTGTGCAATTCTGGTCACCTCCTTATAGGAAGGACGAAGAGGCTTTGCGGAGGGTGCAGAAGAGGTTTACCAGGATGCTGTAGGGAACAGAGGGTCTCAGCTATAAGGAGAGGTTGGACAAACTGATTCTTTTCTTTGGAGTATCAAAGGGTGAAGGGAGACCTGATAGAAGTTTACAAAATTATGAGAGGCATTGATATAGACAGTCAGAATCATTTTCACCAAGATGGATATGTTAAATACTAAGGGGCATAGCTTTAAGGTGAGAGGGGCAAAGATTAAAGGAGATTTACAAGCCGAGTTCTTTTGTACAGAGAGTGGCGAGTGGCTGGAACGTGCTGCCGGGGGATGTGGTGGAAGCACATACGATAGCAACGTTTAAGAAGTATTTAGACACAGGCAGGGAATGGAGGGATATAGACCATATGCAGCCAGATGAGATTAGTTTAAATCAGCAACCTGATCGGCACACACATTGTGGGCCAAAGGGCCTAGTCCTGTGTTGTAGTGTTTTACATTGTATGAGTACAAGTAGAGACATCTTGAGCTAATTATGTTGGATTTGGGTGATATTGATCCGGAAATATGGTGCTCAGATCTTTACTCGACTATCTTAAGATATACTTGCGATAAAGAAAGTGCAGCAAAGGTTCACCAGATTTATTGCTTCAATGGAGGGTTGCTGTATGAAGTGAGATAAGCAGACAAAATCTATATTGTCCCGAGTTTAGAAGAATGAGGAATAGTATGAATTACACTTGAGCTCTTGTAGGCATAAAGGCCATGGGCCAAATCATGAATGATGGGATTAATACGGGTAGGTGCCCACTTGTTGGCATGGACGCAATGGGCCAAATGGCCCGTCTCCATGCTGCACAACTCTATAATTCTCTGAAGCTTACACAATTAATATTAGTATTGACAGGGTCCATGCAGGCTTGATGTTTCCCCTGGCATGTTTGTCCAGAACTAGGGCTCATTGTCTCAAAATGAAAAGTCACCCATTCCGAAACGCAGAGGTGAATGTTTGGAATTCTCCATCCAAGAGAGCTGAGAAGACTCGGTTGCCGAGTATATTCAAGAGGCCGGCAGATTCTGAATTATTAATAAAAGGTGTGTGTTAGCGCTGGAGAGTAGTGCTGAGGTTTTAGATTGATTGAGGGGCTCATGGCTTAGTTTGATTCTGTGACTTGTTATAGTCATACAGTGTGGAAACAGACCCTTCGGCCCAACTTGCCCACACTGGCCCGGCTACACTAGCCCACCTGCCTGCGTTTGGCCCATATCCCTCCAAACCTGTCCTATCCATGTACCTGTCTAACTGTTTCTTAAACATTATGTCATCGGGTGGCGCCGCTCGTGGCAGCCTCGCCAACAGTTTGTCTGTCATTTCGCCCTTTTTATTATTTTTAGTTGTGTCAAAAGTATGGTCTTGGAGGTTTCTTAGTCTTTTTTTGTGCGGGGTGGGGGGGGGAAGGGGGAAAACGTTTTCTCAGTCACTTCCTGATCGAGGATGCGTCTTTTCTCCGAGTCACATCTTCGCATCCCCCCCTCGCGGCCTACCATTTAGATTGGCGCGCCGTTCCCTGCCGGAGACCGGCCAGAGCTCCAGCAGCGGCACAGCACTGGATTCCATCGTGGAGCGTGACGATGCCTCATCGGGGATCGCCGGAGCTTCGGAGTGTTGGGACTGCTGTTTAACACCGTGGAGCTGTGGTTCGCTGAGCTTCTAGCCGCGGGCGGCGCTGACTTTGACATTGCGGAGTCCTGGGATCTTTAGCCGAGGGTCTCCGTCCAGCACGGCCTGTGGACTTCGGGAGCCGCGATCTCCGGTAGGAAGTGGCCGATTCGGAAACTCCAAGCCGCTGAGAGCGTTCTCCGTTCCGACGCCGGAGCACTGATCATCCCGGCGAGAGGGCCTGAAACATCGGACCGCCCATAGCGATGACTGTGGAGGGCTCAAAGGCCCCAACCACGGGTGAACAAAGAGTAAGATGACTAATGCCTTCCCTCACAGGGGAAAACGCTGATTCAGCTGTGTGGGGATATTCATGTTAAATTCTATGGTGTATCGTGTTCTTTTTATTCGTAGGGCTGTATGGTAATTCAAATCTCTCTGTACCAATTGGTTCATGTGATAATAAGTGTAATTTGAACTTGAACTTGCAATAGTCCTTACCGCAACTACCTCCGCTGGCAGATTATTCCATACACCCACCACCCTTTGTGTGAAAAAGGTACCTCTCAGATTCCTCTTAAATCTTTATCCCTTCACCTTCAGCCCAATCAAACTGCCTTTAATCGCACCCACGAGACTTTGCAGACAATCTCTTGGTGATTTCACTTAAAAAAAAATCATTTTCCAGTTCCAGAATCAGGAAATCAAAGTCAGTAAAGGAGCAAGTGCCAGGCTAGAGCAAACAGGCCATAAACTGCACCGAAAAATAACAGTGAGTGTTAGTCGTCATCACAAAGGAAATATGATTGGGCTCCCGTACCAGAGTTAAAGATGGAAGTTTAGTTTTTAGTTTATTGTCATGTGTACTGATGTACAGTAAAAAGCTTTTTTATTGCAAGCTGTCCTGTCAGCAAAAAGACTATGCATGATTACAATCGAGCCGCGCACAGTGTCCAGATGGAGGATAACAGCTATAGCGTTTAATGCAAGATAAAGTCCAATAACGTCTGATTAAAGATAATCCGAGGGTCTCCAATAAGTTAGATGGTAGCTCAGGATGGTTCAGTTCCCTGAGAACAGCTGGGAAGAAACGGTTCCAAAGTCCAGAGGTTGTGTTTTCACACTTTTGTGAGGAGAAGAGGCAGTGGCTGGGGAGAG
Organism: Okamejei kenojei; assembly: GCA_035221665.1. Taxonomy (NCBI): domain Eukaryota; kingdom Metazoa; phylum Chordata; class Chondrichthyes; order Rajiformes; family Rajidae; genus Okamejei; species Okamejei kenojei. The sequence goes on from CM069138.1 coordinate 24,002,822, forward strand.
ACCAGTAATTGATTTTGCTGGTGACCTTGCCAAGGCAATGTGAAGTGTAGATGGCATCAATGGAAGGCAGGTTGGTTTGTGAGATGGTCTGGGCTGTGTACACAAACCGGCATCTGTAGTTCCTTTGTACTACATTCTCTGTCTGTGTACTTTCAAATGGTCACGGCTTTACCTGGACCAATCTACACGCAATCAGTGAATTGCATAAACTTCAAAACTAATTTGACTACAAAAGACCCTTGGAAATGTTAAGACTTGCTCTGAAGATTATTACTGATGTGTGGTGTTTGGTGTGAACTGACTGTGCGAAACAGCAGTGATATCCGTACCCCTTGCTTGGTTGTAAAGTGGTGGGACAATCTGACTGTAATAAAACTGATCTCTTTTCTCCTGATAATACAGAATTAGGTAATTTGGCCCATCAGATCAATGCTGGCTCCCAGCACAGTAATATATCAGTCCCTTTCCTCATTCTTTGCAGCTCTACAATTTAGGATCATTGAACCATAGAACCAGACAGCACATAAACAGGCCCTCTCAACCCACCTCCGCGGTACCAATCTACACTTTTGTTCACATTAGACACATATTCTTCTCTGCCTTTTCTATCCTAGGACCATGTACCTTCTAAGCATTCTCTCTCATGCCCATCAACTCCCCTTCAGTTCCTTTGCAACCCGTCCACACCAGGGGACAATTTGCACCAACTCTTCAACATATCTTTAGGACGTGGGAAGAAACTGGAGCAGCCGAGGCAAACCCATATGGTCAGTCAAACTATGTGCCGGAAGTCAGGTTGCCCATGTCTCTGGTGCTGCAAGTCAGAAGTACTAACTGCTGCAAATAGCATACTTACAGGTTTGTCAAAAATGTTCGATATGATTGGTTGCCATAGTTACTGATGAACACAATAAAATAAGAGCAGGAGTAGGCCCTTCGGCCTCTCAAGCATGCCCCATCATTCAATGTGATCATGACTGATCTACCACAGACTTCATCTGAATTATCATCCTCTGTGCTGGCTCCCCAACCTCCTCATTCCCCCTTCGGGTTCCATTTACCACCTTCCAGCCACTGACTCCAGCTTTCCCCTCGCCTCCTGGGCTCCAATTAACCATTGTTTTTTCCCCATTTCTGTGTTTCCACCTGTCATCTACCGGTCTGCGTCTGAATTCCACCCTTCCCCACCAGCCTCCATCAGCCCATCATCCCCACCTCAGCTGGTCCCACCTCCCACCTCCCAGCCCCTGTCGTGAATCACCCCTCCCTCTCTCCTCAGCACTCTCAGTCCGATCCACAGATGCTGCTCGACCCGTTGCCTTCCTCCGGCAGTTCGTGGTTGTTGCTTCCAAAAAGCAGTCCACTTCCTCTTTAAATGCCTCAACTGCCCTCGGCACAGAGCAGGCCGGAGATTCGCCACTTTTGCAAGAATCACGGTCGTGAACTGTACAAAGGCGAGCGTTGCAATATCTGGCTGCAATATCCGGAAATAAACAAGCGTGACTGACTGACACTGAGGTCCGGGAACGGTGCAGGGAATTTCCTACTTGCAATGTTGCCCGGACTCACCAGAACCACTCGCTGCCGAAGCTGGGCACTGAGAAGACTCCCCAGTGGATGAAGATGCCGAACTTTGCTTGGTCGAACCATGGTGGGAGCGGCCGGGAATCAATGAGGTCCCAGGACGGGGCTGGCGGAGATTGACACCGAGCGTTGATGGACAGCAGAGCCCAGATCAGGGCCAGGCTGGAGCTGGAGCAGCGGAGCCGGAGCCGCATCGCAGGCGCTCAAAGCAACCAAAACCAAAGGCTCCTCTAGTATCTTTGACCAAAACAACCAGCTAACTCACTCACACCAGCGAAAGGAGGACGGATGCAAAGGACTGCTACGCAATCAACGTCAAGCGTGGCTACTGGGTCCTACAGTCCATCCCATAAGTTCAAATTAAGTTTATTGTCGCATGAACGAGTACGCTACGGCGAGGCACGGATACAATTAAAATGATGATTTCAGCAGCATTGTAAGCGCGAAGGCTCAAACAAATGCACTAAAAAAGCAAAATATACAGAAATTACACACACTATTCTGAAAGAAAAGACTGCAAAAAGAAACATATCGTAAGTGCAAGCACATATACGTTATACATGAAAGGAATAGTTTAGCAATGTTACAAAATTTTGAGATTTAAAAAATCAAGTCTGCATTTTATTCCATCAGATAAAGCATAAAAAGAAGTTTAATTTGACACCTAATTCACTTTCATATCTTCAGTATTAAAAAAATTATGGCCATTTTCATACTCGGAAATTAGCATCTTGTTTCCGAGAATGCATCAACATCTCCATAAATTCATGGAAACAAGCCCTTTGGCACAGCATATCCATATTGACCAAGTTGCCTACATATGCTATTCTCATTTGCTTGTATTTGGTCAATATCCCTTGAAACCATTCCTATCCACGTGTCAGTCTCATAAAGGTTGTATTTGTACCCACCTCTACCAGTTCCTCTGGCAGCTCGATCCATGTACACACCACCTTCTATGTGGTAAACTTACCTTTCAAGTTCCCTTTAAAACGTTCTCCTCTTACATTCAATCTCAGCCCGTTATGTTTTGGACCCCCACCCTGGGAAAAAGACTGTGACCATGCATCTTATCCTGGCCCTGATGATTTTATAAACCTCTAGGAGGTCACCCCTCAGCCTCAGTGATGTCACTTATCACTCGTGAATCAATCCAATGAACCTTCTCTACACTGCTTCCAACAGATACATCCTGTCTTCAATATGAAGGGCAGAAATCCACACAGTCCTGCAAGTGCAGTCGCACCAGCATCCTATAAATTTGCGTAAAAAGTCTCCCCTTTTATAAGCCATAGCCTTCACACTAAAGACCAACATTCCATTAACCTTCCTAATTATCCACTGTTAGCACCATACTCTCATATGTTAAGGAATTAGAGTGGCGCAGAGGGTAAAGTTGCTGCCTCACAGAATCAGAGATCCAGGTTCAATTCTGACCTCAGGAGCAACCTGTGTGGAGTTTGCACGTTCTCTCTGTGACTCTATGGGTTTCCTCAGAGGACTCGGTTTCCTTCCACATCCTAAAAACGTGTGGATTTGTAGGTTAATTGGCCCCTGTAAATTTCCCCTTCTGTGTTGGAAGTAGATCCGAAAAATTTGATAACGGAACTTGTGTGAAAGTGTGATTGGTGGTCAGCGTGGCCTTGTTTCCAGGCTGTGTCTTTCAACAATCCATCAATTCTACATCTTCTAATCTACCTCTTTGCCGCCTGTGCACTTTTTTTTCTGTATTTCCTCTGTGGCTGTAACACTATATTCTGCTCTTTCTTGAGTTACTTATGTATGGTATGATCTACCTGGATAAAATAGATGAGGCTCTCTTCTATACCCCGTGACTCTGCTCTCTCTCCCCATCCCCCCCACTTGTAACAAGGGCAGAGTCCCCCTTGTCCTCACCCTCCACCCTACAACAAACAAACAACAAATAATCCTCCAACATTTTTGCCACCTCCAACGTGATCCCACCACTTGCCACATCTTCCCATCTCCTCCCCTGTCTGCTTTCCGCAGAGAGCGCTCCCTCCGTAACTCCCTGGTCAATTCGTCGCTTCCCACCCGAACCACCCCCTCTCCGGACACTTTCCCTTGCAACCGCAAGAAATGCTACGCTTGTGCTTTACCTCCCCCCTTGACTCCATTCAAGGACCCAAGCAGCCTTTCCAGGTGCGGCAGAGGTTCACCTGCACCTCCTCCAACCTCATCTATTGCATCCGCTGCTCTACATCGGTGAGACCAAGCGTAGGCTTGGTGATCGTTTTGCCGAACTTATCCGCTCGGTTTGCAATAACCAACCTGATCTCCCGGTGGCTCAGCACTTCAACTCCCCCTCCCATTCCGAATCCGACCTTTCTGTCCTGGGCCTCCTCTATGGCCAGCATGAGGACCACCGTAAATTGGAGGAGCAGCACCTCATTTTTCGCTTGGGGAGCTTGCACCCCAGTGGTATGAACATTTTCTTCTCTAATTTCAGGTAGTCGCTACTTTCTCCTCCCCTTCTCAGCTCTAACCTCAGCCCATTGGCTCCACCTCTTTCCTCCCCCCCCCCCCCCCCCTCACAACAGTCACAAGAAGGGTTACGACCCGAAACGTTGCCAATTTCCTTCGCTCCATAGATGCTACCTCACCCGCTGAGTTTCTCCAGCATTTTTGTCTACTTTGGATCAAATACAAACAAGGTATTTCACTGTATTCAGTACACTGGACAATAATACACAAATACTAATAACTAAGAATATATATTGAAATGGGAAGGATTCTGAAGGGACAAGATAATGCTGGGTCAGAGGCATTAGTAAAGGTTGTTCTATCTCAATGGGCTCAATAGCCGAGATTCAAGGCAATTGGAGGATGGGACTCTAAAGCAACAGATTTGTGGAGGGTGGGGGAAGAGAGAATTGGTCCATGACAACATTGCAATATGGGGTCCGTTCTGGATGTGTACCAACTTGAAACTTCTGACAACATCTTTGGGTGAGATGTTACAGAGGAAGTGTGGAACAATTGACTTGCTGTCACTTCAACAGTAACACAATCTGGATTTGTTATGGCCAGATACATCTGTATGAGGCTTAGACCCGGCGACAGAGTGGAACAATCAGCCCATCAAACCTGCACACCATTCACTGGTCATGGCCAACAATCCTGTCCGCTCCACTCTCTTGACCACAAGCTTCACTCCAGTAGACTTTACCATGCTAGCAAAGCTAACCACTGTACCAGAACAGCTAATGAAGATTCCCCACAGGAATTGGCGTGAGAATTATGGGGAAAACTGGACACTACTGTTTGGCCCCATTCAACTGAATGAAATGTTCTGTGGCAACATGCCAGTCCCATCCTATGCATCACTTGGGAAAATGCAGCTTCAGCAGACAATGACACTTGGTGTTTGCATATCCAGGGACCACACTCAAACACATCAGGAATTAGACAGAAGTTATTTATTCGTCCTTGAGGTATGAATATGGCCAGAAGGAGCAGAAGTAAACATAACCAATGAGGGTGGCCCCTTTTTGCTTAGGTTAAATAGCCTTTTCTGTCACTGAATGAGGAAACTCAAAAATAAATTGTGTAAGTGTGTGATTGAGTCTGCCTCAAGGAAGTGCAGAGTAATAAAAATATAGGCAAAGTAGAGAGGACTGTTGTAATTGTATTAAGTTCAGTACTGTATTGGGATCAAGCTTACAGAGACATCCAGGACTGAATATTGGAGTGGCATTGGAGACACAAAAGGTTGCCGCTGTTGAATTCTGGAGCAAAAAAACAAACAGCTGGAGAAACTCAGTGGGACAGACAGCATCTGTGGAGGAAAATAATCAGAAGGATGCCATCCCAAAACATCTTCTATCCATTTCCCGACACTGATACTGCCTGACCTGCTGATTCCTCCAGCAAGGAGGAATTTGTTTGTCCAAATGGATTGCCATTTGATTGTAATACAGATGGATGCTACTACAGTCACGTGGTGGTGCACTGGATGGAGAAGGAGGGGAAATGACCGTTGTCTTGGGCTCACTTCGTAATCAGAAGTGGGAACGGAATTGATTGGGTGAGCTAGACCCAATCTGGACCGACCAGCTGAGGAAGGTTGGTATGTTTCAGATATAATTAGACAGACACTTAAATATAAGTTATAGAAGGATATAGTTCTTATGCAGAAAAAACAGAATTAGTATAGATTGGGCCACAAAGTCAGTGTGGTTATGTTGGGCCAAAGGGCCATTTTTGCATTGTTCACCTCTACAATTCTATGATGCCATGAAACTGATGGCATAGTTGTCGTCACCTTTGGGCATAGTTATTGCCATTGTATTAATGTATTGTACATATTTATTGTCATTTTTGTTAAATTAGTGTATGTAATCTTTACTATTTTCGTTAACATATTGGACAAATGTAATTGAAAATCAAAGATAACATGAAATACTCAAAATCTAAAATAAAGCCAGAAAAGGTTGGATATGCTCAGCTGGTCAGGCTGCATAATTGGGAACAGAATGGAGTCAATGTTTCTGGTCGAAGACCCTTCTTCAAAACTGCGAAGGAGCCAACAGAATCTCACTAAGCTGCTGGAATGGATGAGGACAATAGACAATAGACAATAGGTGCAGGAGTAGGCCATTTGCCCCTTCGAGCCAGCACCGTCATTCAATGTGAGCATGGCTGATCATCCCAAATCAGAACCCTGTTCCTGCCTTCTCCCCATATCCCCTGACTCTGCTATTTTTAAGAGCCCTATCTAGCTCTCTCTTGAAAGCATCCAGAGAACCTGCCTCCTCCGCCCTCTGAGATAGAGAACTCTGAGGAGGGGAGAACTGTCGTTGGGAGGGTAAAGCTGGGGTGATCATGAGGATAAACTGTAAACGAGGTTATCTAGTCATTAAGTGAATGAGATTAGTCAAACTGTGGGAACATAAACAAAGGAATGTAGGAGCGGTGAAATACTGAGCATAAAAGGTGCTCGACAGGTAAGGTTGGGCATGTCTTCCACTCCAAAAACAACAGGGTAAAATACTAGCAAAGCCAATAACAGAGCGAGATGTGCAGGCCAAATGTTTTATACAGATAGGGGCAGTTTCCCAGTCCCATTGCTAGGAGTGGTAGTAGACGCAGATAAGAGGCTTTTGATTAGGCATATGGATATGCAGAGAATGGAGGGATATGGTTCATGTGAAGACGGAAGGAATTTGTTTAATTTGGCATCATGTTTAACACAGACATTGTGGGCTGAGGGCGTGTTCTTGTGCTGCTCTTGTTCTATGAAAGTGACAAGGCTGGAAGACAAGATTCTTTCTACACTTCCTTTAATGGACTGGATGCAGAAATTCTGCGGTGGTTATTGGGATAGGGTTCACCTAGGGTTCCAGCCAAGCTCTATAATGAATTGTAATTATCCAGCGTAAAGAACCTTATCAACATAATTTTAGTTTCTGTATTTCTTGAGAGCTATGCGTTTACAACAATGCCAACTTAAGCATCATACCTATAATTATAAAAATATACACACATAGTGATATTGTACGGCACAGTATCTGGCCTTTTGGCCCACAATGTCCATGCTGATCGTTTTACCATCTACACGATCCCTCTGTTAGAACCATATCCTTCTATGCCTTGCTATTTGCCTATCTAAATGTTTCTTAAACCTAGTGATTATATTACCTCCTCTGGCAGCAGGTTCCTTTAATCAACCACTTTGATCCCCTTTAAAACTTCTTTATCTCACCTTAAACCTTTGCCCTTTTGTTTTGATACCACTAGAATGGGAGAAAGGCCTTATCTGTGCATATGCACTCACCCATGTGCACACACAGACATACACACACAACACACACATATAGACACAGACACACACACATACCACACACACAGACACAGACACACACACATACCACACACAGAGACACAGGCACACATACACACACAGAGACACACATACATACACATACAAAGATACAGACACACCTACACACATACAAATACAGAGGCACAGACACACATACACATACAGAGGCACAGACACACACACACACACACACATAAAGAAACTTTATAATCCAAACTGCTTTTATTCAATTATACATAAATACATAGTAACAAAATCAAGACTGCCATTGGCAGTTCACAATCAAACAGTTATAAGATTAAAATATTGTCAACTTTATCTACAATACACTTGACCCCCCGTGGCAACCAGCGTTCACGGAAGGCCTCCAACGTCACCATGGACACTGTATGGTTTCTCTCCAGGGACACACTGGCATGGACGTAGGCCCGGAAGAGGGGCAAACAGTCGCCTCGGGCAGAACACTCGACTGCCTGCTGCCTGGACCCGTGAATAGCCATCTTGGCCAGGCCCAGGAGCAAACCAACAGGGAGACCCCATCCACCTCCCTCTCCCCCCACTCTGTACTGGGTGACCAAAAATCAGGAACGTGGGACTAAAGTGCAGACAAAACTTGAGGAGCAAGGAGCTGCAATCTCTCACACTCCATATGCATATGGAACACGGTCTCTTCCTCGCCGCAGAAGTGACAGGCGGCTGGCGAGTCCGTGAACAGACTTAAATATCTATTACACGTCACAGCTCTGTGCAACACTCTCCACCGATGGTCCCTGATGTAAAGGGAGAGGACTCCATTATAGAGAGACCTTCACTGGGGACCGCTCCTGCTGTCAGGTGGTAACATGGACCGCCAGGACCTGTCCGGAAGGAGAACGACGATGAAGTGTAGAGTGTGCAGGAGCAACCTGTACAGTAAATATCTCTCTGCATCAAGGAGAGGCACGCTGGGCATGTCGGAAAGGCAGCTTATGCTGTGTGGGGCTGGCTCTCGGGAAAGAACCTGGGCCTTGGGTCCTATGAGCAATTCTGACGGAGCGGGAGTAAGTCCAATAGGAATCGCTCCATGCACACGCCCCTGCTCGACACCCACCATGACAGGGTGAGGACCAGCCATTCTCACAGCTACAACACCCCCCTCCCCCTGAGGAGCAACGCGCTGGCTGAAGGTGACCAAGTTCCTAACTCTGAGCAAATCGCGGTTAAAGCCAGGCAACTCCCTATACCGTGTCGGCTGATGCCCGCTACCGGGAGCCATGTGCCCTCCTGAAGGCAATGCCCCTGGCGGAAACAGTACGTCGCCAGTGCGTGCCATCTAGGAGGGCACTCGGATTACATATACCGCCACAGAGTACTGAGACACAGAGCCGCCACCTGGCATGAGCGGGAGGCTCAGAACCCCTGCAGAGGCCCAGTGATTCCTGTCATCAATTTTCATCTCCAGCTCCTGCTAGGTCGCCGGCTAAGTCCCAAGCTTCAGGTAGACCCCCAGGTAGAGAAGGTGCATGTTGCTCCATGTATTAGGTGTCATTTCCTCCGGCAGGGAGTCCACCTGCCACTGACCCACCAAAAGTCCGGAACACTTCCCCTAGTTGATCCTGGCGGAGGATGCAGCCAAGAAAACCTGCTGGCACTCTCACTTCCTCCACAGGTCAACAGAGTCAGAGAACACAAGGAGTACATCATCGGCATAACCACCTCCAACCCCGGTCCTGGCAACCGCCTCCGATGAAGGTACAGGAATGGCTCCACACAGACCGAGTACAGCTGACCAGACATAGGACATCCCTCCTCCAAAGTAAATGGGGGCCAGCAAAGAACAGTTAACCTTAACTGGGCACTCTGCTGCAGCGTACAAAAGCCAGACCCGGGCCACAAAGACGTCATAAGGATTTCAGTAAAGGCAGCGAGAAGTGAAGGAACAAGTCCTTGACTTTTTCAAATCCTTAAGAAAGTGTTCCCTCAGGAAACTATTGAGAAAATGCTACAATTGACAACTACATTCAACAAAATGCATTCTATAAAATAAATTGCAACTTTTTTCAGATACGCATAGAAACAGTTTGCATTTCTATACTTCTTGCAGGATAATACACACCCCACTAAACAGCACATGGTTTGTGTTGCTTTATAAACAGGCCCAGAACAAGAGGTCAGGTCAGGCCTATAGGGTTTAGTTGTGAGTGGCACATTAATGTTGTAGACCGCTGTAAGCTAAACCAGGTCACTCCACAATAGGAGCCGTCTCACCACTCGGACTCATGATCGTAATTTCATCCTGCAGCCCCAAACTCCACCTTCCAGTGCCTTGCTGAAGGAGTTCGGCTTGGTGTTTCTCATCACACATTAATGTGATTTCAAAATTAAGTTTTCTCGTCATGGAAGATTTTCTTCTGGGGGGTACAATGGCGCAGCAGTAGTGTCGCTGCCTCACAGCAGCAGAGACCCAGGTTCAAACCAGACCTTAGATGCTATCTGTGTGGAGTTTGTTGTGACCAAGTGGGTTTCCTACTGGTGCTCCAGTTTCTTCCCACATCCCGATGACGTGCGGGTTTGCAGATTAATTGGCCCTAGCGTTTGTCGGGAACGGATGCGAAAGTGGGGTAGCGTAGAACTAGTGTAAATGGATGATCGATGGTCGGCATGGGTTCAGTGGGCCGAACGTCCTGTTTCCATGCTGTATCTATAAACTTAACCTAAAGCTTGGAAACTGAATGGTTGGTGGCAATATATTGGATTCAAAATAAATTCACAGGAGTGAACATATTCACAACAACCATATATATGGCCACCTATTTTTATTTCTTTAACACTGTCCATCTCTCTCCTATTCATGTCCCTTGTTCCTGTCTACCACACCTCAAGAATCACCTCTTCCAGACCACTCCAGGTCACCTTTCCTCGTTCCCTCTCAGTAAGCTTGAGATCCTCCAAAACTCTGAATGCAACATCCTAGCTCACACCAGGTTCTGTTCCTCTCTCGCTACTATGCTTGGAGACCCACACTGATTCCCACTTAATCAGACACCCCATTTTAAAATTACCATCCTTGTTCCCAACTTCCTGCATGGCTCTAAATGATCCTTGCATTGTTTTAATAACCTAATTTAGCCCTAAAACTCTCCAAGCTCTCTGCACTCATTCCTAAATTCAAGCCTCATTGTCAAATGTATTCTCTCCACTCATTGCTGGCCAGTTTCTGGGCATTAAACTCTGGAATTCCCTCCCTGAACCTCTTTGCATCTCAAATTCTCTCTTATGCTTATAACTAACCTCTTTGATCAAGCTTTTGCTCAGCACCCTCCTGCTAACAGGGTAGATGCTATCTCTTCAGGCTGGTGGGTCCACAGTCTCAGTGTCAGCCTTTTAGAGTCAATGAGTCAAACAACACAGAAACAGCAAACCGAGTCTCTGCCAACCATCAAGCATTGTTTTACACCAGTCCTACACTACTCCCATTTTATTCTCCACATTCCCACCAAAGCCCAGAGGGGCAGTTTACAGCAGTCAAGTGACCTATCAACTTGCAAGTCTTTGGGATATGGGAGGAAATGGGAGCAACCTGGGGAAACACATGCAGTCAGAGGGAGAACATGCAAACTCCACACAGACAATGCTAGAGGTCAGGGTTGAGCCCAGATCACATCACTGTGAGTCAGCAGCTCCAGTAACATTCTTACTGCCATGTGGGAGTTCCTGGTTTATGACCACTGAAAATGGAGGAATATTCATGATGGCACTGAGAATCTTGAGTTCTTCGATCAGGATCAACCGGGAGCCAAGCTGAAGAGGCCCAGTGAAGACACAACCTAAGAACTACCCGCCCATCTTCTCGGCAAACACCAGCTGCTCAACCAGTAGCTCCATGGGAGCCCCAATGACCACCTCAACCACTTCTGAATCAGAGTAGAAGTAAGTCATCCTCAACCCTGCGGGACTGCTAAAGAAGAATCTTGGAGACACAGGCGACTGCAGTTGCTGGAATATGCATCAGTCCAGCAGGTTTAGCAACATCTGTGCTGGTAGGCAGGGGAAGGAATTTGGTTGACATTTTGTATCCTGATGCAGGGTTTCATCCCGAGGCATCAACCTTTCCTTTCCCCTATTAATGCATCAAGGGCATCAATAATACCGGTGCCCAAGAAGAGCAAGGTGATGTGCCTCAATGACAATCAACCAGTGGCACTAACGCATGTGGCGTGAAGTGCTTTGAGAGGTTGATCATGGCGCAAGTCAACTCCAACCTCAACAAGAACCTCGACCCACTGCAGTTGTCTTACCGCCATAACAGATCAACGGTGGATGCGATCTCACTGGCCCTCCACTCCGCTCTGGACCACTTGGACAACAAAAATTCATATGTCAGGTTGTTATTCATTGACTACAGCTCGGCATTTAATACTATCATCCCCTCCGAGCTGGTTACCAAGCTCTCAGATCTGGGTTTAGGAGATTAGAGGGGATCTTATTAGAAACTTATAGCGCATTTGTTTCCCGATCCAGGACAAGGGGTCACAGCAATTAAGGATCCTTTAAGACCGACTTCCTGGTGAGTCATTCCACATATTTAAGAGTGAGTTGGATGTGGCCACAGAGGGTCTTACTGAGTTGGATGATCAGCCATGATCATATTGGGCGGTGCAGGCTCGAAGGGCTGAATGGCCTAAAATGTTTCTATGTTTTCATCCTCGCATAACAATCACAGCACGTCCATATTGGTGGAGCACCTCAAGGCTGCGTGCTCAGCCCTCTGCTGTACTCACTCTATACTCATGACTGCGTAGCCGGACAAAGTGCGAACCCCATCATCAAGTTTGCCGACGACACCATTGATGTGGGACGAATCACTGATGGGGACGTATAGAATAAGATCGACCGATTGACCAAATGGTGCCAGCACAACAACCTGGCTCTCAACACCAGCAAAACCAAGGAACTGATTGTGGAATATGGAAGGGGTAGGATAAGGACCCACAAAATCCGTTTATATCAAAGATGGTGGAAAGGGTCAGGAACTTCAAATTCCTGGGCGTGCACATTTCCGAAGATCTTTCCTGGTCCCAGCACAATGATGTAATTATAAAGAAAGCACATCAGCGCCTCTACTTCCTGATAAGATTACGGAGAGCCGGTATGTCAAAGAGGACTCTCTAGAACATCTACAGGTGCACAGTAGAGAGCATGCTGACTGGTTGCATCGTGACATTGTTCGGCAACTCGAGTGTCCAGGAGTGGAAAAGAATGCAGAAAGTTGTGACTGCTGCCCAGTCTATCATCGGCTCTGACCACCCCACCATCAAAGGGATCTATCGCAGTTGTTGCCTCAAAAAGGCTGCCAGCATCATCAAGGACCCACACACACTCATCTCTCTGCTACCATCAGGTAGAAGGTACAGGAGCCTGAAAACTGGCACATCCAGGTTCAGGAACAGCTGCTTCCCCACAGCCATCAGACTATTAAACTCGCCAACATACAGACTCCAAACTGTAACAGCCTATTGCACTTCATCTGTTTATTTATGTGCATATTGAATTGAACTGAACTGTTCTGTATTTATGCTTGCATTATTCTGTTGTGCTGCAGCAAGCAAGAATTTCATTGCCCTATTTGACAATAAACTCTCTTGACTTGACTTGATTTGACATGCTAACACTGAGTTCCTCCAGCAGATTGTTATTCCTCCGAAGAAGAGTCTTGATGTGCCAAATGGTGTCCTGATTCTAATTCCTATCATTCTCGTGTGTGTTGGTATGATATTTTGCCAGAACGAGTGCCAGCACTAAGCTTGCTGACTGGGTTGCTGAGAGTGTGCACCGGCAGGGGAAGGGTTAATGCAGGACTTGAGGAGGTGTTGCTGAATCAGATCATGCAAGAGATTGATTAACATAATTACACACTGAGTCAGTAGCCCAGGACTTCACTAACTGAAGGTTAGATTACAACACTCAGCAGTTTGTGTTAATTAAAGCAGAATGCGGGGCAAAATACCATGTATTGCTCATCTCTGTTAACTAGCATGTGGTTTTAAACAAGCCATACCAGACGGTTGAACATACTGTGGACTTTACCATGCTGAGACTCACAAGCGAAGATAATTTAATTCTCACGTTTGACAGCTAGTTTACTCACGTTGTACTGGAGTGGGCCTGCCTAATCCCAAGCGAAATGTTTGTCCCAATTCTATTAGCAGACAAATCCCAGAAAGGAAAAATTGCAGCTCTATAAGACCTTGGTTAGGCCGCACTTGGAGTATTTCACAGGGCTGCCAACATTGGGTGAGAGATGAGAGTGAGAAATTGCGAGGGGGCGTAGCGACCGAGCAGGGGGAAGGTGTAGGAGGGGGGGTGTTTTGGTAGGGAGCTTTTGCATTTTTCAGCTTGAAATTGTGCAATCTGGTGCATACTGTTGCGAGTCTTTTAACTTACACTTGAATGCAACATTTATGCTTCAAATTGGATTAGGTATGAATAAGGTTAGGCTAAATTATATTCCTAACTACATTCCACAGTAGAGCCAGGCTCTGATCAACAGGTGCAGCACATGAATGACCTTAGTATATTCATGTATGGAAATCATATTATAATTCATGCTGTTATGCACATATATAGAGAAATAAAAACCTAGAAACAATGCGAGAGGAGTTGGACTTCCATCACTGTTCTGCACAAATAAATCAATCAACCTTACCCTTTGACTATAGAAACAAGATGAAAATAATGCCACATATTCAACCGTATATGGTTCAATGAAATTAAGATATATATGTAAAACATATATATGGAAACAGGCCCTTTGGCCCACCAAGTCCACACCGACCAGCAATCTACCTTTCACCAGTTGTATCCTACACACCACGGACAATTTACAGAAGCCAATTAACCTACAAACCTGCACTTCTTTCGGATGTGGGAGAAACCGGAATATCCAGAGAAAACCATATGGTCATAAGGAGAATGTACAAATACTGTACAGACAGCACCCGTAGTCAGGGCCCAATCTGGGCCTGTGGTGCTGCAAGGCAGCAACCCTACCGCTGCTCCACCATGCCACCCCATTAAATTATTTCTTCTGTAATATATTTATTATGGTGTCACGTCAATAAAGATGAACACATGATTATAATTTCTGCCCTTAGTTGGATAACACATATCTCCAGTCATTGTGTTTTATGGCTAGTTTTCAACCTCTTCAGTCTGAAGGTCTCGACCCGAAACATCACCTATTCTTTCTCTCCAGAGAGGCCGCATGTCCCGCTGAGTTATTCCAGCTTTTAGTGTCTATCTTCAGTTTAAACCACCATCTGCAGTTCCTTCTTACACTCTTTGTCAAGCGAAGCAGGTCCTATTCTCATGTTATTATTCACCTCAACTAAGTATTTTCTTCACCTCCGTTGCTACAGAGAATACAATCCCAGTTGTCAAATCTTTCTTCAAAGTGAAAAAAAAATTCCAATCCGCCAATATGTTCATAAATCGCCCCTGGATCCTCTCCAGAGCAATTGCACCCTTTCTACAGTGTGTCACAGTCTTACAGCATGGAAACAGGCCCTTCATCCCAACTTGTCCATGCAGATCAAGATGCCCCATCTAAACTAGTCCCATTTATCAGCATTTGGCCCATATCCCTTTAAACCTTGTGTGTGTGGAAGGGTGTGTGTTAGGTTGTGTATGAGTGGGTGTGAGAGTGTGTGTTAGGTTGTGCGTGAGAGTGTGTATCAGTGAAGCGGCGACAACGCCCAGAGTGAGTGGAGACTTGACGATGTCGAGGGAGCATTTCCCTCTCTCCCCCCCTCCCCGGGAATGAGGGCCGGCCTAGATGCTCTGTGTCCAGCTGGGGTCCGGGGGAGGTGAGGGACAGAGACCCGGGGGTCGGGCATCGGAGCGGAGCTATAGTCCGAGATTCATCCCCGCAGCTTTTAAAGCCTAAGTGTCCAATTAAACCCTAAGTGTCCAATTAACATTCACACAATAATTCACGATATAACATGATTTTAAAATCTAATTGTCATTAATTTATAGGCAAAATTGAAGAAATTTAGTGTTTAATGCCCATAAATTAATGGGCATTTTAAACAGCTTGAGAGTGGAATTTTCTGGAACGCGATGGATTAGAACTTTGCGGTTGCGGTGAATTTAAACCCAATATCGCAGGAAAAAGTCTGACGGTTCATATGGGGACTAAATCACCGTTTCGCAACATTAAATGTTGATTAAGGTCATCTAAAAAAGCAGGTTTATATGTAAAAATAAACAGCTTTCACTTCCCTGTCCCCTACGTAAAATCGGTCCCCGTTGTCGGCGTTCACGGCATTAGGAGCTAAGTTTTATTTTACTCCAGTGCTCAAATAGTCGGGCTATTAACTTACCGGCAGTCGGAACGAATCTCCAGAAATAGATCGCACTCCGACAAAATAAAGTTCCGGATGGCAAGGGGAAAACCGCCCCCCCCCCCCCCCTTAAAGGCGCCAAGGTCGTGCACACGGCCAGTGACAGAACTGCAGCACCGCTAAAGGTAAGTTTTGTAACATACCTACATGCAGTGTGGACAGAGCGGCCGGCGGCCGATGGCCACAGAGCTGCCGCAGGTGAGGGTGGGAGGTGTGAGCAGTGCCTGGGGTGGTGGGGGTGTCGGTGCTGGGTTCACCGTCGCGTCTCACCTCTCACACCACCTGCACGGGAATGTGAATGCGGGTGAGGCAGCATCTATAGAGCGGTGGACAAAAATGCTGGAGAAATGCTTGTGTCTGAAGAAGGGTCAAACTCCGACATAGATGCTGCCTCACCCGCTGAGTTTCTCCAGCATTGTTGTCTACATTGCCATTTTAAATAGCGTGCGATGGGCTTAAGCCAATCATTCTTTACGGGGAACCCGCCAACAAAAACACTATTCTCATTGGTAAGTGTGGAGGAGTGTGACTTTATTTATTTATTCATATATATATTATTTTTTTTTTGAGTGTGAGAACTTCTGTCATCAGCGTGAGAGCGTGAGAATTTCCTCAAATGCGTTAGTTTCACGCTCAATGCGTCAGAGCTGGCAGCCCTGTATTTCATGCAGTTCTGGTTACCCCAGTACAATAAAGATACCGAGGCCTTGGGGAGGGTGTGGAGGAGATTTACCTAGATTAGAGGGTTTCAGCTACAGGGAGAGGTTGGATAGACTTGGAATGTTTTCTCTGGAATGTCAGAGGTTGAGGGGTGACTTGTTAGAAGTATATAAAACTATGAGAGGCATAGATAAGGTAGACAGTCAGAACATTTTTCCCAGGGTGGAAATGCCCAACGATAGGTTGCTCCGGTTTCCTCCCATATTCCAAAGATGTGCGAGTTAGTAGGATTAACTTGTAGGTTTGTAGATTAATTGGCCTGTAAATTGTCCTTAGAGTGTACGATAGAATTAGTGTATGGGGTGATTGTGGGTCTGCACGGACTCAGTGGGCCGAAGGGCCTGTTTCCTCACTGTATCTCTAAACTGGAGGGCATAGCTATAAGGTGAGAGGAGGAAACTTTAATAGTGATGCGTATGGCAAGTTTTTTATACAGAGAGTGGTGGGGCCTGAATGCACTGCCAGGGGTAGTAATGGAGGGATATACGATGGTGGTATTTCAGATGTTTTAGATAGGCACATGGAAATGCAGGAATAGAGGGATATGGATATACAGGCAGATGAGATCAGTTTAACTTGGCAACATGTTTGGCACAAACATTGTGGGATGAAGGGCCTGTTCCTGTGCTGTACTGTTCTATGAAATTTACAATTTACAATTTTTTTTACAACATTTACATTAGTCGTAATTCAATCTTTACAAATGTACATGCATTTAAAACATTAAATTAAAACATTATCATCCCTGTCCAGGATGCACTCCAGCCTTTGTGACACCAATTGGTCCCAGATGGCCTCCAGTGGACCACATACTCCCTCTCCAGTGACACCCACGCATGAATGAATCCTTGGAAGAGAGACATACAGTCAGGCCAGGCGGAACCCACTTGGCTTGCTGCCTGGACCTGTGGATGGCCACTTGGGCAGGCTCAGGAGCAGACAGATGAGGGTGTCTCCTGATGGACAATGGGAGCACCATCACTCCCAGGGTCAAAGACTGGGATCTAGGTGCCCTTTAGTCCAAGATCAGAAGCCTGAGATAGGAGTGACCCATTAATCTTGGGTTTGAACCCTGGGGTAAGAGGTGCTTCAGTATAAGTCCTGAAGCTTAAGCTGTAGATAAGTCACAGCGTATAAAATCATTTTGGGAATAGATAGGGTGAACGTACATAGTCTCTTTCCCAGCAGCGGAATCATGAACTAAAGTGCAAAAGTTTAAGGTGAGAGGGGAAAGAATTAATTGGAACTTGAGAGACAACTTTTTCATACAGAGATTGGTACATGTATCAAACAAGCTGCCAAAGGAAGTTGAGGCAGGTACTATAACAAAATTTAAAAACATTTGGACAGGTACATGGATAAAAAAGGCTTAGTGGGATATGGGCTAAACACAGGCAAATGGAACTAGATTGGATGGGACGGCATAGACAAGTTGGGCTGAAGGGCCTTTCTTGCTGTTTGATGATGAGAACCAGGCCACTGCCAAGCTTCCTGGAACTGGTCTTTTGTGGTGACCAGGACATAGTCTCTCAGTTTTTACCCTGTTAGCTGGAGGCCAGGAAATGAGAATCACCCTGTCCAGATGTTGAGCCTCAGCATGATAGCTGTCGGTGGTATTGCAGTGGCTTGGTACTGTTGCATACAGATGGGAGCTGAGATGCATTCAAAACTTCCGTAACTTGGTGAGACTCTTTGTCCAAGCATGGCACAGGCAGGAGTATAGACTTAGCTGTCGCGACTCACTGATGAACTGAGGTGGGATCCAGGAACTTGTTGAGGAACAATCAGAGGCCTCTGATGTGATGTCAACCCTCAGCCTATCTCTGTCTAAAACAAAATCCCCACCAGATGATGATTTCCTGCTATCTATGCGGTGCTGGCTCGAAGGGCCGAATGGCCTGCACCTATTGTCTATTGTCTATTGTCCACCCCTGTCTGGAAACTCAACAGTAGGTGGATAGTCACATGAGACCAAACAAGTCTGAAGAAAGGTTTTGGCCTGAAATGTTGCCTATTTCCTTCGCTCCATAGATGCTGCCTCACCCGCTGAGTTTCTCCAGCATTTTTGTCGACCTGAGACCAAACAAAAGCAGGAGGATGTAGAGAGATGATGGGAAGGGAGGAGGATCTGCAGGGCAGAAATACTATCCAGCAACAGAGGGGCTAAATAGTGCTCCAAGCTGCACGGTCAGTCTCTAACATTCAGCCGAAGATAGACACAAAAAGCTGGAGTAACTCAGTGGGTCAGGCAGCATGGGTGACATTTCGGGTCAAGACATTTCTTCAAACTGAGAATCAGGTGAAAGGGAAACGAGATATAGTTGGTGATATAGAGAGATATAGTACAAACGAATGAAAGATATGCAAAAAGTAACGAAAATCAAGGAAAGGTGGAGCCCACAATGGTCCATTGTTGGCTGTGGGTTAGGTGATAACGACAGTGAAATTCATCAGTCCGACAATGAAACTAGTTCGATGATTAGGGTGGGGGAGGGACGGGGAGAGTGGGGATGCAAGGATTACCTGAAGTTAGTGATATCAATATTCATTCCGCTGGGTTCCTACCAACACCTTCTAACATTCAGCTGTTCACTGACACCATTTTAATTCTGACGTTATTCAAAGGATGGATTTGCATTTCTGTAACAACCTTCACAGTATCAGGGATACCTCATAATACTTCCCAGCCAACGGGGAGCCCTGATCATGCCACAGTGACGAGACTCTCAGTGGGTTTATTTTGGAAATAAATAATTGCCCAGGTAGAACATCCATGTTTTCTTTGGATATTCCATGTGCTTGATTACATCACTCCGGGGTCAGACGGGCTTGGGGTTAAACATTGCATTCAAAACACTTGGCTCCTCGAAGCAGCTGTGACAGTACACTAACACCTCCGCAGCCATACACCCATCCCCTCTGTCCCGTCTCCCACCACATACCACGTTGTGAGTGTAGGTCTACAGTTTTTCCTCTTCTCTGGACTTGAATTAGATGCATGACTAAGAGAGAGGGCTGTGTATCCTTGTCTGGCTCGAGAGGACTGCTTAGTTACTTGGTTTCCGTAAACCCACACATTCTCCAAGGTAACGCATCTCCCTTTGTGAGCAAGCTTTTTCATCTCAGTGAATGATGGAAACAGAACGTGGAAACTCTCTATTTTCTCCTTTTCTCTCTTCCTCGCTCCTTCTCTCTTTCTTTCTCTCTTTCCCTTTCTCTTTCCTCAACTTTCTCTCCCTCTTATTTTGTCCCTCCCTATCCGCGCTCCCTTCTTTTTCTTCTCCGTCTCTTTTTCTCTCCCCTCTATCCAACTCTCTTAGTCATAGAATTATACAGCACAGAAACAGGTCCTTCGGCCCAACACAAAGTACTTACGAGAAAATCCATTTGACTGCATTTGACCCATATCCCACTCTATCCCTTTCCTGTCCATGCACTTGTCCAAATGTTTCTAAATGTTGTGATTGTACCCGCTCTGAATACTTCCTTGTGCAAGAAGGAACTGCAGATGCACCACTGAGTTACACCAAAATGCTGGAGTAACTCAGTGGGACTGGCAGCATCTCTGAAGAGAAGGAATGGGTGATGTTTCGGGTTGAGAATCTTCTTCATTTTGAAGAAGGGTCTCGACCTGAAACATCACCCATTCCTTCTCTCCAGAGATGCTGCCTGACCTGCTGGGTTACTCCAGCATTTTGGTGTAACTCAGTGGTGCATCTGCAGGAGCAGGAGCAGGGAGGTTCTACTTCAGTTGTACAGGGTCTTGGTGAGACCACACCTGGAGTATTGCGTACAGTTTTGGTCTCCAAATCTGAGGAAGGACATTATTGCCATAGAGGGAGTGCAGAGAAGGTTCACCAGACTGATTCCTGGAATGTCAGGACTGTCTTATGAAGAAAGACTGGATAGACTCGGTTTATACTCTCTGGAATTTAGGAGATTGAGAGGGGATCTTATAGAAACTTACAAAATTCTTAAGGGGTTGGACAGGCTAGATGCAGGAAGATTGTTCCCGATGTTGGGGAAGTCCAGGACAAGGGGTCACAGCTTAAGGATAAGGGGGAAATCCTTTAAGACCGAGATGAGAAAGACTTTTTTTCACACAGAGAGTGGTGAGTCTCTGGAACTCTCTGCCACAGAGGGTAGTTGAGGCCAGTTCATTGGCTATATTTAAGAGTGAGTTGGATGTGGCCCTTGTGGCTAAGGGGATCAGAGGGTATGGAGAGAAGGCAGGTACGGGATACTGAGTTGGATGATCAGCCATGATCATATTGAATGGCGGTGCAGGCTCGAAGGGCTGAATGGCCTACTCCTGCACCTAATTTCTATGTTTCTATGTATTTTGTGTCTATCTGAATACTTCACTGTTCCATATATGCACCACCCTCTTGTGAGAAACTTGGCCCGTGGCTAATAAATCCTTCCCCTCTCGTCCAAAACCTATGGCCTTTAGTTTTAGTCTCCCCTACCCAGGGAATAAGACTGTGACCATTCACCTTGTCTAAGCCCCTGATGATAAACCTCTATTACATAACCCATTCAGCCTTCTTTGGTCCAGGGAATAGTCCCAATCTATCTAGTCTCTCCTTACATTTTTATTTCTCCCTCTCTCTCCTTCTCCCACACTCCCACACTCCCACTTTCTTTCTCTTTCTCTGTTTCCTTCCCTATTTCTCTCTTTTTCCTTTGTTCCATTCATTTATTTTTGCACCTGCCCATGTGCCTCTCTCCTGCTCGCTCCCTTCCCCCATCCCCATGACAACCCCTCTCTCACTCCATCTGCCTGGGGTTCTCTCTGAGTCTAGCACCGTCATCTCCCTCATGGCTCCCGTATGACGACATGTCCCCGTCACGCCTGAAGTTGGTTGCCATGTGAACTGCCTGCCTGCTGACGAGCATTCCCTCTCCACGTAATTTGCCAGCCCACTGCCAGATATGGGCAAAGCATCCTGTGGCAATGCAGCAACGCCACGTGTTCGTGAGGGTTCTGATGGTGGAGGTGTGATCACTTGTGAGTTTGCGTGGGTGTGAATGTGTACGTGTGTGTGTGTGTGTGTGTGTGTGTGTGTGTGTGTGTGTGTGTGTGTGTGTGTGTGTGTGTGTGTGTGTGTGTGTGTGCGTGTGAATTGGCATGTGTGCAGGTGTGTGTCCCTTGATGACATGTGTGTGTGTGTACGAATGAGTAAATGTCTGTGTGTCTGTCTCTCAGAGTGAAAATGTGTTTGTGTGTCTGCAAATGTGTCTGTATATTGGAGTGTGTGTGTGTATCTCTGTATCTCTGCTTTTGGATGTGTTTGTAATTGTGTCTGTCTCTGTGTTTATACATATATCTGTGTGCAGTGTTTGTGTGTGTTATTCTGGCTGTGTCTCTGTGTTTGTGAATATGTGTATGTATGTCAGAGAATGTGTATGTGTAATTAAATATGTTTGCCTCTGTGTTTGTGAATATATCTGTGTGTGTGTGTGTGTGGGCGCTGTGCGTATGTGTGTGTGCGCGCACTGTGTGTGTATATGTGTGTGTGTATATGTGTGTGTGTATATGTATGTGTGTGTGTGTGTGTGTATAGTGGGATGGTTGCAGGGCTGTATTTCTGTGAGTATGTGTAGTGGGATGGTTTGCAGGGCTGTGTTTCTGTGTGTGAGCTGATGTTTTCTCCAGCTCTCGCTATTAAAAAAGCCTGTGGTCACGTGGCAACCACTTACTGCCTGTCTCTGTCTCCACATCTCAGTCCTAAACAGCCTTCTCCTTACTCTGAGACAATTACCCTTAGTTCTAGATTCCTTAGCCAGGATGGGGGGGGGGGGGGGGGATGGGGGGGCACCTCCTATAAACTTACCGAATAATGAAAAGCGTGTATAGAGTGGATGCAGAGAGGGTGCTTCCACTAGTGGAAGAGTCTAGGACCAGGGGTCACAGCCTCAGAATTTAAGGATGTTCCTTTAGGAAGGAGAATGGAGGAATTTCTTTAGTCAGAGGGTGGTGAATCTGTGGAATTCATTGCCACAGAAGTCTGAGCAGGCCATGAATGGATATTTTTGTAAGGCTAAATAGATTCTTGATTAGTACGAGTGTCAGGAGTCATGGGAAGAAGGCAGGAGAATGGGGTTAGGATGGAGCGATAGATCAGCCATGATTGAATGGCAAAGTAGACTTGATGGGCTGAATGGCCTAATTCTGTTCCTATCAATTATGAACATGAACTTAGGGGAAACACCCTATGTCTACCCTGTCAAATCCTCTCCGACATTTGTACATTGCACTAAGGTTGCCTCTCATTCTTCTAAACTAAAGAAGAAAGGCTTCCAGAAATGCAACCTGACCTCCAAATGTTTCCAGAGACTCTTCTTCAGACTGCTCAGGGATCAGGGAAACGAGAGCTATAGACGGTGATGTGGAGAGATAAAGAACAATGAATGAAAGATATGCAAAAAAGTATCGATGATAAAGGGAACAAGCCATTGTAAGCTGTTTGTGGTGTGCAAATGAGAAGCTAGTGCGACTAGGGTGGGGGAGAGAGATAGAGAGAGAGGGAATGCCAGGGCCCGAGGGCTGAGGGAGAGGTGGGAAGGGGAGGAGACAGCAAGGGTTAACAGAATTGAGAAAATTCAATGTTCAAGCCCAGAGGATGCAGACTCCCCAAGCGGAATATGAGGTGCTGTTCCTCCAACTTGCGGTGTTGCTCACTCTGGCCGTGGAGGAGGCCCAGGACCGAACCCGAAACGTCGCCTATCTCCTTCGCTCCTTAGATGCTGCTGCACCCGCTGAGTTTCTCCAGCCATATGTGTACCCGCGATTCTCCAGCATCTGCAGTTCCTTCTTTAACTCCAAATGTTTCCAGCAGTTTCTCTTTTTATTTCAGATTTCTGGCTGCTGCAGTTTTGTTTTGCTTTTCAATCTGGCAGATCTTTTTATAAAACAAGAGTTTATGGGAGCAAAAAATGGGCATTCGGCCCATGTAGGACAGATCCCACATTCCATCCATGACCTGGAGACCTGCAGATCACAGTACATCCATGGCAGAGGCCATTATGAGAAAGTTAGGAAGAAACTATGGCTTCTGTTACACCTCTGGCTCTATCCCTTGAGCCTCGAGATGCAACCTTCTGTAGATCGTTGGATTCTGAACAGTTTGGGAGTCTCCACAATGATCTGTTTTGATGTGAATATGCCTGATAAAACCCTCCACGAATTAGCCCAACTGGAGATTGTATTTCTACCTTAATGTGATCAATAAAATGGAAGTTTTGATGAAGAGTCCAGGACCTGACACATTAATGGTTTCTTTCTCCACTGACGCTGTTTCTTGCTAAGTATTCCTGTAATGTCTATTTTCATCTCAGATATCAAGCATCTGCAATTTATTTTCATCTCCAAGACTAATGATCTGCTCGAAGAGTTAAGGATCGTGTTAAATTGTCATATTTAACAGGACTTGCTGCAGCCTATAGGTATATTAACGCAACAACACAAAAAAAACCCAATAATCCAATAAATTATCAGTTACACAAAGTAACCAGACCATAACAGTGCAAACCAAAGTGTGAAGCGCAACCTTAGGCATACAATCTATGATAGTTCAGTGCTGAGGTAGGGTTGTGGTTAGGGTTGTGCAGGTTGGTTCAAGAGCCTGGTGCTTGATGGGGAGATGCTTTTCTTGGATTTCGTGGTAACAGTTCCCAGGCTCCTATAACTTCATCCGGATGGTAGCAGCAAGATGAGAATGTGGCCAAGGTGATGTGTGTCTTTGATGATATTACCTGCCTTCTTGAGGTAGCGCTTCATTTAGATCTCTTTGATGGTGGGGCGAGCAATACTCTTGACGGACTGGGCAATGTTCACCACTTTCGGCAGCCTTCTTCATTCGTTCCAGCCAGTTTAGATTTCCAGTGTGGTGTAAGATTTTTGTCCAGAATTTCCAACTTGAATTTTCCAATTACCATCAGGTTTGGTTCAGGAAAATACTTTTCCCATTGTAGGTTTAGTGTTAGTTTTTGAGATACAGCTGAAAACAGGCTCTTCGGCCCATCGGGTCCATGGTAACCATCAATCACCCCATCACACTAGTTCTATGTTATCCCACTTTCCCATCCTACAGAAGCCAATCAATCTACAGACCTGCACGTCTTTGGAATGTGGGATGAAACTGGAGCACCTGGAGAAAATCCATGCAGTCACAGGGCAACTTACAAACTGCACAGACAGCACCTGAGGTCAGGATCGAACCCAGGTATCTAGCACTGTTGGGCAGCGGCTTCAACTCTGTGCCACTGTGCTGCTCCCATTGAAATATTGTCACATTTCAAGTTCAAGTTCGCTTTTATGGCCAACTAAGGCATAGCGAAATTTGAGCTACCATACAGCCACACTAAGTGAAAAGAACACAATACACACATAAATTAAATTTAACATTAACATCCACCACAGTGGAATCAACATTCCTCACTGTGATGGAAGGCAATAAAGTTCAGTGATGTCCCTCTTTGTTGACCCGTGGTCGGGGCCTTGGACCCTCCGCACTTGCCGTTGCCGATGACCAAGCCCTCTCGTTGGGATGATCGAAACTCCGGCGTCGGGATGGATTGGAACATTCAGCGGCATGGAGCTCCCGAGTCGGCCACTTCTTACCGGAGACTGCGGGCTTCATGGTGTTAAAGTCCACAGGCCCCGCGGTCGGAGCTCTTCTTCTGGCGGTCCTCGGCAAAGGATCCCCGGCTCCGCGATGGTAAGTCCGCACCATGCCCGCGGTTCGAAGCTCCGGGCCGTTCTCTAGGAAAGGCCACATCACTCCACATTGTTAGGCCGCAAAGGTAGGGAGAAAATCGCATCTCCGTCGAGGTAAGTGACTGAAAACAAGTTTCCCCCTATTCCCCCTCTCTACCACCCACATAACCTAACCACGAAACATTGAAACAAACTTTTAGAATAAACTTAAAATAATAAAAGCAGTGGAAAGGACACACAGTCTGTTGGTGAGGCTGCCACAATGATTTGGATGAATTAAGCCACTCATCCTGATAGTTGCCTGACAAAGTTCCCTTTTTGTGTGCAGGATAAATACATTTTTAATTTTCCTGCTTAATGACTGCTGATTTTGTAGTCTGAGTCAAGAAACTAGTGGGTGAAAAGATGATGCATAATTTGAAGCGTTCTGCAGTAATTAGAATGAATGTGTGTTCTGCACAGTGGATGATGTCACTACGAATTACATTACAACTTATCGCCCAGTTCACTGTTACATTATACGCCACCTGGGGTGATCCAGAACGTCCTACTTTTTGAAGAGAAATTGGTTTTATTAATATACAACATTCATTGTCTATCCGTAGCTGTCCTTGTTAGGAATGTTGAACCACCTCTTGAGCTGTGGTAGTGGAATGTAGGAATAATTAATTAGTAAAGGTGGCAAAGTTATGGGGAGAAAGCAGGAGAATGGGGTTGAGAGGGAAAGATAGATCAGCCATGATTGAATGGCAGAGTTGGCATGACGAGATGAATGACCTAATTCTGCTCCTATAGCTTATGAACTTATTGGTAGGAATGTAAAAGGTTACAGGGAGAAGGCAGGAGAATGGGGTTGAGAGGGGAAAATAGATCAGCCATCATTGAATGGCAGAGCAGACTCGATGGGCTGAATGGCCTAATTCTGCTCCTAAGTCTTGTGAGCTTGTGAATAATACAACATCAGGATGGCATGAGACTGTGAGCGGACACAGTTGGCGGTGGTGCTCCCCAGTCTGCCAGTTAAGCCTCCAGTTGATGGCTGTAGATATTGGGAGACTCAGTGATGGTGATGCCACTTGAATGCCTTGCATGACATGAATGCAATGTCACATATCAGCCCATGTTTGAATGTTGTCAAACATTTGTAAAGAGAGGTACAGCACGGAAACAGGCCCTTCAAGTCCATGGCCAACTGAAAATACACAAAGCTGCAGATGCTGGAATCTTGAGCAAAAAGTAAAATGCTGGAAGAGCTCAGAAGGTCAGGCAGCATCCGTGGAGAGAAAATGACAGATGATGTTTTGAGTAGGGACCCTTCTCCAAACTCCTCCAGTACTTTTTCTTTCACCCAACCACCAAGCACCCATTTTTTCTTACAGTAATTCAACATTAATCACACTTTTGTATTCTCCACATATTTCCATCAACGCCCTGCACTCATCGCAATAACTTGACCAAACTCATTCAGCTTACCCTTATTTCATAATTATTTGGGACCAAAAGAGACCGTTCCTGTGCCTGCTCTTCGATTGCCCAGACGAACTCAATGCGTTTTACGCACGCTTTGATAGGGAGAACACTGATGTGCATTCCCGAGCCCTCAATCGCTGTGATGGTATTTCAGTCTCAGTCACAGAGGCCGACGTCAGGAAATCGTTCAGAGGGGTGAACCCTTGAAAAGCGCCTGGACCTGATGGAATACCCGGTCGTGTTCTAAAAACCTGTGCGGACCAACTGGCTGGAGTTTACACGGACATTTTCAACCTCTCACTTCTGAGGTCTGAGGTCCCCACCTGCTTTAAAAGGGCATCAATTATACCAGTGCCCAAGAAGAGTAAGGTGACGTGCCTCAATGACTATCGACCTGTGGCACTAATGCCTGTGGTGATGAAGTGCTTTGAGAGGTTGCTCATGGAGCAAATCAACTCCTACCTCGACAAAAAGCTGGACCCACTGCAGTTCGCTTACCGCCACAACAGATGGTGGATACGATTTCGCTGGCCCTCCATTCCGCTCTGGACCACTTGGACAACAAAAACTCATATGTCAGGCTGTTATTTATCAATTACAGCTCGCTATTAAACACAATCATCCCCTCCAAGCTGGTTACCAAACTCTCAGAACTGGATCTCTGCGCATCCCTCTGCAATTGGATCCTCGACTTCCTCATTCACAGACCACAGTCTGTTCGTATTGGTGGAAATGTGTCAGCCTCGATAACTATCAGCACGGGAGCACCTCAAGGCTGTGTGCTCAGCCCCCTGCTGTACTTCACTCTATACTCATGACTGCGTAGCCTGTCACAGTGCGAACTCCATCATCAAGTTCGCTGACGACACCACTGTTGTGGGACGTATCACTGATGGGGATGAGTCAGAGTATAGAAGAGAGATCGAGCAACTGTCCATATGGTGCCAGCACAATTACCTGCCTCTCAACACCAGCAAAACCAAGGAACTGATTGTGGACTTTGGAAGGAGTAGGATGGGGACCCACAGTTCCGTTTACATCAATGGGTCGATGGTTGAAAGGGTCAAGAGCTTCAAATTCCTGGGAGTGCACATCTCTGAAGATCTTTCCTGGTCCGAGAACATTAAGGTAATTATCAAGAAAGCACATCAGCGCCTCTACTTCCTGAGAAGACTACGGAGAGTCGGTTTGTCAAGGAGGAATCTCTCTAACTTCTGCAGGTGCACAGTAGAGAGCATGCTGACCGGTTGCATCATGGCTTGGTTCGGCAACTTGAGCGCCCTGGAGAGGAAAATACTTCAAAAAATAGTAAACGCTGCCCAGTCCATCATCAGCTCTGACCTTCCTTCCATCGAGGGTATTTATCGTAGTCGCTGCCTCAAAAAGGCTGGCAGCATCATCAAGGACCCACACCATCCTGGCCACACACTCATCTCTCTGCTACCTTCAGGTAGAAGGTACAGGAGCCTGAAGACTGCAACGACCAGGTTCAGGAATAGCTACTTCGCCACAGTCATCAGGCTATTAAACCTGGCTTGGACTAAACTATGATCATTAATAACCCATTATCTGTTATCTGTTATTTGCACTTTATCAGTTTATTTATTCATGTGTGCATGTATTTATATAATGATATATGGACACACTGATCTGTTTTGTAGTAAATGCCTACTATGTTCTGTGTGCCGAAGCAAAGCAACTATTTAATTGTCCTATCAGGGACACATGACGATAAACTCACTTGAACTTGAACCTGATTAAGCTGTCCAATTAACCCCTCCTGCCGCTCTTTCCCCACCACGGTCCACAAATCTCACATATTTATTCAATTTATCTATGAAACTTTTCTTTAAAATTAGTACCATCACCCCTTTAGACCACACGCATCACTTTCTGTGTAAGGATGTTTTTATCTCGCTCTCCTATGCTTTAACCCTTCTAACCCTTCTGCTGCTGGTAGCTATTTCACCATAATCACAATACAAAATCCTTCATATACTTCCCCTCAAGCCTCTCCGAGAGGAACTAACTGAACAACTCCAGTCTGAGTTAGATCGTCTGTGTTACGCTTCTCCTTAGTCTTCTCTGCTCCAAGAATAAACCATCTGTGTAACTCGAGTCTCTCAACTCGAGAGGTTTTGTAGTAAATCCCCCCTTTCTAAGATGTTGGCATCTTTCCAAACTCCTGGCAGCTAAAATTGGACCCAATACTCCAGCTGGGACCCTACCTGTGACTTTTTGTGATGCTGGAACGTGAGCCAGATTCCGGAGGTTGGCAGTAAACTTCCTACTGGTGCCTGTAGATGGAGCCCAAGGGATGCTCATGTCAAATGAAGATAGACACAAAAGGCTGGAGTAACTCAGCAGGACAGGCGGCATCTGAGGAGAGAAGCAATGGGTGATGTTTCAACAAATCTCAACAAAATGTCACGGGTCGGGTCCCAGCTGGGGTATTGGCTCCAATTTTCTTCAGACAGGAAGAAGGGTCTCAACCTGAAACATCACCCATTCCTTCTCTCCAGAGATGCTGCCTATCCCGCTGAGTTACCCCTGCTTTTGGTATCTATCTTCGGTTTAAATCAGCATTTGCAGTTCCTTCCTACACTTCATGTCAAGTGAAGGTGGCATTGCATTAATGGCAAACATTTTGGAAATAAAGAGAATGGTTAAGAGTGTTTAGGAGGGAACTGTGGATGCTGGTTAGACACAAAATGCTGGAGTAACTCTGGAATAACTCAGCGGGACAGACAGCACTTTGAGAATGGTCTCAACCCGAAATGTGACCCATTCCTTCTCTCCAGAGATGCTGCCTGTCCTGCTGAGTTACTCCAGCATTTTGTGTCTAACTTCGGTCAAGAGTGTTTTAATGCCATAAATCCCGAACAGAACAATGAAATTCTCACTTGCAGCAGCACTACAGAATTTGCAACACATCACACTCTGTAAACAATAAAATATGAAATAAAGTTAGGCATACATACATATATATATATATATATGTGTGTGTGTGTGTGTGTGTGTGTATACACACACATATATATATATATATATATATATATATATATATATATTTGGTTTATGTGTGTATATATACATATACATATAGACATAAACCGGACAAACAAACAATAATAGTGCAAAAAAATAAAGCCAATGACCCCAAGTCTATGTAGTTCAGAGCTCATTTGGAGGTTGCAGTGTGGTGGCTGTAGGGAAGAAACTGTCCCTGAAGCTATATGTTACAGTTTTCAGGCTCCTATATCTTCTTCCTGATGGCAGGGGTGAAATGTGTGTGTGAGGTCTCATGGCGGCACAGTCAAATCCTGGTTTATTTGGGCTCTGGGGGCTGGGTGGTAGGTTGTACCAGAGAACAGGAAGTATTGGCTGTGTGTCAAGAGATTGTGGGGATTGGAACCACTTGATACGATCCAGAGGAGATGTTTAGGTGCAGAACATAAATGCGATGAGTTCAAGCTTGGAAAATGTGATTCGACTGGGAGCCACTGTATTCAAGCTCAAGAAGCAGGATACAATAAGTAAAGCAGTCTCGAATTCCACACCACTGCATATTTTAAGTGAAAGAACCAGATTGTCTCTGAGAGTCTGCAGTATGCTACTTCAGCTGGAGAGCTGATGAAAATACTCCCCAATGTACTACTGAAGGCTTTGGCATTGGAATCATAGAATTGTAGAGCATAGAAATAAGCCCATCGGCCCACCCTATCCATGCCGACCATTCTGCCTATTTATAAATCTTTTACATCTATCCCAGGAGATGACCCTCTACATCTATCCCAGCGATTACCCTCTACACTAGCACTATCCTACTCACTGAGGACAATATACAATTTTACCAGCCTATTAACCTACAAACTAGATGGTCTTTGGAGTGTGGGAGGAAACCAGAGCACCCGGAGAAAACCCAAGCAGTCACAGGGTGAACATACAAACTCATACTGACAGCACCTGTGGTTAGGATTGAACCTGGGTCGCTGGTGCTGCAGGCAGCAACACTACCACTGCCCCACTGTGCCACTCACTATGCCGCCCTCTCATGCTAACATAAACAACATGAGATTTAAGCCTCACTCCAGAAATCTGAGCATAAAGCGCTTTTGCTATGGGGAGAGGTGGGATATGTTGGAGATACAAGAAACTGCTGATGCAGGAATCTGAAGCAAAATGCAGAGTGCTGGAGGAACTCAACAGATCACCTCTGTGGAAGCAAAGGACAGGTGTCTTTTTGGGTCATACTGTCCATTTCCTCCACAGAAGCTGCCTGATCCACTGAGTTCCACTGAGCATGTTGTGTTTTGTATAGGCTGAGCTTGTTTTCCCTGGAACAATGGACGTTGAACGGTGTGTGTAGGAATGAACTGCAGATGCTGGTTTAAATCGACGACAGACTCCTTCAATCTTAAGAAGGATCTCGACCTGAAACAATACCCATTCCTTCTCTCCAGAGATGCTGCCTGTCCCGCTGAGTTACTCCAGCATGTTGTGTCTATTGAGGTTGGACAGTGACCTGATAAAGGTATATGAAATTCTGAGAGGCATAGACAGGGCAGATGGTCAGAATATTTCTCTCTTGGCAGGGGTATCAAATATAAGAGGGGATTGGTATAAGATGAGAGGAAGGAGTTTCTAAGGGAATTTGAGGAAATGTTTTTTTGCGTAGAGAGTGGTTGATAGCTGAATGTGCTAACAGAGGAGGAGGTGGAATCAAATACAGTCACTCTGTTTAAGAGGCACTTGATTGAAATTGAATCAGCATAGATAGGATACAGCATGGAAACAGGCTCTTCAACCCACTGAGTCCATGCTGGCCTTTTCATATTAATTCTATGTTATCCTACTTTTGCATCCTTACACACTAGGGGCAATTTACAGGCCCAATTAAAAACAGATTATTATATGAATGGTGTCAGATTAGGAAAAGGGGAGGTGCAACGAGACCTGGGTGTCCTTGTACATCAGTCACTGAAAGTGAGCAGGGGGGTTACACAAAAAGCTGGAGAAACTCAGCGGGTGCAGCAGCATCTAAGGAGCGAAGGAGATAGACGACGTTTCGGGTCGAGACCCTTCTTCAGACTGGTCAGGGATCAGGGAAACGAGAGATATAGATGGTGATGTGGAGAGATAAAGAACAATGAATGAAAGATATGCAAAAAAGTATCGATGATAAAGGGAACAAGCCATTGTAAGCTGTTTGTGGTGTGAAAATGAGAAGCTAGTGCGACTAGGGTGGGGGAGGGAGATAGAGATAGAGGGAATGCCAGGGCCCGAGGGCTGAGGGAGAGGTGGGAAGGGGAGGAGACAGCAAGGGTTAACAGAATTGAGAAAATTCAATGTTCAAGCGCAAAGGATGCAGACTCCCCAAGCGGAATATGAGATGCTGTTCCTCCAACTTGCGGTGTTGCTCACTCTTGCCGTGGAGGAGGCCCAGGACCGAGAGGTCGGATACGGAATGGGAGGGAGAGTTGAAGTGCTGAGCCACCGGGAGGTCGGGTTGGTTTTTGCGGACGGAGCGGAGGTGTTCGGCGAAACGATTGCCAAGCCTCCGCTTGGTCTCACCGATATAGATCATCTGGCATCTGGAGCAGCGGATGCAGTAGATGAGGTTGGAGGAGGTGCAGATGAACCTCTGTCGGACCTGGAAGGACTGCTTGGGTCCCTGAAAGGAGTGGAGGGGGGGGGGGTGAAGGGACAAGTGTTGCATTTCTTGCGTTTGCAAGGGAAAGTGCCCGGGGAAGGGGTAGAGCGGGAGGGGAGGGAAGAATTGACAAGGGAGTTGCGGAGGGAGCGGTCTTTGCGGAAGGCAGACAGGGGGGGGAGATGGGAAGATGTGGCGGGTGGAGGGGTCACGTTGGAGGTGGCGAAACTGGCGGAGGACTATGTGTTGTATTTGCCAGCTGGTGGGGTGAAAGGTGAGGACCAGGGGGACTCTGCCCTGTTTGTGAGTGGGGGAGTGGGGAGAGAGGGCAGTGTTGCGGGGTATGGAGGAGACCCTGGTGCGAGCCTCATCAATAGCGGGAGAGGGGAATCCCCGTTTAAGTGAGCATGCAGGTACAGCAGGCAGAAGAAGGCAAATGGATGTTGGCCTTCACAGAGAGTGGATTTGAGTATAGGAGCAAGGAGGTCCTACTGCAGTTGTACAAGGGACCACACCTCGAGTATTGTGTGAATTTTTGGTCTCCTAATTTGAGGAAGGACATTAGTGCTATTGAGGGAGTGCAGCATAGGTTCACCAAGTTAATTCCCAGGATGGTGGGAGTGGATCGACTGGTCTTATATTCACGTGAATTTAGAAGGATGAGAGGATATCTTATAGAAACATATAAAATTCTTTAAGGATTGGACAGGCTAGATGCAGGAAAAATGTTCCCGATGTTGGGGGAGTCCAGAACCATGGGTCACAGTTTAAGAATAAGGGGAAGGCCATTTAGGACTGGGATGAGGAAAAACTGTTTCACCCATAGAGTTATGAATCTGTGGAATTCTCTGCCACAGAAGGCAGTGGAGGTCAATTCACTGGATGTATCAAAGAGAGTTGGATTTAGCTCTTAGGGCTATTGGAATCAAGGGATATGGGGAGAAAGCGGTACTGATTTTAGATGACCAGCCGTGATCATATTGAATGGCGGTGCTGGTTTGAAGGGCCGAATGGCCTACTCCTGCACCTATTTTCTATGTTTCTATGTTTCCAATCCACAAACCCACACATCTTTGGGATGTGAGAGGAAACTTCAGCACCTGGGGGAAACCCACACAGTCACCGGGAGAACATGCAAACTCCACACAGACAGCGGCCGAGGTCATGATCAAGCCCCGGTCTCTGGTGGTGTGAGGCAGCAGCTCTACCAGCTGCACCACCTGTGCTGCCCACTTAAAAGGTAAGGTGTTGGTATTAGTTTATGTACCAAGATACAGTGGAAAGCTTTATATAGAAGCATTGGGTCATGCTGCGGGCCAATGGGATTAGTGTAGTTGGGCAAAAAGGTTGGTGTGGAAGTGGTGGGCCCATTTCTGTGCTGCACCATTCAATGACTCCAGGCTAATACACTGGTCTTCTAGTGGGGGCACACAAAGTTGCTGGAGGTGCACCTCAGAGTGACTGACCCATAGCCCTGACATTTCCCCAGAATGATGTAAAAGACTTACAAACAAGAACAGCTGGCCCTCATTCCAGTTTAAGAGAACCAGATAATCTAGCCATTATTGCACTGGCATTGAAGGGTCCCGTCACGAAACGTCACCTATTCATGTTTTCCATAGATGCTGTTTGACTGCTGAGTTGCTCAAGCACACTGTGTCTTTTTTTTTTGTAAACTAGCACCTGCAGTTTGTTGTGCTAGATCACACCGGTGTATATTGGAGCTTGATGTGCACAGAATTGGCTGCAATATTTCCAACATTGCAATAGTGATGCATTTAAAAATAGTTCCTTGGCTGGAAAACAAACTCAGGTTCTGAAGGTAATGTGAATCTTGCTAAATATTTTGTGAATATTTCTTCCACAGCAAATTATTTCTGGACCTGTTCCTATTTTCACTTTTCCAATTTCACTGCTAAAGAATTTTGTGTTCTGCAGGCAATCTCCCCAAAGAATAATCTTATGCTATTAATAAATAGAATAGAATTTGATATATGCCATTGCCGTATTGCCAAATTTAAAGCATGGGTGAACTTAATGGAAGCTTCCATAATATGGAAGGATAAGAAAAACATACCAAATGGATGAGCTAAATGTTCATTTGGATAATGTAATATTATTCATATGCTTGAGGTTGTTGGAAGTCATTCATCTCAGCCCCAGGATATCACAGCAGGAGATCCTCAAGGTAATGTGTTAGTCAGGAGTATGTAATTTTCATTTGTACCGACAGCGGCAGAACAAAATTCTTACTTGCCCATCTTCCTAGGCCCATCTTCAGGCGATCAAAAGAGACCTTCCTTCCATCATGAGATCAAAAGTGGAGATTTTTGCTGATGATTGCACAATGTTCACCCGAAAAAATATTCAGGCGTGGGCTGATAAGCAGCAAGTCCTGCCACACAAGTGCCAGACAAGAATGAGCCTATGCATTCAATGGCATCGCCAATGTTGAGTTGCACATCCTATATATTCCGGAGATGAATGAATAGGTTTATTGGCCAAATATTCACATACAAGGAATTTGCCTTGGTGCTCCACCCACAAGTGACAACATGACATACAGTGACAGTTACGAATGACACATAAAACACTAAACATTAATAATACAATAATTAATAATTAATAATAAAAACATTCATAATTAATAATAAAACACCATTGATCAAACATGTGAACCAAACAAAATACCAGAGCAAAGGGAGGCTACAGATTTTGGCTATTGACTACTACTCGTGGAAAAAAAGCTGTTTTTATGTCTGGCTGTGGCAGCTTTGACAGTCCGGAGTCGCCTTCCAGAGGGAAGTGATTGAAAGAGTTTGTGGCCCGGGTGAGATAGATACAAAATGCTGGAGTAACTCAGCAGGTCAGGCAGCATCTCTGGAGAAAACTAATAGGTTACATTTCGAGTCAAAATCCTTCTTCAGACTATATTCTGGGGTCACCTCTGGACCAGCCACATAAATAACATGGTTGCAAGAGCAGTCTGAGCCTGGGTATCCTGCAGTGAGTGACTAACCTCCTGACCCACCAGAGCCTTTCCACCATCTACAAGTCATGAAGGAACTCTCTCTGGTTGTCAGGATGACTTTATCTCCATCTCCAACTTTTTCTTATCGTGAAAATATCCAATACTTGAGAGCATAGCTATAAGGCGAGAGGAGGAAAGTGTAAGTGAGGTGCGCAGAGCAATTATTTTACGCAGAGTCTACTGGAGTGGAACGCATTGCCAGGGGTGTTGGTGGAGGCAAATATGATAGTGGCTTTTAAGAGGGTTTTAGACTGGCACACTGAAGTGTAAGGAATAGAGGGATATGGATCATGCAGAGGCAGATGAGATCAGTTTAACTTGGCATCATGTTCAGCATAAACATTGTGGGCCGAAGGGCCTGCTCCTGTGCTATACTGTTCTATGTTCTGTGCTCTCCAGGGCAATTAGGGATGAGCCTTGCCGGCGACTTCAGAATCTTATTTCTTTGGTGGGTGCAGGTAAGGGATGGGGGGAGAAAAAAGTGGACGGCTGAAGCCTGCCTAACCAACCTGCCTGCTTCTGCACCCGAGGCTCCTTTTTGGGTCTTCTGATACTGTGCTGTTAAATTCTGTGCTCAGTGCATGGCCAAGGTATGCACAGCAAGGTCTTACCACAATATGGCCTGCTGGGACTAAAATACAGAGAAGGGATGTTGTTGGGCTAGGTAAGGTGTGCTCTGGGGGAGGGATCTAATTTGGGACCATCAGTGACCAAGTGCCCATAACCCTGTGTGGCCAAGGTTCTTGACCTCCAGTGCTGTCAGCGTGGCGTGGCGTGTGCACATTTCCCATTTGGCTGTGTGGTTTTTCCCCAGATGCTCTTGTTTTTTCCCACATTCCAAAGGTGTGAGGTCAGTGGGTTAACTGGCCGCTGTAAACTGTAGATGAATGGTGGAAACTCGGGGTGTGTGGGGGAGGGGAAGGGAAAGGGGATGGGAATAGGCGAGAATAAAATTGGGCTGTTGTAGGATGAATGTGAATGGTCAGCATGGACTTGTGTGTGCTGTAGAGCCTGTGGCCGTGCTCTCTTTTTTAATGACTCTACAGGGATACAAATCTGGTCGACTAAACACTGCCATTGGCAGGGTACACAAAAGGCTGGAGAAACTCAGCGGGTGCAGCAGCATCTAAGGAGCGAAGGAGATAGGCGACGTTTCGGGTCGAGACCCTTCTTCAGACTGGTCAGGGATCAGGGAAACGAGAGATTGCAACCATGATGTAAAAATCCCGGGTCCTTTCGACAAAAAAGGGCACATTTCCCTTAACCAGCATGCAAAAAATGCATCCAGAGCTGCCTTTATTCCGCAATGCATGGTGCGTGTCAGATGGATTCCCTGAAATGGGACTAAATGGACAAAGTGCTGGAGTAACTCAGCAGGCCAGGAAGCATCTCTTGAGATAAAGGATGTGACATTTCGGATTGGGAGGCTTCTTCAGACTGAAGTTAGAGGAGCGGGAACTGGAGGTAAGAAATGGCCAGAACAAAACAAGATCAGCAACAGATCAACCAAGGAAGGGTGGAGCCCATAATGACTCATTGTTGGCTGGGGGTGATAACGAAACGATGCAAGGATGCGAACAGTGGAACTAGTAGGACAATTAGGATGGGGGAGGGGGCAGAAGAGAGGGAACGCAGGGGTTACTTAAAATTAGTGAAATCAACGTTCATAATGCTGGGTTGTAAGCTGCCCAAGCAAATTATGAGGTGCTGTTCCTCCAATAAATCAGCATCTGCAGTTCCTTTCTACACATCCAGATTAAGAGGTGCCTGATATGGAAGTTCCTCTTGACACAACTAATTATTTGAACCAGAGCTTTGAGCAGATGCATCGGTAAAGGTTGCACAACTTGAGTTGGGCAGTGCCTTTTGAATTGTCACTTCCCTCGGTGAGAATTTCTTTCTAATTTTTGCCTTTGTTCAATACACCGTTTTAAAAAATTTTTTTTAAAAGATGTGAGGAACTGGAATCTCCCTCAGCAGGCTAGCGCGGGGGCTGTGAAACCAGAGGGATCACACTTCATGGGAGTGTGGGCGTGTGACTGTCAGCCAGAACTAGCGGACGCAAATGTGCAAATCCTGGGTTCGTAGCATTCCACTGACACCTGGACTCATTGTCGCATAGAGAAGGCGTACAGGCAAGCCAGCTGTTTGCAGGTGGGGGAAGCAGAGAGAAAATCTGCAAAGACATTCAGAACTAATTATAAAATCCTGTCCCACAGTTAAAATAAATCAAAGCAGCAGGGAGCAAATTTGCAGAGCTCATTATAAATCTGCTCTGCAGTGTGCCAAATCAGACAGTTTGCCTTAAATATATTTCAGCAGAATATTCTGAAAGAGTGTATTCACTGTTCCTGGGCAGCAGAGGGAGAGAAATAAAAATAAAAGCTTTGCAAAATGTAAAAACTGTAACAAAAAACAGGCATCAGTAAATCCCGCTGAAATCAAAATTGCCCCTTTGCAGAATCTGTGGAAATACTCGCTGGAAATGTTATTCTCAAAGTGGGAAAAATGAACAGTTCACGAAAAGCAGGTTGTTAATAGTGCTGTGAAGCATAGGTGTATTCACTGGGTGGTTCCCAACTATTCCAGTAGCCCTACACCCCCATCACCCCCCCCCCCCCCCCCCCCCCCCCCCCCCCCCCACTAACTTCCAGCAATCCATGCTTTAACTGCAGTGCGAAATACCTACCCAGTCTTGTGTCTGAAAATAAACAGCCGCACTACAGTTTCATAAGTTGCATTTGCTGACAGGCTGGTTTTACCCAAACGATACACCAACTACCTGTTCTAAATATAGCTTCGATACTTGGTTAGACCTCACTTGGAGACAGTACTCAGTTCCAGACTCCACATTATACGGTGCGCTGGAGGAACTACATAACAATTCTCAAAGGAAGGTGCGGTGTTGCAGTGGTTGGTGCTGCTGTCTCACACCTGTATGAGTCCAGGTTTGATTCTGGCCTCCGATGCTGTCTCTATGAGTTTCTCTGGGTACTCCAATTTCCTTCCCCATCCCTAAGATGTATGGATTGTTCGGTTAATTGTCTGCTGTGAATTGTCCCCAGTGTGTAGTTAATGGCAAGAGATTTAGGCAAATGGATAATAATGCAAGGAGAATAGGTTGCAGGCAGATAGATGGAGGATTGGGACCAATGCCGGCATCGACTCGATGGGTTGAATGGTCTTCTCCTGTGTCCTAAGGAAATATAAACATTGAGAATCAATCCTTCAGGAAAGAATGAACAGAATGGGACACCAGGAAAGGGAAACTGGGGACTGAACTGATCAAAGTACTAATTCTGTCTGTCAGATTGTGGACATGTGGGCAAGGTGGGGGAATGATAGAGTGGGCAAGGTGGGGGAATCTTAATCTAGAAGTCAAAATTAGAGGCAGTCATGAACAAATGAGGATTTTTTTTTTTTAATTTAAAGAATATGGGATTTGCTACAACAGTAAGGATACATAAAAGCATTTTTAAGTTCAGTTTAGTTTAGAGGAACAGCACGGAAGCAGTCGCTTCGGCCCATCGAGTCCGCACCGACCAGTGACGTTAACACTATCCTACAAATACTAGGGACAATTTACATTTATACCAAGCCAATTAAGCTACAAAACTGTACGTCTTTGGAGTGTGGGAGGAAACCGAAGATCTCGGAGAAAACCCACACGGTCACGGGGAGAAAGTACAAACTCCGTACAGACAGCACCTGTAGTCAGGATGTAACCAGGATCTCTGGCGCTGCAAGCGCTGTGAGGCAGCAACTCCACTGCTGCAATATGTGGCTGCCCATGTGGCAGTTCAGATTGAGTTTAGTTCATTGCCACGTGTACCGAGGTACAGTGAAAAGCTTTTGTTGCGTGCTAACCAGTCAAGGAAGTTTCAGGGAAGGGGAGGGGCGGAGAGAACAGAGGTAGTGACAGGGTGGAGACCAAGAGCGACTAATAGAGTCATAGAGTCAGGGAGTGGTACAGTGTGGACACAGGCCCTTCGGCCCAAATTGCCCACACCGGCCAACAATGTCCCAGCTGCATTATTCCCACTTACCTGCACTTGGTCCATTTCACTCCAAACCTGTCCTATCCATGTACCTGTCTAACTGTCTCTGAAACGATGGGATAGTCCCAACCTTAACTACCTCCGCTGGCAGCTTGTTCCATACACCCACCACCCTTTGTGTGAAAAAGTTATCCCTCAGATTAAATCTTTTCCCTTTCACCTTGAACCTATGTCCTCTAGTCCTCGATTCCCCTCCTCTGGGCAAGATATTCTGTGCACCTACCCGATCTATTCCTCTCATGTTTTTTTACACCTGTATAAGATCCCCCCTCATCCTCCTGCACTCCATGGAATTGAGACCCAGCCTACTAGTTCACACCCTATAGTTCACACCCTCCAGTCCTGGCAACATCCTCATGAATCTTTTCTGAACCCTTTCAAGATTGACAATATCTTTATAATAACATGGTGCCCAGAACTGAACACAATATTCTAAATGTGGTCTCTCCAACATCTTATACAACTGCAACATGACCTCCCAACTTCTATACTCAATACTCTGACTGATGAAGGCCAAAATGCCAAAAGCCTTTTTGACCACCTTATCTACCTGCTATTCGACCTTCAAGGAACCATGCACCTGTAGTCCTAGATCCCTCTGCTCTACAACAGTACCCATAAGCCTGCCATTTACTGTGTAGGTCCTGCCATTGTTCGACATCCCAAAATGCAACACCACACACTTCTCTGTGTTAAATTCCATCAACATTTCCTCTGCCCACCTGGCCAATCAATCCAGATCCTGCTGCGATCTTTCACAACCATCTTGTCACAATGTCTGGTGGGAGAGGGTGAAGATTGATTATCTTTCCACAGGTTTGAGGACTGACTTGAAACATATAATCTGCTTTTCTCTCCGCAGATCTTATGACAACAGTGAAGAAGGCCCTTCAGTCCATCGGGGTCTAGGCTGGATCCTTGCAGAGCAATCCCTTAACTCTCAATCTGAATCTTGTTATTTCCCTGTTTCACTGCAATTTATTCGCTCTTTGATTCTCTTTGCCATAACTCACACTAAGTGGTAAATTATAGCGGCCAATTAACCTGCCAGCATATCTTCGGCAGTTGGGAATAACCGATAGCACCTGGGGAAAACCATGTAGTCATGTGGACAATGTGTACACTTCACAGAGTCAGTGGCCAAGGAGGTCAGCATCGAAACTCGGATCCTGGAGTTCAGGGGAAAGCGGTACCATTGTCAATGCTGCTCGACCCGCTTAGAGTTTCTGGTGTTTTGCTTTATCTCATCAATTTGATTGAGATTTTTGAAGAGATGACCAAGAGGATTGATGAAGGCAAGCCATATATGTTTTTCACATGGACTTTTCCAAGGCCCTTGATAAAGTTCCACATGGTCGGCTAGTCTGGAAATTGGCTTGATGTGAGATGGTGGTAGTGGATGGTTGTTTTTCAGATTGGAGGTCTGTACCCAGCGGTGTACTACAATGATCGCTGTTAGGGCGCCTGTTGTTTGTCATTTATATTAACAATTTCGCTGAGAATGCAGGTGGCATTATTAGTAACTTTGTAGATGGCAGAAAAATTGAGGGTATGGTGGAGAGTGAAGAAGATTTTCTAACATTACAATAGGATTTAAATCAACTGGGACAGTAAGCCAAAGAATGGGAGATTGATTTTTAATCGGACAAGTGCAATGTGTTGCATTTTGGTAAGTTAACACAGGGCAAGACTGAAACTATAAACGGCAGGGCTTTGGAGAGAGTTTAGTTTAGTTTAGTTTTGTTTTGTTTAGTTTAATTTTAATTTATTTTAGAGATACAATGCGGAAACAGGCCCTTTGGCCCACCAAGTTCGCGCCGACCAGAGATCCCCATACACTAGCACTATCCTCCACTCTCTGCCACAGAGGGTAGTGGAGGCCAGTTCATTGGCTATATTTAAGAGGGAGTTAGATGTGGCCCTTGTGGCTAAGGGGATCAGAGGGTACGGAGAGAAGGCAGGTACGGGATACTGAGTTGGATGATCAGCCATGATCATATTGAATGGCGGTGCAGGCTCAAAGGGCCGAATGGCCTACTCCTGCACCTAATTTCTATGTTTCTATGTTTCTATCCTACACACTAGGGACAATTTACACTCTTTACCAAAGCCAATTAACCTGCAAACCTGTAGGTCTTTGGAGTGTGGGAGGAAACCGGAGCACCCGGGGAAAATCCACATGGTCACAGGGAGAATGTACAAACTCTGTACAGACAGCACCCATAGTCAGGATCAAACCCGGTTCTCTGGCGCTGTAAGGCATCATCACTACTGTTGCACCACCCCACCCCATGTAGAACAGAGAGAACTAAGGATACAAATACATAGTTCACTGAAAGTGGCAGCACAGAGAGACTGTGACAAAGAAGGTTTTGGCATGCTTGCCTTAATTATGAGGATATTGAGTGCAGGAGTTGGGATGTCATGTTACATATAACGTTGGAGTATTGTATATAGTTTTGCTCAACTTGCTATAGGAAAAATATAATTTAGCTGGTATGCCTACAGAACATGTTTTTAAGGATGCCAGCGGGATGCTAGCGTTTGAGATTTAAGGAGAGACCAAATAGACTTGGATTGTTTTTTACCTGAGCATATGTTCCTGATGGGTGACCTTGCGGAGATATAAAACATAGTGAGGGACATAGATAACTTTTTACCAGCATAGGGGGGTCTATAACTGGGATAGGGGAGTCTATAGGGTGGTGAGCTCATGGAATTATTTGCCACAGAAGGCAGTGGAGGCTGTCAGTGGATATTTTTAAGGCAGAGATAGATAGATTCTTGGTTGGGACAGGTGTCAGACGTTATGGGGAAATGGCAGGAGAATGTGGTTAGGAGAGATAGATCAGCCATGATTGAATGGGCTGAATGGCTCAGAGATCTGGGAGTACAGGTACATGGTCCCCTGTCCAGGTGGACAGGGTAGAAAATAAGACTTCTAGCACGCTTTCTGACATTGGGAAGGATATTGATTACAAATTATGGGACATCATGATGCATCTGCATGTCGTTGGTGACGCAACACTTGGAGGACTGTGTACAGATCTGATTTCCCAGCTGTAGGAATGATAGTATTATATTGGAAAGAATGAAGAAAATATTAACCAGGATGTTACCTGGGCTTGAATTTTCGGAATAGGTTGGATAGGCTGGGACTTTTTCTTTGGAGTGTCGAAGGTGAGGGGTAACCTTATTGAAGTGGCAAAATCATTAGGAGCAGGGATAAATTGAATGCTCACAGTCTTTTTCACAGAGCAGTGGATTCTAAAAGTAGTTGGCATAAGCTTCAGGTTAGAGGGGAGAGATGTAAGAAGGTCTTCAGGGGCACCTTTTTGCACAGAGGGTAGCCCGTATTTCGTAAGAACTGTCAGAGAAGCTATAGAAGTGGATACAACAGAGACACAAGAAACTGCAAATGCTGGAACCTTGAGCAAAACACAAAGTGCTGGAGGAACTCAATGAGTCAGGCAGCATTTGTGGAGAAGATGGATAGATGACATTTCAGGTTGGCACCCTTCTTCAGAGAGGATACGATTTTGATTCGCAAACGACATTTGGCGAGATATATGGATGGGAATGATTTGGAGGGCTACAGGCCAAATGCAAGCAAATGGGTCTAACTCAGAA
This sequence comes from Okamejei kenojei, assembly GCA_035221665.1. NCBI lineage: Eukaryota > Metazoa > Chordata > Chondrichthyes > Rajiformes > Rajidae > Okamejei > Okamejei kenojei. The sequence continues at coordinate 24,045,919 of CM069138.1, forward strand.
TATCTAAGTTAGTGGCATGGACAGCTGCAAGAATGACTCAAAGATAATAAATCCATTAAACTTTCTCTTTATCTGCGGTTATCTCTGAGTATAACAGGATCGTAATCAATTGGGCCAATGGATCAAGGAATGGCAAAGGTGCATTTTAATTCATATCAATGTGAGGCACGGCATTTTAGTAGGGCAACCAGTGCAGGATTTACACTGTAAATGGTAGAGCCTGAGGAGTATTGTACAATAGAGAAACCTAGGGTTCCATTTTTTAGTTCAGTTTAGTTTATTGTCACGTGTACCGAGGTAATACAATACATGATTACAACTTAGTCATCCACGGTGTACAGATATATGATAAAGGGAATCATGTGAATAAAGTTTAGTGCGAGATAAAGTCCAGTAAAGTCCGATCAAAGATCCCAAATGGTGCAGATACTTCCATGAAGGTGAAGACACAAGTGGACAAGGTGATGAAGAAGACATTTCAAATGCTTGCTTTCATTGCTCAGAGTACAGGAATCCAGGCGTTATGTTATAGCTGTACAATATGTTGGTAGGCCTACTTTTGGAGTACGTTTTGGAGTTCTGGTCACTGTCCCACAGAAAGGATGTCATTGAAATGGAAAGGGTGCAAAACAGATTTACGAGGATATTACCGAATCTGAAGGGTTTGTGTTACTAGGAGAAGCTGGATAGGCTAGTTTTCTTTCCTGCAGCGTAGGAAGCTAAGGGACAACCTTCTTAAGGTTTATAAAATCATGAGGGGCATAGATAACAGTCTGTGGCAGGGGGATCAAAGACTAGAAGGCATATTAGTGTGATTGGAACGATTTAACAGGGACACAAATCACTACCTTTTCACATAGAGGATGATGCGTACTGGAATAATCTGCCAGAGACGGGTATAATTATGACATTTAAAAGACACTTAAGCAGATACATAAGCAGAAGAGGTTTGGAAGGATATGGGCTAAGTGTAGGCATGTAGAACTAACTCGGTTAAGCAACTTTATCAGCAAAGACAAATTGGGCAGAAGGACTTGGCTCCATGCCAAATAGCTCCATGACTATATGACCCCATGACCTTTTTTTATTACATTTGTCCCATTTAGCAATTGACACACATTCGCCTTAACATTGGCACCAGTCTCCACTCATGTGAAGACAGCCACAAAATATTAATTTATACAAATCCTCTGCCTCCACACACGTTACCTTTTTGACCCTGACTTTTCTTAGTTAAAATGTTGATCTTCAAAATCATTTTTGGATTTTCTTTTATATATTTTTCCATATCATCTTATGTTTCTGCACTTCCATTTATAATTTCATCCCTCAGCCTTCTAAAGAAAGTAAAAACATAAGAAGCCATTGAGACCCTCATTCCTAACGTGCCATCACTGAGGTCTTAGTTGGTTTATTCTTGTTGCAAGTACTGAGATACAGTGAAAAACTTTGTTTGCTATCCAGGCAATTGCTACCATGGATGAGTACATAAGGTAAAGCAAAAGAGAAAAGTGAAGAGTCTAGTGTTACAGCTGCAGAGAAGGTGCAGGCAAAAAGGTGTAAAGGCTGCACTGAGGTAGATTGGGAAATCAGGAATTTATCCTTGGCATGCGAAAGATCCATTCAGATTCTGATAACAGCAGGAAGGAAGCTGTTCTTGAATCTGGTGGTACGTGTTTTCAAGCTTTTGTGTCTTCTGCCCAACAGGAGAAGGGAGAAGAGAAAATGACCAAGGTTAGTGGTCTCCGACTGATGGCTGCCTTCCAGAGGCAGTGTGAAGTGTAGACAGTCGAGGGGGGGTGGGTGAGGGGGGTCGGGTCAAGTCTGGTTTGCATGATGGACTTGGCTTGGGCTTTGTGTCAGCTCCAGTGGCCCAGGTTCAATCCTGACCTCCAGTGTTGTCCGTGTGGAATTCACACATTCTCTCTGTGTGATCATGTGGGATCCATCCAGGTGCTCCAGTTTTGTCCCACCTGCCAAAAATGTACTGGTTGAGAGTTCAATAGACCACTGTAAATTTCCTTTCATGTGTAAGTGAATGGTAGAATCTGGGGCTGAGGGGGTGGTGGAGGCAGAGATTCACAATGTTTAAGTATCCAGATGAAGTACTGAATCACTGAGCATGGAATGCTGTGGATCAAATAGGATTAGTACAGACATGTTATAGACGGTTGACATGGACAAGAAGGGCCAAAAGGCCTGTGTCAGTATTGAATTACTTTATGATTAGATATTACTCCAGATTCCTATCAGTTCCTGCTGTGGGGTTGACTCCACTTTATCAACTTGATGTTTCAACTCGTGGAAGAGTCTAGGACCAGAGAGCACAGCCTCAGAATAAAAGGACATACCTTTAGAAAGGAGATGAAGAGGAATTTCTTTAGTCCAGAGAGTGGTGAATCTGTGGAATTCATTGCCAAAGATGGCTGTGGGAAGCCAAGTCATTGGGTATTTTTAAAGCAGAGATTGCTAGATTTTTGATTAGTAAGGGTGTCAAACACGGGTCGGCCTTAAGCCAATTGGGCCGATTGCTCGCATTTGGGCCCCGCGAGTAAGGGGGCCCCACGCCAGAGTAATCTACTCTTGGCTCAAGTAGATCTACCCTGGGTGGAGGTGGGAGAGGGGAGGAGAGAGAGTAGTGGGTGGAGGGGGAAGAAAGGGGTAGACGGGGAGGGGGGTGTGAGGGGGAATGGAGAAGGCGGAGAGGGGGAGAGGGGGAGAGGGGAGAGGGGGAGAGGGGGAGAGGGGGAGAGGGGGAGGTGGGTCGTTCGCTCCCGCCCCTCCAGTCGCCGTGATCCACACACACAGCCCCAGCTCCACCCCTCTCTCTCCCCGGGGAGACACAGTGAACAATACACGGAGGGCCGGGCCGGGGGTTGGAGCAACGTTTACAAACCTCGGCCTCAACTCACACGCGTCCGCCCGGATCCCGGCATCCGCTCCCACTGCCGACCCTCTCCCTCCCTTCTCTCCTTCCCATCTTCCCTCCCTTCCTTCTCTCCTACCCTCCATCCTTCCTCTCTATTTTTCCTTCTCTCATTCACTCCATCCCTTCTTTCTCTCCTTCCCTCCCTTCTCTACTTCCCTCCTACCCTTCTGTCCTTCCTCCCTCCCTCCCTCCCCTCCCTCCCGTCTCTTCTTCCCTCCCACACACACACACACACGTAACGCACAGACAACTAATACACACACAAATTTTACTTCGGAGTCACGTGAGTGACTACGTGAAGAGCCCGCCTCACGCTGGCAAACGGCATTACGTCGACGCTGACGGCGGAAGGAGGAGCTGCAGTAAGGAGCAGCTCCTCGCAGCGGTCGGAACGGCCCCGCAGGTAAGTGCAGCAAAGTCGGGATGTTTTTTAACGTACGCTGGGTGGGTCCAGCAAGCGAAAGTAAAAGTAAAAATTCAGAGTCGCGTAACGTGCTGATTTAGCACTGATAATAAAGAAAATGGAGAAATCGGCAAAGAAAAATTTGCGGGTAAAAAGATCTTCCCGGGGTGAAAATAAAAATACGGGACAAGAAGCTAGTGCGGATCCGGTTCCGATACCGGTGGCCGCTGATATACCCGATAGCGAGTTTCTAGATTCTCCAGCAATAATAACCACGGAGGGAAATGCTCCTAAAAAATGTAAAAAGAAATCTGAGAGGCCCGTGGTTTCTGATGACTCTGATACTGAAAGTCCTCCAGATAATAAAACTATGTGGTTAAAAATGGAGCATATGGAGAAAGTTCTCCAAAAAATCATGAGACAAGGGTCACAGTACCCAGAAGGATCCCAAAAAAGCCCTGAGGGGTTTGATTATTCTGAATATGGCTGTGGGCCAAGTTGGGAGTTTGAAACTCCGGACCCAGGATTTGGGCTGGAAGAAGTCTCATGGGGTGAAATCCCAATTGATTTAGGGCTGCAGAAGGCAGACCCTGCTGGTGGTGATTTGGATTTTGAATGCACACCACAAAGTAAAAAGAAAAGGCCAAATGTGCCTGGGATAGCAAAATAATTTGCTATACCTGAAGGAAGTGGTGAGGCTATGGAAGAAAACCTAGCTGCCAGTATTAATTATATGGTATCTCACCAACTTCAAGATTCTGTGATGATTGAAACATCAGAATTATATAAAACACCAGGAAATTGTGCCTCATTGGAAGTGCCTACGGTTAATCCGTTGATATGGACATCCATGACTCCAAGTATGAGAGCTCAAGAAGTGAGATTTAAAAAAAAAAAAAAAAAAAAAAATCCTCAAACTAATTTCTGCTGCCGTTACGGCCTATGGGAGACAAATGGAGAGATTGGAGATGGATAAGATTCAAAAAGATACTTTGGGCTTATTGTGCAATTCTTTCTATGAAATTAACTGTATGAGGAAAATGGCGATTCGGCCCATATTTCACCCTAGGTTTGCAAGCCTGTGTCGAGCAAGTGGCGTTCAAGCTCCTGGGTATCTGTTTGGAGAAAATCTGCCTAAACAACTGAAAGAGTTGGATGAAGAAGCTAAATATTTTAGCAGTGTGAAACCTTTCGTCTTTGGACAAAAAAGATATTTTTCGCCCCAAAGGGGTTTTGACTTTGGAAATAGAGGCAGAAATTTGTCAAGGAAGTATTATCGTCCTGCACAGCCCAATGCTTACCCGTATTCAGGGAGAAGGAGACCACCACGCTCATATGGAGAGGTATTAAAGACTTGTTTTATCCTTAAAGAAACTGCGGATAAATCTCCAGTTGGAGGGAGATTACAAAAGTTTTATAAAAACTGGCTTACTATTACTTCTGATCGATTTATATTACAAGCAGTTTCAGGAGCTACTATTACATTTAAAGAAGGGGTTAATCCGCCTGTACAGAATAAACCTGCTTATGCTTTCGTGTTTACTGCTATTGATAAAGCAGAGATTAATGTGGAAATTGACAAATTATCTGAAAAAGGGGTAATTGAAAAAACTTATGAACACGAGCATCAATTTGTCTCTAATATTTTTCAGAGAAATAAAAAAGATGGTGGTTGCAGAATTATTCTGGACCTTACAGATCTAAATAAGTTTGTAGAATACAAACATTTTAAAATGGAAACATTTAATACTGCAAGATATTTAATTTCAGCAGGTTGTTATATGGCTAAGATTGATTTAAAAGACGCTTATTATTATGTACCTATACATCAGTTTTTCCGGAGGTACTTAAAATTTAATTGGCTGGGACAATTATGGCAGTTTAAAGCTTTGCCAAATGGACTGAGTTCAGCTCCCAGGCTCTTTACGAAACTGTTGAAACCAGTTTTAGCCCAATTAAGAGCACAAAAAACACATCGTTATGGCTTATCTCGATGACATTCTAATCATTAATGATAATCAAGAGTCAGGTGAGAACTCAGTTTCAGTTACTAAAGCTTTGTTTTAAAAGCTAGGGTTCTTGATTCATCCAATTAAATCCCAGCTGCAGCCAGCACAATCAATTAACTTTTTGGGGTTTGTAATTAACTCAGTGACTATGTTAATAACTTTACCAACAGATAAAGTTGATGATATTTTGGTAACTTGTAATAATCTCATTCACAAACCTTATCCTTCCATCCGAGAAGTAGCGAAAACCATTGGAAAACTAGTAGCAGCATTTCCTGCAGTAGAATTTGGTCCATTACATTATCAAAATCTTCAAAGGGACAAAATAAGAGCTCTCAAAGAGAAGGCAGGCCACTTTGATAGGCCTATGCAATTAACAAAAGAAGCTGTGTTGGAATTACAATGGTGGGTTAAAAATGTCCCACAAGCTGCTAAAAACATTCTGATTAAACAGCCAGAAATGGTTTTACAAACTGATGCTAGTGCTCTCGGATGGGGGGCAACAGATTCATCCTCTAGTTGTGGAGGTAGATGGAAAGTTCAAGAAGAAACGTTTCTTCAAACTTATGGTATTAACTATTTAGAGTTATTGGGTGCTTTCTATGGACTAAAAGCATATTGTTGTTCAAAAAAAGGTCTACATGTATTAATACAGTTAGACAATAAAACGGCTGTTGCATATATTAATCACATGGGGGGAGTTAAATCAGTATCATGTGATTGTCTGGTCAATGAAATATGGCAATGGTGTATTGACCGCCAAATTTGGAAAGATAACACAGAATGGATGCTTAATCCAGCAATATTTAAGAATATTGTAACCCAATTTGGTTTACCAGAAATTGATCTGTTTGCTTCAAGGCTTAATCATCAATTGCCTAAATATGTGTCTTGGGAACACGATCCAGATGCAGTAGCAGTAGATGCTTTTTCATTGATGCTTTTCCACCATTTGCTTTGATTCAGAAATGTCTGAAGAAAATAGAACAAGATTCTGCCACTGGATTGTTGGTATTTCCAAATTGGCCAACACAACCTTGGTTCCCATTAATGCTGAATATGATTAAAGAACCATATATGTCAATTCCTAACTGTAGTGATATTTTGATTAATCCAGTAACTAAAGATATTTATCCATTATATGCATATATGAATTTATTAATCTGCAGGTTTTGACCAGACCACTACAGGAGCTGGGATTGTCGGACAAAACTATGGAAGTTATAGTCGCATCATGGCGAGATAGCACACAAAAACAATATATGACACATATAAAGAAATGGGAAGAATTTTGCACACAGTCAAATATTTCTTATGATACTGTGAATATTGCAAATGTTTTGGAGTTCCTTGCCAAATTGCATTTTGAGCAACATTTAAGTTACAGTGCCATTAACATTGCACGCAGTGCCTTATCATCTTATTTAGGACTAATGTCTGACCAGAAATCAATTGGATCACATCCATTAATATCTAGATTCATGAAAGGAATCTTTAACATCAATCCACCCAAACCAAGGTACACAGAGATTTGGGATGTGAGCATTGTACTTACCTTACTTAGGCAATGGACTCCAATTGAAGGATTGTCATTGGAAAGATTAACATTGAAATTAATAATGTTAATGTCATTGGTTTCAGCTCAAAGAGTGCAAACTTTACAAATGTTGCGTTTAGACTGTATGCATGTGACTACAGATAACATTGTGTTCTATGTTTACGATCTGATCAAACAAAGCAGACCAGGGAGATCTGGAGCTAAGGTAACCTTTCAAGCTTATCCTATTGATCCTACTTTGTGTGTGGTTAAACATTTGAATCAATATGTTAAAGTTACTGAAACTCTTCGAGGAAATGAAAAAACGTTAATGATTACGCATAAAAAGCCACACACAAAAGCTTCAGTTCAAACTATCTCAAAATGGTTGAAACAGGTGTTGCTTTTAGCAGGAGTAGACACTGATGTGTTCAAATCTCACTCCACCAGGGCTGCAGCTACGTCCGCGGCGAAGGTGCGGGACGTACCACTCGAGCATATTTTAAAAATCGCAGGGTGGAGTAAAGAAGAAACTTTTTCAAAGTTCTACAATAAACCTGTTCACACCATGACAAGCTTTGGCCACGCGGTGTTGGGATCAATATAGTCACCTGCTTTGTATACTATTGATTACTATAACCAGTTATGTAGTCACTTATATCTTTTATCACTTGTAATTATTCCCTCGGATATAAGGAGGGTTATTATATGTTCTTTAAACCATTAAAAAGTTAATTATGGAAAGAACTAATATTAGTCTGGTTTCTCATGTATGTATTTACTTAGCCGGACTGTCGTACTGATTAATTCTACGACATAAAAAACACAGAAAGCTTTAAAATCTTCACGTAGTCACTCACGTGACTCCGAAGTAAAATAGTAAGATTAAACGAGAACTTACCAGTTCGAAGTTTGATCGTTATTTTATGAGGAGTTACGATGAGGGATTACGTGCCCTCCACTCCCACCCTCATAAAATAAATGATCATCTGGTAGTTCTAAGTCTATTATGAGCCTTACTATGTTACTTCGGCTATTTGGTGTTCTGTGTTTTTCATGCCGCTGCTTTGAAGTATGCCGTTTGCCAGCGTGAGGCGGGCTCTTCACGTAATCCCTCATCGTAACTCCTCATAAAATAACGATCAAACTTCGAAACTGGTAAGTTCTCGTTTAATCTTACTATTAAACACACACACGCACACACAACCAAGTTAGGATGGGGTAGAAGCCCAAAGGTTGGGATGGGGCTGAAGCCCACAATTTAATGCCTGGACTTGTTTTTCACCAATGGTTATTGGTTTTCCTGGATCTATTTAATTAAATTACTTATTTTTTTCATTTCACAGTCACTAAAATAAGTGGTATTGTAACTATATACTTTTCAGAGGTTTTGTTTGTTACTTGTAGGCTTACATGTATGCAATTTTACTTCGGAGTCATGTGAGTGATTCCGTGAAGAAGAACCCCGCCCGTCCGCATGCGTGTCATTACGTCTGACGCATGGCGCAGCGACCGGTTGGGAGGAGCATCGCTCCTCCAGCGGTAAGTTTTAAAAATCCTCAGATAAGTGTAAAACTTAGTCGGAGGTCGTTTTCTGCGCTTGATAAATTCTTGTTTTCAGGAGCAAGTCCAAGTATGGAGACAACGTTGAGGATGAAGTCAAGGCGAGCCACCGGGAGAGTACTTATGGAAGACCGCGGAGGTGTGGGTAGCGGGCGGCCGCCTAGCTCACCTACAGAGTCGCTACCGGTACGTCCAGCGACTGCAGACTTGGTGCCTGAAAGCACCGTGGCTGCTCCATTGGGGCGGAAAGCCACCAAAAAAAAAGTCTGCTCGGCCCGTGGACTCTGACGAGTCGGGCCGGGAGGGTTCCCCTCCTGGAATGGATAACGTCTTGGGACGGTTATCCAGAATGGAGATCCTAACGGAGAGGATGTTCCATCTAGACGCACTCCAACAGGAGGAGTTGTATCAGCGCCGGCCTCTTGGAGAGCCCGCGCCAGCAGCACCTGGAACAGGGCTGCTTAATGTCTCCCTCTTGGAGGAGGAGAGTGTGCGTCAGTGTTATTCTGACGCCGAGTCTGAGGGTATAGCCAAGGGATGAAGGGCACGAGTCAGAGGTACCTTCTCTGGCAGCAAGATTTGCCATCCCAACAGACTCAGGAGAACTGCTGGGTGAAGAGTTGGCTGCAAGTATTAACTATCTGGCTTCACACCAGCTTCAAGAGCTCACTATCGATGAAACAGCCAAAAAGTATGAGACACCGGCGAATTGTGTCCTACTCAAAGTGCCAGCTGTGAACCATGCCATATGGGATCATATGGGCACAGGCATAAGAGCTCAGGAAATGAGGCTTCAGAGAGAGCTAAAGCTCCTCACCTCGGGCATTACAGCGTTGGCCAGGTCGGTGGATGGAGGGCCCCTGTCTGATATACAGCAGGATGCCCTGGCCCTCATGTGTAATGCACACTTCGAGATAAACTGTCTGAGGAAAAGTGCCATCCGCCCCACCATCAACCCGAAGCTCACCGTTCTGTGCAAACCTAATAATATTCAGCCACCAAATCTGCTGTTTGGTGAAGACCTTGCAAAAAGAGTCAAGGAACTGGACGATGAGGCAAAGACGGTCGGATTTATTAAAGTACCGTTGAGTACCAGAGCGCTGCGGCGGCAGTATCCCTTTAAACAATTTGCTGAAACCGGGACAGGTCAAGGACCAAGTCGGCCATTCACCAATATACGCAGCTGGCGCATGCCGACAGGGGCACGGGCGAACATGCCTTTTCCCAGAAACAGGGGGCAGAAAAACCCACTGGTAACCATGGAGGTAGGCGGGTTTGGTTTTTGTAGGAACATATTAAGTGGGAATCACTTACAAGTTGGAGGAAGATTACACGTGTTTCTGAAGGAATGCTATGGGATAACATCAGATTTGTTTATACTGCGTAGTATGCTAGGGTTTCGGATTGAATTCCTTCCCAATTTGTGTCCTCCCATACAGCATTCCCCAAGTCAGACACAAAAAGAGAATTTAGAGGTACAAGCTGAAATAAAAAAATTATATAGAAAAGGGGTAATTGAGAAGACACATTATCATTCTCACAAATTCATGTCTAATATTTTACCTAGACCAAAGAAGGATGGGGGATGTTGAATCATCCTTGAGCTGACGAGCCTTACTGAGTAATGTGCAGTAAAAACATTTCAAAATGGAAACATTTGTTACTGCCAAATAACTGATTTCCAGAGGATGTTACATGGCATGTATAGATTTTAAAGATGCATATTACTCAGTGCCTGTTCATAGGGATCATCGGAGACATTTGAAATTTAGCTGGATGAGGCAATTATGGCAATTTAAAGCACTGCCTAATGGGTTAACCTCGGCACCTAGATTATTTACAAAATAGTTAAAACCAGTATTGGGGCTACTCCAGGCTCAGGGCCATATTGTAATGGCTTACTTGGATGATATATTGATAATAGGAATGACCTGGGAAACAGCTGAATTATCAGTTTCAGTTAAACTCATGTTTGAGAGATTGGGGTTCCTCATTCATCCACTTAAATCCAAATTGATACCAGTTAGAGTGATTGATTATTTGGGATTCACTATTAACTCAACTCACATGCTAGTGACTTTGCCCAGGGGCAAGAGATTCAATTTAATTGAAGGCTGTAACAAGCTCATGGAGGAGCAACAACTTTCAAATTAGACAGGTGGCCAGCCCGGTTGGCAAATTAGTGGCTGCCTTTCCAGCTGCACAGTATGGACCTTTGCATTACCAACATTTACAATGTGCAAAGGAACAGGCACTCAGAATACATGCAGGTCATTTCGACAGGCCCATGCAATTACCAGCTGAAGCCATTGCTGAATTGCACTGGTGGATAATGAACATCTCAAATTGTTCCAGCAAAATTCTGGCTGAGGAACCCTCAGTTGTTTTACAGACTGATGTTAGTGCCTTAGGTTATGGTGCTACGGATACCATCTCTAGCTGTGGTGGCATATGCATGAGGCATTTATTCTTCACTCACATGGAATTAATGATTTAGAGCTACTGGGAACATTTTATGGGCTTAAAGCTTATTGTACTACTATGAGTCACTTACATGTTCAACTTTAGATTGACAACACTACGGCAGTGACATATGTTAATCACATGGGTGGAATCAAGTCAGAATCTTGAGATAGATTGGCTAATCTTATTTGGCACTGGTGTATTACAAGAAATATTTGGGTTTCAGCTATCTACCTACCAGGTAGACTCAACATGGTGGCAGACACCAGGTCATGCAAATTCAATGACAACACAGAATGGATGTTGAATCATGAAGTATTTAATGATATTGTTGTTTGGTATGGGATGCCAGATATTGATTTGTTTGCATGCAGAATCAATCACCAGTTACCTAAAAATGTTTCATGGGAACCAGACCCAGGGGCAGTAGCAGTGGATGCATTCTCGCTACATTGGGGTGGAATGTTTTTATATGCATTTCCTCAGTTTTGCCTCATCAGTCGGTGCTTGCTCGAGATCAAGCAGGACTCCGCTTCAGGAGTGTAGGTGGTACCCGACTGGCCTACTCAGCCATGGTTCCCTCTCGTTTTGGAGATAACAACTCAGCCTATTATGGGTGTTCCAAAACGCAATGACCTACTGGTGCACCCTGTAACTGGGGATTTACATCCATTACATGATCGCATTGATCTATTAATTTGCAGATTCTGAGGAGGCCATACCTGGGACTTGTACTATCCGGTCATACCGTGGATGTGATTGCTGCAGCCTGGAGGGATAGTACCAAAAAACAGTATACCTCTCATGCCAGGAAATGGGAGATGTTCTGTTCACGGGGGAACATTGCTTATCACACAGCATGCATCTCAGATGTGCTAGAAATTCTGTTAACATTATATTTTGATGAAGGGTTGAGCTATAGTGCCATCAATAGTACCAGGAGTGCCCTGTCATACTTATGGCTGGGGTTGGAACAACATTCTGTTGGATCTCACCCTTTAATATCCCGGTTTATGAGGGGTATTTTTAATTCCAATCCCCCCAGACCCAGGGACTCAGAAATCTGGGATGTGAGCGTGGTGTTCACGCTGCTTCGCCAGTGGGGTCCAGCCACATCCCTGTCTTTGCCCAAAATCATCCTTAAGATGGTCATGCTCATGATGCTGGTTTCAGCGCAACGGGTCCAGACGTTGCAGAAGCTGCGACTGGACAGGATGGTATCATCTGGTAATAACATTACGTTTTACCTTTATGATTGAATTAAACAGAACAGACCAGGGGTGTCAGGGTTCAAGGTTATAATTTCGGCATACCCCACGGATTTACCACTGTGTGTAGTGTCGCACTTGCAATATTATATTAAGGTCACCAAGAGCCTCAGAGGTTCGGAATCAGCATTACTTATTAGACACAAAAAAACGCATATGAAAGTGTTGGTTCAGACCAATTCAAGGTGGCTGAAACAGGTTCTCGTGTGTGCAGGAGCGGACACTGACCATTTTAAATCTCACTCCACCAGGGTGCATCAATGTCAGCAGCGAGGGCAATGGACACCCCTCTAGGCCATATCCTCACGGCCACAGGATGGTCAAAGGAACTAACTTTTCAAAGGTTCTATAACAAACTCATCCTGAGTCAATTGATGCAGTGAGACGCCTGGGTTCGTATCAACGGCATGAAATCACATAGCTTTGAAATCTTCACGGAATCACTCACGTGACTCCGAAGTAAAATAGTAAGATTAAACGAGAACATACCAGTTTGAAGTTTGATCTTTATTTTATGAGGCGTTATGATGAACGATTACGTGCCCACCGCTCCCAACCCTCATATCACAAAGATCATCTGGTAGTTCTAGGTTTATAATCTTACTATGTTACTTCAATTACTGTTATTCTGTGATTTCACACCGCTGCTTTGAAGATTGATGCACATGCGGACTGGCGGGATTCTTCTTCACGTAATCGCTCATCATAACTCCTCATAAAATAAAGATCAAACCTAACTGGTATGTTCTCATTTAATCTTACTATTTTATATTAAAATGTAGCTCAGATCTGTTTGGTCCATTAAGTCGCATGCACTTTTTAAGCGCACATTTTGATTACTTTCCATTCTACCATAGAGATATAAAGTCTATAATAGACTTTATTTATATTTCTATGAATCTACAGACCTTGGCTGGGAACCTGGGGCTCACCAACATTGTTCCCAATTCGGCCCCGCACCTCCTAAGGTCGGCCCTGGTGTCAAAGATTATGGGGAGAAGGCAGGAGAATAGGGTTGAGAGCGAATGATAGATCAGGCATGATTGAATGCCAGAGTAGATTGGATGGCTGGATGGCTTAATTCTGCTCCTATTATTTACAAAATTCTTAAGAAGAATGAGAAAAGATCTGGACAGATGTTCAACTTAAGGTTTTTTTTCAATGTTACGGTCAGTTCACAATTGGTTGACTATGATGGGATAAGAATATTAGTGGAGGTAAGAAGGTTAGGATTGTGAAAAGGGCCAGCTATCAACCTCATTATGAGCAAGAACAGGAAATCTGCTAGTGTGTACCTCTGGATTTCCAAGCAAGTATGAAGTATTACACAGGGTCACTGTTTAAGAATAACGGGTAGGCAATTTAGGGCTGAGATGAGCAACAACTTTTTCACCCAGGGAGTTGTGAATATGTGAAATTCTCTGGCACAGAAGACTGTGGAGGCCAGTTCACTGATGCATTCAAGAGTGAGTTAGATATACCTCTTCGGGCTAATGAAATCAAGGGACATGGGGAGAAAGCAGGAATGGGGTACTGATTTTGGATGATCAGCCATGATCATATTGAATGGCGGTGCAGGCTTGAAGGGGTGAATGGTCCACTCCTGCTCCTATTTTCTATGTTTCTATTGAAAAAGAAGTAAAGAAAATTCATTGACCCCCTTTGTGCAGGCCTTTGGCCTTAGTTTAGTGAATCATGGACAATAGTGGTGCCAGGCCAATGTCAACAAATCCAATCATGGCCACAAAGGTGGGCAGTTCCACAGCGTGATCGTTCAATAGACTATCACTTATCAACGCAAAATGTAATTGTTCATGCTTTAATGAGTTTCCATTACAGTACTGATTTGAGGATGGAACATTTGTACACCCAGACACGGATTTTCCTGCAAAAACCATGGACGACTGCAAGATGTAGATTGCATGGACAATCTATAAATATATACTAGACTAAGAACCCTTCACAACCCATTCCCGAACGCAATATTCCATCACTCACCTGTTCCCCCAATGCAACCCGTTCCCCCAAAGCAATATTCGACAACTCACCCATAGCCCCTAACTGTGCAGGCACGGCTCATTTCCCCTCATCCCCCAGCATTCCTCCCCCCCCCCCCTCTTCATGTGTGGGAGGAGAGGAGGGGAGGCGGGTGTGTGGTGGGAGGAGAGGAGGGGAGTGGGAATGTGTGTGGGCAGGGGGGAGGAGGTGGGTGGGGGGGGGGAGAGCGTGGGATGGGGGAGGGGGTGTGGGGGGGGGGGGGGGGTGGGAGGGTAGGTACCATTTTGCGCAAATAGAATGACAGCCAAACCGGAAGATAACAAGATCAGTTTTAGAGATAGATAGATAGATAGATAGATAGATAGATAGATAGATAGATAGATAGATAGATAGATAGATAGATAGATAGATAGATAGAGACAGACAGACAGACAGACAGACAGACAGACAGACAGACAGACAGACAGACAGACAGATAGATAGATTCCAAGAGAACGGGTCAGACTGGACTAATATTGGAGTATTGTGGCGTCAGCCTAAACACGGGCCACTTATACTCGAACCCTCGTCAGGAGATACGAGGGCGGGCACGTGACGCCACGGGCTAGAGGGAGTCTCCTGGTACTTAAGGTCTTTCACCTCGAGACCTAGGAAGTCAACAGGTAGCTGAGCCCGAGAGTACGACCTCGCTCAGCTACAGCAACATTGTAATATGGTTAGAGCACCAACTTAACGTGTCACCACTGAATAAACAACACTTTGAACCGGCCTGACGTCTCACCTTTATTCACCACATATGGTGCCGCGACAGTATCAAGATACAGCTTTTCTATCCCAGGAAATTAGAACCAGCAGATTGAGATTGCTGGAAAAGTAGTCATTGAGTTGCTATGTTATTGAGATGTTGTGAAAAAGAGATCCTGGATGGGATGCATGGAGAACATATGAGTAATATTAACATAACAGCCAGTGCAAGAAGTTTTGTTCGTTGTCTAAATATTTAGAGGGCACCGCACGATGGCAGCCTCGCCAACAGTCTGTCTATCTTTTCATATTTTTAAAATTATTTTTAGTATGTTTTAAAAGTTTGTGTTAATGTTCTCTGGTTTGTTTTATGTGGGGGGTGGGGGAGGGGTTCGGGGGAAGCTTTTTTTCGATCTCTTATCCTGCTGGAGATGCGATTGTTTTCCGGATCATATCTCCGGTCGCACTGCGGCCTAACATCACAGAGCTGCCGGCCTTGCTTGGGACAGCATTTGAGCCCCACCGCGGGGACGTGGACTTACTATCAGAGCCGATCCCTTGCCTGGGATCGACGCTCCAACTGCGGCTTGCGGATTTCGCCATCGAGGAGCTCATAGTCTCGGGTAAAGACCGATGTCGGGAAGCTTCAAAAGACGCAGAGGTTTCGTCCAGCCCCGATCCGGGGTCAGATCGCCCGGCGAGGGGGAGCTGAGATTCCCCCCCGATGCAGCAGCTTGATCACCCCAAAACGAGGGCCCAAACGGTCGGCTACAAGAGCCAATGGAAGGCTCAAGGCTCCCGACCACGGGAAAACAAATAAAATATGATTATGATTATATTATGATATTAACAAGGATTTGGAAGAAGTCTACTTTCTTTTTCTTCAGTATTGAGAGTGACTCGCATCTATCCAGGTTACATGGGTTCTGGGGAGAACAGTAACAAACCTACATGAGCCCCCCACGGCTCCTGACGGCCCTGTGATCTCAGTTTCTGAGATCAACGTCAGAGCACCCTGCAAAAGCATCTAGATCAGATGGTGTACCTGGCTGAGTACTAAAGATCTGTGCAAACCAACTGGCTGGGCTATTCAAGGGCATCATCAAACTCTTGCTTCTGTGGTCTGAGGTTCCCACCTGTTGCAAATAGGCAACTATCACACCTGTGACCAAGAAGGGCACGCTAACCTGCCTCAATGGCTACCACCCAGTTGCTCCCATCCACTGTCATGAAGTGCTTTGAGAGGTTGGCAATGACTCAGAAATAACAGATCTATTTTGATTTAGCTATTGCAGATGATTTGTTTATACACCTTTAATTGATAGTGACGATGTCCATGCTAACCACTCCCCCAACAGTTAGTATAATTGTAACCTACACACCCCTAGCTCTCTCTCTGGTGATCGTAACAGACCACGTACAGCTAGGGCTATACGATGTATGATTAATAAAGTAGTGAAGACCTTAAGGTGTCTGTGTACCTTCTCTACATGGCGTCAGAAGTGGGATAGTGCGGGCGCCTGATAGCCAAGTTCAGGTCCTTAGGGTTGATGCAGATCCGTATTTCGCTCTTATCTTTCTTTGCAGCGACAACCATAGTAGAAACCCACCGGGTGGAGGCCGTTACACAGGATGCCCGTGGCCACCATCTCGCGAAGAGCAGACTCGACCTTGCCCCTCATGGTGAAGGACACACGGTGCAGGGGACGGATGACTGGCGAGATGTCGGGATTGAGGGCAATCTTGTAGCTGCAGGGCTAATTCCCCAGCTTCGAGTCAAACCGGTCCGGGAATTCGGCCAGCGGGTTCAGGGGTGCCTCCACCAGGTGGACATCGCTGTGGAAGCTCACCAATCCGAGGTCCTGGCAGGCCTCCACGCCGAGCAGGGGGTCACATTTACCGTCTAGCAGGAAGAAAGAGAGGGGCCGAGAGGTCTTCAGCACCTTGCAGTGGAGAGTGGCCCTCCCCACAGGAACAAGTACACCACCCCTATAGGCATGCAAAACAGCAGTCTGTGGAAACGGGCTCATTATTTCTTATCTTCCTGAACAGGCTTGTTGACATAACATTAGCAGCAGCCCCCGTATCCACCTTAGCAGAGAAGGCCATACCATTCACCGTGACTCGGACGGTCGGGTCCGTTATCAGAGCAGCTGCACCTCGCAAGGAAAACACACTCAGTTCGCTCTGAGAAGAGTCAGAGTCCCGCCCTTACACACCCCTACACACCCCTAGCTCTCTCTCTGGTGATCGTGACAGACCACGTACAGCTAGGGCTATATGATGTATGATTAATAAAGTAGTGAAGACCTTAAGGTGTCTGTGTACCTTCTCTACAGCTATGACCACAACAGGCGGCACATTGGCGCAGCGGTAGAGTTGCTGCCTTACAGCACTTGCAGCGCCGGAGACCCGGGTTCGATCCTAACTACGGGTGCTGTCTGTTCTCCCCGTAACCTGCGTGGGTTTTCTCCGAGACCTTCGGTTTCCTCCCACATTCCAAAGATGTACATTGGCTTGGTAAATGTAAAAATTGTCCCTGGTGTGTGTGGGATAGTGTTAATATGCGGGGATCGATGGTCGGCTCGGACCCTGTGGACTGAAGGGACTGTTTCCATGCTGTATCTCTTAACTCGCCTAAACTAAACAGGTCAACAGCAGGTGGGATCTCACTGACTCTCCACTGAACTATGTGGATAACAGGAACACATGCACCAGACTACTGGTCAGAGACTACAGCTGGCCATTCAACACTATCATCCCCTCCAATTTCAGCACGTGCTGCTGCAGTCTGGAATGGGCCAGTCGGCAACATTCCCTGATGGATATCTCGCTGTGTTAGGAGGCCAACAAGTTTCAGGCAGGCCAAAGAGCATCTTTCACTGAGTTAACAATCTTCCACCAGCACAATGTCTCTGTCTCTGAACGTGTCCATGGGAACAGCCCCTAAATTCAGAGAGAGTCCTCTGAATTACAGAGCTGTTCAGGAAAAGCCACTTTCCTACAACTAACAGGTTCTTAAGCCAACCCGCATAATCATCATCCCATCTCGACACCACTTGCACCACCATGAACGTCCTGATGGTAGTGGGGAAACTGCTAGAGTCAGTTATTAAAGATGGGATAGCAGCACATTTGGAAAGTGGTGAAATCATTGGACAAAGTCAGCATGGATTTACGAAAAGGTAAATCATGTCTGACGAATCTTGTGGAATTTTTCGAAAATGTAACTAGTAGCGTGGAGAGGGGAGAACCAGTGGATGTGGTGTATCTGGACTTCCAGAAGGCTTTCGACAAGGTCCCACATAAGAGATTAGTATACAAACTTAAAGCATACGGCATTGGGGGTTCAGTATTGATGTGGATAGAGAACTGGCTGGCAAACCGGAAGCAAAGAGTAGGAGTAAACGGGTCCTTTTCACAATGGCAGGTAGTGACTAGTGGGGTACCGCAAGGCTCAGTGCTGGGACCCCAGCTATTTACAATATACATTAATGATCTGGATGAGGGAATTGAAGGCAATATCTCCAAGTTTGCGGATGACACTAAGCTGGGGGGCAGTGTTAGCTGTGAGGAGGATGCTAGGAGACTGCAAGGTGACTTGCATAGGCTGGGTGAGTGGGCAAATGTTTGACAGATGCAGTATAATGTGGATAAATGTGACTGCCTGACAGTCACTGCCTGCCATTGTGAGGTTATCCACTTTGGTGGCAAAAACAGGAAAGCAGACTATTATCTAAATGGTGGCCATGGTACACCAAAATTCTTAAGGGGTTGGACAGGCTAGATGCAGGAAGATTGTTCCCGATGTTGGGGAGGTCCAGGACAAGGGGTCACAGCTTAAGGATAAGGGGGAAATCAGAGAAGGGAAAGCAGAGAACGTTCGCCAGACTGATTCCTGGGATGTCAGGACTGTCTTATGAAGAAATACTGGATAGACTCGGTTTATACTCTCTAGAATTTAGGAGATTGAGAGGGGATCTTATAGAAACTTACAAAATTCTTAAGGGGTTGGACAGGCTAGATGCAGGAAGATTGTTCCCGAAGTTGGGGAAGTCCAGGACAAGGGGTCACAGCTTAAGGATAAGGGGGAAATCCTTTAAGACCGAGATGCGAAAGACTTTTTTCACACAGAGAATGGTGAGTCTCTGGAACTCTCTGCCACAGAGGGTAGTTGAGGCCAGTTCATTGACTATATTTAAGAGGGAGTTAGATGTGGCCCTTGTGGCTAAGGGGATCAGAGGGTATGGAGAGAAGGCAGGTATGGGATACTGAGTTGGATGATCAGCCATGATCATATTGAATGGCGGTGCAGGCTCGAAGGGCCGAATAGCCTACTCCTGCACCTAATTTCTATGTTTCTATGGACCAGCTGAGTTTTCTAATTGTCTTGTTTTTTATTGCAGTCCTTTTCTTTTTAACCTCTTGTAGAATTTTACATCATTTATTTATCATTTATCTTTTGGCTGTTTGCCTGTGATCCAACTGCAAGAAAGATTTTCAGTATATGTGTACCTCATTGTGCTGATGGCAATAAACTCAACTCGACAACTTGATTCATGCCTTCAGTAGTGTTTGTAGCTATCCTTAAACCAAGAATACTTGCCACACTTGTGGCTTCCTGTGGTGATATCCCATGTCCCCAACAGACTCTGCCCCTCATTGTCCCACAGTGGAAGGACCCGAGACTGTGATCCTCCCCTTCACAGCCTTGGCATTGGCTGCACCAATCCAGGAATGATCTGCCTGGATAGACATTTTTTCACCGTATCTCTAGACTATAAGAGGCATCAGAGATTATCAGAGTATCTTTCCAAGAGATGGTAATGTCAAATACTAGAGGGCATACCTTTGAGGTGAGAGGGGGGTAAGCTTAAAGGATATTTGTTAGGCAAGTTCTTAACGGCGAGTGGGTAAGTGCCAGGGAAACTGGTGGAACAAATATGATGGTAAAGTATAAAAGGCATTTGGACTGATACATGAATAGACTGAGGATGGAAAGATCGAGAACATTTGTAGGGATGAGTTAAAATTGGCATCGTGGTCAGCACAGACATTGTGGATGAAGACCTCATTCAGTGCAATACTGTGTTCTATTTCTATGTTCTATGATCCCCCATGCTGGCTCATCTAAACAATTCCTGCCTCCTCATCAATCCCTGCTGACAATAAAGTAACATGAGATAACAAATCTAATCCAAAGGTAAATATGTATTATCATTTACAGGTGTGACGTTCAGGAAGCTGGTAAGTTGCCAGAAACACGTGCTCTATTGCAGGTTGAATCTGCCATGCTGTGTATAACTGCAAGAGGTGTTTATACAACCCACAGAGTGCTGACCAAATGATGCCCACGAGTTCTTGACACAGTGGTAGTTACACACATGCACACACGTACGTATGCACATGCATATGTGCATGCACAGCGCATTCAAACAAGCTGGTCTATATATACACAAGATAGACACAAAGTCCTGGAGTAACTCAGCGGTTCAGGCAGCATCTCTGGAGAAACAGGATGGAGGACGTTTCGGATGGGGACACGCTACATTGAAATCTACACACTACAAATAGGCTTTAGTCATCATGAAGTACAATAAATGCTGTGTGAGGTTCTCATAGAATCAAAGAGAGATACAGCATTGAAAGAGACCCTTCAGCCCACGGTGTCCATACTGACCATCAAATACTAATTTTACATGAATCCCATTTTTTGATTCTCCCCACAGTCCCTTCGACCCCCCCCCCCCCCTCCCAGAATGTAGCACTCGCCCACACACCAGGGGCAATTCACTTCAGCTGATTATCCTACCATGTGGGGGGAATCCACCCGGTCCCAAGAAGAACGTGCAAACTCCACCCAGACAACACCTGGGATCTGGAATTTTAGGGGCTAGGAAACCTGGGATGGTCTGCTAGTTGACAGTGTAGAGCTTTGGACATATCTGGGTGGAATATTGATGCTTTTCAAGAGCAGAAAGGATAGGATTGATTAATGTTCAACACTAACATGTAGAACCTTGTATTTTTCATCTGCATATGTGGTCAGTGTGAGAGTGGATGCGGTTGTCTATGTGAATCGTCCCCATTCTGAGAGTTGACAGGGCTGAGATATATCCCCAAGGTGATTCTCCATCATCACCCATGTGGACAAGACATTGATGCCGTTAGTCGAGCAGCGGCTGGACACCCGTGAACTATGCTGCACTAATGGTTTGCGAGCAGTGAAGAGATTCCACATTCCAGCCCGATGAACTATAAGTACAGTACAGGCAGTGTGGAGTTTGTACATTTTCTCTGGGTTTCCTCCAGGTGCTCATGTTCCCTCCCGCGTAAGGGGTTGCTTTAAATTGCTCCTAGTGTGGAGGTGAGTGGTGGAATCTGGGGGGAATTGATGGGAATGTGGGAAGAATAAAATGGGCTGAATGCCGGATTAGGCTGAACGGGTTGTTGTTGGTGGACATGCCCTCAGTGGGCTGAAGGGCCTGTTTCTGTGCTTTTTCTCTCTGTGACCTCTGTGACTTTGGGGGTTTGACACTCTGTCATCTCATTCTCTGGCCATCCTCAGCACACGTCGGCTTTTCCCAGCGGCCTTGTGTTTGACCAGGGACGGAGGGACTGCACTGCACCAGTCTTTTAATGGCGCCATGGGGAGATGAAAATCACGCCCCCTCCTTCGGCCTCAGAAACATCATTAATATTTAATGGTGTTCTCTGAATTCCTCTTCCATTTACCAAAATAAGATTGAATAAAGAATAATCAGGTTTTAGAGAGCTTTATATATCCCAGAGTCTGATTTCTTAAACATCCCTATGAGATTTAATGGAAGATGATCGATTTGAAGCATTAACTGTTGCTCTCCCTCAGTTGAGGCTGCCTGATCTGTTTTCTAATATTGTCCACTTTTATTTCAGATATCTGGCAAGTGCAGTAGTTTGCTATCTTCCTCTAAATGTGGAGGCGAGGGGGGAGGGGGGTGGTGTGTGTGGTGTGTTGATGATGAAATTTGTAGTTATCTTTCATTTTGAAACACCAGTTGAGATACAAGAGTTGCAACAGAGTAAAATGCAGAGAGAGAGGGGGAGAGAGAGACAGAGAGAGAGAGAGAGAGAGAGAGAGAGAGAGAGAGAGAGAGAGAGAGAGAGAGAGAGAGAGAGAGAGAGAGAGAGAGAGAGAGAGAGAGAGAGAGAGAGAGAGGAAACATCCTTTGGTTCTTTGTCCAGTCCACCTTAGGCTATAATAGACTTAAATCCTTGGAGACCTCTTGTATCCTGACGAATCGTGTTGCACCGCAGACTGGCAGAGTGTGGATGGACAGCAGGGAGGACAGGAAGGCTTTTTAGAATCAGACGCTGAAATGTACTGTTCTACGAGGAACTCCTGCAATTTCCTGAGTTCAAGAGACGAGAGCGGCTCTGATGGTGAGTGTAATGTTGTCGGATTCCTTACCCGAGTGCAACAAGAGAAAATGGAACTGCCTCTCAAAGTGGTGCAGACGGATTGAATTGCCTTTTAGTCCATGTGTGTGCGCTTTCTCAGATATCAATGAAGCCCATCACTGTGCAGGACAAATCTGAAATTCCCTCCTTGTGTTCTCTTGGTGGTCAACACAGGTGGATGGTGCCTCCGTTTGTGAGACTGAAATCCTACCTGCTTCAGCACTGGGATGGAATTAACCAAACTAGTGCAGTGTTGAAGCAGGGCTCTAAGCCAGAGAGACACTGGCAATGATCATAAGAAGGGTCTCCCACCAGCAGATATCTGACCATCCTTCCCCTTCAGTCTTCCATCACAAGTTCCATACCCTGAAAGCTCACAGCTGCCTGATTCAGACGTGAACTGTTCTCTGTCATAACAACAATGGATGTCTTTTGGTAACCAGCACTGTGATAGTAGTTGTGTCAGAGGGAACCTGGGAGAGCATTTGCGAAGGAATACTGGGAACATCCAAAGTTTTGGTGGGAAGGTATTCCCTGGGGTCGTAAATACATCTGTCTCAACATCTGGAGAGTGGATAGTTGGTAGGATGTGTGTGTGTGTGTGTGCTCTGTGAAACTGTTATATCTGGAATGTGTCACCCAACAGACAAAGTACAAAAAACCCAAATTCTACAGTTAACTAAGTGGAATTAGCACACTACGTTTCAACTGTTGAATTAGAGAATTGAACTTCCAAATAACCATAACATTGAATTTAATGTATGAATGTAATTTAACATTGTATTTAATGTTGGTTGAGGTGTAGATTCTCTGTGTTTTTGTATTCCTGTCATCTACAACATACTGATGTGAATTATAGACAGAGATCTGTAATGGATTGTGCAATCTCCTCACAGATGCAGAACCTAGACTTGAAAAGAGGAACTAAAAATTAAACAAACCAATCACAGACCTGGGCCCATTTGATGTAAAGGAATGATAGTAGGTGCACAGTGCAGACAGCTAAATTCTTTTTCAAGATACTTATCTGAGGACTAACATTTCCACGAGAGAACCTACAACAGAGGCCAATTAACCCACATCTTTGGGGAGAAAACCGGAGCACTCGGAGGAAATCCACACAGACACAGGGAGAACGTCCACACAGACATTATCGGAGGTCAGGATTGAACTTGTGTCGCTGGTGCTATTGAGGCATCAGCTCTACTTACTGTACCACATTGGTTGGTTGGTTTATTATTGTCACGTATATCGAGATACGGTGAAAAACATTGTTTTTTTGTACAATCAAACCAAGAACAAGTACAACAGGTAATGGAAAGATGAAAAATACCAGACTGCAGAATGCAGTGTTACAGTGTTATAGCATTACAGTTACAGACAAGGTACAAATAAAAAAGTGCAGGGGGCACAATGAGGTAGGCTGGGAGATTGGGACTACACCCTTAGTTTATGAGAGGAACATTCAAAAGTCTGATAACAGTGGGTAAAATGTAATTCCTAATCTGGTGGTAAGTGCGTTTGTATGACTGCCTGACAGGAGAGGGAAGAAGAGGGAATGACGGGGTTATAAATGGGCCATGATCCTATTGGATGCTTTCCTGAAGCAATGTGAAATGTAGATGAAGTCGATGGGAGGGAGGCTAGTTACTGTGATAGACATTGCCTTGATAGTAGTAGACCTTCAGCTAGATGTGGCCTTCAGTGGTGAGAAAACAAATACTTCACTCTATCTGTGTCTCCCAAGCAGACCTCTGTCTCCCGCCAAACTAACCTCCCGACTCCTCTGGCCTCAATCTCTCCCTCACATCCCCTTGATCTCTGGCCATTCTCACTTCAGGCCTCTCTCATCTATTTTCACCTAAATACACAGGATATTGCTGTGCTGCTTCAACAAGGGTATTGATATTGATATACAGGTGGGAACAAATCATACCATAGATGAGTACATCTAGTAGTCAACAGAGAAAATGAAGTGTTGGCATTTCAGGTGCAAGACCTGCAGTAGAACCCACATTATATTTCTCTATAACTCTGTGACTTGAAGGATTCCTGTCCGAGACTCATGGAGTGATACAGTGTGGAAACAGGCCCTTCGGCCCAACTCGCCCACACCGGCCAACAATGTTCCAGCTACCCTAGTCCCACTTGCCTGTGCTTGGTCCATAACCCTCAAAACCTGTCCTATATATGTACCTGTTCAACTGTTTCTTAAACGATGGGATAGTCCCAGCCTCAACTACCTCCTCTGGCGGCTTGTTCCATACACCCACCACCCTCTGTCCCTTTGAAAGCAGGCTATTGCGACAAAGCTCTGAAACACTTGGTTGATATTAATAAACTTAAGAGCTGGCTATTTTTAACCAATCTCTTGGCTGGTGTGCAAGATTCTTTTGCTAAACAGCTGAGATAGATTTTCCAATTCCGGAGAAGCAGAGATCTAAGTGAGACTGGTTCTCAGTGTAAGAGCTGATGAAGGGGCATTTCTGTTTCAGAGATTTAACACTGGGCTTCTGAGAGGTTAGTTCAAAAATGTCATATCTCCATCAGTCGAAGATGGAGGCAGGATGGAGAGTTGTAAGACCATAGGAGCAGATCAGGACTATTCAGCCTATCAAGTCTGCTCCGCCATTTGATCACGGCTGATCTATTTTTCCCTCTCAACCCCATTTGCGTTTCCTTATCTAACCTTTGTCCCCCCAACTAATCAAGTACATATCAATGTCCAGATCTTTTCTCATTCTTCTTATGAATTTTGTAAATAATAGGAGCAGAATTAAGCCGACCGGCCATCAAATCTACTCTGGCATTCAATCGTGCCTGAACTATCATTCGCTCTCAACTCTATTCTCAACCAGGTAGACCCAACACCGCCTTCTCCCCATAATCTTTGACACCCTTAAGGGCCTGTCCCACTAGCATGCGACTCCATGCGGTGAGCACGACCTAACGTGGTCGCTTGAGCCGTCCGGCCTCGCGGGACCGGTCCCACTTCGATCGCCGGAGCCGTATGGAGTTGTGCGGAGCTGGTCCCGACATCGCGCGGGGCTCGGAATAACTGACCGCGTTAAAAAATTCCTCGCGGCAATGGCCTGTCGGCCCGCAGCCGCCTCGACGCATTACGCACCCCCTCGACGTCGTGCCTCCATGGCCCTCTCTGTGTGTGTCTCCATGACCCTCTCTGTGTGTGCCTCCGTGACCCTCTCTCTGTGTGCCTCCGTGACCCTCTCTGTGTGTGCCTCCGTGACCCTCTCTCTGTGTGCCTCCGTGATCCTCTCTGTGTGTGCCTCCGTGACCCTCTCTGTGTGTGCCTCCGTGACCCTCTCTGTGTGTGCCTCCGTGACCCTCTCTCTGTGTGCCCCCGTGACCCTCTCTGTGTGTGCCTCCGTGACCCTCTCTGTGTGTCCCTCTCTGTCCTTGAGAACTTACCGCGGACTTCGCTCCAACTTCGTGCCACTTCGCGCCACTCACCCGACCTCCGCGCGGCCCCCGCTGCCGGTTTGGTCTCGCTCACCGCATGGAGTCGCATGCTGGTGGGACAGGCCCTTTACTAATCAAGAATCTAGCAATCTCTGCTCTAAACATACCCGATGACTTGGCCGCCACAGCCACCTGTGGCAACGATTCTCACAATTCCCCACCCTATGGTTAAAGAAATTCCTCCTCATCGTCATTCTAAAGGTATGTCCTTTTATCCTGAGGCTGTGCCCTCAGGTCCTAGACTCTCCCACTACTGGAAACACCCGTTCCTCATCCACTTTATCTCAACCTTTCATTATTCGGTAGGTAGGTTAGGGCGGTGCCAGGATATCCCCTGTGACATTATAACGGAGATAAAAGAGTGCAAATACTGGAATCTGGAGCAAAAATAGGCTTCTGGGGGAACTCAGCAGGACAGGCAGCAACTGAAGGGGCACAGGGATGGTTGACATTTCAGGTCTAAACCTTGCCTTAGCTGGGAAGTTGATCCACAATCTTACATTTCAACCATGTCCAAGCTGTCGATCGAGGAGAAGGAGGCGTGGGCTTTAGTAAGATGAACCCACCTTAGACCCTGCCACCCCTTCCCTACAATAGTACACTGGAGCTCCGAAACACATCATTGCCTCCCACCTCTCCACCTTACCAACGCCCACCATGAGAGCTGGGGAGGGATTTCACAAAATCACTGAATCGCCGTGTCCACGATGAAAGGAAACCATTTTGCTCCTTGAGTGTATACCGGTTCTGTGTAATCCAATTAGTTCCTTTCTCCACTCACAAAAAAACAAGCTCCTGGAAGAACTCAGTGAGTCAAGCAGCATCATTGGGGGCAGAGTGATGGTTCGTGCTTCTGATTGGGACCCTGCATCAAGACTGGGAACATAGAGGTGAGATAACCAGGATAAGGAGGCGAGGTGAGGTAGTTCCTGGTGGGTGACAGGTGAAACCAGGCGAAGTGGGGGATGATGGGTCGGTGGGAGAGTGAGAGGGGGAAGTTGAGACTGGCGAGGGGTGGAAACAGATACGGAAAATAAACAGTGGGCCTGCCCCTCGCTGCAAATTCTATCCCTCCAGATCCTTCTGAACACTGCAATGGAAATTGCCTCCCTCGACAGTGGCCTCCATATTTTAAGCATTCACTATGTTTAAAAGTTTCCCTGCCTGTGTCATTTTGGTGTTTCATGCTACGTACCACTCGCTCTACACTCTTCCTCGATGATTATAAACTCCGTTGTTGTTCATTGACCTGAAGATATTAATCCCCAGCGGATAAGGTAGCCATCCACCTGCTCCCCTCACACATTCAGGTCCAGTGGGTTGACACCAATCTCCCAACTGGCCCATATGGGGAGGTGAGCCACCACTTTCTTGTTACCAGGTGTTACTGGTGTTACTGGGGGAGGCAGCCAGCCTTTAACTGCAAGCTCTGGCAACCTGCCCACATTGACTGAGGTAGGCTTTTACCCACAATGTCAATTATAGCCATTGGGAACACAGGCTCCCCTTCCAACCGTAACATGGGCAACACATGCCTGAGATTTACCCCGTGTCTAACCTGTGCTGCACCTGCTCCAGGAGTGTGTGATGGGGCAGTGCAGAAGGAGCTTCACTACCCTATATTGTCCCTGCCATTTTTTTTTATGTACAAATACTTTTATTCAGAAAATAAAAACAAACATACAGAGTATTAACATGACCAAAGGCTGCCTATATTGAGTTTACAAACAAACAGTCATCAAATTAATATATCGGCAACTTCATCAATAATACACTCGACCTCCCGCGGCAACCAACGATCACGGAAGGCCTCCAAAGTCCCCGTGGACACCGCGTGTTCCCGCTCCAGGGACACAGGGGCACGAACGTAGGCCCGGAAAAGGGGCAGGCAGCCAACCCAGGTGCGGCCGTCGACTATCCTCGGCCTGGACCTGCGAATGGCCATCTTGGCCAGGCCCAGGAGCAGATCGACAGAGGGAATCACCCACTCCCGACTGACCCCCCCCCCAGTACCGGGTGCTCAAATATCAGGAGGGTGGGGCTAAAATGTAGCCAGTACTTGAGCCAGCAACCCCTTCAGATAGTTGAACAGGGGCTGTAACCTCTCCCACTGCATGTACATATGGAACACGGTCTCTTCCTCGCCGCAGAAGTGACAGGCCGCTGGTGAGTCCATGAACTGGCTCAAGTATCTGTGAACTGGCTCATGTGCAACACTCTGTCCTTTTTTTTTTACAAATGCTTTTATTCAAACCAACAAATACAAAACAGTAACACGATCAGAGGATGCCTATATTGGCATTTACAAAGAAAGCTCTCAAATTAAAATATTATCATCTTTGTCAATAATATATTCGACCTCCTGCGGCGACCAGCGTTCACGGAAAGCCTCCACAGTCCCCGTGGACACCGCGTGTTCCCTCTCTAGGGACACGCGGGCACGGACGTAACCCCGGAAGAGGGGCAGGCAGCCGACTGCTGTGCGGCCGTCGACTGCCCGCTGCCTGGACCCACGAATGGCCATCTTGGCCAGGCCCAGGAGCAGACCGACAGGGAGACCCCCTACTCCCACCCGACCCTCCCCCCTCTGTACCGGGTGCCCAAAAATCAATAGCGTCGGACTAAAGTGGAGCCAAAACTTGAGGAGCAGCCCCTTCAGATACTCGAACAAGGGCTGCAACCTCTCACACTCTGTCCTGGGAGTGTGTGATGGGACGGTGCAGACGGAGCTTCCCTCTGTTGCTAACCTGTGCTGTCTGTGTGTCAGGAGTGTGCAATAGTTCAGTGTTAGGGGAGCTTTACTCTAACTTGTGCTGTCTCTGCCCTGGGAGTGTAATGGGACTGTGTAGAGGGAGCTTCACTCTGTCTCTAACCTGTGTGACCATGTCCCAAGAGAGCGTGATGGAATAATGTAGAGTTATAGCATGGGTAAAGCACTGAAACAGGCCATTCGGCCCACCAAGTCCGCACTGCATTAAGCCCCCGTTTACACTAAACCCAACGTTAAGCCTGTTTTATTCTTTTCACATCTCCATAAATTACCTCCCCCCTCCTAATTCTTATTCCTTCATTCATTCATCATAGTTGCACGCATCAGTGATGCAGTGGCTCTGGTTTCCAATGGGAAAGGTGACGGACGCACCACACATCTCCGTCCTCCAGTTCCTTCGATTTTGGTGTGTGTGCTTCATCATCATTCCTTACAATGCTATGTAGGACAGTGATCGCAACTTCTACTGAAGCGTGGATGGCCGTTGGCTCGCTAGACGCTCATCCGCCCTTCGACAGGTTTTGTTTTTGGTCCTACTGGGGGTCCACAGCCCCCTCCTCACCTGGCTAACCAGGTGGGGGAGATGGTTTAGTTGCTGACTATCTGACCTTGGAGCAGGTAGCATGGGATTACATGGTACCCGTGGCAGGGGGAATTTCCCCGACCCAGATTCCCCCCAACCTGTTTCCAATTCTCGCCTACCAACCCACATGCCTCTGTGATCTTGAAGGAAACAGAAGCACCCAGGGGGAAATCCATAAGGTCGCAGGGAGAACTCCACTTAGACAACACCAGAGGTCAGGATTGAACCCAGATCCTTGGTGCTACAAGTTTAGTTTAGTTTAGTTTAGTTTAGGTTAGTTTAGTTTAGAGATACAACGTGGAAACAGGCCATTCATCCCACCGAATCCGTGCTGACCAGCGACCCCGCACATCAACACTATCCTAAACACACTAGGGACAATTTTACCCTTACACCAAGCCAAGTAACCTACAAACCTGTACGTCTTTGGAGTAACGAAACCGAGAAAACTCACGCAGGTCACGGGGATAAGGTACAAACTCCTTTCAGACAGCACCCGTAGTCGGGATTGAACCCGGGTCTCAGGCACTGTAAGCGCTGTAATGGGCCTGTCCCACCTAGGCGATTTTTCAGGCGACTGTTAAGTTGCCAGCAGTCGCCTGAAAAACCGGCAACTGGAACGGCGACTATCAGAGTGGAACGCACACACACACATCGCTTCCTAGCAGGCGGGGGACAGGGAAGTGGGCGGAGCGCTGTCTGAGTGAAATCCACACGGTGCAAAGCCAAAGTGATACCGTGATGAACAGGAAGGTTGGCGCTGTAATTAAGATGGAGTGTACAGTAAGTTCTTTAAAAGAGTGGGGGAGGGGGAGGGAGCAGAGGGGGGAGAAGGGGGGAGAAGGAGTGGAGACAACGTTTAAGAAGCCAGAGATACACAGCTGTGAAGCTCGGCCATCATTAACATTACCGGTCGGTTATCCTTGGTTCGGAAAACTACTGCCTATGTTTTTTTTCCCAATGAGCCAATGAAATTCACCGGTCAGCACCGGCTACAACCTACAAGAACCTACCTTGGACCACCTGGCAACCCACTAGGACCTCCTGGCGACCCACCTACGGCACGGGAATTCTCGCTACTCTCCTTGGCGGCTTCATTCTAGTCGCCGCTAATTTTGGCGGCGACTGGAATGCTGCCACGGAGAGCGGTATTCACGCCCATGAAGGCGAACCCCGGCAACCACCCGTGAACAAGCGGCAACCATGTGGCGACTGCATAGTCTCCTGCAGTCGCCTAAAAGGTCGCCTAAGTGGGACAGGCCCATAAGTTCTATTAGCTGTGCTACTGTGCTGCCCTATTCAGTGTTTAACTCACATTGTCTTAGCCCTTTTTTCCTTAACAAGAAACCTTTATTACATAATCACAATTACAAAGTACTGGGAAGATCAAAACTGCCCAGCAGTTTGCAAACATCAATAAATCAATCATCAAATTACGACATTATCATCCTAATCCATGATGCACTCGAGCCCTTTACAGAAGGCATGCAGAGTCCCCATGGACACCGCATCTTCCCTATCCATGAAACATGAGGCATGAATGTTGGCCCAGAGGAGGGGCAGACATTAAATCTGGGCAGAACACTCGACTGCCCACTACCTAGACCCGTGAATGGCCATCTTGGCCAGGCCCAGGAGCAAGCCAACAGGGAGAACCCTGCACTGACCCATCCGTGCTGAATGACCAAAGATTAGGAACGTGGGGCTGAAATGCAGCCAAAACTTGAGGATTAGCCCCTTCAAGTACACAAACAGGGGCTGACTATCCCTGCCCTTTTTTTTTTTAATACAAAATGCTTTTATTCAAAACAAACAAAAATACACAGTAGTAACACGATCAGAGTCTGCCTATATTGGCAGTTAACAAACAAAACGTTATCAAATTAAAATATCGGCAACTTTATCAACAATACACTCGATCTCCTGTGGCGACCAGCGTTCACGGAAGGCTTCCAGAGTCCCCATGGACACCGTGTGTTTCCTCTCCAGGGACTGCAAGTGTGTGACAGGATGTTGTATAGGGAGCTTCTCTCTGTGTCTAACCCGCAGGATTATTGTCCTGGGAATATGTCACAGGGCAGTGTAGGGTTGGCCTTACTCTGTGCAGGCTGTGCTCTGCCTGCCTTGGGAATGTTTGGCACCGTCTTGTTCTACATGAGCCTTCATTTAATTTGTCCTTGAATGTTTTGATGCTGACACCGGATCTCCATAAGTGGAAAAGTGTTCCTTGTGTTTGATGAGCTGAATGCTGTAGCAGCCACAGAGATTGCAATGTGAAGGTGAATGCCGTGTGTCAGCGTTGCTGATCGCAGTGACGATGCTATCCATTGTTCGGTCCATAATGCTGCTCAATAGAGTCTGGAGTCAGAATGCAGGGCTGTGTTGTTGCAATGACTAAGCAGTGAGTCAGGGTTTGAGGGCCAGGGGTTTTAGTTTCCTTCTTAATGGGAAATCCTAGCTCACTGGAGGGTAAGTTATTGACATCTTTGAAAGCCTGCCCAGTCTCCTTGGAATTTTGACGCTAATTGCCTAATTACTATTGACTTTTTTTAAAGTGTTACATGTTTCTACCAGCACATCGTTCACAGTGCTCCGCGCTCCAGTGAGTTCTGTTTACTCAACATGAATGCTCCTTGCCAGCTTACCATCCATCCATCTCATCGACCCACATCCACTGCCATATGCAGATGCAATCAATGCCCCTTTCACTGATTTTAGATCTCTGATGGTGGCTGGTGTGTCACCATAGGAAAAAGTCACAACCATTTGTATGTGTAAGAAGGAACTGCAAATGCTGGTTTACACCGAAGATAGACACAAAATGCTGGAGGAACTCAACAGGTCAGGCAACATCTCTGGACAAAAGGAATAGGTGATGTTTTGGGTTGTGACCCTTCATCAGACGTCACCTATTACTTTTCTCCAGGAAAGCCATTTACATGTTGGCCAAGAATGTCTGAGAAAGTACACAGTGTTTCTTACCATACTTCGCCCCAGGCAGTTCTGCAGCCAGCTCCCAGGGATGAACATGGAGACAAACATCATCATGGTGGGACAATGATCTCAGGAGCCCTATGAGAACAATAGACAATGGGTAATGTAGAGTGGTCCTCAAGTTGACTGTTAAAGTCTACTTGGCAGAATGCTTCATTATCCAAGTTTTCAAACAAGGCCATCTCCTCAGGTCTTCCAGGGAGGGTCTTGTCACGATTGCTTTGGAAATGAGACCATTACTATATCAGAGAAAATTCCCTTGCCATGGAGGTGTGAATGAAATGCAAGGGTATTTTTTGGTTTGTGCTGAGCAACTGCATAACACAAGAGATACAAGAGACTGCAGATGCTGGAGTCTTGAGAAGTAAATAAAGTTCTGTAGGACTCAGCTGGTCAGGCAGCATCTACGGAGGCAAATGGACAGACAACGTTTTGGAGGATGGTCTAAATCAATCTGACAAAGGGCCATGACCTGAAATGATGTTTGTCCATTCCGTCCGCAGGTGCTGCCTGACCATCTCTCTCTAGATGGTCATTAGGTAGCTCTTCTGTACCACAAACGTCAATTGTCATTCATCAGCCCATTAATGTTGTCTAGGTCTTGCAGTGGGCATGGGTTTCTTTATTTGCTGAGAGGTTGTGAATGGAATGGAATATATCAGTGAACACACCCACCTTATGATGGAAGGATGGTCAAACATGAGTCAGCTGATGATGGTTGGGGCCAGGATACTGCCCTGAGCAACTATTTCAGAGTCACTACATGATGTGAGTGTGGAGGGAGTTACATGTCCAGTTAAGGAATGCAGATTTCTTCCCCATGCGTCTGTAATTCTCCTGCAGTGATGTCCTGGGACTGAGGTGATTGACCTCCAACATCCATGACAATCTTCCTTTGCATGAGCTATGATTCAATCCAGGACACCTACTTTTTTACTAATGTCCATTTACTTGGACATCAGTCCAAGGGTTTCGACCCGAAACGTCACCCGTTCCTTCTCTCCAGAGATGTTGCCTGTCCCGCTGAGTTTCTCCAGCATTTTGTGTCTACACTCAGCGTTTAGTTCTGCGCTGTTGGATCTGTTCCCTATCTGTCCCATTCAGAGTACTTGTAGTCCCACACAACCCAATGGAGGGTGTCCACTGCGACTGTCTCCTCCAGGACTGTGTAGTGGTCACTTCTACCACTGCTGAGCTGAAGAGATGTGTCTGTCACAGGAAGAGAAGTGAGAATGAGGCCAGTAGTTTACACTTGCTCTTGGTCACTGACTACCTGCCACAGATGCAGTCAGACAGCTCTGTTCTCCAGGACACAGCCAGCCCGTTGAATGGTGGTGTTATGAAACCACCCAATGATGGACACTGGTCCCCACCCAGACCGCGTTCTGTGTCTGTCCTCTCCCGGTGCTTCTTCCATATGTTGTGCAACCTGGATGAGGAGTAATTCATCAGCATAGGGAGGAGGGGATGTGGATATCAGGTTTCCTTGCCCTGTTTGACCTTTGCCACGTACTTCATGAGGTCCGGCACTGACATTCAGCACTCCGAGGGTCACTCTATTCAGCCTTTGCACACTGAGCCACCTTCATTAGTGGGTCGTACATGTGGGAGACAACCTACTCAAGGATTGTGATGGTCTTGCGCTTTGTGTGTAGAGACTGAGTAGGTCTATATCAGGCTGTTGCTCTCCTGATCTGAACACATCCCCAGATATTTGCAAGGATGAGTTTGCAAGACCATTGGTCTGAGAGCAATTATACCATGTTCAAATTCATCCAGTTTTGTTCCTCCTCTGTTGAAGTCTGGTGGTACATGGACACTTGAGGGTGTATATAAGAGTCACTACATGATGTGAGTGTGGAGTCCAGTTAAGGACATCAGATTTCTTCTTCAAGCGTCTGTAATTCTCCATAGTCGGTGTACATGGTGATCTCTGGTCTGAGCTGACTCGGTGGGCCGAGGGGCCTGTTTCGCGCAGTATCGCTAAACTCTAAACTCAGAGGGGATTGGGTGCTAGCCTGTAACTGACTCTCAGCAAAACAGTTTGCATTCATATGGCTCCATTAATGTTAATCTCAAGATAGACACAAAAAGCTGGAGTAACTCAGCGGGACAGGCAGCATCTCTGGAGAGAAAGGGTGACATTTCGGGTCGAGACCCTTCTTCAGACCTTTTTTTCCCACTCCGTGTGTATCAATGTGACGTACGCGCAAAAGTGCAAAAGGGCCACCCCCGGATGGGACTCTTTTCCCTGCGGTGGTCGACAAGGGGCATCCATGGTCCTGGGCCGTCCGCTAGTTGGTTCTCTTGCTTCCCTTTCACTCTTAATCTTGCTTTCTCTCAGCCTCCTTACCTTGCCTACATACCCACCTACCTCTCATCCTCCTGACCCCAGTTCTGGGGAGGAGGAGGGTGTTGTGAGTGGTCACAAGGGGGAGGAAGAGCAGCAGCGGCGGCAGCAGCAGCAGCCACAGCAGCGCCATGGGGGTCCTGAGGCAGGCGACACGGCACTCAAAAAGCCCAAAGAAACCTCTTAGCAGTGGATCACGGCTCGTGCTTCGATGAAGAATGCAGCTAGCTGCGAGAATTAATGTGAATTGCACGACACATTGATCATTGACACTTTGAACGCAATTTGCGGCCCTGATTTCCTCCCTGGGTTACACCTGTCTGAGGATCACTTCTTCAATCAATCGTGCTCCCTTGGCCTACGTGGTGCAAGAGCGTGCGGTTGGGGTGTCGCAGAAGGGCAAGGCCTCCTCTTTGTTCCCCAAAGTGCAGACACGCGCAAAGTCCGGCACCCAGCGCAAAGTCCGGCGCCCGGGCCAAAACTACTCAGCTGGCCCGGATGCTGGGCTTTGTGTTCAGTCTGGCACCCGGGCCAGCTCATCATTCATCCAGCAGAAAAACAATGTTAATCTCAAGATATTTTATAAGCATTTTTAGAGAAATTTGGACCCTCAACTCAGCCCCAAGGAGAAGAAGGTATTGGGGAAGATGTCCAAACACTTGGTCAAAGAAATTGACTTGGAGCACGGTTTTAAATAGGAGTCAGAAATTCGGGGAGGGAAGTACGGTCTGAGACTTCCCATTATACTGAAACATCATTAATCCTCACTTTGGGCTGCAGAGTCAGCATTTAGTTTCCTGTTTCACCTCAAGGTTCTTGTGAGTCCGTTTGTTCTCATAACTTGTGTTTTGAGTAACTTATTCATTGAGGAATTCCTTAATTCTGTGCTCGACCCAAGCAGCGGTGAGGAGCATGGTGAATGGTACATTTGTGGGCCCAGTGGGGATTAGGCGAACAAGGAACAAGAGAGAGCCAGATGCACAAAGAAATACCAGGAGCCAGCCTCCCTGCTGAGCAGCAGACTCTCCTGAAAATGTAGCATTGATCACGAAACTGAGAGCAGATGTAATGTTGATTTATTGTTACTGTACACTCAAACTCTTCCAATGTTGTTTAGGCAGCATTACGGGCGGTGTTTGCAAAGCAAGCATTTCCTCACCTGCCAATAACACTACTGTGTGCTCTTCCAAAACATATTTTTATAATTCTTTACACTTCCTACCCATGTCCCAATAAACATTTGTCAGTTTCTATTTGCCAATCAGTGGCAGTCTCATAAGTGGGAACCAAAAGCAGAATACTAGTAGAATCTAATAACCACTTCTGCTCCCTTCAGGGAAAATAATGAACGCTTCCTAGCACTGATGCCCAGTGATACTCATAGTATATTTTACCTATATAAATCCTTCATTCTCCTGGGCTTAGTCAGATATATCCAAGAACATGTTGAAACATAGCAACATAGAAAATAGGTGCAGGAATAGGGCATTCGGCACTTCGAGCCTGCACCACCATTCAATATGATCATCGCTGATCATCCAAAATCAATACCTCGTTCCTGCTTTCTGCCCATATCGCTTGATTCCATTAGCCCAAAGAGCTATATCAACAGTAACTCTCTCTTGAATACATCCAGTGAATTGGCCTCCACCGCCTTCTGTGGCAGAGAATTCCACAGATTCACAACTCTCTGCATGAAAAAGTTTTTCCTCATCTCAGTCCTAAATGGCCTACCCCTTATTCATAAACTGTGACCCCTGGTTCTGGACTCCCCCAACATCGGGAACATTTTTGCTCCATCTAGCCTGACCAATCCCTTAAGAATTTTAGATGTTTCGATATGATCCCCTCCAAATCCTTCTAAATTCCAGTGAATATAAGCCCAGTCGATCCATTCATTCATCATATGTCAGTCCCACCATCCCGAGAATTAATCTGGTGAACCTACGCTGCACTCCCTCAATAGCAAGAATGTCCTTCTCAAATTAGGAGTCCAAAACTGCACACAATACTCTCACCAGGGCCCTGTACAACTGCAGTAGGACTGCCTTGTAGGACTCAAATTTATTTCGCTATGAAGGCCATGCTGTAGGGACGCCCATGTAGGGAGGAATTGCAGATGCTGGTTTAAACCAAAGACAGACACAAAAAACTGGAGTAACTCAGCGGATCAGACAGCACCTCTGGAGAAAAGGAATACATGACGTTTCGGGTTGGGAGACTTCTCCAGTTAGAGAGTCAGGGGAAAGTGGAATGGAGAGATATAGACACAACTTAAGACAAATGAATGGAAATTATGCAGAAAGCAACGATAATCAAGGAAATGTGGAGCCCACAATGGTCCACTGTTGGCTGCGGGATAGGTGAACTGTGAGAAGCTAGAGAAAAATAAATACTTGCCGAGATATAAGAATCATTAAACACGGATGAGATGATGGTAGACTGATAACTAATGTTGTGCCTCCATTTCAGAAGGTCTGCAAAGAAAAACACTGGGAACTACAGATCAATAAGCCTGACATCTATGGTGCGAAAGTTAATGGAGAGGATACTGTGGATTAAGATATACATACATTTGGAAAGAAAGGTGTTGATTAGGATGGTCAGCATGTTTTTGTACATGGGAGTTCATCTCTCACCAATTTGAGTTTTTTGAAGAACTAACCAAGAAGCATAATGAAGGCAGAGTGGTAGACCTGGCATATCTGGACTTCAGCAAGGACTGCTGCTAGTTAGCTGCTCTAGAAGATTAGAGTGTATGGGATCATGGAGAGGTAGAGAACTGGATACATAATTGGCTTTGTGGTAGGAAGCAGAGGGTGGTGATGGAATGTTGTTTTTCGGACTGGAGGCCTGTGACTAGTGGCGTGCCTCAGGTATCTGTTTTGGGTGCATTGCTGTTTATCAACTATATCAACAATTTGGATGAGCATGTATAAGGCATTATTAGTAAGTTAGCAGATGATACTAAAATAGGTCCTATTGTAGACACTGAAGATGGTTATTAAGAATTACAATGGAATCTTGATCAGCTGGGCAAGTGGGCTGAGCAATGGCAAAGTGTTTAATTCAGAGAAGTACAGGGTCCATTTTAGGGAAGTCAATTCAGGGCAGGTCCTTCACAGTAAATGGCAAGGCCTCGGGGAGTGTTGTAGAGCAGAAGTGTTCCGGCCCTGTTTGACCTTTTGCAATGTACTTGCCATCATCTTGAAGTATCCGGCACCTCACCCATGGCCAGAGAAGATTTGAAAATCTCTGTCGGGGCTCCAGCAATGTCCTCTCATGCATCCTATCACAGCCTGTGGATTTACCTACCTTTAAAGCCACTAAGACACCAAACACCGTTACTTATTTATGGTAATTTGATTCAAATGTTGTTGTCCCCCTCCCTGAATACTCTAGCTTCAGGGAAGTCCTTTCCCACAGTGAATACAAGTGAGATATCCATTTATATTCTCATCCACATCCTCCTCTTATTCACTCGATCTAGACCCAGTCTTTTTCATACCTGCTCCTTATCAATATTAATTCTGCCATTGTCATAACTATCGCACCTATCAAAACATGCTTAAGAGCTCATAGCTATGTGTAATGTTCCTTCTCTGTTCATCCCACCTCTCTAGCATGGTATGGTTTGGTTTATATTGCCTGTATCAAATACACTTTGGGAGCTCCATGCATGTCCACTGATCCCTTGCATTTCTAATGCTTGCCCAGGTGCACATTCACCATTACATGTCTCCTGTCTCTGTGCTTCTTTATTGCTCATTGCCACCCCCTCTTATGTTAATGCTTTCTCATTATTTATGTGCCCTTTGAATGTTTTAATTCCCTTTTATGCTAACTGTCGCTCTGTTCCAATACTCTCCCTCGTCACTTCCCTTTTCAATGGTGTATATTCAGCCCGACTATCATTTGTATTATCCACGTGACATGCATCATTCCATTCCCCATTTACTTTCACCATCATTTCCACCTTAAGGTGACTCTTCCGCCGCTAATGTTCCCCTTTTGTGGGAAAACACATAACTTATGTTGAAATCATCTGGTCGTTAATGGTTTCCAATGGTTATCAGTCTGAAGAAGGGTCTCGGCTTGAATGTCACCCATTCCTTCTCTTGAGAGATGCTGCCTGTCCCGCTGAGTTACTCCAGAATTTTGTGTCTACCTTCTGTTCCATTACAATTATACCTACACATACTTGGTTCAGCTTTATCTTAGCATACAGTTTAGTAAGATTTAAGTAAGCATGCATGTACAGCATGCATGCTTACTTATGAGTATAGGAG
The DNA here is from genome assembly GCA_035221665.1 of Okamejei kenojei. Taxonomy (NCBI): domain Eukaryota; kingdom Metazoa; phylum Chordata; class Chondrichthyes; order Rajiformes; family Rajidae; genus Okamejei; species Okamejei kenojei. The sequence continues at coordinate 24,084,739 of CM069138.1, forward strand.
CAAGGAGGTCCCACTGTAGTTGTACAGGGCCCTCGTGAGACCATACAGAGAGTACTGTGTGCAGTTTTGGTCTCCTAAATTGAGGAAGGTCATTCTTGCTATTGAGGTAGTGCAGCGTAGGTTCACCAGGTTAATTTCCGGGATGGCTGGAATTTAGAAGGATGAGAGGATATCTTATAGAAACATAAAATTCTTAAAGGAATGGGCAGGCGAGATGCAGGAAAAATGTTCTTGATGTTGGGGGAGTCCAGAACCAGGAATCACAGTTTAAGGATAAGGGGTAGGCCATTTAGGACTGAGATGAGGACAAACTTTTTCACGCAGAGTTGTGAATCTGTGGAATTCTCTGCCACAGAAGGCATTGGAGGTCAATTCACAGGATGTTTCCAAGAGAGAGTTAGATATAGCTCTTAGGGCGAACAGAATCAAGAGATATGGGGAGAAATCAGAAACGGGGTACTGATTTTCGATGATCAGCCATGTTCATATTGAGTGGTGGTGCTGGCTCGAAGGGCTCTATGTTTCTATCTTAGCTGGGTCCCTTTTCATCCCTTCTCTCCTCCAAATAAGATACATTTTAGATTTCCCCACATCTTCTCCATTACCAATCTAAACCTTAAAATATGGTGATCACTACTCTCCATGTACTGTACCACTGATCCCTGACCAACTTCATTCTCCAAGCCAAACCCACAATGCTGCCTCCTGGATGAGAAATGGCATCCTCCATTGAATGTGTCCAGGTGCATACTGGCTAAAACTGGACACCACTAGACATGCCCCAGCCTGAACATTAGTGTATCAAACACACCGAGGACCCAGAAGGAAGGTTACACCTTATGTAACACCTTATGTAACACAAATTTGAGTAGTCTATTTTCCATTACAATTGATTGTTCATTGTTGTTGGGTTAAGTGGGCAACTGTGTGAAAAGGATTATTTTAAAATGATTTTCTAAAACATTTGTTTAGTTCATTGTAATTTAGAGATTCAGTGTGAAAACAGGCTCTTCAGCCCACTGAGTCCACACTGACCATTGATCGCCCATTAGTTCTCCCATTAGTTATCCCATTTTTGCATCCTTTACACTATGGGCAATTTACAGAAGCCACTTAACCTACAAAGATGCACGTCTTTGAATTGTGGGGGAAATCGGAGCTTCAGGAGAAAACCTATGCAGTCAGAAGGAATATGTACAAAATCCGCACAGCCAGCACCCATCGTCAGGATCGAACCCGGGGTCTCTGTTGCTGTGCCACCAAATTCCCTTAGTGGAGAATTTGATTAATGCCGATGTATTTAAAGAGATTTTGTTTGAAGAGATGCCTGCAGGTCCTACACTCTTTCCCCTCATTGACTCACATAGTAGAGTGAATACTCAGTGCCTTTACTTCAGGGAAGGTGTCAGAAAAGCTGGAAACACTCAACTGCATGGATGAGTTGGGTTGAAGGACTTGTTGCCTTGCTATATGACTCTACGAATCCACTGAGACACCTGGACCTGAACGTTTAATTCTGTTTCCCCCTCCACAAATGCTGCCTGACCTGCCCAGTGTTTCCAGCATTATTTGTTGTAATGTTTCAAATTTCCAGCATCTGCATGTATTTGATTATTTTCATCTTGGATCTCATCGCACTGTTTTTGGGCTCTTTCTCGTCTCTGGTTGGGATTAATTCCCGTCATATCAAACTAAGCAGCTGCTTCATCGGATTACAGTAGACTGCCGGGGATGTTTGCTACATTGTGCAAGATGTTTCATATTACTATGTTGATCTGGATTAATTAAATATGCTAATAGCTTTCGTGTCACACTCAGCTCTGCGACTGTTTACCTTCCACACTGGCAGCTGTCGACCACTCTAAACTGGAAGCCCTTTGCGCGATTTTATTGCAAATTAGCTAACAATGATCTTGCCTGGAGCAGGTGAAATGTTACAGAGGAGTGTGAAATGCTGTGTTTTTTTTCTGAAAGGGGAAGCAAAGATAGGGAGTATTAACAAAACCATTGCATGCTGAAAGAACAAAGAACATTGAAGGACCCTCTCCAACTCGACCCACGCATACTCTACCTCCATTTTCCTGTGAAAGGTGATCTTGTGCTGGGATCTCGAGCAAACAGCAAAGTGTTGGAGGAACTCAAATGGTCAGCAGCAACTGTACGGGATATTTTCATGATATTTTAGGTCGGGGTCCTTCTTTAGACTGAAGAAACACAAAAAGCAAGAGTAACTCAGCAGATCAGGCAGCATTTCTGGAGAAAAGGGATAGGTGACGTTTCGGGTTGAGACCCTTCTTTGGTGTCAACCCAAAACATCACCTTTTCTCCAGAGATGCTGCCTGACCCGCTGAGTTACTCCAGCTTTTTGTGCCTGCCTTTGGTTTAGGCCAGCATCTGCAACTCCTCCCTACACGTTCCTTATTTAGACTGATTGAAGCAGGGTGTGAAAGCTGGAAAAGAGGTAGGAGTGGGACAAAGCATGGCAAGTGAGAGGTGGATAGAGGTGAGGGGAAGAGGGGAAGAGGGTGATTGGTAGATGAGTGGAGTAAGTGACAAAAGCTACAAGTGAAAGGATGTCAGATAAGGAAAAATGTGGTGGAGTAAAACGTGAAGCCAGAGGGAGGGATATGTGTGAATAGAGTCATGGGGATGGGGAAAGAGAGAGGATAAAAGCTAAATGTGGTATGTGATGTGAGATGAGCATATGAAGGAGGGGAAAGGAGAACAGTGACTCAGGTTATGGGAGACGGTAAGATAAATCTGTGCACATCGGGGTGGGATGGGGGTAAAGGAAAGAGACAGGGCTAGGGGGGAATTAGTTGAAATTGGAGAATTCAAGGGTTCCAACAAAACATCATCTATCCATCTTCTATCCATTTTCTCCAGAGATGTTGCCTTACTCAATGAGTTTTTCCAGCATTTTGTGTCTATCTTTCATACCATTGGGCTGTAAGCTTACCAAGCGGAATATGAGGTGCTGTTCTTCCAGTTTGCTTGTGGCCTCACTCTGGTAATCAGAGGCCAAGGACAGAAACATCAGTAGGGGAATGAGAAAGAGAGTTACAATGGTTAGCAAGCAGCTCTAGGGGCATTGGCAGGCAGAGAGCAAGTGTTCAGTGAAATGGTTACTGTCACTTGGTGTTGCCCAAGTAAAAGGGGCCACATCGGGAGCAACAAATGCAGTAGGCGAGAGTGGAAGAATGGGAGTTCCAATCTGCATGTCTTGATCCTTTACACCATGCCCTACCAGGAGACCTCAGAAGCCTCTAATTCTTCCTTGAACAGAGAAGCAACCAGTTCCTCTCAACCAACAATATCCTCCACTTGGCGGATCTTGTCCTCACCCTCAACACTTAACTACTCTTACTTTCTTCAAGTCAAAGGTGTAACCATGGCCACTCGTATCCCAGCTGTGACTGTCTATTAGTTGGGTACGATGAACGCTCCATGTTCCAAATGCTTTCTGGATCATTTCCTACCTCTTTCTCTGCCACATCAATGACTGCATCGGGGTTGCTTCCTACGCCCGTGCAAAACTTTTTGTTTTCATCAACTTTGCTAGCTTTCCCCCTGTCCTCAAATTCACTTGGAATTGGACTATCTCTGACACTTCTCTCCCCTTTCTCAATCTATATCTAACCCAGGGGAAGGACTATTAACTGATGTCCACTACAACCCATTGACTTTCAGAGCAAGCTTGACTACACCTCCTCCTACCCTGCGTCTTGCAAGGTGACCTGACTCTCAATTTCTCTGTCTCTGCTGCATGTGCTCTCAAGATGAGGCTTATATCCCTCAGTTCTGCTCTCACTTCCTCTCCTCCCTGATGGAACTTTGATAGTTGTCTTGGTCCTCATATTTCACCCTACTATCCTCTTCATTCAACACAATATTCTCCAACAATGTCCTATACCCACCTTCTGTAGCAACGCAACTGTGGTTTGCTCATCCCTTCCCACCAAACCTATCCGCACGCCCGGTACTTCCTCCTGCAATCTATCCTGTCCTTGCTCCTCCTCTGTCATTCCCATCCAGGGGCCTCAGCGTCCCTCCAAACAGTAAGTATGCTCGCTGCAGTTTAATAGTATATTGGCAACTTAACAAATCTCCTCAAACGTCCAAAGAAGTGCGTTGATGAGCCGACTTTATGATTCATCGGTGTGCTGGGCCCAAGAAAGATCTCCAGAGATATGCACGGACAGGAATTGAAGCTGTTGACTCTTTCCACCAATGTCCCATTGATGAAGACAACTTTGTGAATCCCCGGCTTTCCCCTCCTGAAGTCAATAACGTTGTGTTACTGCCGTAATTTACAGAAACATAAAAAATAGGTGCAGGAGTAGACTATTCGGCCCTTCAAGTCAGCACCGTCATTCAATATGATCATGGCTGATCATCCAAAATCAGTTCCTGCTTTCTGCCCATATCCCTTGATTCTGTTAGCCCTAAGAGCTATATCTAATTCTCTCTTGAAAACACCCAGTGAATTGGACTTCACTGCTGTTTGTGGCTGAGAATTCCACAGATTCACAACTCTCTGGGTGAAAAAACTTTTGAAAACCAAAGCAACTGGAGTTCCTTGTTTCTACAACCAGCACCTTGGTCTTGCTTACATTGAAAACAAGTTTATTGTTATGGCACCATTCAATTGGATTTTTAATATATCTCCTGTTCTCATCGTTACTTGTTATTTGTCCGAACAACGGTGGTATTTTACTTCGGAGTCACGTGAGTGACTACGTGAAGAACCCCGTCCAGCCGCACGTGCGTCATTACGTCAGACGCATTGGTGCAGGTCGGCCGGTTGGAGCAACGGAGCTCTTCCAGCGGTAACTTTAAACTTCAGGTAAGTGGTATTTCTTATCTGTTTTAGGTCTCCTGCAGGCACCTCGGTTTTCAGAGGTTTTTGCCGGATGTTTTGCGACGGCCGACGTGGGAACCAGCTAAGGGCTGTGGGGAAACCCTGGTCCGACCGCGGAAGTGTGGGAGCTGGCGAATGTTGGGTTTCGCAATCGGAGTCACTGATAAGACGGTCAGTGACCCTAGATGTTGGGTTCCCGGGGAGGGGAAACCCAATAATATGCGGTTCCCAGACCGCAGTATTCCCCAGGAGATGGGGTTAAACTGACCTGAACGGTCAGCCCAGGTGCCGGGAGGGTTACCGCGGGTATATATATATATAAAATATATATATATATATATATATGGATTCCCGGGGAGGGGGAAATCCAGCAGCAATGCGGTTCCCAAACCGCAGTCTTCCCCAGGATGTGTGGACAACTGACAAAAATGGTCAGCCTGGATGTTGGGAGGGATCCCCTCCGGGAATGTGAATCTAGAGACACTCCTACAGCAGGAGTTGGGCCAGCGCGGGTCAATGTGAGAACCCGCGCCAGCAGCACCTTGTTACAGGGCTGCTTCATGGGGATGCCAAGTTATGGCAGCGCCAGCCTATTGGAGAGGCTGTGCCAGCAGTACCTATGCTCAGTACTGCTCCAGGGGATGCCAAGTTATGGCAAGCTAGCCTATTGGAGAGGCTATGCCAGCAGCACCTTTGCTCAGGGCTGCTCCAGGGGATGCCAAGTTATGACAGTGTCAGCCTATCGGAGAGACTGTGCCAGCAGCACCTTTGCTCAGGGCTGCTTCATGGGAATGCCACATTATGGCAGTGCCAGCCTATTGGAGAGGCTGTGCCAGCAGCAACTTTGCTCAGGGCTGCTTCATGAGAACGCCAAATCTATGGCAAATACTGGCCTATGGCAAAGGCCGCGCCTGCAGCACCTTTGCTCAGGGCTGCTTCATGGGCTCCAGCAGTACCTTTGTTCAGGGCTGCTTCATGGGAATAGGCTGCTTAATGGGGATGCCAAGTCTATGGCAGTGTAGCAAATGTTGGCAGGCGTGGCCTGTTCATTATGAAAGATGGTAGATTAACAATAGATTTTTTATAGTGTATTCCCATTTACAGTGATCAGGGGGGATATTTGAGGAGGCAATTGCTAGGATAAGGCAATATAACAAAATGATGACAAGAAAGCATTCAAAGAGGACTACTCAAAAAGTTCTGAAACACTGGTTATGTATTTGTTAAAATCCACTGTTTAAATCTCAAACTATATTTGAAAAATTGGGCTCCTCTATCCAGTTAAGATTAAGTTGTTATCAAATAGACTTGTAGCTATTCAATTGGCCGTTGACGCTGTCCTGGGCAACAGATTGCAGTCAATAGACTCCTGTAACAGCCTTGTTGTTATAAAGCAGCCTTCTATTCATTAGACTAATTGGCAATGGCATAGATGGGATTCAGCTGTGCAAGTAGGAGAACTGTCATCCTGTTAAATGGTAAACTATAAAGTGCCATGTAGGTCATCGTTAACACAACTTGTTATTACCAGCTGAAGTTACTAAAGTCACAATGATGAACAAACAGTATTCATTACTGCTCCAGTAGTTATTAGGTAAATATGTCATTATATTACAAAATGGTGCTAATGGCCCTAAAAATGGGAAATTGCGCTAGCGGCGTCTTGTAGCAGGCCTGCTTAATGTCTCCCTCATGCAGGAGGAGAGTATGCCGCGTCAGTATTAGTCTGACGCCGGTCCATGGCAAAGTCGGCGTATTGCTGAGGCCACGCCTGCAGCGCCTTATAGCAGGGCTGCTTAATGTCTCCCTCATGTAAGATGGGAGCATGCCGGGTCAGTATAATCTAACAGCGGGTCTGCGGGTATAGCTGTGGAGCATGCCCAAGGGATGAAGGGCACATGCCAGATGTACCATGCTTGGTAGCAAGGTTGCCATTCAAACACATATGCAGTGAACACCACTATCAGGGGAACAATAGAGCAGGCCGCCAAATCTTCTATTCAGGTAAGACCTGTTTTATAGGTGGTACCTGGAGGACGAAGCACAAGCTATTGAATGAGTAAGGCTTCATAGTTTCGGCGACAATGCGCCCCATGTCTTCACCGGCAGTAGCGGTTCACTGAAGCTGGTGGCAGCATGAAAGTTGGCCAGAGGTTCCACGCATTTTACCTGTTTTACTCTATAACTAAGGGACCACTTACAATTTGGTAAGATGTACACTTGGTTGGACAATACAAATGATTGAGACATTATCGTCTACTTTGAGGGGTCTAACCATGTAATACTGGACAATACTAGCATTCCAAGCAGGTTATAATTGGGCAGGCTCAAGGGCCAGGGTTGTCTTGCAAGACTGGCTCGGAAATCGGGCCACCTTTGCCGTTCACGGCAGACGCTAAGTTGCGATTATCATCTCGAGTTTGGAGGTGGAGCAGATTTACATGACTTACCAATTCTTCACTTATTGGTATCAACTATCTATAGACTCTACGGGCATTGTCTGGTTAAAGAGTGATTGAGCAAATATGCATATCTGCATGCTCAACATCATGTTGATACATTATGATGGTGGCATATGTTAGTCACATGGGTGCAATCAATTAAAGACCTCTGTAATGGTTACATAATCTCGTTTGCCACAGGAGAATCATCAAGTATAGGTCAATGGCAACACAGAATTGGTGTTGAATCACACCGTATTATGAAACTCTGGTTCCATGGAACACCAAATATAGATTTGTTTGTTTTTATGCTTATTCACAGGTTGTAAAATATGTGGCATAACAGTGGCGAGACATACATTCTTGCTACAAGGAGAAAGGAAGGTCTTTTATTTCTTCCTCCATTTGTTTCATCAATTGGGGCTTCAAATAAAGTCATTAAGAGCCCATTTTAGGTCCTATTGTGTGATTGGTTTATGATTTGTCAGGAATAATAATACAATCTTGTATGGTTATTTTAGACGTAACTTTGCTGGTTCAGCCTGAGGCTTGGGAAATCAGCCGTTGTATGATAAATCAAATCATGTTCTGCAGATTCAATAAACCGTCCTAAGGCTTGGGTTGTTACATCTATCCTTCTATGTGTTCAGAGTGCTCGAATAGCACCAAAAAGCAGGATTTTTCTTTTCCAGGAGATGAAAAGAGTTTGTTTAAGGCTCATGTTACATTGAAAACGGTATAGATTACTGACGTTTGGAGTTCATGTTAAATGATCTTTTGTCAATAATTAAGTTGTACGGCCATTAACTGTGCCAACGTGCCTTCTCATTGAATTGGCTACAGCAAACAAGACCCACTCTGTAGGGTTCACCCTGGATATCAAGTTTGTAAGGATATCTTTAACAGAATGTCTCCCAGGACCAGTGCAATGCCGTATGGGATGTTGACATTGTGAACACTATTTCACCAGGGGGCTCCAGCTACATCCTTAACTTTGGCCGGAGCTCATAAGGTAGTTATCCTTCTGGCGCTGGTTAGTGCAGCAGGTTCAGTTGCTACATAATTGCAACGGTACAGGATAATAACATCTGTAAATAATAATATATAATATTTTATGTTTATAAATACTTAAGCAGAGCAGAAGGGGTGTCGGGTCTCAGAATAATTACAGGCATGCCAGGGGACATTTGGTAACCATAAGCACACATATATACAACAATACATCAAGGTCACCAAGAGCCTTCGAGGCTCTGAACTAGCAATGTTTGTTAGTTACAAAAAACTTTGAAGAACGTTTGTTCAGGCCACTCCAGATGATAAAATGGAATTTGCATTATGTAGGAATGGATTCTGATTCCAGATCTCATTCCATCAGGGCTGCTACAACATCATTTATGTTCCACTAGACCACATCCTTTCGGCTGCAGCATGGTCCAACGAACAAATCTCCAAACATTTATAATAACCTATTGCTAGACCAAGGGTATTTGTCAACTCTATTTTATCTTGTTATACTTTCCATCTGGATGAGAGATGTGAATATTATTACTTCATTTAAACAGCATCAGCGTGTTTTAAGTCTATGCCATGACTGTATGCATTATGAATGTTTTCCTTCATTTGTCAATGAAGCAGTTGTGGTTGTGTAGACCCGTTTCTCATGGCATGAAATCACAGAGCTTTGAAGTCTTCATGTAGTCACTCACGTGACTCCAAAGTAAAATAGTAAGATTAAACGAGAACTCACCAGTTTAAAGTTTGATCTTTATTTTATGAGGAGTTACGATGAGGGACTACGTGCCCTCTGCTCCCAACCCTCATAAATGTAATCTGGTAGTTCTAGTCATCTGATCTTACTATCATACTTCAGTCACTATTACCTGTGATTTCACACCGCTGCTTTGAAGATTGACACATGCGGCTGGATGGGGTTCTTCACGTAGTCCCTCATCATAACTCCTCATAAAATAAAGATCAAACTGGTAAGTTCTCGTTTAATCTTACTATTATCTGTGAATCTAAAGAAGGCATAGGAACTGTGACTGGCTACACAGTCAGGAATCTAGAGTGTTTTATTGCCCAATGGCCCAAACAAAGCAATTAAATTCTTACTTGCAGCAGCACAACAGAAAATGTAAACATAGTTCTCTGTAAACTGAACATCACAGTTTTTAAGCTTCTATATCAGTCATTGGTATAGAGAGAGTAGACCAGCTGACTGAGCACCTATAATATCCAGAACCTCTACCCGCTAGAAGGGCATCAAAAGCATGGGAACACCACCACCTGGAAATTGCCGTCCATGCCACACTTCATCTTGACTTGGAAATGTATCGCCATTCCTTCACTGTTGGTGGATCAAAATCCCTAGCTCTCTCCCTGACATCCTTCCCAGCATCGTGCGTAAAACCCGTATCTCAAGAACCTCATGGGTCCAAGAAGGCAGTTCACCACGATCTTCTCGAGAGCAATTAAAAGCTGTCTCAGACTGCAAAGCCCACACCCCTTAAATGAATTTATATATTTAAAAATCTCTACATCTGCACTCTCAGTCTGGCTCTAGATTTGGGAGTTTGACTCCAGCCTGTGAGTGCGGCTCTGCCGGGAAGTGGGAATCGGGGCACTTGATTGTAACAGGCAGTTTTCATAATGAGACAACCCTGTTCCTGCCACTGTTCCTGGCTGATCTGATACCTGCGCTGAAGCTCTCCTCCTCCCAATCTCCTCGCAGCTCGCCAAACCCATGGAGTCAAACGGGTCCAATCCCCCCCAATGAAAATCTAACTTTCTTTCATTTCTTAAAGAAAGTGTGAAACACAGGCTCTACAGCTGGGTGCAGTAGGCAATCTCACAACACTGTACACTAGCCTGGGACTCCCTCCCCGTGCCCTCTGACCCCTTGGAGTTAATCTGCATAAAAAAAGTATTTTAGCGGAGCAGGAACTAGTGGTGCTGGGTGGGCGAGTGAGTGTGTGTGAGAGAGAGAGAGAGAGAGAGCGAGAGAGCGAGAGAGAGTAAGTGTAAAGAAAATAAAAGAAAGACAAGGAGAAGAAAAGAAAGATACAACAAGAGAAAGGAAAGGAGAGAGAGAGTGAGGGGAAAGAGAAAGGGGGAGAAAGAGGGAGGGAGAGGGGGAGAGAGAGAGAAGCAGGCAAAGGCAGGAGCCGCCAGCGACGAGTCCAGAACACTTTCGGAGGAGTTGGCTTGATGCGAGTGCGGAGGAGAGAGTTTCTGTCGCTGCGGGGAGAGAATGGGCCAGACCGCTGTCTCCGGTGTCTCGCAGCCTGCGAGCGGTGAGTTAACAATCGGTCACCTCTCCTCTCTCTCTCTTTCTCTCTCTCCGCGCCTTCCCCAAGCACAGCTCGTTAAAAAGACAAAAATAACTTGAGAGTTTCTGGAATTCCTGGTACATCTGGAACCATGCAGCAGAGTTAAGTTTTCTATCTGGTGGAACTTTGATCAAGATTCCCAATGACTCCAGAGAGTTTTCTGCAAGTTTAAGGGAGGGAGGGAGGGGGTGGGAGAGGCACACAGGACCGCAAGGATGTTGGGTGGAAAAGGCTGCGGGTTCTTCAGACCAGCACAGCGTGGGATTCAAGGGCCTGATCGAAGGAGTAAAGATTTGGGAGCGAGTCTCCGCAACCGGGGTGAAGGGAAGTGAAAAGAAAGAATCTACACTGTATGTTAAGAGAATGGCGTTTCCCCTGATTGTTCAACAGAACGATTTCCATTTTTGTGTGTGCCTGCAGTGGTATAGTAGTGGTTAAGTCACTGGCCTAGCAGTCAAACTTCTGGACTTTACGGGGACTTCAAATCCCACCACGGCAGCTGGGGAATTTAAATTCAATTAAATAAATCTGGAGTTAAAAATAAAAGCAGCTCTGTTGTGGTAACCATGAAACTATTGGGGTTTTTTTTGGTTAAAAATCCATCTGGTTCAGGGAAGGAAATCTGCTTTTGGCATGCCTTTGGATTTCTAACCCGCCACTGGCATTGACTAGAAACTACCTCCTCACTTTGAGGATAGTTAGAGATGGACAATTTATGCTGGCATTGCCAACAATGTTCACATCCTGCAAATGTATGACACATATTGAGCTGTTATTGTAAAGGGATGGAGGGCAACAATGTGGTTCAATCAGATTAGCCGTTAACTTGTCAAATGGCAGAGCACCAGCGGTGATGTGTTTTGTTTAGTTTAGATTAGAGATACAACGTGGAAACCGGCCCACCGAGTTCTTGCCGAGCATTGCGGACCTGTACATTAGTTTTATCTTAAATACTAGGGACAATTGACAGAAGTCATGGACGTCTTTGAAATATGAGTGGAAACCAGAGCACCCGGAGAAAACCCACCTGGTCACAGGGAGAACGTACAAACTCCATACAGACAGCACGGGTCTCTGGTGCTGCAAGGCAGCAACTCCGCCTCTGTGCCACCCTAATTGTGTGGTCGACAATACTATCAGGTTGTATTTACCTAGCTGTAACCTGCTCATCCATGCCCGGCTTGGATTTAACTAGCATCATTCAGCTCCGGATCTCATCACAGCATTGGTCCAATCCTGGACTAATGAGCTGAATTCCAGAAGCAAGTTGAGAGTGACTGCTCTCGATGTCAAGACAGCACTTGACTGTGTTTTGTCGTCAAGGAGCCCGGGTCCAATCAAGGTCAGCAGACAGAGCAGGCTTGAGGGGATGAGTGGTCTACATCTCCTCCTGACTGTGCAGGGAAGGTGAAACCATGCTTGGAGTACTCTGTCCAATTTTGGTTTCTTCATTTAGGATTTGCATCGGAGGGAGTTCAGAGAAAGTTCACCAAGTGGGTGTCTTGTGACCAGGATGGGCATTGTATACTATTTGAAAGATGTAAACTTGTTAAGTGGCTTGTGAGGGTGTTTCCCGTCATTTAATACTGAAGTGAGGAGGAATTTCTTTGAGATCTGTAAATCGGGAATTTTCTACGCAGAAGTTGTATTAATATATTTATGATCAGATTTCTGGTCTGTCCAGCCATTGGAGGCTTAAGGAGAAAGGAAAGGGGAACTGGAAGACAAGGTTTAGTCAGCCCTGATCTGATTGGAGGAGAAGACCTGTAGCCCTGTTCTCCTGTTATGTGTTCTTCAGCTGACCCTTCAGTGAATTCATGCGGTGAAGATTGAGTTGTCTTCAGTTCCCAGCCCAGCATCACTCAAGAAACATTAACTCTTATATCCTACAGTTGTTTGTGGGATCACAAACTGGACACTGCTTCTCCCTACGTTCCAACACAGAGCAAGACTACTGCCTATCAAGGGCCTTGAAATTTGTGAGGTTGTGGGAGGCGCTACAAAAATGTAACCAGGCCCAGGACACTGTCCTGAGGACCTCCTGGAGCTGGGATTAACCGACAACCATCTGCAGTGGCTCCCACCACCGGATGTATGTTCTCATTGAAGTCCACTCATTTCAGTTTTACACTGACTCCCTGATACCACACCAGGGCTCGAAATTAGCGGTTGCCCGGGTGCCATTGACCACCTAAACGCCAACTCATTTTGCCCGGCTTGGCATCCAGATACTGGTTTGTAGCGATAGGCACAAAAACCTGGAGTAACTCTGTGGGTCAGGCAGAATAGGGACGTGTCGTTTTGTGTCGGTGGCGACGGCGACTGTATTCCTCTAGTATCTTTGTTTGCGGGGCAAAGATACCAGGTGCGTGGTGACGAAGGGTCAGAACAGATGACGGGCTCAGAACAGCCGCAGCAGCGGCCACGATAGCGGCTCCACCGCCTCCTCCTCCCGCCCGGCGGATGGAGACCCCCCTCTCCCTCCTCCCGGCCTCGGCGTGCGAGAGGGGTTGTTTTGAAAGCGCCGTCGGTGGATTTGCAAGCAGCGGCCGCTATCGCCCTGATAACCAATCCCCCCCCCCCATCCATCCTCTAGTGATCTCCCCATTCATCGTTTACTGATTCCCCCATCCCCTCATGCATCATGTACTGAGCCCCATTCATCCTATACTGATCCCCTCATTCATCCTGTAGTGATTCTCCATTCATCCTGCACAGACCCTCTGATCCACACTGTCCTAACCTCCCCTGCCCCCCCCATTCATCCTGTACTAATCCCCCCCCCCATTCATCCTGTGCTGATCCCCCACCCACTCCCCCTCCCCCCCCCATCCATCCTCTACTGATCCCCCCCCATTCAAGAAGAATGGGGAGAGCAGTCTGAAGAAGGGTCTCGACCCAAAAACGTTGCCTATTTCCTTAGCTCCATAGATGCTGCCTCACCCGCTGAATTTCTCCAGCATTTTTGTCTACTCCCATTCATCCTGTACTGACCCCCACCCCCCCATCCATCCCGTACTGATCCACCCCCATTCAACACCACTGACTTCCCCCGTGCTCTCCCCTCGCAATTTTACATACTCCAACCAACACGTACTAATTCACCTGCCTCAATCCATCCATTCGGCATCGATTGCCTTCCCAACACCCCCCTCCCCCGCCAACTATCCACCCCGCCATCTATCCACCCCGCACTGATTCACACACCCCCTGACCCTATTGTGATTCGTGGTCTTCAGAGGGAACATTGACTATGTTTGATAACGGAATGCAATCAAATGTGTTTTAATTCCCAATGTTATTATTTGTTTTGACACCTTTAAACATATTACCAAAAGAACATTTGCTGCAGTTATGTCCTTTGGCCATCTCTTGCCAGTTAGTGTAATGTTTAACCTGTCAGATGGGTATAGTCGGTTTTAACAGCTATTATCATAAAATGCCTTTAGAAATGTCATTGCAACCTGTATATTTTGTTATGGATAAATTATGTGGGAAGCCAGAGTGTTTCTGTGCCAATAGCAATAACGACCCATGCTATGGCCATGTCATGGTAATTTTCGGTCCTTCACAGAAAACCTGCATCAATCTGTAGTGTGCATGGTTATGCATATATGTTACCATGGTCCAGGATTTATTGACGCAGGTTGATCATATGCTGAATAATCCAACCCACATTTTTGTTTGGAAGTGGAAAGAACTAATAGAAATTGCATTAATTGCAATGTGTAAAAAGAGTTGAGATACTGTATTATAATTTTGCTGCATAACATTGTGGTCTATATCATGTCGTGATTGGTGAATATGTTTAATTTGTGAGTTATTTGAAGCTGAAATAATATGTGAATGTAGACAAAAGTGCTGGAGAAACTCAGCGGATGCGGCAGCATCTATGGAGCGAAGGAAATAGGCAACGTTTCAGGCAAAAACCCTTCTTCAGACTGATGGGTTTCGGCCTGAAACGTTGCCTATTTCCTTCGCTCCATAGATGCTGCTGCACCCGCTGAGTTTCTCCAGCACTTTTGTCTACCTTTGATTTTCCAGCATCTGTCGTTCCTTCTTGAAAATAATATGTGAATGCTTCATTGAGCATTATCCGAGCACATTATCGCACGCGTCCTGCAAACCGTCTTAAATGACCGCCTAAACTGTCATTTGGCAACCTATAAAGCTGTCAAGGTTGCCCGGCTGGCAACAGGGAAGAACGTTAAGCGAGAGCCCTGCACACTCTTGTCAAGTGATGTATTTGATGTTGAGGGTAGTCACTCCCTCATCACCTCCAAAATTCAGTGTATTGGTCCAGGATTATAACAAGGCCATGCTAAGGTCGGGAATCGAGTGGTGCTGGTAAAATCCAAACTGGGCATGAATGAGCAGGTTATTGGTGAGTAAAGGGCCTGTCCCACTTGGGCATAATTTGCACGTCACGCAGGTGGCGCACGAAGATTTTGTGAATCCCAAAATCTTGTGGTGCGGCGCGCTATCGCCCTTCACTGCCTACGCCACCACGTCTCACCGCACGACATGCGCGCGTCACGACGTGTGCGTGACGCGTAAATATCACGTCATGCGTCGTGACGCGTAAATGATGTCGCGTAAATGACGTGCAAATAACAAAACATCAAATAACTGGACAATTTTTTTTTAGAATGTGGGTTTAATGTTGTAACTGCATTGGTATCGTTTGGCTGAGACATGGTTACTTGTGGAGCACAAGTCTTCAGTACTACTATTGTGTAGTTGTTTAATCTGAAGTCTTTGCTGCATCTTACAAGGGTAGGACCTACATAGTAAATGGTAGGCCTCTGGGGAGTGTTGTTGATCAGAGGGATCTAGGAATGCGGGTGCATGGTTCCTTGAAGGTTGAGTCGCAGGTAGGCAAGATAGTCAAAAAGGCTTTTGGCACATTGGCCTTCATCAGTCAGAGTACCGAGTATAGAAGTTGGGAGGTCATGTTGCAGTTGTATAAGACGTTGGTGAGTGCATTTAGAATATTGTGTTCAGTTCTGGGCACTATGTTATAGGAAAGATATTGTCAAGCTTGAAAATGTTCAGAAAAGATTTACGAGGATGTTGCCAGGACTAAAGGATGTGAGCTATAGATAGAGATTGAGTAGACAATAGACCATAGGTGCAGGAGTAGGCCATTTGGCCCTTCGAGTCAGCACCGCCATTCAATGTGATCATGGCTGATCATCCCCAATCAGTACCCATTCCTGCCTTCTCCCCATATCCCCTGACTCCGCTATTTTTAAGAGCCCTAACTAGCTCTCTCTTGAAAGCATCCAGAGAACCTGCCTCCACCGCCCTCTGAGGCAGAGAATTCCACAGACTCACCACTCTCTGTGATAAAAAGTGTTACCTCGTCTCTGTTCTAAATGGGTTACTCCTTAGTCTTAAACTGTGGCCCCTGGTTCTGGACTCCCCCAACATCGGGAACATGTTTCCTGCCTCTAGTGTGTTCAAGCCCTTGACAATCTTATACGTTTCAATGGGATATTCTCTCATCCTTCTAAACACCAGAGTGTACAAGCCCAGCTGCTCCATTCTCTCAGCATATGACAGTCCCGTTATCCCGGGAATGAACCTTGTAACCTACGCTGCACTTCCTCAATAGCAGGAATGTCCTCCCTCAAATTAGGGGACCAAAACTGCGCACAATACTCCAGGTGTGGTCTCACTAGGGCTCTGTACAACTGCAGAAGGACCTCTTTGCTCCTATATTCGATTCCTCTTGTTATAAAGGCCAGCATGCCATTCGCTTTCTTCACTGCCTGCTGTACCTGCATGCTCACCCCAGATCCCGTTGTACTTCCCCTTTTCCCAACGATGCCATTTAGATAGTAATCTGCCTTGCTGTTTTTGCTACCAAAGTGGATAACCTCACATTTATCCGCATTAAACATCATCTGCCATGCATCTGCCCACTCCACCAGCCTGTCCAAGTCACCCTGCATTCTCATAGCACCCTCCTCACAGTTTGCACTGCCACCCAGCTTTGTGTCATCTGCAAATTTGCCAATGTTACTTTGAATCCCTTCATCTAAATCGTTGATGTATATTGTAAATAGCTGCGGTCCCAGCTCCGAGCCTTGCGGTACCCCACTAGTCACTGCCTGCCATTCTGAAAGGGACCCGTTAATCCCTACTCTTTGTTTCCTGTCTGCCAGCCACTTCTCTATCCATGTCAGCACTCTACCCCCAATACTATATGCCCTAATTTTGCCCAGTAATCTCCTATGTGGGACCTTATCAAATGCTTTCTGAAAGTCCAGGTATACTACATCCACTGGCTCTCCCTTGTCCATTTTTCGAGTTACATCTTCAAAAAATTCCAGAAGATTAGTCAAGCATGATTTCCCCTTCGTAAATCCATGCTGACACGGACTGATACTGTTACTGCTATCCAAATGTGCGGATATCTCATCTTTTATAATTGACTCCAGCATCTTGCCCACCACCGATGTCAGGCAAACTGGTCTATAAATCCCTGTTTTCTCTCTCCCGCCTTTCTTAAAAAGTGGGATAACATTAGCTACCCTTCAATCCACAGGAACCGATCCTGAGTCTATAGAACATTGGAAAATTATCACCTATGCATCCACGATTTCCAGAGCCACTTCATTAAGTACCCTGGGATGCAGACCATCAGTACCTGGGGATTTATCAGCCTTCAGTCCCATCAGTATATCCAACACCATTTCCTGCCTAATGTGAATTTCCTTCAGTTCCTCCATCACCCCAGATCCTCTGGCCACTACTATATCAGGAAGATTGTTTGTGTCCTTCTTAGACAGATCCAAAGTACCTGTTCAACTCATCTGCCATTTCCTTGTTCCCCATAATAAATTCACCTTTTTCGGTCTTCAAGGGTCCAACTTTGGTCTTAACTAATTTTTTCCTCTTCACATACTTTTAGAAGCTTTTACTATCCTGCTTTATATTCTTAGGCTGGGTCTCTATTCCTTGGAGTGCAGGAGGATGAGGGATGCTCTTATAGAGGTGTACAAAAGCATGAGAGGAATAAATCGGGTAGACGCACAGAGTCTCTCGATTCCCCCTCAGAGTAGGGGAATCGAGGACCAGAGGACATAGGTTCAAGGTGAGGGGGAAAAGATTTAATAGGAATCAGAGGGCTAACCTTTTCACACAAAGGGTGGTGGATGTATGGAACAAGCTGCCATAGGAGGTAGTTGAGGCTGGGACTATCCCATCATTTAAGAAACATTTAGACAGGTACATGAATAGGACAGGTATGGAGGGATATGGACCAAGCACTTGCAGGTGGGACTAGTGTAGCTGGGACATTTTTGGCCGGTGTGGGCAAGTTGGGCCGAAGGGATCTATCTGATGCTTTGGCTATTATAGTCATATAGCGTGGAAACAGGCTCTTTGGCTCAATTTACCAACTCCAACCAACAGGCCCCTAGCGTACTAGTCCCACCTGCCTGTGTTGATCCCATTTCCTTCTAAACCAATCGTATCCATTTACCTGACCAAATATTTTTTAAACATTGTGATAGCACCTATCTCAACTACCTCCTCCAGCACTGGTTCCATATACGGTGCCCTCCATAATGTTTGGGACAAAGACCCATCATTTATTCATTCGCCCCTGTATCCACAATTTGAGATTTGTAATAGAAAAAAATCACATGTGGTTAAAGTGTACATTGTCAGATTTTAATAAAGGCCATTTTTATACATTTTTGTTTAACCATGTAGAAATTACTGCAGTGTTTATACATAGTTCCCCCATATCAGGGCACCATAATGTTTGGGACACAGCAATGTCATGTAAATGAACGTAGTCATGTTTAGTATTTTGAAATCTGTGATTCATAGACATCACCAGTTGCTGGGTGTCTTCTCTGGTGGAGCTCTGCCAGGCCTGCATTGCAACCATCTTTAGCTTATGCTTGTTTTGGGGGCTGGTCCCCTTCAGTTACCTCTTCAGCATATAAAAGGCATGCTCTATTGGGGTCCGACTGGGTGATTGACTTGGCCATTCAAGAATAGACCATTTTTTAACTTTGAAAAACTCCTTTGCTGCTTCAGCAGAATGTTTGGTATCATTGTCTTGCTGTAGAATGAACTGTGAATTTTGAGGCATTTGTTTTTACTTGAGCAGATAGGATGTGTCTATACACTTCGGAATTCATTATGCTTCTACCATTAGCATTGTGTCATCAATGAAGATAAGTGAGCCAGTACCTTCAGCAGCCATGCATGCCCAGCCTATAACACCCCCACCACCATGTTTCACAGATGAGGTGGTATGCTTTGGATCTTGGGCAGATCCTTCTCTCTTCCATATTTTGCTCTTGCCATCAATCTGATACAAGTTCATCTTTATCTCATCTGTCCACAAGACCTTTTTCCAGAACTGTGGTTGCTCTTTTAAGTACTTCTTGACAAACTGTAACCTGGCCATCCTATTTTTGCAGCTGACCAGTGGTTTGCATCCGTCAGTGTGGCCTCTGTATTTCTGTTCATGAAGTCTTCTGCGGACAGTGGTCATTGACAAATCCACGCCTGACACCTGAAGAGTGTTTCTGATATGTCGGACAGGTGTTTGGGGATTTTTCTTTATTATAAGGGGAATTCTTCTGTCATCAGCTGTGGAGGTTTTCCTTGGCCTGCCATTCCCTTTGCGATTAGTAAGCTCACCAGTGCTCTCTTTCTTCTTCATGATGTTCCAAATAATTGATTTTGGTAAGCCTAAGGTTTGGCTGATGTCTCTAACTGTTTTATTCTTGTTTCTCAGTCTCATAATGGCTTATTTGACTTTCATTGGCACAACTTTGGTCCTGATGTTGATAAACAGCAATAAAAGTTTCCAAAGGTGATGGAAAGACTGGAGAAAAGACTAGGTGCTGAGAGCTCTCTTGTACCTGCATTAAGGAGGCAATTAAACTCACCTGACCAATTTCAACCGCCTGTGAAGCCATGTGTCCCAATATTATGGTGGCCTGAAATGGGGGGTACTATGTATAAACACAGCTGTAATTTCTACATGGTGAAACAAAAATATTAAAAAATCGCCTTTATTAAAATCTGACAATGTGCACTTTAACTACATGTGATTTTTTTTTTCTATTACAAATTTCAAATTGTGGAGCACAGGCAAATAAATAAATGATGGGTCTTTGTCCCAAACATTATGGAGGGCACTGTATATGGGTAGGGAAGGTTCAGAGGGATACAGGTCAAATGGAAAAAATTGGACTAGTTTAGATGGGGCATCTTTGTTGGCATGGACATGTTGGGCTGAAGGGCCACATTCCATGCCTTATGACTCTCTTGACTCTGGTATGTCACACCTTCGATATTGCATCTGCTTGAATTGGAAACTTGACACATGAAATGGTCTCGTGACTTTTTGCCTCTGTTCTGGATGCATTCTGCTGAGTCCCAGCTGTTTCAGAATCCCATCTGTTGCTCGCATGAGGTCAGGCTGTGACTCTGTCGTATGACCACATTTATTGCTGAGGCAGCAACTTCCTTGAGTAGTCCAAATCAACTAGTCAAAAACAAGTTAAAAATTAGGCAGCTACTGTTTCGAAAGCACGTTGCACGTACGTTTCAGGACATCCAGTGAAGCACCACCGATGCGCAGAAGCAGCGGTTTGTACAATCCCCAGGATCCACTGCAGCTAGACTCCAGAGACAGCTCCTTTCAAACCCACAACTTCTGCCAGCTGGAAAGACAACGGCTGCAAAAGCATGGGAACAGCCCCATCTCGGAATTTCCCTTTAAATATTGCACCATCCTAACTTGAAAATATGTTACTATTCCTTCATTGGGCCATTGGGTCAAAATCCTGGAATTCCATCTCTAACAGCATTATGGGTATACTCGCATATCAAGGACTGCAGTGGTTCAAGAAAGATTTGTTCAGTTTATTGACATGTGTTCTGAGGCACAGTGAAAACCTTTTGTTACGTGATATCCAGTCAAAGCAAAGTATGATTACAATCAAGCCGTGTAGCGATAAAGGATGGGGTGTACAACATGTAGTGCAAGATAAAGTCCAATTTAAAATAGTTCAAAGATCGTCAATGATGGGAGGTCAAGACTGCACTTTAGCAGGTGAGAGAATGGTTCAGTTGCCTGATAACAGCTGGGCAGTAACTGTCCCTGAATCTGGTGCCACGTGTTTTCGAACTTATGTACCTCTTACTTGCTGGGAGAGAGAAGAGGGAGAACCAGAGTGAGACTGGTCTGTGATTATGCTGGTGGCCTTGCCGAGGTAGTGTGAAGTGTAGATGGAGTAAATAAAAGTGAGGTTGGTTTGCATGATGATCTGGGCAACGTCAACAACTCTATCTCACCACTACCTTCTAAAGGGCAATGAGGGATGGGCAAATTATATGTCCGCTCGGGCTGTGAAGCCATCGAGCCTTTAATAAATATAAAATACCCGTGTAATATCAGAATATTGACAGCCAATCTTCATGCATCAATTCCACCAACTACAATTTGAAATGGCAGAGAACTGATTGTGGAATTAGTGGTGGCCTCTTCACCAGGTGTCGTTCCCATGCACTTCTTCAATGTATGCTCCCATTTCAAATACTAGGGGTCCATTGAAGATATGACAAATTCCACGGATGAATGGTGGGAACATAGGGAATACTGAGGTAAAAAAAAGGATCTTCGTGTATATCCAAGGATGCTCAAAGATGGTGGTACAAGTAAATAGGGAGGTGAAGAAGGCATTTGAGATGCATAGAATATTAGAACACGGTCTCGATACAACTTTTAGAAATGTTGGTGATGCCACACCTGGAGTGTTGTGCATTTCAAGTTGTGTGAAGGATGTGATGGCACTGGAAAGGTTACTGAGGAGATTCACCTGTGATGTTGCTCTCTAGAGAGACTAAGGAGCCATTAGTCATAGAGCTATACAGCACAGAAGTGGGCCTTTTGGCCCAAATGATTCATGCTGACCATGTTGTCCAACTGAGCTTGTCCCACTTGCCTGCGCATGGCCAATATCTCTCCAAACCTTCCTATCCGTGTACCTGTCCGACTTGACTGAACTCTGCTGGAGTTTAGTCTCAGAACTTGAAGAAAAAGTTGTATTTTCCTTACTTCTTTCCTCTATCACCATAAACCTATACCCTTCCATAAGGAGTCCCAGTACTGGACTTAAACTTTAGGATGGTCAGCTACAAAGGTTAAAAACAAAGAGGGAAACCAACACCTCTTCACTAAAGTAGATAAGTTGAACCGTGGAGCAGGATGCCAAAGAGGATTGCTGAATGGAAATGGGTCAGAGAGCCTACCACTATAATTTTGAATGAGAGGGAGATGCGATTTTTGGAGCTTGCTCCCACCAAGAGAAGTGAAGGTGACCATTTGGGCAGATTGATAAGTGAGGGAGAAAGGAAGTGAAGAGCCTCGGCTCCACGTTGGAGTGATGTACTGGGCAATGAGACTTTGACAATTTAGCCAGTTGTTGTTTGTTGTAAAAATCTGTTTTTGTAGGAATGCAGTGAATAGTGTTTGTATCAGCTACAACTGAAATAATAATAATAATAATAAATTATTTATGGATCACCCTCGGGGAATTTCAGATGTCCAGAAGCCAACAACCAACAAACCCACACATTCAGAACGAATGCAGACAAAAAATACATAAAAATACAATATGGACAATAATTAACTATTAAAAATGCAAAGCATCCCCATACAGCCTAGCGGTCAATATTATAAAATCTAATGGCTGCAGGGGTGAAGGATCTCCTGAACCGCTCCGTTCTACAGCGCAGGGAGAAGAGCCGGTTGTTGTTCCGTGTGCTCTTTTGACCCCCTCAGATTTTCATGGAGGGGGTGCCCGCAGTTGTCAAGGATGACCTGCACCTTTCTCCTCGTACACTTCTCAAGCACATCCACCACAGAGTCCACTCTCCCCCCCCCCCCCCCTGCCCCCCGCCCCCGCCCCAGCACTGAGCTAGCTCGCTTTATCAGCTTGTCCAACTTATTGCTGTTTTTATCAGTGATGTTGTTACCCCTGCATACAACAGCATAGAAAATGCCACTTGCAATCACAGTATAGTAGAACAGAAGCAGTCAGACTCCACTTTGCTGGGCAACTTCCACTCTTGTTGAATCACGGTTGCCACAACTGGAACTAATCCCAGCTCAGTGGCTTGGAGTTGAGACGCAAACCGCAAAGGAGCTCGAGGGTCATTTCACACTACGTGTTTACAGACCAACTTGCCCATGAGGGACAGCTCCCTTGAATGTGAATGAGGCTCCCTTTGCACAGCAGGCTCCAGGGGTAGAGGACAACCGGCATCAGAGAAGAAGGCAAACACGAACAGAAGGCAGAGCTGTCAGCTCCAGAAAAAGATAGGATTTAAATTTTCTGATTGAATGAATCCCACATAAAGAGACTGGGCCCTGTTTATTTTTAAGAAATTTATTAAAAAATTAGTGATGTTTTGATGTTATCACCAGCCAGTAGAAGTTAATATAATGTTCAACAGGAGGAAGGTCTGAGACTTGACTGCAGTGGAGTTTAGTCAGTAGGAGCTTTGCTGCTGTTGTCACTGAGCTGTTCCTGTGGAATTACCCAGCTGCGGATAGAGGAGGAGGAGGAGGAGGAGGAGGGAATGCTGCTAAAGTTTTGTCTGATGGTGTTTAATTGTTTAGTGGCACTGCATTGGCTGCCGGTCATAATGTGCCAGAGGTTTTGCAAGGTTTGTAGCAAGAAGCAGCAGAGGAGTAGACTGAATGGGCCGAATGGCCTTCTGCCCGTATGACTTATGACATGCCAGGAATACAACTAGAGAATGCTCCGCAGCTGGGGTGAGAGAGATGGAGAGAGGGGAGAGGGAGAGTGAATGGTTCCTGTCCGTGATCTTCTGAATGGTATCAAGCCACTGGTGAAGCTGCCAGGGCAGAGCTGAGAGAGCACCACATAGCCTTGAATCTCCTTCAACTATATTGTTGATGTTAGTTCTTCAAAGGGGGCACATTTGAGCGGTACACCAAGATAACGGGATGGACCACCAATTAGAAGAAGGGCTGAGAGCCAACTAAACACTGTTTTAGAAAGAGATGGGATTTTGGGGCTTGTTCCCAGCAGGGGAAGTGGGAATAATAAACGGGATTTCGAGAAACGGAATCAACATGAGGGAGAGGGGAAGAGAAATGCCGGCCGATGGGATGGGTTGATATTGGCTTGGTAACAAGGTTGCTGTGGAAGGCTTCCCCGGTTTACTGTTCGACATACTGTTCCTCCCTCAACAATATCTTTCCACAAACCTTGCCTCCATGGCCAAATGCAAGGTAGTGATTAAGCATGTGATTTTGTGTGCTTCATGGGATTGCACAGTGCACCTTGCGCTGGTCGTACGTCGCGAGGGCAGTTGCTTCCCACGCAGAGATTTTAAGATAGTGCTGGGGCGTGAGAAACTGAGAGTGGGACAGATAGGTGTTTTGTTATCATTTCTTTAAGCATAAAAATACTGCGAAAGCTCATGCCTTGTTTACCTAAGGCTGCTGCGCGGATGCTGGCTTTGTTCGCAAATATTCTGTGGTATCAATAGTGCCTACCGAATCGTTATCTTTTTGACCTTTTGAGTGTGATTGTTGTTTTGTTGACTTGATTGGTGTACTTACTGAGGGCCAGCCTCTTGAACCTGCCTTTAGTTTAGTTTAATGTTACAGCGCGGAAACAAGTCCTTTGGCCCACCAAGTCCGCACCGACCAGCGTTCCCCGCACATTAACACTATCCTAAACAGACTAGGGACAACTTACACATACACATAGCCAATTAACCTACATACCGGTACGTCTTTGTAGTGTGGGAGGAAACCGAAGATCTTGAAGAAAGCCCATGCAGTCACGGGGAAAACATACAAACTCCGTACAGACAGCACCCGTAGTTGGGATTGAACCCGGGTCTCTGGCGCTGTAAGCACTGTAAGGCAGCAACTCTACCGCTGTGCTACCGTGGCTGCCATGGTGAACCTACCTCTTAGACCACCTGGTGGCCTTGGTCTATGAACTTTCAGACAAAGTGAGAGCCAGTGATGGCCTCAGCCCTGGGCTGCTGGCAGGACAGGGGAGGTGGCTTCCCTGATACAGATGTCAGCTGAGATAGTGAACCAACCGCACACACTATGAGCATAAGAAGTTGGAGCGGGAGGAAGCCTGATTATTTTTCATTGATTGTGTCATGGAACATTAATGACCCTGATTCCGTTATCGGTTCTAGTTATTGCTGAATCCCAGAGGATTATATATTCTGGGCTAGAGAGTGTGAGCTTTTGTGTAACTCGGGATGTAGGATGAGATCATCATTTTCCTCCAGCTACACTAATATTGTTGGTACCAATCCAATGCAAAAGTTAAAAGAGCAGCAATTCACGGCAGGCTGTTCAGCCTTTGAGCATGCTCTGGCTATCTGATCCTACTGTGGGTATAGTTACAGTGTTTAAAAAACTATTTGGTTAAGTAGGTGGATAGGAAAGGTTCAGAGGGATTTGGGCGAAATGCAGGCAAATGCGACTAGTTCGTAAGATGTGTTGGACTGAAAGTCCTGTTTCTGTACTGTTTGACTATGATTCAATTTCCTTGTGACATGGAGAGAAGTCATTTTGGTCCATCAGGACTATGCCATCTCTCAGAACAATTCCATTCCCCACTAATGTACCCGATGACTAGTTCTCCCTACATTCCCCTCAACTCTCCCATGGTTTATCCTCTATCTCAATTTCTCATTCAGGCACTCTTTCCATGGTGCTTCATGCCTTTTACGACTTGAAATCTCGCTCCCCTGCTCCCTGTGCCTCAAATATGGAATCATACAGTTCAGTACGGAAATGGGTCCTTCGGCCCACTTCATTATTGCTGACTAAATTGCCTCCCTGAGCTAGTCCCATTTGCATGTGTTTGGTGTCCAATTGTCTTTTAAATGTCTAAATTGTACCCATCTCAACCACCTCCTCTGGCAGTTCATTCCAGATACTGTGTAGAAAATGTTGCCCCTCAGGTCTCATTTAAATCTTTCCCCTCTCACCTTAAATCTATGCCTTCCAGTTTTTAAACCCATTACCCGGGGGGACAACGCTTATAACCAGCCACCTTATCTGTGCAAATCATGGTTTTCTATACCTCTGTCACGTCACCCCTCAGCCTCCTACACTCCATATTTATTAACATGGCCTCTACTGTCTCGTGGTGAAGAATTCCACATGTTCATCACCACCCAAGTGAAGACATTTTCCCTGATCTTATATCCTTACCCCTGACTCTTCATTCTAAACTCCTCAGCTAGGAGGAACAGGCTCCTTACACTAAACTTGTTGAGCCTTATCAGAATTTTGTATGTCTCAATGAGATTTCAAATATTGGCCTAATTTTTAACTCATTTTTTGGAATTGGGGCACACCAATCCAGCTTTTCCTGGCCATCCATAATTGCCTTGAGAAGGTGGTGGTGAGCCATCCTCCTGACCCACTGCAGTGAGGTTTGGTGAAGGTGATCTCACCGTGCTATTGCAGAGAGAGTTCCTGGAGGTAATGAGGGAACAACGATGTATTTCCAAGTTAGAATACCGTAAGCCTAAAAGGGAACCTGCAAGTGGTGGTGTTCCCTTCCTTGCCCCTTAAAGGTGTAGGAAGTGAGTTTTGGTAGCAGAAAATGATACGATATGATAAAACTTTATTTATCCCAGGAGGGAAATTGGTCAGACAACAGTCATAAAACACAACAAGATACATGAAACATGAAATTAAATTAAAGTGATGAGTGAAAAGTCCAGGATGTGGGATGTGCAAAGATTGTGGAGTGGAAGGGAAGGAGTCATTCTACCCCATGACAGATGGGGCAGGAGTTGTACAGTTTGATAGCCACAAGGAAAAGGGATCTCTTGTAGTGTTCTGTACTGCATCTTGGTGGAACCAGTCTGTTGCTGAAGGTGCTCCACAGGTTGACCAGTGTGTCGTGGAGGGGGTGAGCTGTATTGTCCAAGATGCTCTGAAGTTTGAGGCGCATCCTCCCCTCCAAGACCATCTCCGGTGAATCCTACTCCACTCCCAGGATGGAGCCAGCCTTCCAGATGGAAAACGCCTTGTATTCTACAGCCCAATGGCATGAACATTTGAATTTTCCAATTTCAGATGTCCCGCTCCACCTGTGTTCCTCTCTCAGTCCACCCAGGGTCTGTCGTTGTGCAGCTGTTACGGCCCACCTCCTGCCTCTGTTGCCGAGAGTCATCACTATCCCCAACCTGGTTGCTTACGCCCCTCACCTATGCCCATTGGCCTGTGTTTCTTCTCCCTTCATTCCCCTTCTCCTATCCCCAATCTTACCTGACTCCATCTGCCCCTCAGTTTCAGTTTAGTTCATTGTCACGTGTACCGAGGTACAGTGAAAAGGCTTTTTGTTGCATGCTAACCAGTCAGCAGAAAGATAATACATGATCACAATCAATCTATCTATAGTATAGATCCATGATAAGGGAATAATGTTTAGTGCAAGGTAAAGCCAGCCTTCGTCCGGTCAAGGATAGTCCAAGGGACATTGGGGGTAGATGGTAGTTCAGCACTGCTCTCTGTTTGTCGTAGAAAGATTCCGTTGCCTGATAACAGCTGGGAAGAAACTGTCCCTGAATCTGTGGTGTGATACCCCACCATACCTGGTTCCACTTATCACCTACTGGTCCACTATCTCACACCTCCTCACCTCATTATACAGGCCATTTTCCCACTCTGTCTCATCCTAATCCAGTTTCAATACGAAACGTCAGCCATTCCTTTCCCCTCACCAGATACTGCTTAACCCACTGCATTCTTTAAGCAGATTATTTCCGTAGTTGCGGGATCCCCAGACTCTATATGTTTGTCTGGTTGCGTTTCTCACTAACGGTCTCTCCAATATATTGAGAGTGGAACCTAATGTCATCGAACGTCAAGGATTGGTGGTTAGTAGAAACTGCGGAAGCTGGTTTACAAAAAAGACACAAGGTGCTGGAGTAACTCAGCCAGTCAAGCAGCATCTTTGGATAACATGGATAGGTGATGTTTCAGGTCAGGACCCTTCTTCAGATTGATACCCCTTAGCTGGATCAATCTGGCTCCCTCTCTCGTCACTTGCACCCCTCGAAGGCATTGGACATTTGGTGCAGGGTATTTTACATATTAAAGGCATCGGCCATTTGTCAATACCCCTTAGTGAGATCAATCTGGCTTCCTCTCTCGTCAAATGGTAGACAAATGTTATAGTCATTCATTATCTCAATACACAGCAACCTGAGGCAAGCCTAGACTTGCCTTTCTGTATTAATCTACTGGAGAAAAGCCTGATTTGAGACTAAATGTAAGCAGTAAGCTGGCCCAGGAATCCACTTAATATTTTCTTATGTTTTTAACATAATTCAGCCTTATCATTGGCAGGTGGTAGAATGTGAGAAGAGGAGAGGGGCAGGCCAAAGCCTGATAAGCAACAGGTGGATACAGGTAAAGGGGGTTTTTGAGGCAGATGGTTGGATAGAGACCGGAGATGAAAAGGCAGAAGGTGTGAGGCAATAGGATTGAAGAGTTGCGAATTGTGGAGCTAGGTGAAGGAATGTAGATGGAAGGGGGAGGGGAGAAATGGGTGCAGGTGGTGCAGCCCAGAGTGGGGAAGAAGGGGGAGGGGAGATTTGGTAGTTACCTAAAATTGGTGAAATTAATGTTCATACCGTTGGGTTGTAAGCGACCCAAGTGGAATATGGGGTATGAGGTTATATCATCGGCCGATGGAGATAGTCATTGCCTGGCACTCACATATGTTACTTGGAGGCATTTATCAGCCCATGCCCTAATATTGTCCAGGTCTAACTGGTTGCATACATGGGATGCATCATTTGTTAAGTTGTGAATGTAATTGAGTATCAGTGAACATCCCCTTTTCTGGCATTATGAAGAAAAGGAAGGTCACTGATGAAGCAGCTAGGACACTGCCCTGAGGAACGATCGCTGCCATTATCTGTTGTGTGGCATCTGTTTTATCTGTTTTATTGTGATGCCACGCTCAATCGAGTGTTGCCTTGATGTCAGGCAATCACTCTTGCCTCCTGATTTCACCTATATGGTCCATGTATGGACCAAGGTTATGGTGAGGACTGGAGCCGTAGTTCCGATGAGCTGTTTATTGAGCAATTGGTGTCAATGACAGTCTTTGTGTAAGAAACACCTCCGCTCAGTCCGTCGGGCTCGGTGATCGTTTCGCTGAACACCTCTGTTCAGTCCGTCTTAATTTACCTGAACTCCCGGTTGCTCAACACTTCAACTCCCCCTCCCATTCCCAATCTGACCTTTGTCCTGGACCTCCTCCATTGTCAGAGTGAGGCCCAGCGCAAATTGGAGGGACAGCACCTCATATTTCGCTTGGGTAGTTGACACCCCAGGGGTATGAACAGTGACTTCTCTAACTTCAAATAGCCCTTGCATTAGGGTTAGGGTTAGCTGCAATTTCTACATGGTGAAACCAAAATGTATAAAAATGGCCTTTAATAAAATCTGACAATGTGCACTTTAACCACATGTGATTTTTATCTATTACAAATCTCAAATTGTGGAGTACAGAGGCAAATAAATAAATGATGGGTCTCAGTCCCAAACATGATGGAGGGCACTGTATAACTGTACTGGAACAATTTGACCAGAGGCACAGATAGTTCTGGAGTGCAGAACTTCAGAATTAGAGCTGGCATGTTGCCTGAGTTCCAAGGTCTTTGCTATTTCCAGTACTCCCAGCCAATTCTTGAGAACACAGGGAATGAAACAAAGTAGCTGGCTTTTGTGATGGTGGGGATTGGCACTTTGAGCTGAACACTGGAGTGAATCCTTCAGGCTTCTCTTTATCATTCGCACACACAGGATCCCACTAGCAGTAGGAGTGGCGATGTTCTTGCTGCCCCCTCCTCCTTCAGTCTTCTCTGCTAGTTGTGGGATCGCTCCTCGCTGCTTCTGCTGATGAGCCCACGTGTCGTGCTGCGTTGCAGCTTCACTGGCCTGGCACCTCATCACCTTCATCCTGGTGCTGCTCCCAGCATGTCCTCTGCACCCCTTCTTGACCTAGGGTCGATCCCTTGCACAGACCGTAATAGTGAGTGTGGGAGACACCAGGACACCGGGGGGGGGGGGGGGGATAATTCTGTTGCTGCTGCTGGTGATTCACAGTGTCAATTAAAGACCCAGTTTTGTGCTGTGGGATCTAGTTTAGGTCTATCGCATCTAACATGATTATGCTACGACTGCTGTCATGAACAGGGACATTTGCCAAGGGTGGATTGGTGAAGACAAGGTCAAGTAGGTTCATCCAATCTTTCATCATGCAAAAGTTCACTTGAGATACCATCAAGATTTAAAATAATTATGGGTCATGGTTGCTATCATAGATCTATTTTGTAGGGGCTTGCTGTTTACAGATTAATCAACAAATTTATTCTAGTGCAATAGGTGAATAGTAGTGCACCGGTTTTGCAGTGCCTTTGGTCTTGCTGAGTTGTATGTGCGCTGTAGGAAAAACATATCACTTTCCATTCTTCCAGTGCTTGAATATTTGTCCACATCTCTTGGAAATGATCTCAATAGGTTTTTCCTCCGGAACCCCTGTGTAGTGTGGACATTGTAAATACTGGCGTGAAGAACGTGTTTATGAATTTATAAGCTGATGAGATCTTGACCTTGTTCGAAAGACTGAGAATCTGCTGCTGGAGTATTTTAATTCCTTTCTGAGTAAGGTAGATAACAGATCAACATTTCCCACACTCCCTCAGTTCCTGGAATCGAAGGAACGTTGCCTTGGAAACAGCGATTGTGCATAATTTCCAACAGCCTCTCTTTCTTTTGGGAATTGGTGACCAGAAGCTTTCTCTCATGGTAGGGCAGCTTGACTTTGTTTCTGTTATTTACAAAAATAATTTAATCCCGTTGTTGCTTCCGCAGTGGTAGTGCACACGATTGTTTATGCCAAAGACTGGCAATGTTGGAAATGCTCCGCAGGTCAGGCAGCAGAAGTGGGGTAGGTGGCAGCTGGGGCCAATGTTACCTTCCATTGGAATGGCACAGCTGAAACCTACATCAGTTTAAGGAAGAGAGAAAAGGAAGTGAGGTCACAGTGGCACATCTAGTTGTCCTGTGTGGGAAGGAACTGCAGATGCTGGTTTAAACCGAAAATGGACACAAGCTGGAGTAACTCAGTGGGACAGGCAGCATCTCCGGAGAGAAGGAATGGGTGACGTTTCGGGTGAAGAACCTTCTTCAGACTGGGACCAGCATTTTGTGTCTACCTACTAGTCCTACTGTCTTGTGATTCCAGTGACTCGGGTTCAACTGTGACTTCTGGCACTCTCTCTGTGGTTTTGCATGTTCTGCAAGTCACCTACAGTTGCCAAACTAGAGTGTGATGCATTCCGATAGGATGCTTTCTTCAGTGTGTTTAGAACGCATCCTATGATGATGCGTTATTGCTCTGCCAAAGATAGCAAGACTCTGCAGAGTTGTGGATGCAGCTCAGTCCACGTCAACCAGCCTCTCCCTCCCCCTTCCTTTGATTCTATCCACACTTCACGCTGCCTGAGAAAAGCATTTACAATAAACCCTTGTTTTAACGATGGTTGACCCCCCCCCTTTACAACAGATTTTGGATAGAGTGGATGGACCTGCTGATGCCACCCTCGTTTCGCATCGCCTCGCCTCCCCAGCCGCTTAGAGCCCCGGATTCCGACGCCACCCCTGATGGGCAAGGTGTACCGTCACTTCTCCACCCACCGCACGGCTCGGTTGACGTGGCTGTTGTAACATGAAGCCCCTGGATACAGCACTCCCTTTAGGCAGATGCCACCAACAGCACGCACTTGGTCACTATGGGGCTCCCTCACCTCCCACCTGATGTTACTTTTTCCAGTCGGTCGTCGCTTTGTCCTCTCCCCGCTCGACCGCCGCTGCCTCCTCCACATGGCCTCTCTGTTCTCCCCCCCCCCCCTCCCTTCACCACATCCTCCTCCTTCTCCCCGGAGTTGCCGACATCCTCCACCTCGCAAGCAGCAGCAGGTGGGGGGTGGGGGGAGGGGGGGGGGAAACCACATGGTGGCAGTGGCTTGAAGAAAGCGCTGCTGGTCAAGGGCTGTGACATAAGCCGCAACAACAGCCATGTCACCGGACCTTGCTGTGGATGAACTGCTCGCTGGTGCAGACCAGCAGCATCGGCGCCGAAGGTGAAAAGACACAGTAACTCGGCAAACTGAATCAGCTTGACAAAGTGTCCCAACGTCACCCATCCATGTCCTCCAGCAATGTTGCCTGACCCGCCGAGTTACTCCAGCACTTTGTGTCCTTTTGTGTATTAACCATCATTTGCAGTTCTTTTTTTCAACTACATACAATGATAATACCTTACTCGGTTGTAACGGACAATCGACAATAACCGACACCATTGCCCACTTCTCCGTCTGTGGCCTGTTATAACGAGGGTTTACTGTAATATAATCAAGAACCACTTACACCCCGGTAATTCCCTCTTTCCCCTCGCGCATCGGGCAGAAGATACAAAAACCTGAAAGCACGTAACATCAGATTCAGAAATAGCTTCTCCCCTGCTGTTATCAGACTATTTAACAGACCACGCAAAGCGACGGATGTAGTCCTGATCTCCAAACCTACCTCTTTGTGGCCTTGCCCTTTCTTTATATCAGCTTTTTCTCTGTAGCTGTGGCATGCTATATTCTTTTTCCTCTTTGCACTTGTGTAGCTTGTTGTGCTCATGGCTGGTATAATTTGATTAGTTAGCATTGGGGAATATGTAAATTGGGGAATGGGACTGATGAAGTGAAGGAGGCTGAGGGGTGACCTTATAGCAGTTTACAAAATTGTAAGACGCATGGATAAGATGAATGGTCACAGTCTTTTCCGCAGGACAGTAAAGTCTAAAAATAGAAGGCATAGGTTTAAGGTGAAAGAGGATGGATTTACAGGGAACCTAAGGGGACATTTTTCACGCAGAGGGTGATGGATATATAGAATGAACTGCCAGAGGAAGTGATAGAAGTGTGTACAATTACAACGTTTGAAAGACATTTGGTTCATGAAGATGAAAGGGTTCGAGTGATATGGGCCAAAAGCAGGTAAACTGGACTGGCTCAGGTAGGCACCTTGGTCACTATGGACAAGTTGGGACGAAGCGTCTATTTCCACCTCTACAACTGTATGACGGGAGAGCTCTTGGAGCTGGAATAGATGCCTGGTCTATGTTGTAAGAAAATGTAAAATAAAAGAAAGTGGTTGCTTGTTACTCAGTGATGAAAGAAAGGATAAAATGGAACAGCGACAAGAACTGTCTTGGGATGAAGTGACCTTGTGCTGGTGAGGTGAGGGACGTCAGGAATCTGCATTTGGGGCTGAGTGGTCAATAGACGTGGACGGTCTAACCTGTCACATATAAATGAGTAGACTTTCCCTCGGCCCATCTCCAGCCATCCTCCTCGTCGACTTCACTGCCATCCTCGTGAGACTCTCGTTGCTCTGGTTTGCATCACTTGACATGTGGACTGGGGATCTGCAACCTGATTTGGGTAGGACCAGCGGCACCTATTCTGGATAGTAGCACGTGTTTGGTGGGGAATTGGCTTGAAGCAGGAGGAGAGAGTGGGAGGGGAAGTGTTCCTCGTTGAGCTTTATATTCAGCGTGGGTTTCTGTTGACCCAGAGTGTGAAGTGGCATGCACCTAGGTCGTGTGTGTGTGTGCACTTTGAGCATGACTGCACTCCAGTCTCCATGTGGATGTTTGTTCATAAGTGATATCAGCAAAATTAGGCCATTTGGCCCATTTAGTCTACTCTGCCATTCAATCATAGCAGATCCATCTTTCCCTCTGCTCCCCATAACCCCCGATGCCATACTAATCAAGAATCTATCGATCTCTGCCTTAAAAATATCCGTTGACTTGGCCTCCACTGCCATCTGTGGCAATTAATTCCACAGATTCACCACCCTCTGACTAAATAAATTCCACCTCATCTCCTTCCTAAAGGTATGTCCTTTTATTCTGAGGCAATGGCCTCTGGCCCTAGACATTCTCACTAGTGGAAACATCCTCTCCACATCCACTCTATCCAGGGTTTTCAGTATTCGGTAAGTTGTAATGAAGTCCCCCCCCCAATCCTGAAGGCTGTGGAGGGATAGTCAGTGGATATATTTGAGGCAAAGATAGATAGATTCTTGATTAGTACAGGTGTCAGAGGTTATGGGAAGAAGGCAGGAGAATGGGGTTAGGAGGGAGAGATATATCAGCCATGATTGAATGGCGGAGTAGACTTCATGGGCCGAATGGCCTAATTCTACTCCTATCTCTTATGATCCTAAACTCAAGCGAGTACAGGCCCAGTGCCATCAAATGCTCATCATATGGTATCATTCTTATAAACCTCTTCTGGACCCTCTCTAGTGGCAGCACATCTTTCCTCAGATATGGGGCCCCAAACTGCTCACAATATTCACTTCTCTCAGCAATATATCCCTGTTTTTATATTCTAGTCCTCTCGAAATAAATGCTAGCACTGCATTTGCCTTTCCTATTACCGATTTGACTTGCAAATTAACTTATTGGGAATCCTGCACCAGCATTCCCAAGTCCCTTTGCACCTCCGATTCCTGAATTCTGTCCCCATTTAGAAAATTGTCTATGTTCTCCGGTAAGAGCTGGCTAGCCTGGGATGTGCAGTCATCTGCCACTGGTGGATTCAGCTTCAGAAAGACTTGAATATAAAGGGAACTTTATAGATATGTGAAGTCATTCCATCTATGTCCTCTGCTGCTTCTTCTCCCCCTCAGGATCGAGGGTCTTCTTCCTCTATGCGTATGAGTCAGTTACACAGTTTGATTCAGGCGTCGCAGCCAGTTCACTGTGTCAGGATTGGGGTTGGTCAGGTCGATGGTAGTGGTATCTGGTGGGCTGAGGGTGGGACAGTCGTGGATTACATGGTGTGCGGTCTGGTCGGGGTGTCCACAAGTACAGGCTACTGATGGGCGCAGTCCCCAACGTTCCATGTTATGATTGAAACGCCCAACACCAGTTCGCAGACGATTCAGTGTAACCCACTCTCTGCGGACCAGTTCTGCACCAGGTGGCAACAGTGTGTTTGGGTAGACGGTCATTTGGGCGGGATGTTGGGTGTCCTGCTAGCAGGCTCTCCATGCTCTTAGCATGTTGAAATCGGAGCTACGAAGAGATGCAGCATGACGAGAGAAGGGGCGCCGGGAGGGCAGGCGTTGACGATCCGGGTTGGAGTACTGGGCAAGGTTGTGTAGGGTATGATTTGGGTCCATTGAGGCTTTGTTCACCAGGCTGTGGGTTAGGTGCTCTCTGCGCAGGGCTGCAGGTGCTACGCCAGCTAACACAGGGAGGAACTCTGATGGAGTGGGCCGCAGACAGCCAGTGATGATCTTCAATGTCTCATTGAGTGTGGTATCAAGCTTGCGTGTGTGTACACTCCTGCACCATGCTGGTGCAGCGTACTCGGCAGCACTGTATACCAGGGCGAGGGCTCCGGTGCGAAGGGTAGATGCGTTGGCTCCCCATGATGACCCTGCCAGGTGGCGAAGGAGGTTATTTCTGGATGATACTTTGGCTCTCAGTGACTCAAGGTGATGTTTAAATGTCAACTGCCGATCTAGCTTTACCCCGAGGTATGTTGGAGTAGGGTTGTACGGTAGTGGTGACCCATAGAGTGGTACTGTGAGTTGGCGGTGAGCTTCCTTGGTGTTGAGATGGAAGGCTGTGATGGTAGTTTTAGCCGCGCTCAGTTTCAGCCTCCATGTCTCCAGGTAGGTTGCTAGTTCTGCCATGTCCTTCGTGAGTACATCTTCTACTTTGGACCAACATCTGTCGGAGAAGAGAAGAGCAAGGTCATCAGCGTAGCCATACTTCTGTGATGTTGTTGAAGGTAGGTCGCTGATGTAGATGTTGAATAGCATGGGGGCCAGTACTGAACCCTGGGGGATCGAGGGTGATTTACTTCCTCTATGGGTTCTGAGAGGCCAACGTGGGAACGGCAGACTGTGGCTGATGGGGAGTGGGTGAGAGGTTTGTGAGATGGGCGCGCTCCTTCTGCTGATGCTATGTGCTCACAATTTATGTCCTTGAAGTTCTCCATACCATCTTGAATGCTGCTTCTCCACTTGGAGATTCCATGGGTTAGAGATTCTCAGTATATTGCCTTCAAGGACACAGAGCACATCCTTGAATCTTTTCCTGCCTACTTGCTAACCCCTCGCCATGAAGATGCATTTATCTGCCTCGGATGTCTGGTACTGGTTTGACTCCATCCATCGGGAAAACCCTCCTCAAATCCAGCTTCCCAAGGAAATTCATCTCCAGCTTGCATTTGCACCACAGAGTGTGCCAGTCAACCAATGTGTCCATCACAGAGCCACTCAGAATGAAGACGGCTATCAAAAAATGCCTCATTGCCTTGACGCCCCTTATCTTTGTTGGTGCAATTTTCCAAAAATAGATTTTATTCAGAATAATAAAAAATATACACCAAATGAGTTCCGTGCAAAAACTCTTCTGACATTCGCAGCGGCTAAAGATACATTAATTTGGTTATATTTGGCAATGTTCCCAAAATCACCATTTTACCTGGCACTTGCCACTGATGTGCCCCTCTGGCTTGATATCCCTTCCCTTATTTGAGGGGCTGCTCCCCCAGACCCTGCCCCCAATGTGCATTGGTGGAAGGACCTTACACTGTGGTACTCCCCCAAGCAGCCTTGCCATTGGCTGCACCAAGCTTCAGTGCGTCCCTCAGCACGTACTCCTGCAGTCTAGGATGGGCCAGTCGGCAACATTCCCTGACGGACATCAACAAGTTTCAGGCAGACCAAAGAGAGTCTCACCGAATTGATGACCATCCAGCAGCACTTGCTGTCCGTCTCCGAGTATGTTCCTGGGAACCATCTGCCAGTCAGAAAGTTCTCTGTTACGGAGCTTAGTTTAGTTTAGGTTAGAGATACAGCACGGAAACAGGCTTTCAGCCCACCGAGTCTGCACATCCCAGGAAAGCCAGCTCTTTTTTAGAGAGACAGCATGGAAACAGGCCCTTCGGCCGATCGAGTCCAGACCGACCAGCGATCCCCGCACATTAGCACTATCATTCCTACACACACTAGGACCAATTTACATTTATACCAAGCCAATTAACCAACAAACCTGTACGTCTTTGGAGTGTGGAAGAAACTGAAGATCTTGGATAAAACCCACACAGTCACGGGGAGATAGTACAAGTTCCACACAGACAACACCCTTAGTTGGGATCGAACCCGGGTCTCCGTGCTGTAAGGCCGCAACTCTACTGCTGCACCACCCTGCCACCTCAGCTGTTCGGGTTAAATCATGACAAGAACCCCTACGTCATTCTCCAGGCTCTCTTCGCACATCCACACTCTGCAAAGGGGTGGGCAACCGTCTCCTCTCCGTAGCAGCCTTCCTGAGGACAGCATACACTGGTAGTAAGATTCCAACGGTGGAGGAAGGATTGTTGAACCTCTTTCCACTGTGATGGAGCTTAGTATTGAGCCTTTGACTTGGGAGCCTGGCCTGTCAGGCTCACAAACATCATGTCCTGCTTCCTCAGAACTGCCCAAAGTTTGGTGCCTTATAACAGTGACAGCACTTCGGAAAGTATTTAATCAGAAATGATTCTTTCTGGCACCTCCTGGGCTCCTGGGAGGTGTTGAATAAATGCGAGATGTTGTTCCATTCCGAAAGCACTTTTACAACCAGTAAATTATTTAGAAAAACGGGTGGATTCTGTTTGTACAAGGCGGGAGTTGATGAATAGCAAACGATAATAGTTTGAAGAAGGGTTTCGACCCGAAACGTCGTCTATTTATTTTGCTCCATAGATGCTGCCTCACCCGCTGAGTTTCTCCAGCATCTTTGTCTACCATATTCAGATAACCAGTTTTTTTGGGGGGGTATGAAAAGTATGTCCTGAGAAGGATATTTTGACAGGAACCACCCGTCAAGTGATGCCCTAGGGGTATTTTACGCTTACCTACTGTGCTGGGTTTGGACAGTGTTGACTGCATGACTATAGTGTTTTGACATTTAATTTCAAAGGCAGCACTTCTGACTCCTAATTTTTGCACTCTGGTGTCACCAAGTTCTGAGCGCAGCATTAACTTTCTAATTCGTAGGTGAGAGTGAGTCAGGAGATGTTTAACAAGGAGCTGTCATGCTTGGCTCAGTGGGTGTAGCACTCCCACCTCTGAGTCAGAAGGTAGTGAGTTCGAGCCCTGCTCCAGGAATGTGCAAACAACATTCAGATTGACATTTCCTCCCAAGGGCAGACTGACTGGTTGGAGACAGGGGATTGAAGGCGTGTCATGTGGTTGCAGATGCTGCAGCTTGCTGAGATGTTTCGGGAGGATTCCTCTACCCTGGAATAACCATGGGGGTCTGGGGGAAGGACGGCACCATTTGAAACCAATATCTTTCCCATAAACAGCGAAATACCTGGTAAATTGGCCCTTGGTTTATTAGAACAACAAAGTTATTCATTGCAAGGTCACCGGAAGGTGCTACATAAGTGCTAAAGGGCACAATATAAATGCAGAACCTGTACTGTTGTCCCAGGGATGATTGGACAATGTGACAAGAGCGTGCTGGATGCCTTGCCTTCTTTGGGTTTGGGACCTGGACGCAGCTGATTCTTCTGCAATCATCACATGCCCCATTTGTGGAGATTTTGCAGCCATCTTGGGGATCGTGGATTGGAGATGTGGGGATATTTAAGCCAGGACCTGCAGCCCACCCTTGTCCTGAGTGAGCAGTTGCAGTGCAGTGAAGGTTTGCTCTGGGGGCAGTTACAGGCACTCAACAGGGACCCAGCAGGGACCCAGGAGATAACAAGCAAAACTCTTGTAGTTGAAGAGTTCAAATGAAGAGGAAAAGCCCCTGAGGTGGTGTGAGAGCGTCAACGTGGAGCATAGAACACAGAAACAGGCCGTAAATCCTACAACAACCATGGATGCAGGAACAAGAACACTTTCCTTGAAGGTCCTCTCACCAGCTAGAGTGCTGACCTCCCAGCTACCTCGTTGGAGACCTTTGAACTTTCTTTAATTAGACCTCAACGTTATATCTTGCACTAAATGTTGTACCCTTTACCGCTTATCTGTGCACTATGGGCAGCTTGATTGTATTCATGTATAGTCTTTCCCTTGACTGGAGAGCACACAAACAAAAGCTTTTCATTGTACCTCAGTCCACGTGACAATAATAAACTAAACTAAACATGATGCGCTCCAGGGAAATGTTGCACGAAAGGTGATCTCAGTTAAGAGAGTGGAATGAAGGGGGAAAATAATTTCACGGCTAAATCTACACGGTGCATACGTTTTCGAAGGTCTTTTATTGTCACATGTTAGTTCAAAGTTCAAATGTATTTGTCACATGCACCATAAGGTGCAGTGAAATTAATTCACCGCTCCTTATGATGCATGTGACAAATACATTTGAACTTTGAACTTACATGTGACAATAAAAGACCCTCGGAATGTCGACCTTCGAACTTAACTCCCAGTTAAGGTACAGTGATATGCAAATTACTATACGGCCATATGAAAAAATGCAACAAGATGCACAACTACATAAAAGTTAACATAAGCTTTCACCACAGTGGATTCCCCTCATTCCTCTGTGATGGAAGACAAAAATGTCCAATCTTCCTCTTTATTCTCCCGTGGTCTGGGCAGTCGAACCATCCATCAGGGCGATCTAAGCTCCCGCATCCGATGGTTGAAGCCCCCGCGTCGGGGTGATCGAAACTCCCATGTCAGGGCAGTTGAAACTCCCGTAGCTTGGAGTTCCCGAAGTCGGTCTCTGATCAGAGACCGCAGGCTCCATGATGTTAAAGTCCACAAGCTTGTGGACTTGGAGCTTTGAGGTCGACCCCTGGCAAAGTGAGCGCAGGCTCTGTGATGTTAAAGTCCCATAGGCTCCCCTCGGAGGAGCTCACAACCTCCAGCAAAGGCCGCCAAATCCTCGATATTAGGCCGCAGTGCGGACGGAGATACGATACGGAAAAAAATCGCATCTCCGTCGAGGTGAGAGATTAGAAAACGTCTCCCCCCCCCCCCCCCCCCCCCTCCACCCCCACCCCCACCCCCCACCAGACGATTGGCCAGGCAGCCATTGCTGGCTAGGTCAGGCACATCTACAGTTGTATCACATTGCAAACAATCAAATTCATTCTACACTTTGTCTGAAGGGGACTGGTCCTAAGGACAATGACCCCACACTCCTTAAAAAAAAAAACAGTGCCAAGACATCTATACATCCAAGAAAGTCTGCTCTGGTTCATTGGCTTTTTCATGAGACTGTCACAGTGGAGAGCAGCATAGACTGTGTCAGCAGAGAAAGGAGAGCAGGTGAAGGAACTCAATGGGTCAGGCAGTGGAAGGACATGGACAAGTCATGTTTTGAGTTGAGACCCTGCATCTGAGAGTAGAGGGGAAGTAGCCTGTATAAAGGGGTGGTGGCAAGAGCTGGCAGCCTAGATGAAGGATTTTGACACAAAATGTTGACGGTCCATTTTTCTCCACAAATGCTGCCTGACCAGCAGGCTTACTCCAGCTTCTCTTCCATTTAATTTCTTGCCACAGAATCTGGTTTTGACAATCTCTTGCCTCTCCACTCTGTGTCAGGTGCTCAGGAGTATCAGCTGGGACATTTTGCCTGGCATGTAAAGGCCTGTGGAGCATTGGAATGGGCAGCAAGTGATCCCCGCATAAGACCTAGCTACATTCTTCATGAATTAGTCTGTTTTTTTTTCACCATTTGTTCTGTGATTAGGTGATCGGCAGTGAATTTCTGTTCCTGGAACTGGGGTTGGTTTGCTGCACCTTTCCTGTACCGGTCCTATTGGTAAACTGACGGCAGTAAAACACAGCGGAACACCCAAATACAGCAAACGTTTCTTTCACCTGACAGATGTGATTCTTGGTATTCATTCATGCCCCAACGCAAAGACTTACTCCGGAATTGTTTGCCTATCTTTAAGCAACATAGATTTAAATAATTTAAAGGTTGTGCAATTGATCATTTACGTTTTGTTTTGATGTGCGATCTGTACGTCTTTAGAGTGCAGGAGGAAACCGGAGCACTCGGAGAACATACAGACTCCATACAGTCAGCAAGCTTAGTCAGGATCGAACCCAGGTCTCTGGCATTGTAAGGCTGCAACTCTACCGCTGTGCCACTGTGCTGCCCTCCACCAGTCTGGACCAGTCACAGACATTCCTTACATCCCTTTGGGAGCCTCGGTGGCGGTGGGGCCTCTCAATCGTCCCACAATCAGCGTGGGGGGAAGGGAAAGACAATGCGGACCGAGTGTGGTGGTGGGGGGGGGGGGGGGGCGTCGTCGAGAACAATGGGGACCCGGCATGAGGGGACTGCCGTGAGGGACTGTGGGAGAACAAAGGGGCACCTGGTGTGGGGGAGGGGGGCACTCAAGTTTTAGATTCCTCTGCCCGGGGATAAGCCAGCCTTCGTTTGTTTGTTGGTTCGTTCGTTCCGGTTGAGGCGTTGTGCACACGGCAGCCAGCCACAGTCGCTTGTCTTTATCTTTTTTTCACTTTTAATTTACTTTTAATCTAATTTTAATTTCAAGTTTTCGTGTACCTTGTGTGTTGTGACAGTTGGCAGACCAATTTCCCTCCGGGGTTGAATAAAGTTCTATTGTATCGTATCGTATTTTGCAATACCTGGTGGAAATTTGGCAGCACAGGGAGGAGATCCCTCAGGAATTGGTTATCCTTTACAAGGGTGTGCACCCTAACCAAAGACAGAACCGAGCACAGCTGACTAAATGAGCAAATGTAGAAACAAAGAACTGCAGATGCCGGTTTATACCAAAGATAGACACAAAGTGCTGGAGTAACTCAGCGGGTCAGGTAGCATTTCCTGAGAAAAGGGATAGATGACGTTGGTCCCGACCCGAAATGTCACCTTTCGCAAAAGGATTTGAGTATAGGAGCAGGGAGGTACTACTGCAGTTGTACAGGGTCTTCACACCTGGAGTATTGCGTACAGTTTTGGTCTCCAAACCTGAGGAAAGACATTCTTGCCATAGAGGGAGTACAGAGAAGGTTCACCAGACTGATTCCCGGGATGTCAGGACTTTCATATGAAGAAAGACTGGATAGACTCGGCTTGTACTCGCTAGAATTTAGAAGATTGAGGAGGGATCTTATAGAAACTTACAAAATTCTTAAGGGGTTGGACTGGCTGGATGCAGGAAGATTGATCCCGATGTTGAGGAAGTCCAGGACAAGGGGTCACAGTTTAAGGATAAGGGGGAAATCTTTTAGGACCGAGATGAGAAAAACATTTTTCACACAGAGAGTGGTGAATCTGTGGAATTCTCTGCCACAGAAGGTAGTTGAGGCCAGTTCATTGGCTATATTTAAGAGGGACTTAGATGTGGCCCTTGTGGCTAAAGGGATCAGGGGGTATGGAGAGAAGGCAGGTACGGGATACTGAGTTGGATGATCAGCCAAGATCATATTGAATGGTGGTGCAGGCTCGAAGGGCCGAATGGTCCACTCCTGCACCTATTTTCTATGTTTCTATCCTTTTTCTCCAGAAATGCTGCCTGATTTACTGTCTGAATTACTCCAGCGCGTTGTGTCTATAAACAAGCATCAACTTTTGTTTCTTCATGTAAACCATCAGTAAACGTCACCTGGACCAGAAGCTGACTCAATGGTTTGCAGCAACAAAAGTTTTCTATTAATTATGTGACAAAAGTGTTTAAATCAAACATATTTGAGTGACCATCAACACCGGGGTGTCAGTAAATATGATGGGGGCAGAGGTGGGGGAAATTATGCTGGACATTCAATGAAAGGAATCAATGAACTTTAGCAAATGGGAATTGTGATACAAGGTACAGCAAAATATTGTGATCTAAAGTGGGATTATTTCTACAACAAGGTGCAAATAGTAGATATTTGCATAGTGCTAATGGTTGGCATTGAGTCAACACAGTCACCCCCCCGCCCTCCAGGCATAGACACATAATGCTGGAGTAACTCAACGGAACAGTCCAGTATTTTATATCTATCTTTGGTGTAGACCAGCATCTGCAGTTCCTACTTGCACACTTCCCAGGCATGATTGACAAAACAGTTTACCCAGTCATCTCTATTCTGGCCAGGATTATACATGCCACTGCAGAATTCCCTGAATATAACTTCATGTAGAATTAAAAGGGGGGGACTTCAGGAGCCATACAGTAGAGATCTGGCTGGTGAATGTGAAGGCCATTTCACTAATGTGCCCAGAAAAACGTTTCTACACTGTTGTATATCCGCAAAGAATAACCTAGTCATCAGAACCCATAGAATTAAGCCAAGGGTGTGTTATTTTACTTCGGAGTCACGTGAGTGACTACGTGAATAGAAGCCCGTACAGCCGTTGGTGCGTCATGACGTCAGACGCTGGTGCAGTCGGGCGGGGGGAGCAGCAGCGCTCCTCCGAGCGGTAAGTTTTAAACCGCGGGTTACATGGAAAGCTGGAGAATTCAGCGGGTGCAGCGGCATCTAAGGAGCGAAGGAGATGGGCGACGTTTCGGGTCGAGACCCTTCTTCAGACTTCACCCTCCATTCTCCAGCAGTTTTCGTTAACAAGTTGAAACGAGGTAAGGTTGTTGAAATACTTTACCACAGGTCTTTTTCTGCAACGGTTGGGAGTTTTTGTAGATATGTTGCAGAAAGGGAAGAAGGTGTCGGCGAGGCGCTCCGGGGGTAGAAAGGTAAAGTGGCAGGAGAGTGTTGAGGATGGAGGCCCGTCTGGTACACCTGGTCCGGTGCTGGCTACACAGCCAGTGGTTGCGGACCCACTGCCGGGGGGCAGTGGAGGCTTGTCAGTAGGGGGCCGCTGGCAAGTCTCTGTGGCCCGTAAATGAGTCGGGCCTGGAGGTTATACCCTCCATAGGAGAGTCCGTTTGCTCACGGCTCTCCCACGTCGAGATTCTATTTCAAAAGAATGCTCGACAGGGACCAGCTCCGTGGGGAGGAGTGGTGCCCAAGCCAGGCTGATGGAGAGCTTGTGCTAGCAGCACCTGTTTCAGGGCTGCAGAACTATCCTGCCTGTGAGGAGGATGTTCCAGCTCCGTGAGGAGGAGTGATGCCCAAGCCAGGCTGATGGAGAGCTTGTGCTAGCAGCACCTGTTTCAGGGCTGCAGAACTATCCTGCCTGTGAGGAGGATGTTCCAGCTCCGTGAGGAGGAGTGATGCCCAAGCCAGGCTGATGGAGAGCTTGTGCTAGCAGCACCTGTTTCAGGGCTGCAGA
The DNA here is from genome assembly GCA_035221665.1 of Okamejei kenojei. Taxonomy (NCBI): domain Eukaryota; kingdom Metazoa; phylum Chordata; class Chondrichthyes; order Rajiformes; family Rajidae; genus Okamejei; species Okamejei kenojei. The sequence continues at coordinate 24,128,735 of CM069138.1, forward strand.
ACTATCCTGCCTGTGAGGAGGATGTTCTATCAGGGCAGTTTGCTGGGGGAGAGCAGTAAAGGTGTTCGGTGGGAGGTAATTCCGAACATTGCTGGGAAGTTTGCTGAGTGTAGAGAGGCACGAAAGGCGATTGATGTAGAATTGGCTGAAGCCATTCAGTATATGCTCTCCCACCAGTTACAGGAGCTAGCTATGGATGAAGTAGCAAAAAAAACTATAAAGCTCCTGTTAATTGAGATCTCCTGAAGTTACCGGTGGTTAGTCACCAAATTTGGTCATAGATGGGTTTACCTGCTAGGGCCCAGGAGATGAAGTTTTAAAAAATGCTTAAACTGTTGTCAGCAGTTATTACAGCTGTGGTGAAAGTTATTGATACAAATGATATGGTTGAAGCACAGCAGGATGAACTGGAACTCCTTTGTAATGCATTTTGAAACCAGTGTACCACCACGAAATCTGTTGTTTGGTGGTAATTTTGCAAAAAGGGTCAAAGACTGTTATGAGGTTGTTATAACCATGGCTCTCATTAAGCCAGCTGGAAGCAAGGCAAAAAAGGGTCTCTACAAGAAGTCGAGGACAACAAGGCCGCAAGGAAAGATGCTGGTAAGGAATATACCATTGACAGACAATGAATTAACTGATGTTCCTGTTCAAATTGGGGACAGTCTACCTAGTCAACATTTTCCTAGTAGTAAACTTATTTTCAGATGAGGAAAATGTGCTTATTCAAGCAGAGATTCAGTCGTTACATGAGAAGGGGTAATTGAGCCTTCTGTCTGTCAAAGTCAACAATTTCTGTCAAGTATATTTCCCAGATCTAAAAAGACTGGGGGATGTAGAATTATTCTGGATTTATCGAATTTGACCAAATTTGTTTGTTATAGGCATTTCAAAATGGAGAACTTTACCACGGGCAAACATCTAGTGTCCAAAGGGTATTATATGGCAACCATTGATTTAAAGAATGCATATTACGCAGTGTCTATTCATGGTGATGATAGAAGATATTTGGAATTTATTTGGATGACTGAGCTGTGGCAATTCAGGACATTGCCGAATGGATTAACTTCAGCTCCTAGATTATTTACTAAATTGGTAAAACCTGTGTTAGCATTGCTTAGAGCTCAGGGGCATGTGGTAATGGCCTATTTAGATAATTTCTGATTGTTGGAAAGACTCATGCTGAAACTCAATTATCAGTTTCAGTTGTTTAAAATCATTTTTGAACAAATGGGATTTGTTATTCACCCAGGTAAATCTAAATTATCACCAGTCCAAATTATTGATTATCTGGGATTTACCATTAATTCCAATCACATGTTGGTACCTTTGCCCAGGGATAAATTGAATCAGTTAATTGAGGACTGTGTTAATCTCGTTGGAGAACAACGGCCTTTGATTAGACAAGTAGCCAGTTTTATTGGGAAGTTGTTGCAGCTTTTCCAGCTGTGCAGTATTGTCCTCTGCATTATCAACAATTACAACCATCAAAGGAACAGGCACTGAGAATACAAAGGGGCTATTTTTTGATAGGCCTATGCAGTTGTCAGCTGGGGCGATTGCTGACATACAATGGTGGATAGTACATGTTTCAAAAAATTTAAGGAAGGTTTCGTGGAATCACCATCACTGATATTACAGACTGATGTGAGTGCACTGGGTTGGGGTGCAACAGATATGTCTTCTAGTTGTGGAGGCAGATGGAATGTGGATGAGACATCGCTTCCTCAATTAAGAGGGACTGATTATTTAGAGTTGTTGGGCACCTGGTATGGGCTCAAAGCTTATTGTTCTACAAGGAGGGATCTGCATGTGCAGCTCAGATTCACAACACCACAGCAGTGGCATATGTAAACCACATGGGTGGAGTTAAGTCACAGTCTTGTGATAGACTGGCTAACCAGATTTGGAGCTGGTGTATTGACCAAAATATCTGGCTTTCAGCACTTTATTTGCCAGGAAGAGGTCATGTCAGTTAATGACAACATTGAATGGATGTTAAATCAGGATGTGTTTAACCAAATGATTGATCAGTATGCATTGCCAGATATTGACTTGTTTGCATCTCGATTAAATCATCAGTTACCTAGATATGTTTCATGGTAACCAGATACTGGGGCAGTAGCAGTGGATGCATTTTCGCTGCATTGGGGGAGGAATGTTTGTGTATGTATTTCCTTCATTCTGTCTCATCAGCAGATGTTTGCAAAAGATCAAGGAGGACTCCGCTTCAGGGGTATTGGTAGTGCCAGATTGGCCTACACGAGCATGGTTTCCCGTTGTATTACAAATGGCTAGGGAGCCTTACATGCTTATGCCCAAGAATAAAAATCTACTGGTAAATCCAGTCACTGGGGATCAACATCCTTTATAGGATCGTATTGATCTGTTAATTTGCAGATTATAAGGAGGCCATACCTGGGGAGAGGACTGTCTCATCGGACGGTGGATGTTCTCACGTCGGCCTGCAGGGATAGTACACAGCAGCAATATATCACCTATATAAGGAAGTGGGAGCAATTCTGCCTACAGCAGGATATTGTATACCACACGTCAGGGATCACGGATGTATTGGAGTTTGTCAACTCTTTATTTTGACCAAAAAATTAAGTTACAGTGCAATTAATTCAGCCAGAAGTGCTCTGTCTTCTTATTTACCTATGAATGCAGAATTGCATACAGTAGGGACACATCCGTTAGTTCACGATTCATGAAGGGAGTTTCAATTCTAATCCTCCTAAACTCAGTATGCCGGTATTTGCAATGTGAGTGAGGTTTTTATGCTTCTTCGCCAGTGGGCTCCGGTTACAAGCCTATCTATATTCAAACTATGAAGGTGGTCATGCTTCTGGTGTTGGTTTCAGCCCAACGTGTACAAACATTGCAAAAGCTACGGCTAGATAGAATGCATGTGTCGGCTGATGCCATTATATTTTATATCTATGATTTGCTTAAACATAATAAAAGAGGCATGACAGGATGTAAGATGGTGTTTTCAGCATACCCCGCAGATGATCGCTTCTGTATAGTCTCACATTTATCTCTTTACATTGAGATTACTAAACCTCTGAGAGGAACAGAGTTGGCTTTGTTTATTAGTCACAAAAAACCACACAGTAAGGTGTCGGTGCAAAACGATTGCAAGGTCCTCGCGGCCGCAGGATGGTCCAGTGAGCTAATTTTCAGAGGTTTTGTCACAAGCCGATTTCAAGGCTCGGGGTGTTTGCTGATTCTGGTGTCAGTACTGTTACATTTTTCCCCTGAGTTAGAGGGGTTTGTTATGATCTGTTTGTAAATAAACTGTTATTCCATTTAACAAATGTATTACTGATGCATGATTGATTGTTAACGACTTTTGAGTCAATCCAGGCAGTGTGAACGTCGGATTTGAGTCTGCGGCGTGAATTCACAGTGCTTTGAAGTCTTCACGTAGTCACTCACGTGACTCCGAAGTAAAATAGTAAGATTAAACGAGAACTTACCAGTTTGAAGTTTGATCTTTATTTTATGAGGAGTCGAGTTGAGGGACTACGTGCCCTCCGCTCCCACCCTCATAATCTCATCTGGTAGTTCTAGTTTTATCATCTTACCGTTATACTTTGGTCATTGTTAGCTGTGAATTCATTCCGCTGCTTTGAAGATTGACGCACCAACGGCTGTACGGGCTTCTATTCACGTAGTCCCTCAACTCGACCCTCATAAAATAAAGATCAAACTTCAACTGGTAAGTTCTCGTTTAATCTTACTATTACATTTATTAGTATAGAGAGGAATTTTAATGTAACCCGCAAGTGGAAAGTCTGTGGGACTGGCTTTATAGTCTTTCAATCAAATAGGAGTGTGTGAGCCTGTTATTTTGTTTTTGGAATGTGGGCATCATGTGCAAGAACGGCATTTATTACCCATCCCTAATTGCCTTTCAGAAGGTAATGATGAGTCTCTCCTTGAACCTGCTGAAGGTGCTCCCGCAGTGCTTTTGGGGAGGGAGTTCCAACATATAGATCCGATGACGATGAAGGAAAGGCAATACATTTCCAATCCCACCAGACCCCTGGTAGGGAGTTTGGGATACGATTGCTCCTGTGGGGTTCGGCTGTAGCCAGGAGTCTTCAGCATGGTTAACCCACAGCCAGATTTCATCAGATTTCTGTCCTACTCTTTGGATATTTAAGCCCGACTAATTGTGGGTCACAAACTGGAAAACTGATGATGAAAATTGGGTGATGGCCATTTCTCTGTCCAAATGTCACCTTCAATGCCCCCTCCCCCACCCCACCCCCATACAAATATAATGTTGGAATTTGGGATGAGGTTGGATAGTGCTTCGTCAGTGAGCATGGAAATCGGAATGCGCTCTTTATTGGAACTTTTCATGATCCTGCACGCTGTTGGTCTTTGCCGTGGATAGCCTCTCTGATTATCTGCTTCATCGATCCAGCTGAAGATAGACACAAAAAGCTGGAGTGACAGCGGGACAGGCATCATCTCTGGAGAGAAGGAATGGGTGACGTTTCGGGTCGAGACCCTTCTTCAGATTTCCTTGACTCATCATCTAGCTGTTTGCCTGCCCATCGCAGAACAACATTGTGTTCTATGTTCGATGTGGTTTAATTGAATGGAATTGAATTGAATACTTTATTGTCACATGTGAGAAGTCACAGTGAAATTCTTTGCTTGCATACCCAAGGTATGCAAATAGTTACCACCTAAACGGCGCTGACAATGTTACAAGGTTCACAGGTGCTGCACATGAGGGTTATCAAACAAATGCTGGGTTACGGCTGGAGATGAGTGGTAACCAGCTATATGCGTCAAAGAGGAAGGCTGTAAGGAGGAAGGGGAGAGTGAGAGCTGAGGTGCAATGTTTTTACTCGGAGTGGTGGATATGCGCTAGTTGAGGCAGATAGTGTAACACCGGTTAAAAGACACTTGGACAGGTAAGTAAATCGGAAAGGTTTAGAGGGATATGCGGCCAGACAAATGGGACTAACTCAAATGGGCAGTGTTGGTCTGCATGGACAAGTTGGGCCAAAGAGCCCGTTTCTGCACGCTTTGATTCTATGACTTTATGGAGGATATAGGTATGGTATTCCAGAGTTCAGTGCCAAGGCAGCTGAAGGCACGGCCAATACAAGTGGAATGATTCAGCTAAACCGGAGTTGCAGGAATGCAGTAATCTCGGAAGGTTAATGGGTTTAAGAAAGCTGCCAAGATCATGGAGCATTTTTTAAACAAGAATAAGGACATAAAAATTGAGCCATTGTTGAACCAGGAGCAAGTATGGTGTTAATCAAATTCAACATCTGATTATTGTCACTTCCAGTCGATTATCTGCTGATTAAAATGAATCTCCTGAAATGCAAGGGAAATGTAATCACCGATGAGATTGCTGCACCTTTTCCCCAGTTCAGGTGCTCTTGAGAAGTCCTCTGGACCGATCCTTCTGGCGGAACCCTTTATTGTCAGTCTGCTGGTCCTAGGCGTTGGAGAGGACAGCCATTTCCTCTCACTGGGCCAGGACTTTGGGAGCTGGAGATGTTTGTTCTCTGTAATCTTGCAAAGCAGGGTGACTGCAAGGGTCGTGTATGATTGTTGCTAAGTAAACCCAGTTGGTTGCATTGAAACGGCGCTGATTAGCAGACCAAATATTCCAGGGAGCTGATCTCCAAACAAACCACTCTGTGTAGTAAATGATTACAGAGGCAGTCTTGTTTGGTAGAAAAAAGAGGGAATATTCTTGTTAGTTCACTGGATTTTTCACATTCTTACCTGAATACTTTGGCCATCTCTGATTTCAAAAGCACATGTTGCTTCTGTTTATCTTTAACGTTCAGCTCGTTATCTTTGCTCTGCGGCCTTTCCTCCATGGAGCACTGCTCTCTACCGCTGACATTAGTATTTGGCCCCTCCTGATGGCCCTGGTTTCAGGGGAAGAGGGTGTGGTGGAACAACATTGGGGCATGCTGATGCCGCTCACTCCCTCCTTGTCCATGAACCAAAACCACCTTCATACACCCACATTTACATGGGTTTCTTGCCGGTATTTGCTGGTAACTTATTCCAAATATCTGTTAGCCTCGCTCGTTAAGTTAATGTTTCTTTGCTTGTATTTACTTTACAGCAAGAGCGTTACTTAAAAATGTATAGTGACTAACTAAGGCGAGTTAAATATTTATTGAGCCTGAAGAGGGGGTCACGACCCGAATCGCCACCTATCCATGTTCTCCAGAGATGCTGCCTGACCCACTGAATTATTCTAGCACTTTGTGTCATTAAACAACATATGTTTGATAGGTTTTGTTCACTGGTTCTGCAGCGAGCTCCAGAGATGCAGCTCTGGAGCGTTACTTAAAAATGTATGGTGACTAACTAAGGCAAGTTAAATACTTATTGAGCCTGAAGCGGGGTCCCGACCCGAATCACCACCTATCCTTGTTCTCCAGAGATGCTGTCTGTCCTGCTGTTACTCCAGCTTTTTGTGTCTATCTTCAGCTGGATAGATGAAGCAGATAATCGGAGAGGCTATCCATGGCAAAGGCCAACAGCGTGCAGGATCATGAAAAGTTCCAATATGTTGCCATCACAATTAATTTACTGGTGGAATTGGAAATGAAAAACATTAGGCATTATAATTAAGTTTGTAAACATTGGGGCAGTATAGTGGCCCACCGACTAAAGCCGCTTCCTCATAGCACCAGGGACCCGAGTTTGATCACGATCCCCGTTGCTGTCTGTGTGGAGTTTGCATGTTCCTCCTGTAACCGTGTGGGTTTCCTCCCACATCCCCAAGATGTTGGGTTAGTAGTTTTATTGTCCATTGTAAATTGCCCCGAGTGTGTATGCAAGGGGTAAAATCTGGCTGGAATGTGAGGAGATTAAAATGAGAAATGAAGAGTGTGACTGGTGTGGGCCTGTTTCTGTGCTGTGTGAATCCATTATGGTGAGAGGTCCTGACAGGATAGAAAATCAAGAGTGGGTTAATTGAAATATATAAGATGCCTGGGGAGTTAATAGAGCAGAAATGGAGAAGACAGGTGAGATTCATGAAGATGAGGTAATCAAATCAAGGCAGATGAGATGATTTTATTTTTCTTTCTCAGAGGATCGGGGTGTTTGGAACTCTTCTTCAAAGAGCAGTGGAAGCAGTTCAATATTTTGAAGGTAGAAATGAATTGTTTCTTGATACATCGGGGGTGTGGGTTAAAGGTTACTGGGGATAGGTGGGAATGTTCCTATTTAATGGAGCAGGCTCAATGGGACTAATGGCCTACTCTTGCTCCTACAGTGCTCCTAGTTTCCATTGTATTTTTCAATCATTCTTCAGGTTAGATACAGAAGAATGATATTTTATTTAATCTCCCTCTGCTGTCATATTGTGCCAGCCATAATGTGCATTAAATCCATGTCCCTGGATGGACCACAAGAAGCTGGACTTTAGAGATACAGTGTAGAAACGGGGCCTTCAGCCAACCGAGTCCGCGGCGACCAGTGCTCACCCCATACACTAGTACTATCCGACGCACTAGGGATAATTTGCAATTTACTGAAGCCAATTAACCAACAAACCTGTATGTCTATTTGGAGTGTGGGAGGAATCCGGAACACCCGGAGAAAACCCATGTGTTTACAGGGAGAACATACAAACACCGTACAGACAGCACCCATGGTCAGGATCGAACTTGAGTCTCTGGTGCTGTAAGGCAGCAACTCTACCGCTGTGCTACTGTGCCTCCCTAGGCATTAGGGTGGCACAGTAGGCCATTTGGTCCCTCCAATTTATTCCATCATTCAGAGGGGTCGCAGTGGGTCAGGTCTTGTCCTCTGCTCCACTCCCCTGACTGTTCCTGATGCCTTCCACATCTTCTGTCTCATTCTTGGATCCACTCATCCATGGATGTATTCTCTGACTCCACAGCTCCCTGGGCTAGAGAATTCCAAAGATTCATAACTTTATGAGAAAATAAATCCTCTCAACTCTTTCTAATGTGGTTGATAACATCTTGGTGGGGGAAAATATTCTCACAGCATCTCTTTAAATGACTCCTCAGCATTTCCTTTTATGCTCCAGTGCACATAAACTTAATCTTCCTTCATTAAAATTATCCCATTATATGCAGTGAAGCTTCCGTGTGAAATTAGACCCCTTTTAAAATAATGAAATTGAGACTGTATTCAGTACTAGTTGTATTCAGTATTTTAGGTGTAGTCTCACCAACACCCTGTAGCAGGATTTCCCTATCTTTCTAAATCCAAGGCATTTACATTAAAGGCAACCATTTCATTTGCTCTGTAACAATCGACCTTTAATTTATAGTTTTAGTTTTAGAGATACAGCGCAGATACAAGTCCTTCAGCCCACCGACTCAGCGCCGACCAGCGATCCCCGCACATTAACGCTATCCTACACATACTACGGACAATTTACATTTGTACCAAGCATACTAATCTGTACATCTTTGGAGTGTGCGAGGAAACTGAAGATCCCAGATAAAACCTACGCAGTCACGGGGAGAATATACAAATTCCGTACAGACAGCACCCGTAGCCAGGATCGGAGCTAGAAGGGCAAAGTTTAAAAGAGATGTGTGGGGCATTCTTTTAAACAGATGGTGATGGGTGCCTGGAATGTGCTGTCAGGAGTGGCGGTGGAAGCAGATATGAAATGGCGTTTAGGAGGCTTTTAGATAGATATATTGATATGGTGGAATATGGATGACATGCATGCCAAGAAGTTCACTTTATCTTGGCATCATTTTCAGCACAGACATTGTGGGACCGGTGGCCGTTGCTGTCCTGTGCTGTCCACTGTTCAATGTTCCATTTTCTATGTCGCGTTCACCAGCGTGTTTGAGCATTCCTCCGAGGCTAGTTGTAGTGACAATGAATACTGAACCCATCCCAGCCATCTCTCTGATGCACCGTGGTGAAACACATGAACTTCATTTTCCCTCCACTGCTCAGAGCTGACGTGGGAAGGGTCAGCAGTGTGACGTTCCTAGGACTCCACCTGTCAGATGACCTGACGTCCACGACCAACACCACAGCACTGGTCAAGAGAGCCCAGCAGCGACCGACTACACCCTCTCCGTAGACTACGGAAAGCAGGTCTCCCCACTGCACACCTACGAACTTTTTATAGGGGGACAATCGAGAGCACATTAACCTACGGCATCACTTCCTGGTTCGGGAGCTGCAAGGCGTACGACCGGCACCAACTGGACAGGATTGTGAAGACCGCCAGCAGGATTATTGGTGCTCCACTCCCTTTCCTGCCGGACATATACAGGAAGAGATGTATTAGCAGAGCCATCTCCATCATCAAAGACCCCTACCACCCATCGCATCACATATTCTCCATCCTGCCATCTGGGAAGAGGTACAGGAGCATCAGCTGCAAACCAGCAGGATGCTCCTCAGCTTCTTCCCGCAGGCTATAAGACCGATAAACGGACTTTGCCCCCTGCCAAAGTATCGCGCACCAACCACCAACCTGGGCACACTGAAGCAGAGCCATTGTTGTGCCACTGCCGATTGGAACTCATGATATATGTATTTTTATTTCTATTTATTTTTTACCGCACAGTGAATGGACACTGGTTGAGCAACATTTTTTCGTTTCCTCTGGGTATGTAAGTACTCAGGAAAAAATGATAATAAAGATATACAATATAATACAATACAATACCAATCCCTGATTTTAATCCCACATTTTTATGCTCGATCATTTTTGATTAACAGCTGTAACATTGCCTCTCTAATTAGATCTATGGAAGTTCATAACATCATGAGATAGGCAAAGTAAATAGTCACAGTCTTTTCCCCAAGGCAGGGAGGTTTAAAATTAGGAGGCATAGGTTTAAGATGAAAGGGAAAAACATTAAAAGGGAGCGGAGGGCCAATGGTAGATATGTGGAATGCCCGAGGATAAGGTAGAAGCAGGTATAGTTACAACATTGAAAATATATTTGGACAGGTGCGCGGAGAAGAAAGGTTAAGAAGGATGCGGATCAAATACAGGCAAATAGGATTAGCTTAGATTGATATTATTTTATTATTTACACGTGTACCAATACTTGAATAGTCACAGTGGTGCGGCTGGTAGAGCTGCTTTCTCACAGCACTAGACATCAGGGAGCTGTCAGTGGTGAGTTTGCATGTTCTCCCTGTGACAGCATGGGGTTTTCTATGGGTGCTCTGGTTACCTAACATATCCAAAGGCGTGCAACTTTGTAGATTAATTGGTCTTTGTAAATTGCCCCAAAAGTGCAGGGAGTGGATGAGAATGTAGGATAATGTAGAACTAGTGGGAACGGTGGTTAGCATGGAACCAATGGATTGAAGGGACTATTTTCAAGCTACATCCTTCAACCAATCAATCAATACAGTAAAAAACCTTGTTTTTGCATGTCATTCAGGAAAGTCATATTGTGCATCGTGACCAGTAGAGACAAGATGGGCCGAAGGGACTGTTTTAGTGCTACATAGCTCTGTTACTCATTTTCATAACTGGGGGATGGAAGTGAGAGAAACTTAAATTGGAGGAGCAGCACCTCATGTTTCTCTTGGGCAGTTTGCACCCCAGCGGTATAAACATTGACTTCTCTAGTTTCAGGTAGTCCTTACTTTCTCCTCCACTTCTCAGCTCTCCCTCAGCCCTCTGGCTCCACCTCTTCCTTTCTTCCTCCCGCCTCCCCCCCCCCCCTCCCCTCACATCAGTCTGAAGAAGGGTTTTGACCCAAAATGTCGCCTATTTCCTTCGCTCCATAGATGCTGCCTCACCCGCTGAACTTCTCCAGCATTTTTGTCTACCTTTGATTTTCAAGCATCTGCATTTCCTTCTTAAACAACTTAACATCATCCGGTATCTGTTGTAGCGTCTGGGGCATTTTGCAGGCCACAGATCATTTGCACAGGGCTTCTGTTCTCCTGATGCATGGACTCTGTTTCTCAGTGCCATTCCTTACATTCGGACATGGGCTAAGAGACAGTGAGACATTGCGTTTCTTCAAGGAGACGACGGGCAAGTTATCAAGTCTTTTTCTCTGTCTGCCTGGGAATCTCCTCCCAGAACAAATTAGTACAAGAGTGCTTGTTTCAGGAGTCTGGTGTTGAACATGTTAACAACATGCCGACTGACTATGATTATTCACAATATCGATGAAGGAATGATGGTCTGGGAGAGGTCACTGACATCAGTTCACTTATTCTTCTTATGGATTGGGAGAATCTCGCAGAATCAGCATTAGTGGTATTATCCCAGTGCCTTGAGCTTCCTGCTCAAGTCATGTCAAGTCAAGTCAAGTCAACTTTATTTGTCACATACACATACAAGATGTGCAGTGAAATGAAAGTGGCAATGTCTGCAGATTGTGCAAAAACAACAGAACACAATAGGTTGCCTATCTCCTTCACTCCATAGATGCTGCTGCACCCGCTGAGTTTCTCCAGCATTTTGTGTACCCCAGAACAGAATCAGTATTTACATGTTAGAAAAAAAAAAGTTTTTTTTTTAAAGACACAACACAACAGTAAATTAGCACAGTAAATTAGTCCCTGGTGAGATATGTGTTTACAGTCCTGATGGCCTGTGGGAAGAAACTCTTTCACATTCACTCTGTTTTCACAGCATGACAGCGGAGGCGTTTGCCTTGACCACAGCAGCTGGAACAGTCCATTGCTGGGGTGGTAGGTGTCCCCCAAAATGTTGCTGGCTCTGGATCTGCACCTCCTGGTGTATAGGGCGAGTGAAGTTCTCATAGTGCATTCGGCTGAACGCACTACTCTCTGCAGAGCTTTCGGGTCCTGGGCAGAGCAGTTCCCAAACCAGATTGTGATGTTGCCGGACAAGATGCTTTCTACAGCCCCAGAGTAGAAGCACTGAAGGAACCTCAGAGAGACTCTGAATTTCCTCAGCTGCCTGAGGTGGTAAAGGCACTGCCTTGCCTTACTCACCAGTGCGACAGTGTGTGTAGTCCATGTCAGATCCTCTGTGATGTGGACTCCCTGGTATTTAAAGCAGCTCATCCTATCCACAGTGGTCCCATTTATCTCCAGTGGCGTGTACGTCCTCGGATGTTGTGCCCTTCTAAAGTCCACAATCAGCTCCTTAGTTTTAGTGACATTCAAGAGGAGGCTGTTGTCCTGACACCAGAGTGCCAGAGCAGCCACCTCCTCCCTGTAGGCCTTCTCATCGTTATCGGGGATCAGGCCCACCAGCACAGTGTCATCAGCAAACTTGATGATGGAGTTGGAGCTGAACCTGGCCACACAGTCATATGTGTACAAGGAGTACAATAGGGGTCTAAGGATGCAACCCTGGGGGGATCCTGTGTTCGGGATGAGGGGGCTGGATGTATGTCTCCCCATCTTGACCACCTGCGGCTTGGCAGTGAGAAGATCCAGGACCCAGGCACACAGGATAGTGTTCAGCCCTAGTTCCAGCAGCTTCTCAGCAAGTCTGGTGGGGACTATGGTATTGAAATCTGAACTGAAGTCAATGAACAGGATCCTCACATAGCCCCCCCCTTCTGCAGATAGTCTCAGATGTGCACAGCAGAGCAGTGCTCATTGCTTCCATAGCCTTTGTGTCAGGTTTGAAGTCCTGATGTCCAGGCACTGCCAGAGGCTGTTGTGAATTTCAATGTTGATACCTGCCTTCACGGTGCAATGAAGGAAATACAGCAAGATACCACAAACAAGAGGAACTAGACAACAGACAATCCATTGTTGTTCAGGTAGCTATCAGACTTTTTACATCCATGCACTTTTAGTGCTTGATTTAATGTTGGGATAATTGAAAATACATGAGAGGGAGACGAGTCACCATTGCAACCTTGGATCTTGCTATGTACAAATTGGGCACAAAGATTCCTGCTTTACAACAGTACCTGGGCTCCTGAGAGAGCTTCACTGGGGGAGAGATATGTTGAGGTATTTTTCTTCCTCGCTGCTAAGTTGAAGGTTTAACTATCTAGCTAGAACCCTATTCTCTCTGGGAGGGTATTGGGCTACTGAAATATCAAAGTGGACATCTGCATGTGGTGCTGCAGGAGACAGGTGAGATCCTCAATGAATATTTTGCCTCTTTTTACCATGGGGAAATACATGAAGACTAGGGAATTTCAGAATGTTCATGTGGATGTTTTGGAATAGTCTGCATTACACTAGAGGAGGCACTTGATGTCTAAAAGCATATGAAGGCAGATACATGTCCGGGGCCCAATCCAGTATCCAAGAATAATGGAAGCCAGAGAAGAAATTGCAGAATCTTTAGCTCCGGTTGAGGTGGCGAGTTTGAGTTTTTTGAAGAAGTAACCAAGAAGGGTAATGAAGGCAGGGCAGTAGACATGGTCTATATGGACCAGCAAGCCCTTTTGTATGATTCCTCGTGGTAGGCTAGAACATAAGGCATCTAGAGAGAACAAGCTAATTAGATACATAATTTGCTTGATGGAAGGAAGCAGAGGGTGCTGGTGGAAGGTTGTTTGTCAAAGTGGAGGCCCGGGAGGAAGCCGTTGGAGACCTAGGATGCAAGCAGCAAGGACCAATAGGAAGGTGAACCGGGGTAATGCCTCCATCACCATCAAGGTCGGCTGCAGGAGGCACCCCCGGGATGCAAAGATGGCCCGGCGAGGAGAGAGACATTGGTCCAAAGACGACAAAGGAAGGCCCTGCAGGAGCCTGGAACACGGGCAGACCGGACTTTGGACTTTGGAAGATGCACCAAAACATGGAGGCGCTCGCCTGAAAAAATATGCAAAGATAATTTTACTGTGCAGGTGCACATGTTCAAGTTCAAATTTATTTGTCGCAAGGTGCAGTGAAAGGTAATTTACCATGCAGCTTTACAATTAAAAAAGGACACAATACACAACATAATTCCACACAGACACCCACCACTGCATTCTTCACTGTGGTGGAAGGCAATACAGTTCAGACCGTCCTCCTCCTCCTCCCTTGTTCACCCGTGGTCAGGGCCCTGTGACAACTAAATCACCATTTAACTATTGTGACTCTAACCCCTCTCCTTCATCCTTTCCCGGTCTCCAGGTATTGGTGGCACCAGAATCATGCTGTTCTTGATATTCAGAAGCCACCTGCTCCCTCCTGCCTGCCTCCCCGTTGTGTTTGCTGTGAGGGTGAGTCACAGGTAGCATCGCAGTGACTTTATCTCAAACTAACTTGGGAAGGAAGAGCTTTGTGGCATTGTCAGAGCTCTGAAAGCATGGGGAACCACTGGCGAATCTTCTCATATTTAAGAGGAAGGTTCTAACTCGGTGCCTCCTCCACTTTCCTGTTGAAATCTCACACTCCTCGATTCCATCATGTGGGAAAATCTATTGATATCACCCTGGAATGTTCTGAACCTGAGGGAGCTCAAGGTGGAACCTTCCACAGCAGCTGATGGAGATCACCTGTATACCCGGTTTATTTTGTTTACAGGCTCTTTGGCCCACCGAGTTCACGCCGATCAGCGATCCCAGCACACTTACACAATCTGACACTCACCTGGGACAATTTTCAATTAAAATTAACCTAGCAAACCAAGTAACCAAGCAAATTAACCTACAAATCTATACGTCTTTGTAGAGAGGGAGGAGGAAACTGGAGAACATCAACGCAGGTCAAGGCAGCAAAGAAGTAGATGTTGGAAGTCGTCCAGGTTTTCTAGGGACCTTGTTGTCAGAGAGGTACTTAATGGAGGAAGAGCGAAAGAGCACCATGCTTAAAATGAAGACCCTCTCCTGCATGGTCCAGTCAACAGGTCGATAGTGAGACTCTTGTGTGTCCACATCTCTCTGTGTAACTGCAGCTCAAGTACGAAGTAGGTTCTGGAGTGGAGGTGATAGAGGTTGGACCATTTCCCATCTTCCCTGTCGATGAGCTCAATTCCTGCAGAAGATTTGTTGAAATCTAGCTGCACTTTTACAATAAGACTGGTTGGGAAGAATGTTGGCGAGATGACATGGCCTTGCTTGACCCCAGTCAGCCTTGGGATTTTCTGTTCAGTGGATGTAATGGTTGGAATCACGACTTTCATGCTATCGTATTGCGGACGTAAAATGGAGACTCAATTTCTGAGGGCAACCTCTGGAATGTCTCGGTCACATTGAGTATCGGATAAATGGATTATCTGTCCATCCTCTTCGTTGTGGGTTCATTTTTCACCATGTTTGATTTCAATACTGAGCCATTTCTGCAACATCATTATCATCAGAAGTGAAAGTTGCCAGAGTTATAAACTTGGGGGCCGTTTTGAAAATTTGGCAACAGCTGGGAATGCTGGTAACTTTACAGGGCTTCACATGAGCTGCCTGCTGTTTTTAGCACAATGTGTGTTCCCCTGCTCCACAACGCACAGAATGAGCAAATTAGCCTTTGAGTGAAAATAGCAAGCCCAGGAATTTGCGATCAGCAAATCGACAGGTGTAATGGAATAGCAGGCAGTTATATCCCATGCGATCTGTAAGATTTAATGGTCATCTCTGAGCTTCATTTTGAGAAAGTCTGAAGTGTGTGAAGACGTGAATATTGGTGTCAGGCTTGGGTAGTTACTCTGCTGGGTGGACTCCCTCTCACCTAGATGCACAATGTTTGAGGTAGGTGTCACCCAGAGCTCAGTAGATTTTTTTCATCTCCAAATTGAGAGGGCCAGCTCCTTGTCAGGGTTCACTCTGTGCAGCTGTCTAACAAGATTTATTTGAAAAACGTATCCAGGTAAAATATCCATATGTGAATACAATCAAACCATGCAGATTATAGTGTTCCAGTTATAAAGAAAGTGCGGATAAAAGAAAGAGTGCGAGGACCGCAATGAGGTAGATGGTGGATCGGGAATTTGTCCTTGACTTATTCAAGAGTCTGCTAACAGCGTGGAAGAATATGTCGTTGAATCCGGTGATACAAGGTTTTGTTTCTTCAGCCTGATGGGAGAGGGGAGAAGAGGGAATGACTGAGATGTCTCTGACCTACAAGCTGATCTTTAGGGATATATATGAAGATTATCAACAATAAAAGACTTCCTTTGGTCTACCCGAAACTCATTGGCCTTCCAGTAAGAAGATGCCTGTAATGCTGCCAACTGGACACGTGTGCAGGGGAATGAGCTGAGGAACAAACGGGACTGAAGTTAATACTTTATTGTCACATGTGACAAGCCACAGTGAAATTCTTTGCTTGCATACCCATGGCATGCAGTTTTTGCCACATAAAGGGCGCCGACAAAGTTAATGAAGTACAGCCCCTTCAGCCCATCGAACATGTGCTATCACACATCCATTACATTAATACCAGTTTTTATTTTCCACTAATTCTCATTAACTCAAATCGAAGTGCCAAATCCCCTCTCAGGTTCTACCACACACCAAAGGCAATGGGAAGTGACTCTTGTAGCCAAAGAGAGAATGCACAAACCCCCTACAGATTAAAGCCAGGTCATTGTTACTGTGAGGCAGCAGCTCTCCCAGCTGTGCTACTGTACTGTCCAAATATAAGAGGTCGCCCACTTAAGACAAAGATGAGGTAAATAAATGTTTTTGTCTTGGAAGGGTGGTGAGTCATTGGAACTCTCTCCTGCGTGGGCCAGATAAAGCAGCACCGTTGAGCATTTTTAAGCCAGACGTCGGTGGAGCCTTAATAAGCAAGGTGTGAAAGGTCACTGCAGGAAGGGACAATGTTGCGGCTCCCACATTGCCTCCGTGATACTGGTGGTGAGCTACCATCAGAAGGAGCGTGAACGGTGCAACTAATGCATCTGAAGGAGGATATGACCTTCTTCTTTGCCACATTTGGTGTTTTAGTGCATTTCTGGGCACCCCCATTACAGGAAGAATGTGTAAGCTTATGTGAGGAATCAAGTATAGAATAGAAGTATACAAAATTATGAGAGGCGTAGATAGGGTAGACGTATTAAAACTTTTCACCCCGTGGTGGAAATGTTAAGTACTAGCTAGATTAGAGGGGGAAATTTTAAAGGAGATGTTGTGTGGCAGGTTTTTTTTGTACAGAATGGTGCATGCCCGGAATGCGCTGCTGGTAGAAGCTACCAATACCACCAATAGTGGTATTTAGGATGCTTTTAGATTGGATACGCAGAGAATGGAGGGATACGGATTACATGCAAGCAGAGGAAGTTAGTTTACATTGGCATTGATGTCTGCATGAACATCACGGGCAAAGGGCCAGTTCCTGTGCTGTACTATTCAGGGTTTGAGAGTTTCGGGGGGCACATGAGGCAGAGTATGGGCTGTCGGGTACATGGAAGTCAGCACAAGCTGCGTGCAGTTAAATCCTTGTCCCTCTTCCTTGCTATCCCCCTCTTGTCTTTTTCCATTCCACCCCCTCTCCTTTCTCTCCCTCAACCCTTCTCTTTTTCTCTCCACCCTCCATTCCCCACCCCACACCCTCCCCAGCCCCAAACTGCAGGCCTGACTCTCACCTGCTTTTCTCTCTGGCCACAGGTGACAGACTGGAAAGTCTCACCGCCCCCAGCCTGGATGACACTGCCCCGGTGCCAGGGTCTGTGCCGCTGAAACGGAGAAGCAAGTTGGCTTCCATCACCAATATCTTCAAACCATGGAAATGGAGGAGAAAGAAAGCCAGCGAGAAGTTCCAGGAAACCTCTGCACGTAAGTTGCACAATGCATTGCTTCAGTCAGGTGCTGCTCGCCTCTCGCTTATGCTCATATCACCTCCACCAGCAGTACTTGGTTCCTGAGAGACAGTGGGAATGGATTGGTGGCCGGGAAGAGGACACTGATATTGGTTGGATTGTACTTCCAGTGAACTTGGGAGACTGTGTGGATACAGCAGAGGTGGCATTTTGCCAATGCATTTATCTGTCCGATGTAGGTTTGCCAGGTCTCTGAATCAACAGGAGAATAGGGATTACTGCTGCCATGACTTTTGTTTCAGGTCTGAGAACAACTTTCTCCTCAATTGACCAAAGGCTATGTAGAGTCAATGGTGAATATCATCTTCAATGTCAGCCTTCCCAAGATGTGGCCCCAGAGATAGGGAAGATGGTCTGAGATTCCAGGGTGACACTATGAACCTTTACTGTCAGAGGACAGAGTGATGCAGAGGGCAGGGGTCAAAGGATTGAGGTTGGTGATCTTGGAGTGTAGTTGCCGTGGTTTAAACAGTTTCCCACTGATTCTGAACTCCAATCCTATGGGAAGTCTGTTGGGAGGCGAGCTGCACAATTTCACTGTGAAAGATTGAAAAGCATTTGGGGCAATGACACAACCTTTTTTTAACACGAGCCTTCACTGACAATAGTTATGTTATTAGCCCAGCGACAGAGTGGGTCAGGACCCTTCTTTAAACTGATTGTGGTGGGGGGGGGGGGTGGAGAAAGCTGGAAGAGAGGAGGGGCAGGACAAAGCCTGGCAAGTGATAGGTGGACACACATTGCTGGAGTAACTCATCCGATCAGGCAGCCCCTCTGGACAACAAGGGTTGGTGACGTTTCGGGCAGGACCCTTCTTCAGTCTGATGATAGATGGATAGTGATGAACGGTGTTTTTGAAAGACAGATGATTGGACAAAGGCATGGGATGAAAAAACAATAGGTGTGGCAGAAGGTTAGAAGAGGTGAACATTGTGAAGCCAGGGAAAGGAATATTGGTGGGAGGGTAGGGAGAAGGGGAGAGATGGGTGCTTCCCGGTGGAACACAGGGAATGAGGTGGGGGGGGGGGAGGGGGGTGTTGCAGGTTGGTTACATAAAATTGAAATTCAATGTTCATACCATTAGGTTGTAAGTCATGCAAGTGGAATATGAGGTGCTGTTCCTACAGGTGCCATGTGGCCTCACTCGGGCAATGGAGGAGGCCCAGGACAAAATGGTCAGTATCCTAGTTCTACCTGGTAGGATGGTTAGCAAGAGCAAAACTATGGGACACAGAGGATACACAGGTGAGGGATCCATCTTAGTTTAGTTTAGTTTAGTTTAGTTTAGTTTCCACAACACCGAAACAGGCCCTCCGATCCACCGGGTCCATGCGATACCCGCACATTAACACTATCCTACAGATACATGGGACGATTTACACATACATCAAGCCAATTTAACCTACAAACCTGTACGTATTTGGAGTGTGGAAGAAAACCGAAGATCACGGAGAAAACCCACGGAGTTCATATGTGCTCCCCATCCATGGGGAGCTCCGTGCTAAGAAGCACCCATAGTCAGGATCGAATCCGGGTCTCCGGCGCTGCATTCGCTGTAAGGCAGCAACTCTACCGCTGCGCCTCCGTGCCGCACAATCTATGGCAGCAGGGGGGAAACCCCGTTTACTAAAGAAAGAGGACATCTTGGATGTCCTGGAATGGAAAGCCTCATCTTGGGACCAGATGCGGCAGAGACGGAGAAGTTGAGAATTTAGGGCTAGTGTCTTTGCAAGAGGCAGGGTGGGAGGAACTGAGGGAATCAGGAGGTTTGTCGTAGATAGTCTGTCGCCTGCGATGGAAACGGAGAGATCAAGAAAGGGAAGAGAGGTGTCAAAGATGGTCCAGG
The DNA here is from genome assembly GCA_035221665.1 of Okamejei kenojei. Lineage (NCBI taxonomy): Eukaryota > Metazoa > Chordata > Chondrichthyes > Rajiformes > Rajidae > Okamejei > Okamejei kenojei. Next base: position 24,148,252 of record CM069138.1, read on the forward strand.
TGAATTTGAGAGTCGGGTGGGTTATATAGACAATAGACAATAGGTGTAGGAGTAGGCCATTCGGCCCTTCGAGCCAGCACCGCCATTCAATGTAATCATGGCTGATCATACCCAATCAAGACCATGTTCCTGCCTTCTCCTCATATCCCCTGACTACGTTATCTTTAGGAGCCCTATCTAGCTCTCTCTTGAAAGCATCAAGAGAACCGGCCTCCACCGGCCTCTGAGGCAGAGAATTCCACAAACTCACAACTCTCTGTGTGAAAAAGTATTTCCTCATCTCCGTTCTAATTGGCCTACCCCTTATTCTTAAACTGACAGTGGCCCCCTGGTTCTGGACTCCTCCAACATCGGGAACATGTTTCCTGCCTCTAGCATGTCCAAACCCTTAATAATCTTATGGTTCAATAAGATCTCCTCTCATCCTTTTAAAGCCCAGCCGCTCCATTCTCTCAGCATATGACAGTCCCGCCATCCCAGGAATTAACCTTGTAAATCTACGCTGCACTCCCTCAATTGCAAGAATGTTCTTCCTCAAATTAGGGGACCAAAACTGCACACAATACTCCAGCTGTGGTCTCACTAGGGCCCTGTTCAACCACAGAAGGACCTCTTTGCTCCTATACTCAACTCCTCTTGTTATGAAGACCAACATGCCATTCGCTTTCTTCACTGCCTGCTGTTAGTGGTGAAGTTGATAAAATCAATGAATTTGCACGAGTGCAGGAGGCAGCCCCTACGTAGTGGAGAAAGATTTGGGGGATGGTGCCAGAGTACATTTGGAACAAGGATAGTTCGACATCTACATATAGATTGGGTGAATCAAATTGGCAGGGGTGCTGAGGAAGAGGATTTCTTGGAATGCATGTGGGATAGTTTTCTAAACCAACATGTAGAGGAACCAACGAGAGAGCAGGCTATTCTAGACTGGGTACTGAGTAATGAGGAAGGGTTAGTTAGCAGTCTTGTTGTGCGTGGCCTCTTGGGCAAGAGTGACCATAATATGGTTGAGTTCTTCGTTAGGATGGAGAGTGACATAATTAATTCAGAAACAAGGGTTCTGAACTTAAAGAAAGGTACCTTTGAAGGTATGAGATGTGAATTGGCCAAGATAGACTGGCAATTGACTAAAAGGGAAAATAGATTATGAAAGAAAACTGGCAGGGAACATAAAAACTGATTGCAAAGGTTTTTATAGATATGTGAAGAGAAAAAGATTACTTAAAACAAATGTAGGTCCCTTGCAGTCAGAAACAGGTGAATTGATCATGGGGAACATGGACATGGCAGACTAATTGAATAACTACTTTGGTTCTGTCTTCACTAAGGAAGACATAAATAATCTGCCGGAAATAGCAGGGGACCGGGGGTCAAATAAGATGGAGGAACTGAGTGAAATCCAGGTTAACCGGGAAGTGGTGTTGGATAAATTGAATGGATTAAAGGCCGATAAATCCCAAGGGCCAGATAGGCTGCATCCCTGAGTACTCGAGGAAATAGCCACAGAAATAGTGGATGCATTAGTGATAATTTTTCAAAACTCTTTAGCTTCTGGAGTAGTTCCTGAGGATTGGAGGGTAGCTAATGTAACCCCACTTTTTAAAAAGGAGGGAGAGAGAAAACGGGGAATTACTGACCAGTTAGTCTAACATCGGTAGTGGGGAAACTGCTATAGTCAGTTATTTAAAATGGGATAGCAGCACATTTGGAAAGTGGTGAAATCATTGGACAAAGACAGCATGGATTTGCGAAAGGTAAATCATGTCTGACGAATCTTATAGAATTTTTCGAGGATGTAACGTAGAGTGGATAAGGGAGAAAACCAGTGGATGTGTTATATCTGGACTTTCAGAAGGCTTTCGACAAGGTCCCACATAAGAGATTAGTATACAACCTTAAAGCACACGGTATTGGGGGTTCTGTATTGATGTGGATAGAGAACTAGCTGGCAGACAGGAAGCAAAGGGTAGGAGTAAACGGGTCCTTTTCAGAATGGCAGGCAGTGACTAGTGGGGTACCGCAAGGCTCAGTGCTGGGACCCCAGCTATTTACAATATATATTAATGATTTGGACGAGGGAATTGAATGCAACATCTCCAGGTTTGCAGATGACACTAAGCTGGGGGGTAGTGTTAGGTGTGAGGAGGATGCTAGGTGGCTGCAAGGTGACTTGGGTAGGCTGGGTGAGTGGGCAAATGCATGGCAGATGCAGTATAATGTGGATAAATGTGAGGCTATCCACTTTGGTGGCAAAAACAGGAGGGTAGATTATTATCTGAATGGTGACAGATTAGGAAAAGGGGAGTTGCAACGAGACCTGGGTGTCATGGTACACCAGTCATTGAAAGTAGGCATGTAGGTGCAGCAGGCAGTGAAGAAAGCGAATGGTAAGTCAGCATTCATAGCAAAAGGATTTGAGTATATGAGCAAGGATGTTCAACTGCAGTTGTACAGGGTTTTGGTGAGACCACACCTGGAGTATTGCGTACGGTTTGGTCTCCAAATCTGAGGAAAGACATTCTTGCCATAGAGGGGGTCCAGAGAAGGTTCACCAGAATGATTCCTGGGATGTTAGGACTTTCATATGAGGAAAGACTGGATAGACTTGGCTTATACTCGCTAGAATTTAGAAGTTTGAGGGGGAATCTTATAGAAACTTACAAAATTCTTCAGGGGTTGGACTGGCTAGATGCAGGAAGATTGTTCCTGATGTTGGGGAGGTCCAGAACAAGGGGTCACAGTTTAAGGTTAAGGGGGAATTCCTTTAGGACCGAGATGAGGAAAACATTTTTCACACAGAGAGTGGTCTCTGGAATTCTCTGCCACAGAAGGTAGTTGAGGCCAGTTCATTGGCTATATTTAAGAGGGAGTTAGGTGTGGCCCTTGTGGCTAAAGGGAGGTACAGGATACTGAGTTGAATGATCAGCCATGATCTTATTGAATGGCGGTGCAGGCTCGAAGGCCCGAATGGGCTACTCCTGCACCTATGTTTCTATGTTGCCTCCTATCTATGACATAACCAACAAAAAGGCAGGCATAGAAGGGGCCCATACGAGTGGTCCCATGGAGATACCTTTAACCAGAAGAAAGTTCGAGGAGTCAAAAGACAAGTTGTTGAGAGTGTGAACAAGTTCCATCAGTGTTAGTAGAGGGAAACTGATTTGGTTTCTGTTCAAGGAAGAACCTGAGGGCCTTGAAGCCTTCCTGATGGGGGATAGTGGTCGCCAATGAGAAAGAGCAAAGTAGGATGGAATTGACAACCTCGAGTCCATTCAGACAGAGCACACCATCTCTCAACACCCGCCCATCCGTCAACTAGCTCTGGCCCCATCTGCAAAGTGTCTGCATTTCTCACATTGGCCTTATCAGTCACCACAGAATGCCTGTGAAATCTCTATGGACTTAAGCAAGGCATTTTACAAGATAGGTTTGTTTGGAATGTTAGATTGCATGGAATCCTGGGAGAGCCAGCTAATTGGATACAAAGACAAGGGAACTGTAGATACTGTTTTACAAAAAAAAGACACAAAATGCTGGAGTAACACAGCAAGCTAGGCAGCATCTCTGGAGGACATAAATAGGCAACGTTTTGGCTCGGGAGCCTTCTTCAGACTGATTGTAGTAGAGGGGAAAAGCTGGAAGAGAGTTGGGACAGGACAGGTCTGGCAAGTGATAGGTGGATAGAGGTGACAGGGGTTTGATTGGTAAACGGTAGGACAAAAACCAGGGATGAAAAGACAAAAGGCTGTGAGATAAGGAGAAAAGAGGCATGAAATGTGATGTCAGAGGAAAGGATATAGGCTGAAAGTGATGGGTGGGGGAGGGGGCAATCTGCCGATCCAAAGCACCCCACACCTGTATCCACCTATCACCTGATTTAGTCCTGCCACATCTCTCTTCCAACTTTCCTCCCTACAATTACGCTGAAGAAGAGTCCTGACCAGAAACCGATCCATGTCCTCCCAAGATGCTGCCTGACCCATTGAGTTACTCCAGCACTTTGTGCCTTTTTAAAAGTTGGATACATAATTGGCTTGATGGTTGGAAGCAGATGGTGATGGTAGAAGGTTGTTTTTCAGGCTGGAATGCCTGACTAGTGGTGTGCCACATGAAGCAATGTTGTGCCAATTGATCGCCGTTTATACAAATAATTTGGATCAGAAGGTACAAGGCATGGTGAGTAGGTTTACAAATGGCAGTAAAATAATGGTATCATAGTCAGTGAAGAAGTGTATCAAGCATTGCAGAGAGATCCTGATTAGCTAGGTAAGTGGACCAAAGAACGGCAAATAGCATTCAATGCTAATAAGTACGAGGTGTTGCATTTTGCAAAGTCAAAGCAGGATAGACTTTCACAGTGATTGGTAGGACCCTGCGTAGTGTAGTAGAGCAGACAAACCTAGGGGTGCATGTAAATAGTTCCCAGAAAGTGATGGCTTAGGTAGATAGGATGGTGGAGAAGGCTTTTGACACATTGGCCTTTATCAGTCAGGGCATTGAGTACAAGATCTTTGGGAGGCTGAGAGTTTTATCTTTAGTTTTGATCATCCTGCTATAGGAAAGCTGGAATGAATGCAGGAAAGATTTATGAAGTCATTGCCAGGACTTGGAGTGAGTTATTTATGACTCTGGAAGGTTGGGCAGACTGGGACTTTGTTCCTTGGAGAAGGCAGTAGAGGCCAAGTCACTGGATGAATTTAAAAGAGAGTTAGATAGAGCTCTTGGGGCGAGCGGAATCAAGGGGTATAGGGAGAAGGCAGGCATGGGTTACTGACTGGGGACGATCAGCCATGATCACAATGAATGGCGGTGCTGGCTCGAAGCTAGCACCACCTGCACCTATTTTCTATGTTTCTATGTTTGAGACTGTGCTTATCTTATCAAGTATATAAAATCAAGAGGGGTAAAGATAGGGTAATGCACACAGCCTTTTTCTCATGGTTAGAGAATCAAGAACTAGAGGGCATAGGTTTAAGATGAGAGGGGAAAGATTTGATAGGAATCTTGGGGGGTGGGGGGGTAGCTTTTTGACTGAGGGTGGTCGGTATCTGGAATGGGATGCCAGATGAAGTGGTTGAGGCAGGTACAAAGACATTCGGACAGGTACATGGAGAGAAAAGGTTTAGAGAGATGTGGGCCATAGTTGGGCAAACAGGACTAGCTTTGAAGGGCATCTTGGACAGCATGGATGAGTTGGGCAGAAAGGCTTGTTTCTGTGCTGTAATACTTCATGAAACTTAAGTGAGTTCCCTCAGTATGAGGGACAACTTAAGAAGATAGGGATTGATTCTTTAAGTACAGAACACCCAACAGTAATGTGGGCAACTCTTAACAATGCTGGAAAGATTGTGAACAAGTAAGCAAGCCCAGCAAACAAATCCATTCGGGGACAACTTGGGTACAGGCAATAAAATCTTTGCTCGCCAACGACACAAGATGAGGGCCGTAGGTCGTAGAAATGGGCCCTTTCTGCCACCACGTCTATGCAGACATTCTTGCGAGCATTCGAATCATATCCTGATTATGGACCTGCAGTAGCCTGTGGCTTAACCTGGGCTTCCTTGGATTAGAGGTGCTCCAGTACTTCCAGCATGTATACTGGACTTTGGACATTTTCTTTGTAAACAGCGCCAAAATACAGCGACTGTGCATTTTACTTTTGTTAAGTTTAGTTTAGAGATACTGCGCGGAAGTAGGCTCTTCGGCCTACCGAGTCTGCACCAACCAACGATCCCCCGCACATTAACACTATCCTACACATACTTGGGGCAATTTACACATACACCAAGCCTACAAAACTGTCCGTCTTTGGATGTACTTGACCAAGGGAGGAAGCCGAAGATCTCGGAGAAAACCCACGCGATCACGGGGAGAACTTGCAAATTCTGTACAATCAGCACCCATAGTCGGGATCAAACCTTGGTGTTCGGCGCTGCAAGTGCTGTAAGGCAGCAACTCTACCGCTGCGCCACTGTGGGTTTGAAATGCAAAAGAATTTCATTGTGCTGTGCCTGCATGACATTAAAGAATTGTTGCCTTACAGCCACCAAAGACCCGGGTTCGATCCTGACTAGGGCTGCTGCCTACATGTTCTCCCATGAACTGCATGGGTTTTCTCGGGGAGCTCCGGTTTCATCCGGCACTCCAAAGATGAACAGGTTTCTATGCTAATTGGCTTGGTAAACTTGTAAATTGTCTCTTAGCATTAGTGTGCAGGGATCGCTGGTGGACTCGGTGAGCCGAAGAGGCTGTTTATAAACTAAACCATTGAACCATCTTCATGTACCTTCCCAATTTATTGCCTGTCTAAATGTCTCATTAACGCAGTGATTCTATCTGATTCCACCATCTCCTCTGGTAGCGAGTTCTAAACTGCAACCCCACTCTGTGCAACAATAAAATTTACACCTCAAATCCCAGATTCTGAGAATGAAATATAAATGTTTAGTGCAGCTTCTCTGCTTTTCAATTCCAATTTTCTGGCACAATTTTCCTTTTACAGACTCACACTGGATGTCTGGACATGCTTCTGTTTTGGTCACCCTGTTGATTAATTGCCTCAATGGGGCTTCATTCGTTGGAATGTTGAAATGTGCAGATAACATGGTTAAAAGCACATAATTTAATTTGACTCTGAACCTGGAAAATTTCAACACAAAATTAGCAGATGTTAAGAAGATTAGAAGAGGCTTTTCCACACAGAGCCACATATTGCAGTCTCATTGAAAGTGCAGCAGCCAATTAATGTCGCATTAATTAACTCCTTCACAAAGAAGGGGCATTGAGTTTTTGGCTTCAAACAGGATTACAGGCTGCAGGGTCATGTCTGGGTAAAAATAAGCCACGCTTTTCTACTTCTGTTTAATGGAGACTTGGGTTGTGCTTTACTCCAATCAATTTCACTGAAGCAAAGCACAGCTATTTATTTAGAGAGAACAGCAAGGGCGCAGTACAGAACAGTACAGAAACAGGCCTTTCAGACCAACACATCTTACAAACTAGTCGCATTTGCCAGCATTTCGCCCAAATCTCTCTGAACTTTTCTTATCCACGTACTTAACCAAATAGCTTTTAAACACTGTAACTATACGCACAGTGGGATCAGATAGCCAGAGCATGCTCAAAGGCTGAACAGCCTGCCTTGAATTGCTGCTCTTTTAACTTTTGCATTGGATTGGTACCAACAATATTAGTGTAGCTGGAGGAAAATGATGATCTCATCCTACATCCCGAGTTACACAAAAACTCACACTCTCTATCCCAGAATATATAATCCTCTGGGATTCAGCAATAACTAGAACCGATATCAGAATCAGGGTCATTAATGATCCATGACACAATCAATGAAAAACTGGCTCTCACTTTGTCTGAAAGTTCATAGACCAAGGCCACCAGGTGGTCTAAGAGGTAGGTTCACCATGGCAGCCACGGTAGCACAGCGGTAGAGTTGCTGCCTTACAGTGCTTACAGCGCCAGAGACCCGGGTTCAATCCCAACTACGGGTGCTGTCTGTACGGAGTTTGTTTGTTCTCCCTGTGACTGCATGGGCTTTCATCAAGATCTTCTGTTTCCTCCCACACTACAAAGACATCCAGGTTTGTAGGTTAATTGGCTTGGTATAAGTTTAAATTGTCCCTAGTGTGTGTAGGATTGCGTTAGTGTGCTGGGATCGCTGATCAGTGTGGACTCGGGCACTGTTTCTGCGCTTATATCTCTAAACTAAACTATACTCTCAAGGCGGACATAGCAGGATCACATGCATGAGGAGTGTTCAATTGAGTGGGTTGTTGGTGATGATAGCACGATGAGCGTTCCCGATCGGAGATTGTCACCTTCACTTCCAGGGTCTTTCCCCAGGCTCCACCATCCACCAACCCCACTTGCCGGTGGGATGTCTCTTCCCCCTGCACCCACCCGAACCGGTGGAACACCTCTTCCTTCACTGTCATCGATAGGGAGCCTGTGGTTCCCTGTCTGGGTCTGAGTGTACTCTGAGGTTGAGGATATCGGGCTAAACGGGGGGGCAGACTGGAGATCTTATCGTCGGAGGATGGCTTTCAGTGTGACTAATTTTAAGAAGGGTTTTTGCCTGAAGCGTTGCCTATTTCCTTCGCTCCATAGATGCTGCCTCACCCGCTGAGTTTCTCCAGCATTTTTGTCTACCTTACATATGGATTAGTTGACCAGGCTGCAGACTGCCTCCTTTCATTAGTACTTGCTTACTTCGCTCTTGGCACTAAGGTGAAAACTGACCATTTTGCCGGACTTGGTTTGTGTCCTGCAATGATCCGAGATCAGCCTGCCGTGATCAGAGTGTCACTGAGCTTGCTTGGACTTCATAGACACTGTTGGGTGAGATCTTTTGGTGTAATCTGTGCAACCTCTAAATAACCGTCTCATTTTCCTCCATTTTCCCCCTTAAGTGCTGGAGAGGAAAATGTCAACCAGACAGAGTCGTGAAGAGCTGATCAGGAAAGGTGTTCTGAAGGAGGTTCCTGATCAAGGTGAGTTACTGCATGAACATCCCGGCAGGGAATGAGTCCAAGAATGCAGCTGATATTAACAGAATAACAGAATAAAAGCAGTGTATGTGGCCGCTCCTGACCAATGTCAAGGCCCCTCAGGAGTCTATTGAATCGCTCTCCTGTCATCTTTAAATGTATGCCCTCTTGTTTTAGACTCTGGCAAACCTTGGGGGAATGACATGTGACCACTCACCCTCATTTTATAAAACTCTGTAAGGTCACCCTCAGCCATCTTTCCCCCAGGGGAAACAAAATTACCTATACAGTCTCTCCTTGCACAAACCCTCCAGACCTGGTAACGCCCTCATAAATCATTTGTTGCACTTTCCAGTTTAACGGGATCCTGTCAAAGTGTACAAGAGACCAGGACAATGGGGCATGCACTTAAAGTGAACTTCCCCTCCATCCTGCGGAGAATTCCAGCTCCAGAGAGAATGGGACGTCAGAGAACGGATTCTTCGTCCAGGGACACAAGGAACTGTAGATGCTGGAATCTTGAGCAAAGTACAGAGTGCTGGAGCAGCTCAGCAGTTTGGCCAGCATCTGTAGAGGGAATGGACAGGCGCTGTTTCAGACTGGGATCTAGCTTCACAATCTGAGGATTTTTTTATCTTGTTCGGGCGTTTGGCTTCTGTGGCGTTTAGGTTGGCTTTAGTTGGCTTGAGACAATAGACAATAGGTGCAGTAGTAGGCCATTCAGCCCTTCGAGCCAGCACAGCCATTCACTGTGATCATGGCTGATCATCCACAATCAGTACCCTGTTTCTGCCTTCTTTCCATATCCCTTGACTCCGCTATCTTTAAGAGCTCTATCTAACTCTCTCTTGAAAGCATCCAGAGAATTGGTATCCACTGCCTTCTGAGGCAGAGAATTCCACAGATTCACAACTCTCTGGGTGAAAATGTTTTTCCTCATCTCCTTTCTAAATGGCCTACCCCTTATTCTTAAACTGTGGCCCTTGGTTCTGGACTCCCCAACATTGGGACCATGTTTCCGACCTCTAACGTGTCCAATCCCTTAAAAATCTTATATGTTTCAATAAGATAGCCTCTCATTCTTCTAAACTCCAGTGATAACAAGCCAAGCCGCTCCATTCTATCAACATATGACAGTCCCGCCATCCCGGGAATTAATCTTGTGAACCGATGCTGCACTCCCTCAATAGCAAGAATGTCCTTCCTCAAATTTGGAGACCAAAACTGCACACAATACTCCAGGTGTGGTCTCACTGGGGCCCTGTACAACTGCAGAACTTTGCTCCTGTACTCAACTCCTCTTGTTATGAAGGCCAACATGCCATTAGCTTTCTTCACTGCCTGCTGTACCTGCATGCTTACATTCATTAAGAGGTGCCGCTGTATCGGTTGGAGGTCTTTGATTGTCCCAAATGTGGAATGGGAACTTGGCTCAGCACTTCCTCATGTAGGTGGTTGAGGAAGTGATCCGTTTGTGAGCAAGTGCGTGCTGATGCAACCACTTCCACTTATCTCGCATCCTCTTGGTCAGCAGAGTCTCCCAGGGCACTTATACAAAATGTTTACTTTCGAAGTAGAGCATTTGAACCCTCCTCACTCCCTTCCTCCCTCATCTCCCTGATTACCTGTATTACTAGTGAGTATGTTCAGCTTCCCCTTTAATCTCATCCCATGGTTCTCCCTGATTTAATGCCCCCCTCCATCAGGAGGAAATTCCACACTTATCTCATTCTAGGAGAAATATATTCTCATTTTTGACATGGCTGCATTTAAAGCATCTGGTTTTGTTCCTTGTGCTTTCTGTGTACAGTAAAAAACCTCTTCTTAATTTTAATCAGCTTGTTTAAGAGACCTCTCTTTTCTTGATTTCCTGCCTTGCTCCAAGAACTTTGTTTTTTACTCATTGGATGTGAATGTCACTGGTGAAGTTGGCGATTATATACCATCTCTAATTGCCCCCTTCAAATGGTTCCTTGGAGAATTCTGAGTCATCCAGTTGGGCAATAGTCGCTCATAAGCCGGACGCTCAAGAGGAGAGCAGGAATTAGAAATAGGTGATGGCCATACAATCAGAGCCTGCTCCACATTCAATAAAACCAGACCTGATAGACAATAGAAAATAGGTGCAGGAGAAGGCCATTCGGCCCTTCGAGCCAGCACCACCATTCAATGTGATCATGGCTGACCATCCACAATCAGTACCCTGCCTTCTCTCCGTATCCCTTAACTCCGCTATTCCTAACAGCTCTATCTAACTCTCTCTTGAAAGCATCCAGAGAACCAGCCTCCACCGCCCTCTGAGGCAGAGAATTCCACACACTCACAACTCTGTGTGTGAAAACGTATTTCCCCATCTCCGTTCGAAATGGGCATCAAAGGGAAAACATTTCAGTGTTTGGAACCATACCTCGCACAACAGAAAATAGTCTGATGAAGGGTCCCAACCCGAAACGTCACTATTCCTTTACCCCAGAATCGCTGCCTGTCCTGCTGAATTACACCAGCATTTTGTGTGTCTTCAGTGTGAACAAGAATCTGCAGTTCCTTCTTTCACATAGATGATAATTGTGGTTATTGGATGCCAATCATTCCAGCCCTCAGGGCATTGTCTTTGGCCCAGCCATCACTATTGATGCATCAATCACCTTCCATCTATCAAAAGGGCAGACATGAGAATGTTCACAGATGATTAGTATCGGTTATTATTGTCACGTACAGCGATACATTGAAAAACTTTGTTTTGCATGCTATCCGAGCAGTTCATATCATTGTGTCGTGCAACAGATAAAATAAACAGAGAGCAAAATATAGTATTATAGCTGCAGATAATGTGCAGCAAAAAAAAAATAGTATAATGGCCACAGTGCAGTAGATTTGGAGATCAGGAATACATCGTTAGCATATGAAAAGTCAGTTCAATAGTCAGATTACAGCTGGGAACAAGTTGTACTTTCTTGTTTTCAAGCTATTATATCTCTGAGGGAAGACAGAAGAGAAAATGAACGAGGTGTGAGTGGTGCTTGAGTGGCTGCTTTCCCAAGGTAGCGTAAAGTTAGATAGAGTCAATGGGGAGAGGATGGTTTGTGTGAAGGACTGGGCTATGTCCACAACCCTCTACAATTTCTGTGGTTTTGGGCAGAGCTGTTGCCAAACCAAGTTGTGATTCATCCCAATAGGATGTCTTCCAGGTGTATCTGTAGAAATGGTTGTCAAAATGTTCTAAATTTGCTAAATGTTCTTCACCTTCTGTGGAAGTAAATGCGTTGGTGTGCTTTCTCAGCCAAAGCATCACATTGTCGGTGATGTTTACAGCTGGGATCTTGTATTTGAACATTGTTCAAATTCCATTCCCAGCTCCCCAGCAAATGAAGCCGCCCATGCTTCAGTAATGGACTGATGTAGCAAGTAACACTCACTGCGTCCTCAGTGTTCCATCACCATTACTGACCAGAGCACCAATATCAACATCCTGGGAGTCACCATTGACCAGAAACTCAACTGCACCAGCCACGGGAAATACTGCGGCTACTAAAGTTGGTCAGAGGCTGGATATCCTGTGGAAGTGACTCGCCTCCCTGGCACCCCAAGGCCTCTTCACCATCTACAAGGCACGAGCCAGGAGAATGAGGGAAGACCTTGCATAAAACTTCCCTGCATAAGTGCAGGGCCAACAACTGTCAAGAAGCTCAACACCAACCAGAACACAAACAGAAAATGGTGGAAATACTCAGCTGCATCTGTGGAAAGATACTCACCTTTCAGATTTCATCCCGCTGGGATCTTGCATCTCTAACAAGGATACAGCTGCCCACTTTGATGAGCACCTTCTTGCATCCAAACCACTAATTCCCACAAACACCAGCGATTGCACCTTTCTGCCTTGGAAATATATCACCGTTCCTTCATTATCACTGGGTCTAAACCCTAGAACTCCCCAGCAACTGCACCAGAAGGGCTACAACAGTTGAAGAAGGTGGCTCAGCCCCACCTTCTAAAGGGGCATGCAAGAAATTCTGGCCTTGCCAGTGATGGCCAGATTTTGATTTAAAAAAATTAAGACAGGGCAGCAAATTTTTACATGAGTACAAAATTATGGAGCATGGGAAACCAAGCCAGTTTGCTTTAGATTAGTCAGGGGTATGATGAGAGAGCAGGTACATGGTATTGGGATGGAAGATCATCCCTGATCTCATTGAATAGTGTCAGAGGATGAAGTGTCAAATGGCCTTCTGTTTCTCTCTGTGTCTTTTGCGAGGAATGGAGCAGAAATGAGCGTTGAGCTGCCAGATGAACTAAGCAGAGGAAGACAGATGTTGGTGGAGGAAGCTGCTCTCTGATGAAGCGGGTATACGGTCAGAACTGGCGGTTAAATTGATCAGTGTAATTGTGTACAGGCTAATTCAAGTTGCGAGGTCAGGGAGAATGATGGAATGTGTACGCACACGTGCAGATAAGCACATCACAACACAACCAGGCATCACAACATGTGCACATATATCACAACACGCACACACCACAACACGTGCATTGCAACACGCAAATAACACACATCACAACACATGATATGTTCATGTGATAGTAGCAGAATTAGGCCATTCGGCCCATCAAGTCTACTGTGCCATTCAATCATGGCTGATCTATCAATCCCACTCAATCCCATTCTCCTGCCTTCTCCCCATAAGCCCTGACACCCGTACTAATCAAAATCTGTCTATCTCTGCCTTAAAAAATATCCATTGTCTTGGCCTCCACAGCCCGCTGTGGCAAAGAATTCCACACAACATGACCAGACATCACAACGCACATTGCAACACAACACACATGCATACATCACAAGACACACAATACACACATTACAACATGAACACACACTCTGTAGCACAGTGGACAACTCAGTCTACAACACACGCCGCAACAGACAAGAGCAGACATTCTACAATATGCACTCGATAACGCACACACATAACACAGAGTCTTTAAATATTTTTAAGGCATGATTTAGCAGTTACTTGCTAGGCGAGTGGGTGAGAGGTTACCACACTGGATGGGAATGTGAAGTTGTGGTGATCTTATTGAATGGTGCAGCAGGGTTGAGGGGGACCGAGCGATCTTCCCCGCTCCCTGTTTGTCTGTGCTCATGTCCAGGGGTTCTGTGGGAGTGGGGTCCATCTACAACTGCTCTGCTACTAATCCAGCTTCCCCCTGTGTTTTACAAATCATCAGATGATGATTCACTTTCTGTGCCCAGTTCAAGGAGAGAGGCATTGTGACCTCATTGCCGTCACCTACCTCGCCGCCTGAAACAATTCATTGTCATAGTCATAGTGATAGTCATACTTTATTCGCCAAGTATGTTTTGCAACATACGAGGAATTGTCGATCCTGGCTTAGCAACATGGAATGACTGACCACTGAGCTGTGCGGAATGGGGACCGTTGTGTCATCGCCGGCTTTCGGACGTGAATGAGTGGAGCCCCTGGTGACTCAGCTACAGAGTGGGTTTGCCCGTGGCGTGCTTGCCTGACGCCTGCTTTCGAAGTAATGCCCCTGTTCAGCTGCTGGTTTGTACCTCTGCAAGCTGGCCGAGACAACTGGAGTTTGCTGAGGGGGGCGTGGAATTATGCCCAATCCCCACGGACGGGCAACACAAAAGACAATGGGAGCAGCAGCCAGGAAAAGTTATCCCCCCACTGAGAGGGAAAGAAACCGAAGCTTTGTGTTCAATGGTAAACCTGCCGTGCCTTTAATAGCCTCTTAGTAGACAGAGAAATGGGAAGGGTTATTAACTAAAGTTCTAAAATTATGTAAATTAGACAGAGTTAAAAATTGAAGCAATGCTTTCTGCTCCACTTTGTCTCTTCACCCCCTGCCTGCCAATCCTCCCCCATTACTCTCAATATGTCCAACCGCTCTGTGCCCATCGTGTTCTGTGCAATAGTGTCATACAACACAGGAACAGGCCCTTCGGCCCAACTTGTCCATGCCGACCAGAACACCCATCTATGCTCGCACCCTTTACCCAAGTTTGACCTATATCCCTCTACACTTTCCCCATCCATGCACTTGTACAAATCATTTTAAACTGTTGTTGCTGTACCCTCTGTGTGAAAATGTTACGCTTGCCGAGGAAGGCCAACGTGTCAAAAGCCTTCTTCACCATCCTGCCCACCTAGGAGGCCCCATGACTTTCGCCCATTTTGATGAGCTTTTGAAGTGTGGCTGGGTTGGCTGGGGAGAAACTCAGCATTCTGCGGTCTCCCGGCTAAAGGAAATTCTGCTGATTTAGCGATTCAGTTTGATGCCAACTGTCCTATGTGGGGAGCGGGTCTCTCGTTAGTGGCTTGCCAAAAGATCTGCCCGATCGTCTCCCCATCAGGGACTTTAATCACAAGAGGTTTCAGTGTGGTGGAACACGAGGGACGTGTACCCTTTCTTGGCAAATGCACTAATGAGACAAATCAAAACATGACAAATAATGAGACAACTTAAATAGGCCATTCAGCCCATCAACTGCTCTGGCATCCAGCAGCCCTCTTTCTCTATCATCTGAACATTTCTCTAATCAGAGGTCCACTACCTCCAATTCCAACCCTTGTGATCAGCAACCTTCCCGGTAAAGAAATTGGTCTGAATATACATCCTTCACTTTCACAGTCACAAACCAGTCGGAACCCTCTCCCTCTATTTACTGTTGTTGTTTCAGGCCTTTCTGATTTTCCTCTTATCCTTCCCAGTCGCTCCTCAGAACTTGGGCTCTCCGCCCGACAAGGTCCCAGCAGCTCCAGCGGCTTCCTTCTACAGTCAGTGGTAGCTTGCCGGGTGGTAGCCTTGTCTCTGAGCCAACAGTACTACCCGCTGCACAACCAGGCTGTAGATTGCAGCCCCGGAGATCAGCACATAGTCTGTGCTCAGTCCCCTATGCTGCTCTTTACTGTCCAACAGTGGCCTAGAGGTGCAGTGGGTAGCACTGTTGGCTCGTATCTCTAAGGCTCAGGGTTTGGCCATGACCTTGGGTGTTGTCTATGTGGAGCCTGTGTGGGTTTTTTCCCACATGGTAAATGACCACTTTTGTGATGTGGCAAAGGAATCAAAGGGGCATGTGAGAGACTTTGGAGTCATGGGGAAATGTAGAGACAGAGAATGGGACAGATGGGAACTTACATTGTGACGAAAATGAGACATTTACCTGAGCCCACTCCCAGCACGTCAGAGATCTGACGACCATGTTTGAAGGTGATGGCAGGATTTCTCACAGCTCAAGTGCAAGTTTAGTTTAGAGACACAGCTTGGAACAGGCCCTTCGGCCCACCGAGTTCACGCCGACCAGCGATCCCTGCACATTAACACTCTCCTACACACACTAGGGACAATTTACAATTATACCGAGCCAATTAATGTACAAACCTGTACGTCTTTGGAGTGTGGATGGAAATCGGAGACACTGGGGACAGCCCACGCAGGTGACGGGGAGAACGTGCAACCTCGGTACAGACAGCACCCGTAATCAGGTTTGATCCCGGGTCTCGGGTGCTGCAAGGCAGAAACTCTACTGTCGCGTGACTATGCCACCGCAAGTTTGAACTGACACCTCTGTGGCAGATGCATTTCGAATTTGCTGCTGCCTTCTACATAAACGGCAGTGAAGTCTTCCTTTATCTTTCAGTAATGGGCTGTTGGTAGCCTGCACCAATGTAACAAGCGGGCCATAGTGGGCCGCAGGTGAAAGAAAGTGTGTGCCACCCAGTTTATCGCCAGAAATCCAACAGCAATTTCTGCACACGGTGGCTGCAAAAGCAAGTCAAGGGCTGCATATATCCTTCAGTGAGTGACTTACCCCCTAACGCCTCAAGGATTTCCACAAGTTGGAGACGGGTGAGGTGCCTGCGACTGCACTTGTCCGGATGCTTGTTAGAAGGCTCAACACCATCCAGGACAAAACAGTTTGCTGGAATGGGACTCCATCCACACCCTAAACACTCAGATCCTCCACCACCAGTGGCTGCAGTGTGCACCATCTGCGAAATTGGTTTATTGGTGTATGGTTTTCACCTATACTTCTTCTTGCATATGGCGTGCACAGCCTAAAGTTGTAGGACAACCTGTTCTAGTTGATCTTGATGGTGCACGCCAGGTTGATTGCATTTGTTGAAACCGGGCAGACCACGTGAAGGTTGCAATCGTCCACCCCTTCACCCATACTGAGATACAGTGAAAAAAAAATGATTGTGTGCAATCCAGGCAAATCGTCCCATACTAAGACAGTGCAGATGGGAAAAAGAACTGCACCCAGACTATTCCGACAACAGCTCCCAAACCCTTCACTTCTCCCACCAATAAGGGCAAGGGTAGCAGGCGCAGGGGAACACCATCCTCATTGAGTCCACCTCATCCTAATTTAGAAATATAGCCCTTGGCCTTCATCATCACTGGGGTCTAAACCCTTGTGCGTAGGATAGAACTAGTGTACGGGGCAATCATTGGGTCGCGCGGACTTGGTCGGCCGAAAGGCCTGTTTCCATGCTTTATCTCTAAACTAAACTCTAAACTCACCTTCTCACCAAGTGAGATGTCTGAAGAACGATCCCGACCTGAAAGGTCACCTATCCATTTTCTCCAGAGATGCTGCCTGAGTCTCTGAGTTACTCCAACATGTTGTGTCTATCTTTGGTATAAGCTAGCGTATTTTTATTATATTATATTCCACCTCCTCAGGCCAATTAGGGACAGGCAACAAATACCGTTCTTGCTGGAGATGTCCAGATCTCAAAAAAATGAATTAAAACTAAAAACCCGAAAAGAAAGCTGTGTATCACAAGAGTCAAAAGATGGATAGACACAAAATGCTAGAGCAACCCAACGAGTCAGGCAACACTTCTGGAGAAAATGGTTGTGTGACGTTTCGGGTCGGGACCCTTCTTCAGACTGACTGCAGTATTTCATTGTCATCATTAATTTCCCCTCGCTTCCCTCTTTTGTGTAATCGCCTGCACCACCACTTTGGTCCCCGGTAACCCTTGATTTATGTTTCTCCACCACTGTCGTGCCTTCTCCCCATGAGCCCCAACCTCTGGACTTCCCTAAATCACTCTCACTTTTTTTTAAATGCTGCCTAAAACTGACCTTGATTGCCTTCTTTGCCCAGTGTTAGATGCTTTAATGAATCACCTTGGAATAGTTTGTTTCAGCGTCATAGTGGGATGCAGAATGGAACCATGCCCCACAGAGTCCACGATCAACCCATTTTTATTAATCCCATTTTTCATTCACCGCATATTCCCATCATAGAGACTCGATTAACTTGGCATGGTGTTCGACGAGGTCGTTGTGGGTGGCAGGGCCTGTTCCTGTGCTGTACAGTTCTATGTTCCAACTCCTCTCAGTTTCTGCTGCTCACTAACACACACCTGGAGTAATCTACACACTAGATTCTGTAGGTAGCTGCACACTCGATTGAACTGCTGCAGGTAAACAGTGGAGAGCATACTGACTGGTTGCATCATGCCATGGTTCCGTAATTCAAACGTTCAAGAATAGAGGAGGCTGCAGAAAGTGGTGAGCATTGCCTCGTCCGCCACAGGTACCGACCATCCCACCATTGAAAGCATCTATAAGAATCATTCCTTAAGAAGGCAGCTAATATTGTCAAAGACCCACCCACACATCTTTCCCAGCTTTCTCCCAGCTACTACAATCAGTCTGTAGCAGGGTCCAAACCGGGATTGTCACCTATCCGTATCCTCCAGTGATGCTGCCTGTCCCATTGAGTTACTCCATCACTTTGTGTTGGTTTTTTTTCAACCATTACCTCCATGTTCAAGAACAGCGTCTTTCCATCATTTGTTAGGCTCTTGAACCACCCTGACCACAAACCTATCTCAGCACCAAACTACTTTGGACTTTGCATTCTAAGCTTGCACTATATACTTTAACTTACACTATCTTTGTCAGATTTACCGAGAATAAACTGATAATTTATTTTACTTCGGAGTCACGTGAGTGACTACGTGAAGAAGAGCCCGCCTCACGCTGGTAACGGCATGACGTCGACGCTGACGGCAGAAGGTGGAACTGCAGTAAGGAGCAGCTCCTCGCAGCGGTCGGAACGGCCCGCAGGTAAGAACAGTAAAGTTGGGATTTTCTTAGCGGGCGCTGGGTAGGTCCAGCAGTATAGGAAATATATTAAATCAGGTCAGAGTCATAGTGCTGGATAAGCACAGATGATCAAGTAAACTTATATTCGCGGGTTAAATGCTTCCTGGGGTGAAAAATAAATATACGGGAAAGCTAGTGCGGAGCCGGTTCCGATACCGGTGGCCGCAGATATACCCGTTAGCGAATTAGTTTACAAAATGATAACCACGGAGAGAAATGCTCCCGAATATGAAAAATGGAAAATAAAATAAAATAAAAAATCTGAGAGGCCCGTGGTTCTGATGACTCTGACATTGAAAAGTCCTCCAGATAAGTAAACTATGTGGAACTGATTATGGAGCATATGGAGAAAGTTCTCCAAATAATTATGAGACTAGGGTCAAAGTACCCTGAAGGTTCCTAAAATTAGCCCTGAGGGGTTTAATTATTCTGAATATGGCCATGGGCCTAATTGGAAGTTGGAACTCCGGACCAGGATTTGGGCCGGAAGAAGTCTCATGGGATGAAATCCCAATTGATTTAGGGCTGCAGAAGGCAGACCCTGTTGATGGTGATTTGCATTTTGAAAGCACACCACAAAATAAAAATAAAAATAAAATGAAAAAATATGAAAAGAGGCCAAAGATGCCTGGAATAGCAAAAGGTTTTGCTATATATGAAGGAAGTGGTGAGGCTATGGAAGAAATCCTAGCTGCCAACATATATATATGGTATCTCACCAACTTCATGATTTTGTGATGATTGAAATATTAAAATTGCACAGCACAGGAAATTGTGCCTCAGTGGAAGAGCCTACGGTTTATCCGTTAATATGGGCATCCATGACTCCAAATATGAGAGCGTCAAATAGTGAGGTTTAAAAATCCTCACAAATTATTCTGCTGCTATTATGGCTTTGGGCAGATGAAAGGAAAACATAAGATAAAGACGCTATTGTGCAATTCTTTCTATGAAATTTTTATATAATATAAATGGCTATTTGGCCCATTTTTTCACCCAAGGTTGCATACCTGTGTCGAGCAAGTGGTGTTTTAAGCTCTTGGTTATCTGTTTGGAATAATCTGCCTAACTTATTGAAATTGGATGAAAAGCTAAATATTTTAGCTGCATGAAACCTTCGTCTTTGGACGAAAAGGTATTTTCGCCCAGAAGGGGATTTGATATTGGAAATAGAGGCAGAAATATGTCAAGGAAGTTTTATTGTATTGCACAACCAAAAACTTACCCGAAGTCAGGGGATAAGGAGACCACCACGCTCATATGCAGAGGAATTAAAGACTTGTTCCCTGCTTAAAGAAACTGCGGATTAATCTCCACTTAAAGGGAGATTACAAAAAGTTTATTAAGACTGGCTTACTATTATTTTTGATCAGTATATTACGAGCAGTTTCATTAACTACTATTACTTTTTAAAAAAAAAAAAAAAAAAAAAAAAAAAGAGGTTAATCCTCCTGTACAGAATAAACCTGCTTATGTTTCGTGTTTTCTGCAATTGAAAAAGCAGAGATTTATGTTCACATTGCCTAATTATCTGGAAAAGAGGTAATGGAAAAGATTTTGAACACAAGCATAAATTTGTCTTTAATGTTAGAAGGCATTACAGATGATGGTTGCAGAAGTATTCTGGACCTTACAGGTCTAAATAAGTTTGTAAAATACAAACATGTTCAAATGGAGTCATTGAATACTGCAAAATATTTTAATTCAGCAGGTTGTTATATGGCTAAGATTGATGAAAAGACGCCTATTATTCTGTACCTATGCATCAGGTTTTCGTAGTACTTAAATTTTAATTGGTTGTGACAATTATGGCAGTTAAGCTTTGCCAAATGGACTGAGTTCAGCTTTTTACTCTTTACGAAACTGTTGAAACCAGTTTAGCCCAATTAGAGCACAAAATGCACATCATTATGGCTTATCTCAATGACATTCTGGTCATTAGTGATTATCAGGAGTCAGCTGAGGACTCAGTTTCAGTTACTAAAGCTTTGTGGTAAGCTAAGGTTCTTAATTCATCTAATTAAGCCCCAGCTGCAGCCAGCACAAACAATTTACTTTTGGGGTTTGTAATTAACTCAGTGACTATGTTAATACCTTTACCAACAGTTAAAGTCGATGATATTTTGGTAACTTATCATTATCTCATTCAAAACCTTATCCTTCCATCCGAGAAATGGTGACAACCATTGGTGAACTGCTAGCAGCATTTTCCTGCAGTAGAATTTGGTTCATTACATTTATTGATATCTTCGAAGGTACAAGATACAAGCTCTCAAAGAGAAGGCAGGCCTTTTGACAGGCCTATGTAATTAACAAAAGAAGCTGTATTGGAATTTACAATGGTGGGTTAAAAAAGGAAAATGTCCCACAAGCTGCTAATAAATATTATGATTAAACAGCCTGAAATGGTTTTACATACAGATGCTAGTGCTCTCGGATGGGGGGCCACAGATTTATCCTCCAGTTGTGGAGGTAGATGGAAAACTGAAGAACAAGTGTTTCTCCAAGAGTATGGTATTAACTATTTGGAGTTATTGGGGGCCTTTATGGGCTTAAAGCATATTGTTGTGCTAAACAAGGTCTGCATGTGTTAATACAATTACACAATAAAACAGCTGTGGTTTACATTAATCACATGGGGAGAGTTGGATCAGTATCATGTGATTGTCTGGTCAATGAGATATGGCAATGGTGTATTGGTCGGCAGATATGGATTGCAGTAAGCTATACTCCAGGTAAAGACAATGTGGTAGCAGATGAAAGGTCCAGGATTTTTTAAAGATAATACGGAATGGATATTTAAGCCAGCAATATTTAAGAATATTGTTCGACGATTTGGGTTGCCAGAAATTGATTTATTTGCATCCAGGTTTAATCATCACTTGCCTCATTATGTGTCTTGGGAACACGATCCGGACGCAGTTGCAGTAGATGCATTTTTTATTACACTGGGGAAAAATGTTCTTTTATGCTTTTCCACCATTTGCTCTGATCCAGAGATGCTTGAAGAAAATAGAGCAAGATTCAGCTTCCGGATTGTTGGTAGTGCCAAATTGGCCAACTCAACCTTGGTTCCCAGTTATGCTGAATATGATTAAAGAACCGTATATGCAGATTCTTAACTGTAGTGATATCTTGACTAATCCAGTAACAAATGAAGATTACCCATTATATGCATATATGAATTTGTTAATCTGCAGGTTTTGACCAGACCACTACAGGAACTGGGATTGTCGGACCAAACTTGACAGTTATTGGCGCATCATGGCGAGATAGCACACAGAAACAATATATGACACATATTAAGAAATGGGAAGAATTTTGCACACAGTCAAAATATTTCTGATGATTATGTGAATGTTACTCATGTTTTGGAATTCCTTGCCAATTTGCGCTTTGGCCAACATTTAAGTTACAGTGCCATTAACACTGCACGCAGTGCCTTGTCGTCCTATTTAGGACTTATGACTGGTGAGAAATCAATTGGGTCGCATCCATTTAGATCACGATTCATGAAAGGAATTTTTCACATGAATCCGCCAAAACCTAGATATACAGAGATTTGGGATGTGAGCATAGTACTTGCTCTACTTAGAGAATGGACGCCAATTGAAGGGTTGTCATTGGATAGGTTAACATTGAAATTGGTCATGTTAATGTCACTGGTCTCAGCCCAAAGAGTGCAAACTTTACAAATGTTGCGTTTAGACTGTATGCATGTGACTACAGATAACGTTGTATTCTATGTTTACGATCTGATCAAACAAAGTAGACCAGGGAGATCTGGAACAAAAGGTAACCTTTCAAGCTTTTCATATTGAGCTTGCTTTGTGTGTGGTTAGACATTTGAACCAATGTATTAAAGTGACGGACACTTTTCGAGGAAACGAAAAGACATTGCTGCTTACGCACAAAAAGCCACACACAAAAGCTTCAGTTCAAACTATCTCAAAATGGTTGAAACAGGTGTTGGTTTTAGCGGGAGTAGACACTGATGTCTTCAAATCTCACTCCACCAGGGCGGCAGCTACGTCCGCGGCGAAGGGGCGGGACGTACCTCTCGAGCATATTTTTAAAAAAAATCGCAGGGTGGAGTAAAGAAGAAACTTTTTCAAAGTTCTACAACAAACCTGTTCACACTATGACAAGCTTTGGACACGCGGTGTTGGGAGCACTATAATCACCTGCTTTGTTTGCTATTAATTGCTATAATCAGTTGTGTAGTCACTGATATCTTTTGTCACTTGTAATCATTTTTCCCTCAAATATAAGGAGGGTATTATATGGTTTTTCAGCCATTAAAAAACTTAATTATGAAAAGATCTAACATTTGTGTGCTTTCTCATGTATGTGTTTACTTAGCCGGACTGTCGTATGGATTAATTCTACGACATAAAAAACACAGAAAGCTTTAAAACTCTTCACGTAGTCACTCACGTGACTCCGAAGTAAAATAGTAAGATTAAACGAGAACTCACCTGTTCGAAGTTTGATCGTTATTTTACGAGGAGTTTACGATGAGGGATTACGTGCCCTCCACTCCCACCCTCGTAAAATAAATGATCAAATGGTGGTTCTAAGTCTTTTTATGAGCCTTACTATGTTACTCCGGCTTTGGTGTTCTGTGTTTTCATGCCGTTGCTTTGAAGTATGCCGTTACCAGCGTGAGGCGGGCTCTTCTTCACGTAATCCCTCATCGTAACTCCTCGTAAAATAACGATCAAACTTCGAACAGGTGAGTTCTCGTTTAATCTTAATTTATTATATATATATTTATTTGTTGTATTGTGTTTAATGTGCCTGTAAAGCTGCAGCAAGTAAGAATGTCATTGTTATTTGACAATTAAACACCCTCGACTCTTGCCTGAAGGTAATGCATAGCTGCCCTTTACCCTACCAGCCCTCGCCTCTTTGCGATGTGGGAGGAAACCCGAGCAGTCACAGGGAGAACATGCAAACTCTGCACAGGCAGTATCGGGTGCCGGGTTTGAAGCTGGTGGCTGCACTGTGCAGCAGTGGCTATACTCGCTCCGCCACTGTGCTGTCTCTGTCAAAGGCATCATGTCAACTGGAATAGCTGATCTACATCTTGTTGGCTTGTGAAAGCCGAGTATGACTTGTCATGGCAACTCTGCCGTGGAATAAAAGCATCTCCATTAACCTCTCCCTTTCTCTTGTCAGCTGGTAGCTCAGAGGTGACGATCACAAATGGACACAGCAAACATGCCATACCAATCCGAATCCAAGCATCGGAGGGGAGCACGTTGGAAGCTGGCTCTACAGACACCACTCTGCCGCAGGAAATGGGTAATGCTGAAACCATTAGATCGATACATGATTTTGATATGGTTTGAATCCTTCAGCGGGGTTGTTGGCCCTAAGTTAGAGGGTGGATCGGTTTCCAATTCGTATCTCCCCGTCTGAGGTAACCTGAGCTGTGAAAAACTGATAACAAAGAGAGGACCCAGCAGGGGCCACTGAGAACAAAGGGGGGGGGGGGGGTGACCCAGCAGGGTCGCCAAGAACGATGGGGGGGGGGGGGGGGGGGGGGGGGGGGGGGGGGATCCAGTGAGGAGCTGCCTTCTGCACAAGAGGCGGCAGGTCTTGTTCGCCACTGCGAGCAGCAGATAAGTCTGTTCAACAAACTTTATATAACATCCCAGTCTGAAGAAGGGTCTCGACCCGAAACGTCGCCTATCTCCTTCGCTCCTTAGATGCTGCTGCACCCGCTGAGTTTCTCCAGCTTTTTGTGTACCCTTTATATAACATTGTTGGCTCCAAAAACGCGGCGACTCTTGTGTACTGCCTAGGTAAGGTCTGCTGTATGATTTCACCTGGATTTTTTGCGAAACAAAGCATTTCATTGTACATAGGTACATGTGACAATAAAGTACAATTGAATCTAGGGCTTCTCTTTCATTCCAGCCAACACAGCTCAGCTGGAGTGATTTGAGTTCTGGGTTTTATTTCTCGAGCAGAACCTGGTGTTACTGCGGAGCATCTGTGAGAACAAGGACCGTGTATTTTGAGATGTGGTCACTCCACAGAAGGCAGAAAGGGGAATGGGTGATCGCTAGGCAGAGCAGAAGGGGTGAACTAGCCCTGATGCTGTTTCCTGTATTTCATGTTGTCTGACTGTACATTGGAGAGGACGATGCCCCTCAGCCAAAATTATATTCACAATACAATGATTGCCCCGGCAGGGATATGATAGAGCATAGAAGATAAGGCAGCATGTTGCCAAGGTCAACAATGTCACTGACTGGCTCCGGAACATTCTGAGGTTGAGGTAGAAGAAAGGATAAGGTGCTGCAGCCAGATTACAGGGAGCTGGCGTGGGGATGGGGAGCTGGCTTGAGGATGGAATTCTTAAGTGTAGGATCTCAAAGCCATTTCCAGAATATTCCCAGTGCCATGGATCTGGACAACAGAGGTAGGAGGAAAGGAGATTCTGAGTGAAAGAGTTTGAAATGGCAATGGAGAAGTTGAGAGAGAAGACAGAAAGATGTAAATGATTATGTGCATGAGACTTTTAGATGTTGGGGGCATTCCACCAGTTCTGGTCAAGAGTGTTTAATTGTCATAGGTAGCGAAACAGAACAATTAAATGCTTGCTTTTGCAGCAGCACAACAGATTTGTAAACTTATTACGCAATAGATAACATGGTAAACAAACAAAAAAAGTTCCAAAAGTTTTGTCTCTGTGAAACAGAACAAGGAGCATTCCCTCAGTTCCCTTTGATAAAGCATCCTTGCCCTTAAGTCCTCCACTTTATTTTCAAGGGACTGTACATTTGCCAGTAGGATAGTAGGGAGAGGGGGCCGGTCCCCTGCGCTTCAGTCTGACCTGAAGTCCTGCCCGTCGACCATGTTTCCGGACACAATGGAAGCTTCCCCTTTGTTTCCAGGTACTGTGTTTACTGTACCTGCTGTTTCTGCTGGACATGAGCTGGAACAGGGATTCCATTACGGACGGCAGCTCCAGCTCTGTAATGAACAGGGGTACCTTCAAAGTCGGCAGCTCCAGCTCCGTTGTTCCTGGAAGACCCAGCCCGTCGGCTCTGGAGGTCATCCCGGGGTCTCCGGGTGGGTGCTGTAACTGCGTTCCTCAGTCGAGTCGGGTGATTCCCGGCCAGCATGGGAAAGTTTAAAGTCCGGGGCTCCCGCAGCTGCGGGAGATCGCGAAATTGCAAGGTGCTCAAGCAGCTTGACTGAAACGGCACCGTTTTCTGCCGTTTTCCTGATCCAGGTAAGTTGTTGGAAGTTGTAGTTGAGCCTTTTATGTTCTGGAGTTCCGCAAAAGTCGCCGCAGGCAGGCGCCATCTTAAATAACGGCTTAATTGCCGGGAAATACGGTATTTAAAAGCATATAGCACCAAGAAATTTACTTACAACATCATTTGTACATGAATTCCATTCTTCTCTCATTGTTTAAGATACTCTTAAGGTAATGGCAATCCATGTTTGAAAAACCAGCCAAGAATCGTGCGCTGCGCATGTGCAGTAGGCTGCTACGCATGCGCAGTACTGCAAAGGCAGAATTTCAGCTGCCTTCAGTACCCTGGAAATTAACGGCTTGAAGCAGCGTCGACGGCACGTCAGCTGCACAGACCTTCGCGTGTTACATGTACTGAGGATGAAAGGCACAGGGCACTATGCCTACCTAACAGATCGATCTCTTAGGTAGGCATTTTTCTCCCATGCCGTTACTATTTATATTTAATAATTACCATTTTATTATTTTAGTCAGCTTATTAGGCATGTGCCTGTTGCAGCTCCTCCCGGGCAGGGAGCTTACAGCCTTGGTCCATGTGACTTGTCACCCACCGATCTACGTGTTAACCTCCTTCTCTTCTTGCAGGAACGTCTGACCAGAGCCCTCCTCATAAAGACCCGTCCCCTCAGGGAGAATGGCAAGCCTCGTTGACGGACGGCCATCTTGACCCCACCACTGTCGGTGCTGCTCAGAGCAATGACATTGGAAAGACAACTCAACCTGCAGTGCTCTCGAAACCAACGAGCAGGAGCTCAAACGTTGAGCGTAAGTTGACCTGCTCTGCTAATGTCAATTTAACCTGACTCCACGCTGGTGGTTCAAGACCAGTGGGATTGGCCGTGTTATTCTTCACAAATGGAAGAGAATGTGGAAAGAGAAGCTTTTCATTTACTCATGGGCATCATGGCAAGACCACCATTTGATAAGGTCATTCCTTAGACTCCTATGCTCCTTATAACTCAAGCCCTCGAGTCCTAGTGAATCGCAGGGTGACCAGAACTACATGTAATGCATTGTAACAATCCTGGTTGGTAATCAAGTCCCAGCCTATTTGCTAATAACACTCAGGGAATGTGATGTGTTAGCCTTACTTAGTCTGGCCACGTGTGACGTCACCATTACAGCAATTCAGTAAGGTCAATAAAATGCCAGTAAAATTGCCCAGTGTGATCTTTAGTGGTGTCAAGATTGAAGGAGGGAATGCCCATTTAAGATGGAGACCAGGAGGAACATCTTGTTAATGGTGACCCCAGGATGTTGCTGTGGTGATTCAGTGATGGCAGTGCTCAGGTTAGATTCTGAATGTTCAGGTCAGATTCTGTATTGTCACAGGCAGTCAATGCCTGGCATATTTGTGGCATGAATGTTATGTATATCACTTGCCTGAAATGTTATACAGAACTTGCTGCTTGCAGGCATGGGCTGCTTCATTTGCTGAGGAGATGTGATGGAATTGAATATTGTGTAATCATCAGTGAGCATCACTACTGATCTTGTGGTGGAAGGAAGGTCACTGGAGCAGCTGAAGATGGTTGGGTTTAAGAAACTGCCCCGAGTAACTCTTGCAGTGATGTCCAGGGACTGTGAAGAGTAAAACCATGAAAGCATGTGAGATAGTTGTTCTGCTGTGCTGGGCAGAGTTTATTCAGGGAGTGTCGGCAGTTGAAGAATCCTGTTTTGTTCTTGTTTAGTCAGGGCATTGATCAGCATCCTTGAGTACAGTCAGAATCTCTGGAGAACGTTTGCCTGAGGTTTGGGCTCTTGTAACAATTGAAACTGCTGGAGCGAATTTCTGTATGTCAAGGGTGTGCTCACAAGAAGTTTGCCAGCATTTAAATAGCATAGAAACAGGCCTATTGTCCTTGCCAGCCATACTGGGCTAGTTGCATTTGTGTGAATTTGGACTATAGCCCTCTAGACCCTTCCTATCCACGATCTATATATATATATATCCAAATATCTTTAAAATATTGTAATTGTATCCGATTCTATGGCTTCCGCTGGCAGCCCATACAAGATACGGACAACCCTCTAAGTAGAAGTTGCCCCTGATGTTCTTCTTAAATGTCCTTCCTCTTGCCCAGTGCCAGGTGTGGAATTCACCATGCAATGGGATCCAGGAAAGGGAACTCTACACAGTGCGTAACAGGAACACTGCCACCCACCCACCCTGTGAACTCCACATTGAGAACGCATAATTTCCTGATCTGTGCACAGGGAATGATACAGCAGAGAATTAGGCTATTCAGCCACAACAACTATGTAGCAATGTTACAAAATTTTGAGATTTAAAAAATCAAGTCTGCAATTTATCCCATCAGATAAAGCATAAAAAAATAAGTTTAATTTAACACCCAATTCACTTTCATATCTTCAGTATTAAAAACGTTATGGCCATTTTCATACTCGGAAATTAGCAACTTGTTTCCTATTGCTTTTCTATTGACTTAACACAAAAGTTGTGATCGAGGACAGTCAAAAGCCCATAACTTTCTTAAAAATTAAGAGAACTGAAATAAATTTTCAGTTATTATAGATTGAAGTATTCTGAAACAAATATGAAACAATCATACTTGGATGACCTGAAATTAAAGCATATAATTAGTTAGTTACCCAATTGTAGCTAATTACAAAATTCAATTACTAGATCTAAACATCTATCCATTTCTTAAGAAAAAAATAACTTTTTTTTAAAGCCTAAGTGTCCAATTAACATTCGCACAATAATTCACAATATAATTATTTTTAAATCTATTTGTCATTAATTTATAGGCCAAATTGAAGGAATTTAGTGTTTAATGCCTGTAGATTAATGGCCATAATCAGCTTGCGAGTGGGATTTTCTGGAACGCGATGGGTTGGAACGTTGCGGTTGCGGTGAATTTAAACCCCATATCGGCAGGAAAAGTTCTGCCGGTTCTTATGGGGAATAAATCACCGTTTTGCAACATTAAATGTTGATTAAGGTCATCTAAAAAAGCAGGTTTATATGTAAAAAATAAACAGCTTTCACTTACCTGTTCCCTATGTAAAATCCGTCCCCGTTGTCGGCGTTCACGGCATTAGGAGCTAATTTTTATTTTACTGCAGCGCTGAAATAGTCGGGCTATTTTATTTAAAAATTAACTTACCGGCAGTCGGAACGAATCTCCAGAAAAATCTCGCACTCTGAGAAAATAAAGGGGACAACCGCATTTTAACCCCGCCCCCCCCCCCCCCTTAAAGGGGCCAAAGTCGCGCACACGGCAAGTGACAGAACTGCAGCACCGCTAAAGGCAAGTTTTGTAACATACCTAAACTATGTTGGCTCTTTGAGAGAGCTACGTAGAGTCACGCAACACAGAAATAGGCCTTTGACCCACCATAAGTTCATGTCATCGGAACAGAATTAGGTTATTCGGCCCATCTACTCCACCTTGAATCAAGGCTGATCTATCTTTCCCTCTGAACCCCATTCTCCTACCTTCTCGCCATAACCCTTGATAACCTTACTAATCAGGAATGTTCATGCCGACCTTCCTACTCATCTGTACTAATCCCATTTACCAGCACTTGGTCTCTAGAACTCTCTGCTTTGTGATTCAAGTGCTCGTCTAGATAATTAAATAATGTCAGAGTCTCCGCCACCAGCATTCCATCCCCTCAGGCAATGTTCCAGATTCCAACACTCTCACAATGAAAAAAAACTTACCTCATATCTCTTCTGAATCTCTTGTTGCTTACTCTTAAAATTTAGATTCTAAACTATACCCACTGCATTGCACCACCTATTTGGACATACCCCTCCAATGCTTTCGTACAGACCTCCAAATTTCTCTGATTTATATAGAATTATTTTTCGCCTTCAACAATTGGTTTAGGATTTTATCACCAATTCCTTTATCATTGCTGCCTCATTTTCTTGGAAGTCAGTTCAAACACTGGCATGAAACGAGTTACCATGCCATTGTGGCACGTTCTTTTGCCTGGTTAGACCTGAACCCATAACCTTCTGCTCAGCTGCAGTTTCTCGGGTTCCATACTTATTGAAGATTCCCATTGCTGCTGGGTTTTTTTAATGACTTCCTTGTTAGATCCTCAAGCTGAGAATCTGTGTGCTGGGCAATGTCCCACATTAACAACGCAACCATTGTCGCTAGCCTAATCCCACTTGCCATATGATTATGGAGTCATGGTGCGATACAGCACAGAAATAGGCATTTAGGCCCATCTTGATGCCAACCAAGATGGTACACTGTGCTAATCCAATGTGTCTGCATTTGGCCCATCACTCTCAAATGGGCCACATATAACCATATAACCATATAACAATTACAGCACAGAAAACAGGCCCTCTCGGCCCTTCCAGTCCGTGCCGACCATTTGTTTTCCCCTAGTCCCATCTACCTGCACTCAGACCATACCCCTCCATTCCCTTCACGTCCATATACCTATCCACTTTACTTTTAAATGTTAAAATCGATCCTGCCTCCACCACTTCTGCTGGAAGCTCATTCCACACAGCCACCACCCTCTGAGTAAAGAAGTTCCCCCTCTCGTTACCCCTAAACTTCTGTCCCTTAATTCTCATATCTGTCCATATGGTTAGATATGTCTGTCCAAATGTCTTTTATGTCATAATTTATCCGCTTCTATAGATTCTTTGGCTGGAGGGTGGCAAATGTTGTGCGTCTATTCAAGCAGGGCTGCAGGGAAAAGGCTGGGCACTTCAGGCCAGCGAGCTTAACATCTGTGGTCGGAAAGTTAACAGAGTATTCTGAGGGTTACACAAAAAGCTGGAGAAACTCAGCGGGTGCAGCAGCATCTAAGGAGCGAAGGAGATAGGCGACGTTTCGGGTCGAGAACCTTCTTCAGACTGAAGAAGGGTCTCGACCCGAAACGTCGCCTATCTCCTTCGCTCCTTAGATGCTGCTGCACCCGCTGAGTTTCTCCAGCTTTTTGTGTAACCCTCGATTCTCCAGCATCTGCAGTTTCTTCGTTAACACAGAGTATTCTGAGGGATAGGATACATGTGCATTTAGATGGACACGGGCTGATGAGGGATAGTCAACATGGTTTGTATATGGGAGATCGTAGCTCATGAATCTGATTGACTTTTACAAGGATGTGACCAAAAAGGTCGATGAGGGCAGAGCTGCAGACCTTGCATACATGGATTTCAGCAAGGGCATTCGAGAAGGTTCGCACACAGTAGACTGCTTAGATATCATGGAATTCAAGGAGAGATAGCTGAATGGATAGAAAATTGGCTTATTGGAAGGAAAGCAGAGTGTGTTGGTGGGAGGTTGTTTCTCGGACTGGCGGCCTGTGACTAGTGGTGTGCCTCAGGGTTCGATGCTGGGCCCATTGTTGTTTGTCATCTATATCAATGATTTGGATGAGAATGAACATGGCATGATTAGCATGTTTGCAGATGACACTAAAGTGGGTGGTATTGTAGGTAGTGAAGATGGTTTTAAAAAATTGCAGCTGGATCTTGATCGGTTGGGCAGGTGGTTGAGGAATGGTTGATGGAATTTAAAACAGAGAAATGTGAGGCTTTGCATTTTGGGAAGACTAACACGGGCAGGATTTACAATATGGGGTGGTGTGTTCATAGGTCCTGAGCATAGTGTGTGTGCAGGTCCAGAGGATCACAAAGTAATTGCAAGTTGGTAGGCAAATTTAACTGCTGTATATCGTCCCGAGCATGCAGATGGGTGGCAGAATATGGTTGGAATTGATGGGGATGTGGTGTAAATATAATGGGATTCATGGAGGATTAGTGTAAATGTGTGGTTAATGGGCTGCATGGACTTGGTGGGCTGTCAGACACTTTTCTGTGCTGGATGTGCTATGATTTTCTGACCACACAAGGGGAGGGAATCTCCTTGAACTTGCCCCTGATGCAGGAGGGGTCCTGGTTTGAAGAGGCCCCACGTCTACTCGCCATCAGCAAGTGATTTTGTCGAATGTTTCATGTGGATGTTTGGTCCTTGGCCAATCTGATTGCAGATACGTCTGTCCAGTCGGAAAAGCTCTCCAGCTCAGCATCAGCCCCTCCTCGACTTCAGCCTGCGACCAACACTAATCTTCCCCGGGATGCCTCCGTCTTCCCAGGCAGAGGGGACACGCTCAAGAAGTCCGCGAGACATCCCGATTTCACTTCCCACCCTTCCTCCGTGCACCCCAGCCAAAGCTGCTCCTTTGGAGTGCTGGAAGACAGCTCCCTTCCTTCCTTCCTCTTCAATACCGAGGCTGAGACTGAAGGGTCCCAGGTAGTGCTTGCCCAGGATGTGGCACAGTCGAACTGCAAGCAGAAGGCAGATGCCCCCGCAGCTGTCTCCATCCAACCCTGCTTGACTAACGGCAAAACAGAATCATTCCATCAACAGACAGAAATCAACCTGGAAGAACTGAAGAGGTAAGTTCATGAAGTTTTTTTTATTATTGGTTTTGATATTGGTTTACTTTTGGCACGTGCACCGAGATACAATGAGGAACTTTGTTTTGTGTGCTATCCTTAAAAAAATATCATACGTGAGCACAATCAAAACTATGCATCAATAAGCGAGAAAAAACAAAATAAAACAAAAATAAGCGAATCAAAACAAAACAAAACAAATCGTGCAAAGTGAACGGAAACAGAGGGCAGAATATAATGTTACAGCTACAGAGGAATTGCAGATATCAACAAGTGCAAGGGCTGCAATGAGATAGATTGGGGATTCAGGAATTCTTCCTTAGCTTCTGAGATGATGGACGCATGTTATTCAGTCAATGTGATGGGTGGGTTGTGTCTTGGTTTACCTCCAATCCTGGCTTATTCCTGAAGTAAACGTCATTGATGGCCATGGTTTTTAGAGAACCTTGAAGCATGGAAACAGGCCCTTCAGTCCATTTCGTCCGTGCCAACTGTGGCACCCACCTTTGCTAATCCCTGCTGCTGGAATTCCCTCCTCAAGCTCCCTTCCACTGCTGCACTATGATGGCTGCACTGGAAGCACTGCAATAGATGTTCAGCACGTTGGAATATCCTGTGGTGGTGGAAGCCACTTCTAGACATGTCGGAGACAAAATGCATTGCCTGTATGGAGGGAATCATTACAAATCTCAAATCTACCCCATTCATTCCTACGGCCCTGCAAAGCAGTGCTCTCGGGGCAGGGGTAGTGGGGCTGGAGAGGCAATACAAAGGCGCACAGCACTCTGTGCCATGAGGCTGTGGGTTCGATTCCAGCTCTTCCTCCCCACTGCCTGGACCCTGCCAGAGTCAGATACCCTTGTCCGTGGCTCTTTGGCCTGAGCACTAAACATAACTGCTGGAGGTACCCAGCGGGTCAGACAGCACCTGTAGTGGGAAATGGACAGGCATTGGCAACACTGCAGCATATATACACACTGCAAAATCCCACAAACAAACTAAATATTATCATGCTGTAATTATTGTCATTGAAAACATAAACAGCTGACCTCCAAATTAGTGCCGTCAGATCTTTGGCATCACCCTCACACATTCCTGCTGAGATGAAATCCCAGCTTCACACCAAGAACTCTCTCCATCGTATTCTGTGGCACTACAGTTGGGATGAATGGGATAGATTCAGAACAGATTCGACAATTTGAAACTTGCCATCAGGTCTACCAAGTCCCCTCAGTTTGAAGAAGGGTGCCAACCCAGAAAGTCATCCTACCATTTTCCTCCACAGATGCTGCCTAACCCACTGAGTTCCTTCAGCAGTTTGATTTTTACTCCAGATTCCAGCATCTGCAGTCTCCTGTACCTTCATGTATTCAACAATTGAGCTCTCCGTGGCAAGGAATTCCAAAGACTCGTAGTCTTGAAAGTAGTAATTCTCCCTCATCACAGTCGTAAACTGGTGCCTTCATATTCTGAAACAATTACCTCTGGTCCCAGATAGTCCCGTGAGGGTAAATTATCATCCTAACATTTTCATTGTCAACCCATGCCTCAAAATTGTTAGGTTGCAATGACATTGCCTATCATAGACAAATTTTGAAACTTAAAATGCTTCAAGGGTACGGAGGGAGGGTAGGAAATGTGATATTGAGGCAAGGTCAGCCACGATCACATTGCATGGTGGGGCAAGTTTGGAAGGGCTGAATGGCCTCCTGTCTGCTTTTGATCGTGCTTCTAAACTCCATTGAATAGAGCCTTCCATCCGCAACACTGATTTCAAATTCTCAAAAGGCTCCAACTTGGTTCTGAATGTCCTGTTCACTGGGAATGTTAGTGCTAAACACTGTTGGACGACCAGGTGTCTGATAGAAACACAGAAACATAGAAAATAGGTGCAGGAGTAGGCCATTTGGCCCTTCGAGCCTGCACCGCCATTCAATATGATCATGGCTGATCATCCAACTCGGTATCCTGTATCTGCCTTCTCTCCATACCACCTGATCCCTTTAGCCACAAGGGCCACATCCAACTCCCTCTTAAATATAGCCAATGAACTGGCCTCAACTACCTTCTGTGGCAGAGAATTCCAGATATAAGGAGGATCCTGACAGCACACTACTTTGAAAGCCTGGGAACTTTGTCCCCAGACCATGGCCTAATGGAGGAAACTGGAGGCTGTGCCAAGAACATCCCAGGTGGTAGGGAGGGCAGAGTGAGCGATATCCTCCCATGGAGCACATAAGATTAGGGGAGATTGAAAGTCAGGAGCTTTGTCAGAGTAAATAAGAAGAGGCATCCTCCAGTGGCACGAGGGGTAGTGACCACAGGAGATGGGGGGCTTGAAAGTGATTGAGATCAGAAATAGAGGGGGAGGAGGAGCGGATGCTTTGGCAGATTCAGAGGGGAACTGGATGAATACATGACGGGCCAACATTTCAGTGTGATGCAGAAACTGTAGGAGGTTGTATTGACCGTGACTGACATCTTGCGCAATCCATTGGGAGAGCTGCATTTTTGGAGGTCTGTTTGCCTAACAAGCCACTGCACATATTCAGCTGGAGAATGATAAATCCATGGGCACTCTGCCAAACGCTTCTGCTGTACACTTCTATGTTATATAATGGAGGGATATCGATCAAGTGCAGACAGAGGTGATTAGTTTAGCTTGGCATCTTGATCGGCATGGACATTGTGGGCCAAAGGTCCTGTTACTGTGTTGTGCCCGAAAGGTTGTCTATCCATTTTCCTTCACAGATGTGCTACGTTCTGACCCCAAACCCAACATAGCTTTAATGAAGATAGACACAAAATGCTGGAGTAATTCAGCGGTCAGGCGACATCTCAGGAGAGAAGGAATAGGTTACATTTCGGGCCCAAACTCTTCCTCCGACTAAGAGTCAGGGCAGAGGGAAACTAGAGGTTGAAAAGGTTCAGAACAATTCAGAGCTGGCTCCGATGACCAAGGAGAGGTGGAGCCCACAATGGTCCATTATTGGCTGTGGAAGAGGTGATAACGAAGGGATATTTGGGTGCAAACAGTGGAACTGGCTGGATGACTAGGGTGAGGGAGGGGCAGAGAGAGAGAATATAAGCTTACTTGAAATTAGAGAAATCAACTTTAATGAGGTCATTGTTGCATTGGTGTTTGTGGATTTTTTACACAGGTTGACTGTCTTGTATCTCACGGAAACAATGTGACAAGCTCTGACAAGGACTGAAAGAGACAAGTGCTAGATGTTTTAGATGTACAAGGATTTTTTGTCTTTCTTTAATTAATCACAGTTCAACAAGCTAGGCATTGGCAACAAGTTGAATGGCCTCCTCCTCCTCCTCCTCCTCCAGTGCTGGCCGATTACAAACGGGCACCGGAAACAATCTCTGAAAACAATCTCTTCTCGTGGGAATCACGGAAACTGGCCCGCTCCCACCCTTTCTATTCAGTCCAAGGCATTTACTGGAGGCTCCAATCCACACTGACTGGAGCTGGTCTCAGGGTGGCCTTCTTTCAGGGCAAGGACCAAAACATGGTCAAAGAAATCAGCTCCCTGCAATTTCTCCATAATATCTTTCATCCCACAACTATTTTCCTTCAATTACGGACAAGGGTCAATTACGAAAAAGGTTCTGACTGTCTACCCCATCTATGTCTCTCATAATTTGGGCTAATCCCCAGGAAAAAAGTTAATTCCAGGTCATTTGTTACCCTGCGCAAGGTCCTAGCACCTGTATTTTTTAGGTGGCCAACCCAAAGGCCTAAAAGATGATGAACTTCAATTGTGGATCAGACATGTATTTAGGTTTCTTCTCCATCATATATTCCAGAAGGTTCTATGATGTGACTTCTTCCAGCTTCCCAACCACCCCACTCAGTGACACCAATAAATTTAAAATATTTATAGAATGCCTCTCCGATATCTTTGATCTTATAATGCCTGGATGTTACCTTTAATTGCCAGGGTGAGCAGGGAATGAGAATTCCAGGTCCATTCTGGGATGTACCAGGATTATACCCAGAGACTGGTCAATTCCTGTGGCCACCAGGTACTTTCAAGAAACCCCAGTCTTGTTCTAGGGATCTGGGTCTAGTCCTTGGGATGAGCAGGTAGATCTTGTGGGCACTGGTTCTATTCCAGCAGAGGCCACTGAGACCCTGTCACCCATCCTTCCTAAATCTGCCCCTCGTGACTCTAACCTTCTTACACCTACCTGCCTTCTGGATCGCTGTCAGCTTTGATGGCGACCCTAGGTATTAATTATATGGCTTGAACTGGTCCGTGAGGCATTGGCAACAGTTCCATGGTGGCCTGTTGCCCTTGGCGGTGAGATTGACCCTCACCCTTGCTTGCCAGTCAAGGCATTGAATATACAGTTAATGGCAGGACTCTGAACAATATTGATGCGTAAAGGGATCTTGGAGCTCCCAAAAGTGGCAACACAAGTAGAGAGCGTTGTTTTATTATGGTATGCTTGCCTTCAATTAGCGAGCCATTGTGTAAAAGAGTCAGAAAGTCATGTTGCATCTTTATAAAACGTTGGATTAGGCCACAATTGGAGTATGTGTGTACTGTAGTTCTGTTCACCTCATTACAGAAATGCTACGAAGGATTTGGAGAGAGTGCAGAAGAGGTTCACTGGAATGCTACCTTGTTTTCTTTGGAATTTTGGAGGTTAGGTAGAGATCTGATAGATGTACGTAAAATTATGAGAGACATGCCCGTAGATGGGGTAGACAGTCAGAACCTTTTTCCATGGCTGGAAATGTCAGACTAGAGGGCATAACTTTAAGGTAAGAGCAGCAAAGTTGAAAGGACATAGAAACATAGAAAATAGGTGCAGGAGGAGGCCGTTCGGCCCTTCGACCCTTCGAGCTAGCACAGCCATTCATTGTGATCGTGGCTGATCGTCCCCAATCAATAACCTGTGCCTGCCTTCTCCCCATATCCCTTGATTCCACTAGCCCCTAGAGCTCTATCTAACTCTCTCTTAAATCCATCCAGTGACTTGGCCTCCACTGCCCTCTGTGGCAGGGAATACCACGAATTCACAACAAATTCACGACATGAGCAGGGCAAGTTTTTTTCCACAGAGAGTGGTGAGTGCATGGAATGCACTGTGGGGTGGCGATGGAAGCAGATATGATGGTGGATTTTAAGAGGCCTTTAGATAGGCACATGAATATGGAGGGATATGGATCATGTGCAGGCGCAAGGGATTTGTTTAACTTGGCATCATGTTAGGCATGGGCCTTGTAGGCCGAAGGGCCTGTTGCTGTGTTGTACTGTTCTGTTATATGAGCACCCCTTCCTTCCCTTGCCATGCCTGACAGCTTCTGTTCCCTCCGTGCAGCAGTGTGGTGGAAGCTGGGAGCAGCGAGAGGGTGGAGGTGGATGTTAGCAGGTTGAAGGAGAGAAATCGGGTCCAGCTGGGAGCTACCACGTCGGTGGTGGTGATTCCCAGCCAGGACACTCCCGAGTCGATGGGGAGCGACTCTGATTCCGACACGGTGCAGTACAAGAACGACTCCGATGAAGAAGACGATGAGGAGTCGTTAAACAGTAAGGGCTCTGATCTCCCATTAACACACCAAGTGCTTCTGGCAAAAAAGCAACTGGTCAGGGCCATTCAGCCCCCTCTTTCACCTGCTCCTTCATTTAGGTTTTTCAGTGCCTTTACCACCACCTAGACATTCTGGTCTCACTGCAGTCCTCTCCCACTACTCATCAAACTCAGGCTGAGGTTTTCTATTGATCGCTGATTTTAGCCCCAGCTCCCCAAGTAGCAGTCTGCCTCTGACCACACTAGTTCCAATTCCAAGGCTTTTCCCTATTGTTCTGAACTCTCCCCGCACTCAAACAATCAAAGGAAATGCATCATCTCTCCTCACCTTAAACTCCACTGTTCAACGTGGAAAATAGGAGCAGTGCTTGGCCATTCAGCCCTTGCCGAATCATTCAGTACAATCAATGCTGATAGTCCATCTCAATACAAAAGTCTACTCGCTCTCCATACACCTAGATACCTTCTACATCTCCTACCCCTTCTTAAATATATCCAGTGACTTGGTCTCCACAGTCATGCTGTGGTAGAAATTCCACAGTTTCAACACCCTCTGGGTTAAGAGATTTCTCATCTCACTCCTAAATGTCTTGCCCCATAAGCCGAGGCTGTGACTCCTCATTCCAGTCTCTGAACCCAGGGGAAATGTCCCTTCCACATCCAGCCAGCTAAGCCCTGCCAGAATTTTGTAACTTCCAGTAAGATCTCTGCTCATTTGTCTAAACTTGAGTGAAAACTAGAGACACGACTCATTCTAGTCATAGTGCAATATATCAGGACAACAGGCCAGCTGGCCCACTGACCATCAAGCACTGTCTGAATGCCCCTGTTCTGGATTTTGCTGAGCACCTCAGAACCGCCTCTCCCTCCGCGCCCCCACCCTGCCTCCGCCCATCACCCAGCCGATGTTTTCTCTGTTTTGAGACTGCGTCCCCACCCACCCTCTACCTCATTTTTTAACCCCAGGTTTCTGAGGTTTTTTTTAACCCCCCTCTCTAAACTAAACTAAACTCTCTGTAACCCCGCCACCCCACTCTGCTAGGTGCCCTGGCCAACAAGATCCGACGGAGAGACACGCTGGCAAACAAGCTCAGGAACCGGCCGACCAAACAGGAGCTGGAAGACAAGAACATCCTGCCTCGAAAGTCCAGTGAGGAGTGGACGGAGCTGAGGCAGCAAATCGGCAACAAGCTCATCAGGTAGGACACCCCGCTAACTGATGCACTCTGTCACAGAAAAATAAGGGAGCACTGTTCACCCCGCAGGTTGACCTGCAGCAGCTGACTTCAACTGTTGGAGGCACGACCATGGTTTAAAGACCTCGGGTGGGTGGGGGAATTAATCTTGTACATCTGTGAAGGGCAGCACGGAAGCGCAGCAGTAGAGGTGTTGCCTTACAGCACTAGCGACCCGGGTTTGATCCTTGCTATGGGTGCTGTCTGTATGGAGTTTGTACGTGCTGCTCACAATGTGGGTAGACAGAAAATGCTGGAGTAACTCAGTGCGTCAGGCAGCATCTCTGGAGAGAAGGAATGGGACCCTTCCTCAGGTGACATCCTCTCTGCCCGCCATCCGCGTGGGTTTCCTCCGGGAGCTCTGGTTTCCCCACGTACTCCAAAGACATACAGATTTGTTGGCAAATTGGCTTCGGTAAAATAGTAAATTGTTACTAGTGTGTGTAGGGTAGTGTCAGTGTGCGGGGATCACTGGTTGAGGCAGACTTGGTGGGCTGAAGGGCCTGTTTCCCTGCTGTATCTCTAAACAAAACTAAGAGTGTCTGAAAAGCATTCCTGCGCCTGACAATTTATTTTGTCTGAAAAATATTTTCACACGCCATTTTTAAACAGTTTTTGATATTCAGCGCTTTAATGGACCTTAATTTGCGAAGCTGTAATTGAAAGTTCTGTACTCATTGGTGCAATAACCCAGAATTTGTGGGTTCAACTCCCATAATTTAATTCATCAATAATGTACAACCCCAAACCTTTCCCTTTCTCTTGGAAAATGTGTTGAATCTCAGAGGGTCTGGCTTCTTTTGCCTGTCTGTGTACTGTAGTGGGAGATTATTTCCAACCCTCTGCTGAAGAGAGGGCCTTGGTTTCACTCTGTCGAGTTAATTTGCTCTGATCCTTGTAGTGGCAGCTTCAACCCACAGCCCTCTGATGATGAAGCACAGTGCTACCTGAGAAAGAAAGGCTGCCTTTGTGTGAAGGTTTTAACAAGGTGTCAAGCCTTTAGAATCGTCA
This sequence comes from Okamejei kenojei, assembly GCA_035221665.1. Taxonomy (NCBI): domain Eukaryota; kingdom Metazoa; phylum Chordata; class Chondrichthyes; order Rajiformes; family Rajidae; genus Okamejei; species Okamejei kenojei. The sequence continues at coordinate 24,188,383 of CM069138.1, forward strand.
AGGATTGATTAACTGCTAGCCTACGTCATTTAATAGATTCGCTGACATCCTGAAAACGTAATGCCTCGTATTATGTAAATGTGTATGAGGGAGAGAGAATTTGGGAGATGACAGCATAACTGGCTCCAGGTTATCACAGAGGCCTCATCAATGCCACTTGACAGCCTTTTACAGGCAGCTTCCTGTCGCCTGCCCACACATTCTGTCTGATTGCACAGCCCGCACTCTGATTGAAGTGATTCAGACAGTAGAAAAACAGTAAGTGGAACAGGCAGTTGGGTCAAACAGTTCCATCCCACGAGCCATTTCAGCACTTTCCTTTATACGTCCTGTAATCAGAGAGATGTAGGGGCCCAGTGAGTGTTCACATGTAACTAGGTATGCCCATGGGCACTCAGTGATTCTGTGTGTCTGTCCATGTATAAAATATAAAAGAACAATATGTCAGAGCAACAAATGGACCGTACTTGTCACATATACACGTTGGCAGCACACACCAGGTGCGACGGTGCACAGACCCAGACACAGAGCAGTGGGACTGTGCAGACCCTGGAGAGTCCCTTTCTCCTTCAGAAGTGTAATCCCGCCCTTGCTCTGCACACCCTGCTCATTGACACCCCCTCACAGGGAGCATGCTCCCATGGTACATACAGTGCCTTTGGGGAACAGCTGCACCTCACCCTACACAGTAGACACAGTAGGAGCTCCTTTCCCTCAGATTGATGTAGAGTTAATTTAAAGGCAGCCCTCGGGAACTGATGAGACTGGACTTGCAACTCCAGATGCACGAATCTCTTAGATGCACAGAGTCTCTTAAATGCACAGAGTCTCTTGCCCAGAGCAGGCGAATCGAGGACCCGAGGGCATAGGTTTAAGGTGAAGGGAAAAAGATTTAATAGGAATCTGAGGGTTAACTTTTACACACAAAGGGTGGTGGGTGTATGGAAACAGGTGCCAGAGGAGGTAGCTGAGGCTGGGACTATCCAAATGTTTAAGAAGCAGTTAGACAGGCACATGGATAGGTCAGGTTTGGAGGCATATGGACCAAGCGCAGGCAGGTGAGACTAATGTAGCTGGGACATGTTGGCCAGTGTGGGCAAGTTGGGCCAAAGGACCAGTTTGTACACTATCACTCTATGATTCACCAAAGTGGACAATCCACCCCATTTTCCTCTCCCCCTGCTTGGGAGCATGGGTCAAGTTTATCGAGTCTCCTCTACATCCTCCTCTCTACCATCTCACTGAAAAATGAAGTCCTCTGGGCTTCAACCCAAAAGAAAAAGAAAAACACAACAGCTGCTAGATATGTGAAATGAAGTAAGAAAAAACAATGAAAGCACTCAACCGTTCAGGCAGCATCGGCGGAGAGAGAAATGGAGTAATGTTTCGTATCGGAGACCCTTCTTTAGACCTGGGAAAAGTTGAGTCAAAGCGAGATTTGTGAGATGCATTGGAAGGCGGAGGGACGGAGAGAACGGAAGGTGTTTGCCAGGCTGGGGAAGGAGGGGAGGGGAGTAGATGACAGGGAGGGAGGAAATGGCTGAGAGGGGGTTGGGGGGGAGTGGCAGTGGGAGGAGATAAGAGAGCAGGGGAGAGGTCAGGATCTTTGCTCCTCTGAATCATCTGACACAGAGGTGTTGATCAAAGCCCAGACTTGATGCTGAATCTCTCTCGCTTCACCCATCACTTCAGTGCTCCTCTCTTCTGCCTAACAGGAGAAGGGAGAAGAGGAATGACCGTGGTGTGAGTGGTCCTTGATTATGTTGGCTGCATTCCTGAGGCAACATGAGGTGTAGACAGAGTCAATGGGGGGGAGGCTGGTTCGTGTGATGGACTTTACATTGATAGTAACAGACTTTCAGGTACATTTTGCGTGAAACTGCAAATACCACTTGAGATGCAACTCCCAAGCAAATCTCCTCTTACTCCAAACCAGTGCCCACCCCCGCCCCCCCCCCCCCCCCCCCCCCCACCCCACCTCCCCACCCCCAGCCTCCTGTGACTCAGTCTCTTCCTCGCCCTTTGATTTCTAAAGACATTAATTTATTTTAATTTTCAGGGTTAGCACGCAATGGATCTTTGAAGGAATGTCAGGAGAGATGCAAAGGCCAGCTCACCCAGTGTTGCCAGGAGTCACAATCACTCCCATTGTGGGTAGCAGTCATTGATGTGGAGAAGGGAGGGAGGGGGGGGGGGGGGGGGGAGAGCAACCTGAGACCACAGACAGTGCAACTGTGGCGTAATTCATAGAACACACTACCCCTGTTAATGGGTGAAATCAACCTTGGAACACAAGTGTCTTAGATTGGTTAATGTTGCAGTACTGAAGGTCACCAGGGATCCTTGCATTGCAATACAGCACACTGGCTGGACATAGTTAAAATAATTGCCCTTACAAAGCTGCCGACTGAACTGTGTGCGTCTTTCAGGTGGCTGGTCCTATGTTTGGTCCATTCTGCAACAAGTGTGCATAATGGGCCATAGCTCCCTATCTATCATAACAGTGAAGAAGCATTTCCTCACAGTTTTCACTCCAACTGTACTGTGGTGTTTCGCAGCACACACATAGAATTGGATGTCAAATCTGTTGCATTAGGCTGGAGCCATTGAAATGGAGAACAAGAGTCAATCTCGGATTCAAATTCTGTTTAGTTTATTGTCATGTGTAGAAAGGAAGTCAGATGCTGGTTTAAACCGAAGATAGACACAAAAAGCTGGAGTAATTCAGCGGGACAGGCAGCATCTCTGGAGAGAAGGAATGGGTGACGTTTCAGATCGAGGCCGTTCTTCAGACTGGTGAGGGATAAGGGAAACGAGAGATATAGATGATGATGTAGATAAAGAACATGAATGAAAGATATGCAAAAAAGTAACGATGATAAAGGAAACAGGCAATTATTGGTTGTTGTGGGTGAAAATGATGAGCTAGTGCAACTTGGATGGGGGAGGGATGGAGAGAGAGGGAATGCCTGAAGTTTGCGAAATCAAACATACCACTGGGCTGTAAGCTGCCCAAGCGAAATATGAGATGCTGTTCCTCCAATTTGCATTTAGCCTCACTCTGACAATGGAAGAGACTTTAGACAAAAAGGTCTGTGTGGGAATGGGAAGGAGAATTAAAGTGTTTAGCAACCGGGAGATCAGGTAGGGTTCAGGTGGACTGAGCGAAGGTGTTCAGCGAAATGATCACCCACTTGACGTTTGGTCTCGCCGATGTATAAGAGTCCACATCTTGAACAACCGATACAGTAGATGTGATTGGAGAACCTCTGCCTAACCTGAAAGAACTGTCGGAGTCCCTGGACAGTGTCAAGGGAGGAGGCACAGGGACAGGTGTTGTGTCCTCTTCAGTTGCATGGGAAGGGTGGTTTGGGTGGGAAAGGTTGAGTTAACCAGGGAGTTGCGGAGGGAATGGTCTCTGCGGGAAGGCAGAAAAGGGTGGAGATGGGAAGATGTGACGAGTGGTGGGATCCCGTTGGAGGTGGCAAAAATGTCAGAAGATTATGTGTTGTATGCGACGGCTGATGGGGTGAAAGGTAAGGTCTTGGACGACTCTGTCTCTGTTGTGACTAGGTGGAGGGGGGAGCAAGGGCGGAGCTACGAGGTACCGAGGAGAAATGAGTGAGGGTCTCATCTATGATGGGAGGGGGGAACCCCCATTCCCTAAAGAATAAGGACACCTCGGATCGTTTATTGTCATAATCATCACGGTAACATGAAATTCCCATGTCAGCATGCAGTTCACAGTGTAAACAATAGATAATAGACAATACAGTGTACATAATAATGGTTGTGCGGTCCTAAGTAGTGCAAAAAAAAAAATCTGACGAACAATAACGGAATAACCAAATGTGGTAGAGATAAGAGCAAGTGTACAAGGGAGCACTTCTGGGAAGTGAGTGTGATGGAGGTGATTGGTTCAGAAGTCTGAGAGCAGTGGGGAAGAAGCTGTTCTTAAATCTGGACAACCGGGGCTTCAAGCTCCTGTCTCTTCTCTCGGAAGGTAGAGGAGCGGATAAGATAAAGATAAGAATACTGGAGGGTGGCAAATCGTGTGCCTCTATTCAAGAAGGCTGCATGGAAAATGCTGGGAACAATAGGCCAGTGAGCTTGACATCTGTAGTTGGAAAGTTACAAGAGGGTATTTTGAGGGATAGGATATACAGGCATTTGGATGGACAAGGGCTGATTAAGGATAATCAACATGGTTCTGTATATGGGCGGTCGTGTCTGATTTAGTTTTTTGAAGACGTGACCTAAAAGGTCGATAAGGCAGAGCTGTAGATGTTGTATACATGGTTTTCAGTAAGACATTCAACAAGGTCCCGCATGATAGGCTGCTCTGGAAGGTTAGATTGCATGGGATCCAAAGAGAGATAGCTGCATGGATAGAAAATTGACTTCATGGAAGGAAGCAGAGGGTGATGGTGGAAAGTTGCTTCTCGGACTGGACGACTGTGACTAGTGGTGTGCCTCAGGGTTCTGTGCTGGGCCCGTTATTGTTTGCAATCTACATCACTGATTTGGATGAGAATATTCATGGCAAGAATGGCAGGTTTGCTGATGATACATAAGTTGGTGGTTTTGCAGATAGTGAAATGCTTGTGAAAAATTGCAGCAGGATCTTGGTCGATTGGCCAGGTGGGCTGAGGAATGGTTGATGGAATTTAATGCAGAGAAATGTGAGGTGTTGCATTTTGAGAAGTCTAATGAGCAGGACCTACACAGCGAATGGTAGGGGCATCTAGGGAGTGTTGTGGAGCAGAGAGATGTAGGGGTGCAGGTGCATGGTTCGTTGAAGGTCGAGTTGTAGGTAGATACGGTGCTCAAAAAGGTATTTGGCATTTTGGCCTTCATCAGTCAGAGCCTTGAGTATAGGAGTTGAGAGGTCATGTTGCAGATGTATAAGATGTTGGTGAGACCACATTTAGAGTATTGGGCACCATGTCATAGAAAAAGACATGGTGCCCAGAATGTCAAGTAAATCTGGAAAGGGTACAGAGAAGAATTACAAGGATATTGCCTGGGCTAGAGGGTCTGAGCTACAGGGAGAGGTTAAGTAGGCTAGGACCACTCCTTGGAGTGCAGAAGGATGAGGGGTGATCTATTGAGGTGCATGAAATCATGAGATGGATAGATTGGGTAGATGTACAGTCTATTGCCCTGAGTAGGTGAATCAAGGACCAGAGGACATAGGTTCAGGGTGAGGGGAAAAAGATTTAATAGGAATCTGAGAGGTAACCTTTTCACACAGAGGGTGGTGGGTGTATGGAACAAACTGCCAGAGGAGGTAGTTGAGGCAGAGACTATCCCAACATTAAAGAAACAGTTAGACACGTACATGGATAGGACGGGTTTGGAGGGATATGGACCAAACGCGGACAGGTAGTACAAGTGTAGCTGGGACATGTTGGCCGGTGTGGGCAAGTTAGGCCGAAGGGCTTGCACTATTACTCTATGGCTAGGGTGACAGACATTCTTCACAATACTTCTCGCCTTCCTGATGCCACTCACCAAGAAGATATTGCACTATGATAGACTGGATTGAACCAAGTGACGGGCCTATGATGGGCTGGGCTGTGTTCATCGCTCTCTACAGGTTCATGCGGTCAAGAGCAGAGCAGTTGACAAGTCAGGCTAAGATGCATCCTCAACAGTCAAGAGTGTTTTATTGTCATATGTCGCAGATAGGACAATGAAATTCTTGGTTGCTGCAGCACAGCAGAATATGGAATCATAGTACATAACGGTAGAAGAAAAAAAGTTTAGTGTGTGTATATGCACACGTACTCAGTCTCAATAAATAACAAATATAGTGCAATAATAATGATAGTCTGTTGCAGTTCAGAGCTTATTTGTTGTCGTGTTTAATAGCCTGATGGCTGTAGATAACAAAAATACTAGAGGAGCACGATAGACCATTCCTACAAAATCGAATGGACTGACGTGAAGTACGCAACGGAACGTCACGTCCGCCATTTTGTGAATAAAACCCAGACCTCCGTTATGCCTTTCACAGTTTAATCCACGTCAGTCCATTGGATTTTGCAGGAGTTTATCTTGGTCTATCTTAGCCTTCTATGATAGACCATTATGATCTATGTTCATAATAAATAAGGAGCTTCTTTATTAAAAAAAATAAAAAGAGAAATTGCATATAAAATGAGCGACAATGCGCAATGAAAGGTCTCTGGACCATATGCAATCTATGATCTTTGGTTTGGGATGTGGAGGAAGTAAAATCGCCAACGATATAAGAAAAATGGCGGCGTTTTTGGAGGGGAGCAGCAGCAGCAGCAGCAATTAATGTGGCTGGCCAGCAGTAGGCCACAAAATGAGTGCGTGTGGGGGTGGGGGATTTTATTAAAAAATGTGTACATAAAAATGTCTAAATGTAATGAGGAGCGGATCCGTGAATGTAAAAGTGTAATCTCTTGCGAAATGGAAAAATTCTCGGAGTTTGAGCGTGTGGTTTTGACGAACCATGAAATCAAAGGCAAATCTGACACGCACACACACACACACACACACACACACACACAACACACACACACACACACACACACACACACACACACACACACACACAGTTTTAAAAGTATATAGAAGATATATATATGATACACACACGTATATAAATGTGATATTGATAAGGTAAAGTAAAGTATCCTTTATTGTCATTCAGACATTTCAGTCTAAACGAAATTGTATACCTTGCAGTCATAACACAGAACATAGAAACATAGAAAATAGGTGCAGGAGTAGGCCAAACTTGGAGATGTTGCATTCAATTCCCTCGTCCAAATAATTAATATATATTGTAAATAGCTGGGGTCCCAGCACTGAGCCTTGCGGTACCCCACTAGTCACTGCCTGCCAGTTTACTCCAAAGGACCAGTTTACTCCTACTCTTTGCTTCCTGTCTGCCAACCAGTTCTCTATCCACATCAATACTGAACCCCCAATAGCGTGTGCTTTAAGTTTGTATACTAATCACTTATGTGGGACCTTGTCGAAAGCCTTCTGAAAGTCCAGATATAACACATCTACTGGTTCTCCCTTATCCACTCTACTAGTTACATCCTCGAAAAATTCTATAAGATTCGTCAGACATGATTTACCTTTCGTAAATCCATGCTGACTTTGTCCAATGATTTCACCGCTTTCCAAATGTGCTGCTACCCCATCTTTAATAACTGACTCTAGCAGTTTCCCCACTACCGATGTTAGAGTAACTGGTCTGTAATTCCCCGTTATCACTAATGCATCCACTATTTCTGGGGCTACTATCTTAAGTACTCTGGGATGCAGCCTTTCTGGCCTTAGGGATATATTGGCCCTTAATCCATTCAATTTACCTAACACCACTTCCCGGCTAACCTGGATTTCACTCAGTTCCTCCATCTTATTTGACCCCCGGTCCCCTGCTATTTCCGGCAGATTATTTAAGTCTTCCTTAGTGAAGACAGAACCAAAGTAGTTATTCAATTGATCTGCGATGTCCTTGTTCCCCATTATCAATTCACCTGTTTCTGACTGAAAGGGACCTACAATTGTTTTAAGTAATCTTTTTCTCTTCACATATCTATAAAAACATTTGTAGTCAAAAGTTTTGTTCCCTGCCAGTTTTCTTTCATAATCTATTTTCCCTTTCCTAATTAAGCTCTTTGTCCTCCTCTGCTGGACTCTGAATTTCTCCCAGTCCTCTGGTAGGCTGCTTTTTCTAGTTAATTTGTATGCTTCATCTTTTGTTTTGATACTATCCCTGATTTCCCTTGTTATCCACGGATGCACTGATGTTCCCTGATTTATTATTTTGCCAAACTGGGATGAACAATTGTTGTAGTTCATCCATGCAGTCTTTAAATGCCTTCCATTGCACATCCATCGTCAACCCTTTAAGAATCAATTGCCAGTCTATCGTGGCCAATTCACATCTCATACCCTCAAAGTTACCTTTCTGTAAGTTCAGAACCCTTGTTTCTGAATTAATTATGTCACTCTCCATCCTAATGAAGAACTTAACCATATTATGGTTAGTCTTGCCCAAGGGGCCACGCACAACAAGACCGCTAACTAACCCTTCCTCATTACTCAATACCCAGTCTAGAATAGCCTGCTCTCTCGTTGGTTCCTCTACATGTTGGTTTAGCAAACTATCCCATACATTCCAAGAAATCCTCTTCCTCAGCACCCCTGCCAATTTGATTCACCCAATCTATATGTAGATTGAAGTCAACCATTATAACTGTTTTACCTTTGGTGCACGCAATTCTAATTTCCTGTTTGATGCCATCCCCAACTCCACTACTACTGTTAGGTGGCCTGTACACAACTCCCACTAGCGTTTTCTGCCCCTTATTGTTTCGCAGCTCTACCCATATCGATTCCACATCCTCCAAGCTACTGTCCATCCTTTCTATTGTGTTAATCTCCTCTCTAACCAGCAACGCTACCCCACCTCCTTTTCCTTTCTGTCTATCCCTCCTGAATATTGAATATCCCTGGATGTTCAGCTCCCAGCCTTGGTCACCCTGGAGCCATGTCTCCGTAATCCCAACTATATCAAAGTCATTAATAGCTATCTGCACATTCAACGCATCCACCTTATTACGAATGCTCCTTGCATTGAGACACAAAGCCTTCAGGCTTGTTTTTACAACACTCTTACCCCTTATACAATTATGTTGAATAGTGGCCTTTTTTGATTTTTGCCCTGGATTTGTCTGTCTGCCACTTTTGCTTTTCACCTTGCTACCTATTGCATCTACCCTCATTTTACACCCCTCTGTCTCTCTGCTCACACAACTAAGAAACCCACCACCTCTTATTCTCTGTTTATTATTTTTTTCTTCTTTCCTCCCTACATATTGGGTCTGAGTGCTTCCCTTCTCTGCCTCCTGCCTCCTGCCTCACACACTGTCTACTAGCTTTCTCTATTTGAGTCCCTCCCCCCAACTATTCTAGTTTAAAGGCTCCCCAGTAGCCTTTGCAAATCTCCCCACCAGGATATTGGTCCCCCTCACAAAACAACAAAACACACACTTAACACAGTTTAACATCCACCACAGTGAGTCTACCAGCCACCTCCTCACTGTGATGGAAGGCAAAAGTCATAAAGTCCTTGTTTCTTCCCTCCTCGTCTCACTCTGCGTTGAGGCGATCCAGCTTTCGATGTAGGGACCCCGCCGAGTGATGGTAAGTCCTGCGGCCGCATCCGAGCTCCGCAAACGGGCCGGTTCAAACTCCGGGGCCCGGGGTGGTCAAAGCTGCCGAAGCTACCACCCTCCAGTCCAGCGGACGAAGCTGTCGTTGCGGGAACTCCAGAAAAACCGGTCACCATCATGGGACCTGCGAGCTCCCGACGTTGTCGTCCACTGGGCCCGCGGCCGAGTCCACTGGGCCTGCAGCTGAGGCTCCGAAGTCAGGTTGCCGCCGCCGCAACGCCACCACAGCCCCGAAGTCGGCCAGCCCCGCATTGGAAAGTCCTGGCTCCAATTTATCTCGGAGCCTCGAGGTCGGTCCCAGTTGGAGGCCACCAGCTCCACGATAGGCCTCAGCACAGACGGAGACTGAGACGGGGGATACGACAAGGAAAGGTCGCATCCCCCCTGAAGGAAGAGACTAAAAAGAGTTTCCCACCCCCCCCCCACACATATACAAATAAAATAAATAAAATAAACTAAACAGGACAAAGGGAAAAAAAAAGGAAAGACAGACGGACTGCGGGTGGGCCGCAGCTGCTTGGGCAGCGCCGCTTCTCCCGGAGTGTATATAATTATATAACACACATACATATTTCTCTAGTTTCTTATTTATTTATTTATATATATATATATATATATATATATATATTTTTTTTATTTATTATATTTATATATATATATATATATATATATATATATATATATATATATATATATATATATATATATATATATATATATATATATATATATATATGTGTGTGTGTGTGTGTGTATATATATATATATATATATTTATATATATATATATATATATATTTATATGTATATATATATATGTGTATATATATATATATATATTCATATATAATATCTATATATATATATCTATACACACATATTATATATTCATTATATATATATATTCATTATATATATAGATATATATATATATAGGATGTGTGTGCGTGTGTGTGTATATATATATATGTATGTGTATATGTATATATGTATATGTATATACATATGTGTATATATATATATCTATATATATATATATATATATGTGTGTGTGTGTGTGTGTGTGTGTGTGTGTGTGTGTGTGTGTGTGTGTGTGTGTGTGTGTGTGTGTGTGTGTGTGTATATATATGTGTGTGTGTGTGATATATATATGTATAGCAATGTTACAAAATTTGAGATTTAAAAAATCAAGTCTGCAATTTATCCCATCAGATAAAGCATGAAAAGAAGTTTAATGTGACACCTAATTTACTTTCATGACCAGTATTAAAAAAAGTTATAGCCAATTTCATACTCGGAAATTAGCATCTTGTCCCCTATTGCTTTTCCATTGACTTAACACAAAAGCTGTGATCGAGGACAGTCAAAAGCCCATAACTTTCTTAAAAACTGAATGACATTTTCAGTTATTATAGATTGAAGCATTCTGAAACAAATATAAAACATCTTACTTGGATGACCTGAAATTAAAGCATATAATTCGTTAATTACCTAAATGTGGTCAATTACAAACTTGACCGTTGTGACGGAAATAGTAATAAACACCCAGACTGCCTTGAAAATTCAAAAATGTGATATTTTCAAGATCTGAACTTTAATATTATTGTATTATATGCTGTAAATCCATAACAGATAGGTAAATAAATTACAATTTCTAGCAATAGACCAAGTCTTTATGGAGAAGATCAGTTGCTAGCTGGTACATTGGCATATCATCATCAGTGGCATCATCATACTCCTCAGATTGTAACCAATAAGCAACTCTGTACACCTTGTTTTTCCTCAACTTTTCATTTTCAATTTTGGCATTGTAAACTACAAGTTTTTGCTCTTCAAACCACGTATGACATGCCTTTCTTGCCCACTGCTTTCCCATTAAGAATGTCCCGTAGATTCAATTTCTTAAGAAAAGGATATTTTTTTTAAATAGCCTAAGTAAACTTTAAATTTATTTTTATTTTAAACCGCCTAAAATAACAAACTAATCCCATTCACAGAAGAATTCACAATATAACATGATTTTTAAATCTCACTGTCATGAATTCATATTCCAAATAGAAGGAATTTGATGTTTAATTCCCATAAGTTAATCTACAAACGTCCACTCAATATAATCAAAATTTTTATTTTTTTTGCACATTACATGGGACTAAAACTGATATTTAGTATTAAAAAATTGACTGTGGGTAGACAACACAAAATAAAAAATAATTTAGATGCTCTTATGACATGATTGTCCAAAAAAAGAGCTTTAAATCATCTTGCGAGTAGGTTTTTCTGGAATGCGATCGATTGGAACGTTGCATTTGCTGTGAATTTGAACCACATATCGGCAGGAAAAACACTGCTGGTTCATATGGGTCCCAAATCACATTTTCGCAACGTAAATTTTAATTAAAACTATCCCAAGAAGCAAGTTTATATGTAAAATAAACAACTTATCCGTTGCTTTATCCCATTCATGCGATTCATCACGTTGTAGGCGTTGAGGGCATTAGAAGTCATTTTTATTTTAATCAAATCATTAAATTGTCTCACGAGTAACAAAACAAAAAAAATCGGGAACGGTAGTCCGATTGATTGATTATACATACCTACATTGATGCAGAAGTGCGAGCTTTAGACATGAATACTGTGCATTGCTACCATAGTTTTAATTTAACATATATTTGTGGAAAATCTAACATTTCTTTGAGGGAAATGAGTTACCGTATTTCCCGGCAATGAAGACGCACCACCATTTGAGTTGCTAAATTTTGAAAAAAGGCTGGCGGGACAGGATCGAGGGGTTGGTTTAGTCCATGGGTCGGCAGCCATTTTTGCATAGGGTCCAGGACCCTCCGGGACTAGCTGCAGTTCCCAGGACGCCTGCGAGCCCCGGGTCTAGCTGCAGTTCTGCTGTCCGGTCCCGGCGGCCGCACGCAGCCTCCCGAGCTACTGAGTGAGTTTTTAAATGTGAATATTTCATAACGACACATTTGTAGGTTAGCAGTATATTGCATCAATCCATTCAATTTTAAATAATTCTACATCAAAATTCATAAACAAGGATAACACTTTTTATTTCTGTCATTCATGGTAAGATTTACATAATTTACATCGTTTTATGGGTGAGATATACAGGGTTGCAGTGTTTCGCATATCAGCTAACCAATGAAAGTGATGTAAAATTCAATGTATTTCAAACAATGATAGCCCCACCCCTGCTTACCACAAAGGACAAAATATCCAACGTATATACAATAATAAATAAATCGTCATTTGCATTAATTTATGAGGCTAACAAATCACAATTTCACTCTATGTGTATAAACAAGTGAATTACTTCAAATAAATAATTTAAGAAAATTATGTACTTTACTTATTAGCCACTTTTTGAACTTTCTTACACTTCCTTTTAACGGTCATGTCCTGCATTTTTCTGTTCTTAAATTTGAGTCCATAATGTATGTGGACACTCACAAAGATTGTTACAATTCTAGCCTTGACTCTATGGCAGCACAACGTCATGCCCTTGTATTCCTGTGTATTGTGTATTGTCGTGTTTATTAGATGGGAAATGTTGTTCCTGGTCATGTTAACATTGTCAAATTCTGTGCGAAACACTTTCTCACACACTTCACAGAAAGCTAGAAAGTATTCAGAAGGCACCATCAAGGAGCCGAAGACAGACGCTGATGTGTCATATGCTTTATGATGGATGCATATCAGTGCAGGATCAACTAAAGTGGCATCAGGTCGTAGAATAAATTCTCTGCATGTGTGACATTTTGAGGACAGTTCATGTAAAGTGATGATTCTGCGACAGATGTGACCTGCGACGTAAGCCATTTCAATTGAGCTGGTTCTTGGTCTGCCTGTTGGAAAACTGGTCAGGTTCGAAGTGTTCAGAACAAAGACGGCAGTTCTTTGACAAGTACAGTGTAGGAGATCTTGTCAACAAGTATTTTGGACCCACTGTCGACATCTGAAATTGCAGTAAAATATCATATAGAATTAACATAAGAACAAATTTGAATATAACTACATACCTGCAGAATCGATGATATGTCATTTAAATGCAATTGTTTTCAGGGGTGGGGAGAGACATGTATATTGAACATGCATTTTTTCTCTAATAAGTCAATTTATCTTAAATGTAGAAGAGCTTACACTAGCATGCATGCCTTACAGCAAGAACAAAACCAAAAATGTACAGCAGTGTAAAAATTGATACCTTTATTATTGTTTAAGAAGGAACTGCAGATGCTTGGAAAATCGAAGGTGGACGAAAATGCTGGAGAAAGTCTCCAGCATTTTTGTCTACCTTTATTATTGTAGTATGTCTAGATCTATAAAAGAAGACTTTCTAATAACTTGCTCATGTACCAAAAAATGATGTCTTATATAATATAATACATTGTTGGGATCATAAAGAATAAATTGTATATGTTACAGTCATCATACATTGGGAATGAAATTGAGGCTTTAATGTGTGCTCCTCGTAGCATGTCGTTGTTCCCTATAACGCCATTTATCCTGTATTTTAAACACCATTTCAAACCGGCTTAAACACAAGCCGATTCGCGACGGCCTTGGAGGTCCCGAATCAGCCGCTTCCTACTGGAGACCGGGGCTTCACGATGTTATAGGCCGCGAGCCGGCAGTCGGAGCTCTTCTCCAGCGAGAAATCACAGACTCCGCGAGGGAAAGTCCATGCTGCGCCCGCGGCTAGAAGCTCCGCAGACCCCAGCTTCAGGATGTTATAGTCCGCGGGCCAGCGATCGGAGCACTTCATCTAGCGACCCCCGGCTCCGTGATCTGAGCTATACGACAGAAAGGAATAATTTTTTTCTTACCTTTTGTCTTTAGTGGGCAACCTGAAGGAAGATAGGTCGGGTCTCTTACATTGGCGATTCGAGCACTTTATAGCAGAACAGCACGCTATGCTTGTAGATGTGGACTGCATGACTGAAGCTGATTTAAAAAAACCCATCATATATTAGATTCCAAAAATGGCGCAAAAAAATTACCCATGACCAATTACGGCTTTTTCGCCCAGTGGTCTATCTTGCTCCTCTAGTATCACAGGTAGGGAAGAAGCTGTTCTGAACCTGGCGGTTACAGTTTTCAGGCTCCTCTACCTTATTTGCGATGGCAATGGTGAAATGAGTGTGTGGCCAGGATGGTGTGGGTCTTTGATGATGTTGGCTGCCTTTATGAGGCAGCATCTTCGATAGATCCCTTCGATGGTGGGGAGGTCAAAGCCGGTGATGGACTGGGCAGTGGTCATTCAAGTTGTCACGATGCAACCAGTCAGTATGCTTTCTACTGTGCACCTGTAGAAGTTCAGGAGAATCCTCTTTGACATGCCAAATCTCTGTAATCTTCTCAGGAAGTAGAGTCGCTGATGTGCCTTCTTCATAATTGCATCAGTGTGCTGGGTCGAGGAAAGATCTTCGGAAATATGCACGCCCAGGAATTTGAAGTTTTTTACCCTCTCCACCATCGTCCCATTGATGGAAACAGGATTGTGGGTCCTCATCCTTCCCCTACCAAAGTCCACAATCAGTTCCTTGGTTTTACTGATGTTGAGAGCCAGGTTGTTGTGCTGGCACCATTTGGTCAATCTCACTTCTATACTCTGACTCAGTGGTGTCATCGGCGAACTTGATGATAGAGTTCGCACTATGTCTGGCTACGCAGTCATGGGTATAGAGTGAGTAAAGCAGCGGGCTGAGCATGCAGCCTTGAGGTGCTCCCGTACTGATTGTTACTGAGGATGAAGTGTTTCTGCCAATTCGAACTGACTGTGGTCTGTGGATGAGGAAGTCGAGGATCCAATTGCAGAGGGATGCGCAGAGGCCTAGTTCCGTGAGCTTGGTAGCCGGGATGATGGTATTGAACGCCAAGCTGTAGTCTATAAACAACAGCCTGACGTAAGTGCTTTCATTGTCCATGGTCCAATGCGGAGTGGAGAGCCAGTGAGATCATATACTCTGTTGACCTGTTGTGGAGGTAGGCGAACTCTAGTGTCGAGGTTCTTGTCAAAGTAGGATTTGATATGCCCCATAATCCTGTCAGAATACTTCCTTAAATCATCTGTAGATGTTCGAGATAATCTGCCTGGGCATGCCAAACTTCTCAGATGCCTCAGAAAGTTAATACACTGATGCACATCAATGTGAAGGAACCAGGTTAGGTTGCTGGTGATATGGATGCCTAAGAACATGGTACAACAGCTTCATTAATGAGGACCAAGGATGTGTTCACATCCCAAATTGCTTCGATCAACAGTCAACTCTTTTGTCATTTTAATATTAAGGGCCAGATTGTTGTTCCAACACCATGATTGTTTCCGATCTTTTTCCTGAAATCTGTCACATCAGTTTAAGTAGTCATTGAGTAACTAGTTATTGATCTCATAAAAACCTGTAAAGTTCTGATGGGTAAAGTCTTTCAGTGCAGAAACTGACCCTTTAGCCCACCGTGTCCAGGCTGACTACCAAGTACCCATCCTCACTTATCTAATTTATCAGCACTTGGTCATTAACCATCTCTGCTTTGGTGATTCAAGTGCTCATCCACATATTGCTTAAATATTGTGTGTTACTCAAGCTAGAGTGTTGGGAAACGAATGCCACAGTCTCAGGAGGGGTTGGGTTATTCAGGAGGGGCTCTTTGGAATGCTCTTTCCCAACCACTCGGGATGCTCACTTGTTGAATATTTCCATGGACAAAATGAAGAAAGCTTTGGAATGGAGGTATATGGGAACAGAGCAGGAGACCAGGTGGGGTGCAGGGAGAGCCAAATATTATTAAATGAGGGAGCAAGTCGAGGGGCCAAATGGTTGAGTCATGCTCCATCAGTTAACAATGTGTTGACCATAGTAAACAACTCTGTGTTGGCCCAGTGATCGGCATCTATCTGAATGCATTTGTAATAAGTTCAACCTCTCCTCCACCATGTAGATCCCAGTGTTTAAGCTTCCCATGTCATCTGGAATTACGGTGTGGGGTGACTGGTGCCGAGCTCATTAAACTGCATCATTCTCCCACCTTCACTGATGTTAGGGGAGTCCTTGTGCTGACACATCTGGCTTGCCTCCAGCACTTGCAAAGTCTCAGTACCAAGTCTGTATCCATTTCTTCAAAAGTAGTCAATTTTATTCGAAGGCAGTTTGTCAACCGAAAATTGAACTGCAAGATTCCACCTTCTCAATAAGGAATGGAATGTTAATGAACTGTCGTAATTCCTATAATAAAATTACCATATGGAAGTTGGAAGGACGTTGCAGTTGTATAAGACACTAGACTTAGTGGGACCCATTGGGTCCCATGTTCGGGTCCCATGTTCAATCGGGAGAGCTAGTCCCCCGACGCAATATTCCACCTCTCCACCAATTCCAATATTGGTGGCCAGTGGGGGGGGGGCTTTCTGGAGTGCTGGTATGGATGTTGTTGGCTGCAGGGATTACTGGTCTCCAGAGGGCTAGTATGGACATTGTGGGCCAAATGGATTATTGGGTTGGCAGCTCAGTCCCTCACGGCTGGTGGGGTGGCAGTTGACTCACAGCTATTCCTTGAAATTACATTTCAAGCAGAGTGGAAGGCCACCAAATTCAAATCCATTTTCCTACCATTTCAAGCAGGTTGCAAGGCCACCAAATTCAAGTGCAGTTTCTTACCTCTTCGAGCAGGGTGCAAGGCCACAGAATTCAAGTGCAGTTTCATACCACTTCAAGCAGGGTGCAAGGCCACCAAATTCAGGTTCAGTATCCTACCACTTCAAGCAGGGTGCAAGGCCACCGAATTCAAGTGCAGATTCCAACCGCTTCAAGCAGGGTGCAAGGCCACCAAATTCAAATGCAGTTTCATACCATTTCATGCAGGGTGCAACAACACCACATTCAAATGCAGTTTCATACTATTTCAAGCAGGGTGAAACCACCATAAAAAACACCATAAAAACCACAATAAAACCACACAAAACACCACACTCACAGTTCAGTAGACATTCAGTGTGTTCAGTTGATTCACACCTCAGACAGACTTGTGACCTCTCCCTCCCCCATCATGCAGAGACTGAGCCACACCCACACTTCTGGGTTTTATAATCCCTCCCCCTCCCACCGGAAAAGGTGTGGCCTTCGTGGCGTGATTGACAGGAGAGAGATTCTCAACATTTTTTAAACACTAATAACACTTTTGTTTTTCATTGATGGGAAGAATCCTCTGCACCTGATGAACGTAGGGGGACTGAGAAAGATGACCAAAAATCACAGCCGTACGTGGTAGCGTTTTATCTAAAATCAATATAGTGCAAACAGGAAGTTCTCAAGTTTAGACAAACAACCATTTGCAGGCAGTGCCTTTTCACTTCAACCCAAACCCCCCAAACAACCATTTGCAGGCAGTGCCTTTTCACTTCAACCCAAACCCCCCAAACAACTATTTGCAGGCAGTGCCTTTTCACTTCAACCCAAACCCCCCAAACAACCATTTGCAGGTAGTGCCTTTTTACTTCAAACTAACCATATTTTCATTTTCAAACCACATTAAGGGCACTCACAGTTGAGTAGACGTGTGTTCAGTGTTATTCAGAGCTCAGAGAGACGTGACCCTCTGGCTTCCAACATCTTGCAGAGACTGAGTGAGGCACACCACTTCCGGATTTTATAGTCCCTCCCCCCTCCCTCCAGCAGGGGTAGCAGAGAGAATGGCAATTACAAAAAAAAAAATAATATCTCTGATTTTTCATCGATGGGAAAAATCCTCTGGTCCAGTCCAGCAGAGGGGGGCTCTGAGCGAAGTGGCCAAAAATGACGTCAGTAAGTGGCGGCGTTCTCTCAGAAATGAAATCGCAGTGCGTCAAAAGCGGTCAAGATCTTACTTTTAGTAATATTGAAGATTGGTGAGGCCGCATTTATAGAATTGTGTTCAGTTCTGGGCATCATGTTATAAGAAAGATGTTGTCAAGCTGGAAAGGGTACAGAGAAGATTTACAAGGATGTTGCCAGGGCTAGAGGGTCTGAGCTAAGGGAGAGGCTCAGTAGGCTGGGACTCTATTCCTTGGAGTGCAGGAAGGTGGGGGGTGATCTTATTGAGGTATATAGAATCATAAGAGGAACAGATTAGGTAGACAATTAGGTGTACAATTTTGGTCGCCTAATTATAGGAAGGATGTCAACAAAATAGAGAGAGTACAGAGGAGATTTACTAGAACGTTGCCTGGGTTCCAGCAACTATGTTACAGAGAAAGGTTGAACAAGTTAGGTCTTTATTCTTTGGAGCGCAGAAGGTTAAGGGGGGACTTGATTGAGGTCTTTAAAATGATGAAAGGGATAGACAGAGTTGACGTGGATAAGCTTTTCCCATTGAGGGTAGGGAAGTTTCAAACAAGAGGGCATGACATGATAATTAAGGGACAGAAGTTTAGGGGTAACGTGAGGGGGAACTTCTTTACTCAGAGGGTGGTGGCTGTGTGGAATGAGCTTCCAGCAGAAGTGGTGGAGGCAGGATCAATTTTAACATTTCAAAGTAAAGTGGATAGGTATATGGACGGGAAGGGAATGGAGGGGTATGGTCTGAGTGCAGGTAGATGGGACTAGGGGAAAACGAATGGTCGGCACGGACTGGAAGGGCCGAGAGAGCCTGTTTCCGTGCTGTAATTGTTATATGGTAGATGCACAGTCTCTTGCCCAGAGTAGGTGATTCGAGGACCAGAGGACATAGGTTTAAGGTGATGGGGAAAAGATTTAAAGGGAATCTAAGAGGTAACTTTTCACAGAACCTGAAGTGGGTGTATGGAACAAGCTGCCAGAGGAGGTGGTTGAGGCATGGTTTTACTTCAGATTTCTAGCATCTGCAGTCTCTGCGGATCCCATTTTATTTCCCCAACTTTCCCATCAACTCCCCTTAGAGTTTGGCACTCACTGATTTACAGTGGCCAATTAGCCCACCACCCACACGTCTTTTAGATGCAGGAGGAAACTGGAGCACCCGGGGAAATCCACATTTTCACAGGGAGAACATGCAAACTCCACACAAACCGTGCCAGAGGTCAGGATTGAACCCGATCTCTGGTGCAGTGAGATGGCGGCTGAGTCAGCTGTGCCACTGTGTCACATAGACACTGATCTCCTGACCATGACTCTATGTCCATACTCTTATACCCTACCAATTGTGGTTGGTTTTCAGTTGCTAACACTTAAGCCCTGGTGTTCTCCCCTCATTTTCCTCTCTACCATTCTCTCGTTACTCTCTCCCTCTTCCTTAGAGGGTGATGTACCTGGAAAATACTCTACTCTTCTGGGCTGTGGAGGTGAGGTGAGGTGATTGATTTATTGCTGGTCGATGTGGGCTGAAGGGCCTCTTTCTACGCTGTATCTCTGAACTTATACTAAACTAAAGTGGATCGAAGGGCTTGATTCCATGCTGAATCATGTATGATCGAATTAAAAGACAGAACAGAATTGTGGGGCTGAATGGTTGAAACTGGCTCGTTTTCATTTTTCTGCGTGGCCAATCAACACAGAAATATGAAAACGAGCCGGTTTTAACCATTCAGCCCCTCAATTCTGTTCTGCCTTTTAATTAGGTGCCTTCCAATCTTACTCTTTGACTCGGCTTTAGGTCACACGTACTATAAAAATCTCCGTGTAGTTTGGTTTGATAAGTGACCTTGGTCGCCGTGTAAATACAAATTGTTATTGTGCTGTCTGGACGTCTACAAATGACCCCAGACTCACGCCAACCAATTGATTGTCTTGTGAATCAAACCAAGAATTATGTCTTGGGGGTGGGGCGGGACACACACAAGTGCTGAATGAACACAGCGGATCGAGCAGCATCTCTGAAGAACATGGGTCGGGTCGCGACCCTTTAGACTGGAAGTGGGCACTGTATATATTTTTTTTCTGTAAACCAGCACCTGCAGTTCCTTGTTTCTACAAGATGTCTTGAGGAAGCTAGGCTGGGCACTAAACATCCCTGACCCTGGCAATTAATTCTTTAAAAATGGAGCCCCGATGGGGTCCCTGAATTTTTCCGATAGACATTTCTGCATCGATGTGCATTTGTATTCGGGTCGGACAACTAGGTTGAGACGCAATAAGCTGTTAATATATGCCCCGCTGAAAACGCTGGAAATACCTGGAGGGTGAGCGGAGAAATGGAGAGAGTGGAGAAAGAGAGGCAGAGTGGGAGAGAAAGAATCTGAGCGAGGGACAGAACGGGAGATTTGAGCGCAGAGCGTTCATCTGCACCCGGCAACCCACACGTATCCTCCCGGGTGATCCCGCTACCTGTGGTGGGGGTGGCAGGAACACACTACACACCGGGCGCTGTGCAGTACCGACCCCGGGGAGAGTCCGTCCCCCAGACCACCACTGATGAAAGGAAGTGGGAGTTGAGGGGCAGTAGCCTGTTTGTAATTTGACCCCCACCCCCCCCCCCCCCCCCCGGCCCGATATTCCAATTCCAGGGTGGATGGCTTTCCAGAAGGCAGAAATCCCCGTTATAACAAATGCAACAAAGCATTTCCACAGTAACACCAACAACCAAAACAAAATCTGTTGAAGGCTGAATGTGCAGCACATTTTTTCCCCACTAAGTCCACGGAGAGAGAGGAGTGCTTGAATAAAGCAGCACGTGGATGCAGAATGTGATGCAGCCGGTTACGAGGCTGCAGATTTCTCCTCTTCCCCCTCTCCCCCCTCCCTCCTCGTCTTCCGGAAGCGGCTGGCACACTGTATATAAAGCGAGGGCAGACTGTACCAGTGAGTCACTGCAAGCTGACAGGAGCATCTGCTGCAGGAGATTTACCCCAGAGCCGCCGCCACCACCACCACCACCACCACCAGCAGCAGCAGCATCAGCAGCATCGTCTGTATCCCGCGGGACAGGATAAGCGGAGATCTCTCTATCTCTATCTCTCTATCCATCTGAAAACATGGTGCACTATTCCATTGTTATTGTGTTCGGCAGGAGACTGAGCCAAAGACCCTCGCTGGAAGAGTTGGAACAGAGGAACATCTTAAGATGTAAGTACAATGGGTCGCGGTCTGTGCCCTGATGCTGATGTGTGCTCGCACCGAGTGATTGTTGCTGTTGTCAGTTTGAAGCTGCGGATTTGGGAATTCTGCAAAAAGAAGCCCAGCTCCGGGTGATGCCCACGGAAAATCAGCTGCCTGCCTGCTCCAGCCCACTGTATTAGCTTGAACAGAAAAAATGTTTATGATTCTGGGGATTCAGATGCTGCCTGATCTGGCCGTGCCCGGCGTATTTGGTCGGCCAAGGGGACACGTCCCGTGGAATGTTGCAAAGATGCACCTTGGGCTCAATGTGTGACCGCTGGCGTTGTATTTGATAAAAAATGACCCCCCCCCCCCCCCCCCCCCCTCTCCTTCTGCCCACTCTGCCGCAGAATGGCAGGCAGGCAGGGCGGTGGGGCTTGCAGTCCACCCCCGCTCCCACTCTGCCCCCTCTCTGTGTGGGAGCCTCCCCCGATGGAATCCCGCCTCCCGGCGACGTCATCGAGGCTTCCCCGTGACGTCACGAGGCAGCTGATACTGACATGTAACTGTTTCGGCGCCGGGGGTTTTCACATCCGCTGACCCATCTTCCCGCCACCCCCCCAGCCCCCCGTGCTTTGGCGGGAGGAGACTTTTGACACCCTTTTGCACTTGCACAAGGAGCTCTCCTTAAAACCCGAGGATAGACGCAAACATTCTGGAGTAACTCAACGGGTCAGGCAGCATCTCCGGAGAGAAGGATTGGGCGTCGTTTTGGGTCGAGACCCTTCTTCAGACTGAGAGCCGGGGGAGAGATTACACAAAATGCTGGAGTAACTCAGCGGAATAGGCAGCATCTCTGGGGCGAAGGACACAGTTACCCGGTGGGTTTCCTCAGGGCACTCCACATCCCAAAGACTTAGGTTAAAATTGGCCTCTGTAAATTGCCTTTAATGTTTAGGGCGTGGATAACATAGAACTTATGTGAACAGGAGAGCCGATGGTCAGCGTGGGCTCAGTATGTAAAGCTAAAATCAATGACCATTTGTTAGAGCTTATCTGGTGGAGTCCCTTTTTAAAAGCAGAGTAAATACCATTGTGTCTTATCAGCTGTATGGTAATTATATACCTGTGGACCTCAGAGTTACAGCCAATGGCTCTAGATTTCCCAGACTGTTCCTCAGGAACAAAGGGCTTCAGTTCCATGGAGACTCTCAATGTTATTCTCCTTGGAACTGAAAATATTGAGGATTTCATGCAGAGCCAGGTTTTTTCTTTCTGCTCTGAGTTGTTATTAATGTGTCTAAATTGGAAAGGGATGCTCATTCATTTCAAAGAGAGCTCAATAAGTAATTGAAAAGGGAAGATTTGTCGAAATAAATAAATAGGAATTCAGGATTTCAAAACCCACTAGTTCTTGGCTCTCGCGAGTGCTTGATGTTTCTTGCACTGTGGCAAACACCCTGATTCCCAGAGGATGTTTGAGGGAGGGACTGAGTTTCATTTTCCTAACCAGCATCACCAGCTGCCTGGGCTCCAAGCTCTAGGATTCTCTCCCTGCCCTTTCTGCTTCTCTAAGATTTGACCGTGTGCAGCCCCTTTGGTTAATTTGTTTGGTCAGCTCTCCTAATGTGGATCTATTTATCCAATGACACTCCTGTGGATTACCTTGGGATGTTTTGCCATGTTCAAGATGCTCTACAAATGTCGAATGCTTATGTCCTGCAAGGAAATTGCTGTACGAGTCAGTGGGTGGTAATTCATTAGTGGTTACATTGTAGCAGTGAAATGCAGTGGTTTTGTGTTACTCGTGTGTAGTATGTGTGTGTGCGAGTGCATTTGGGGGAAGTTGAGTGGGCGGATGTTCCTGCCTGGTGCTGGGAGAGGAAACCCCATCTCCCGGCAGCTCTGACCCTTGCAACGGGGACGCCACTCACACTGGGTCGTGCGCGGTGATGTCAGTGCCCTGGCGTCCTCTCGCACGTCATTGCTGGGGATTCCCCCTCTGGGTAACCCGCGTTGGATGACTGCAGCAGTTTGTAGAGAGCTCTACCACCCGGCAGCCCCCCGCACCATCTCACCTCGCTTTCTGCCTTTTGTGTAAACAGACCGCAATGAAGAAGAGGAGCACGAAGAGAGGCTGGAGATCAGGAGGAGGCTCACTCGCAAGGTAAGCCTCGCAGCGAGATCCCTCTTCCCACCGTTAGAAATACTCTTGCTCGACACCTAGCAAACTGTGATTGGCTCAACTTTACTAAGCACCCCCTCAGTCAGAGTGTGGGGCCCTCTCCCATCCTGGGCACAATATCCAGACCCTCAACCCGTCAGCATTGGGATGCTTGAATCGAGGCTGCTCGGGCTCAGGAGTTTAGGTCAACACACAGATCAACTCTGGTGTCCGATGATCTGCCTGCACCTCCTCCACTGTTCCTGGGCTCCATAATGCTGACAGACACCAGGAATGCTCTGATGGCTTTCAGAGGAAGCTCTGTGTGTGTGTTTGTGAGTGTGCGAGAGAGAGAGAGAGAGAGAGAGAAAAGAGATCAGCCATGATCGAATGGGAAAGAGAGAGAGTGAGCGGGAGAGAGAGAGAGAGCAGAACATCATTACTCATCAGCCCCGTTAACTGAGGAAATGTCAGGCAATTTATTTCATCCTGTGTGGAGAACAGCTCATTGTTTTCTAATCAAAAGCTTTCTCTACTGAAGAAACCAGGGTCCTTTATAAACTGGCTGTTCATATGACATAGCAGAATTGGGCCATTCAGCCCATCAATCTGCTACACCATTCGATCATGGCTGATATATTTTTCCCTCTCAATCCCAATCTCCTGTCTTCTCCCCAAAACCTTTGATGCTGTCACTAATCACCGGCTGGTTCACTCACACCCTGCTGAGAATGCATTGCAAACCACCTAGAAACTAAAGAGGACAAATCTCTCTGCTCTCTACCCTGCTCTGTCAAAGGAGAGATCTGGCACAAGGCTCATTTGCCATGTTTTCAACCCACAATGTTATGCAGTACAGAAACAGGCCCTTCAAGCCAACTAGACCATGCCAACCAAGTTGCCTTCCAGAGCTATTCCTGTTTGCCCCATATCCCTCTTAAACCTTTTCTATCGATTTTAAATACCCACTCACTAGATATTCTGGTTGAAAACTTGCAAAGACTTGCAGCATGTGTGGTTGCTTGCTCTGCACTCCTTGACTGATGGCAATTCAGCCCATTGTGTTAGTTGGAGGACACAAGCCAGCATCATAGCTGCTGTTGGCTCTGTCAGCAGGTTTCCTGGGTGGCCAGTGAACCGTACAATACAATGATTTACCGCAGGTCACTGGCTAACGGTGAGACTTTCTTCCTGCGCCCTCACAGCTCAGCCTTCGGCCGACTGTGGCAGAACTGCAAGCCCGCCGCATCCTGCGCTTTAATGAGTACGTGGAGGTGACGGAAGCCCAGGACTACGACCGGAGAGCTGACAAGCCCTGGACACGGCTCACACCTGCCGACAAGGTGAGGAGGAGCAGCGGCTGGAACAATGCTGCCTCAACTGTGCGCTTTCCCCTGGCCCGGTTCATACAATGGAATTGATCAAGCATGAATGCCAGCACCCGGTCATAACCCTGCTCTTCAAATCAAAGTTGCCTTCTGCCTCTCGGGCCCGCAGTCTTTGCTATTCTGTACAAGTCTCTTTCTTCTGTTCACTCCACACTTCTAACCCCCACGCAACCCCAAATCTCTCTATATATATTCATCTCACTCCCTATCTCTCCTTATCTCTCTGTCACACACAGTTTCAGTCTATTTCTTTCTCTAGCTACATGAGTAATTGATTTTTATTAAAATCAATCACTTGTTTGAGTCTTTCCACTTCACCCCATCTATCCTGTCTGTGCGCCTGTCTCTCTATTCTTTCTCTGCCTTTTTCTCTATCTCATTGCTACCACCTCTATTTCTCTTTCTCTCCTTGATTGTCTCTCTTCCTCCGTTTTTTTGGCTCTCTCTCTGTCTGTCCTTTTCTAACTCTCGCTCTGCCTTGCTCTCTCTTACTATCACTCTGCCTCACTATTTCTCCTTCTCGAACACTCCCCCTCTGTTATTCCACCTAGGGCACTCTGTGTCACTCGACACCACACCGTCTTTCCGTCTAACTCTTCTTTGACCTCTCATTGTCTCATTCTGAATGTCTCTCTGACCCCCTTGTCCCTCTCTCCCTGCCTATCTCTGCCCCTCTCCCTCACTCCCTCCCAGAGAGGTGAGCAGTTGATATGAAGCAGCGTACCACGTAAAAGCTGTGCGTCTGAGTAATCAATCCCTTGGTATACCAGTCTCCATGGTGACGTGTTGCAAAGAACTTGCTGCTTGTAAATGGTCCAAGGTGCAGGGAAGAAGTTATTTTTACATTATGTTTTTTTTTCTTATCTCAGCACCTGTACCTTCTTAATGTGAAATAAGTAGCTACAGAGTGTTGATGATGAGTAGGCTGTGCTGCCAGGCATATTGTGAAATAATTAAATCCCCTTAATATAGGGCATGAAATGTAACAGGAACATCCTGAGGTGCTTCACAGGACATTATCAACCAAAAATATCACTAGGTTTAGTGTAAGTGCGGACAATTCTACCCAGTATCCTGGAGCCAACGTGTGACGCTTAATCAGATCACGGAAGTAGGAGAACACAGTCAACATCAAATTGCAGTGTGATTGTGGGAGGCTGCTGTGCATATAAGCAGCTGCAAAATTTCCCACTTTTGATGTGTGACTGCACCTCAAATTAGATAATTGGTTGTGAATCGCTTTGGGATGCTTTGTGCACCATAACGCAAATAATCTTCCCCGGCGCTTCACAGTGATAAGGGTAGTGAAACCTTCTGTAACAGTGCTGAAGGGATCAGTTAATCGTCGATCCTTCAGCACCAGTGACACCGCACAGTAGGAATTTGCCTGTCTTTGACGGGCAGGGACTTTGGGGGACTCCCTGTACCAGGGTCGGTGTGGTGTTGGGAGTACACTGTGTGAAAATTACCATGACCTTGCTGATGTGACATGGGGTGGACTCCGGCAATGTGGGGTGGGGTGGGGTGGGGCAGGTCCACAGCCGCGGAGAGGGCCTGGTCTGCCATAACTGTTGTCGATGCCGGGGATCAGCGCCGTGTCTGGTGCAGACAGTGTCCTGCTATCTTCAGTCATGTGATGCCTCTCTCTTTTTCTCTCCCATTACAAAGGCTGCAATACGGAAAGAGCTAAATGAGTTCAAAAGCAGAGAGATGGAAGTCCATGAAGAAAGCCGACATTTAACAAGGTGAGGATATGATCCACCTATGTCCGTGCACCCCCCCCCCCCCCACCTCATACCCTTGAATGTGTGTGTCTGTAGGTGTGTCTGTCTCTTTCTTTGTCTGTCTCTCTTACCTCCCTTTCCCCTTTTGCTAACCTCTTTCTCCCTTTCCCTCTTTCTGTCCAATCCTCCTCCCACCTTTCTCTCTTACCCTCTTTCATTTCTCCGCCCCTTGCCCACAGCCTATCTGCTTCTTGCCCTCTGTTGGCTGCTCTCCCACTGACACCTCAAGTGTTTCTCAGAAGCCTTGAGCCGTGATGAATCAGGCCTCCCACATCCCCCTCCCCCACCCCCCACCCCCCACCAGCTCCTGCGCAGGAGCTGATCTCACACTGCCACGCCAGCACTCGCCACCCCCGCGGCTTTGAAGCCTGAGTCAGCCACAGGCACTCAAAGCTTCCCACAGCTCACACTCAACACGTCACCTGTCAAACAATAGGCTTTGAACTCAGCTGAGAGCAGCACACCAAACACTGGCCGTGAATGCGAGGGGGCATCAGCTTCCGCAGGCAAACAGGAAGCATCCCACACTCCTCCAGCGAACATTTATGGTGTGTGATCATATTGATTCCTGCTTCCCCATTCAATTCCGCCACCAGTCTGCTCACTGAGCTTCCAGCAGCTTACCCTGGTCTTTCCACCCTGCTGGCAAAGCTGGTACAGTAGACCTCAACAAACCAGCATCCTTGGGACATGGATGGTGCCAGGTCCACGAGATTTTCCAGACTGTTGGATGTTGCTCCCATCAATATCCAAACACAGTTTTATTTCACTTTTCCTGCATGGTTCACAGTCATATAATAAGGAGAGGGGGAAACGTACAGGCACAGGGGAACCCAGCGGTAAACCTCTCCACATTCCTGACCCCTGACATTCCGGTCCCAAATCCCAACTCTGGCCGCAGACCGTAATTGTATACCGACCCCTGGTTGACATCCCAGACCTCTGTGTGCGCTGGCTGCTAGACCATCAGTTTCCAAACAACCAGATTATCAGAGTTGTTCCTTATTTATTCGCGAGAGGTTCAATCCACAAAAGAGTGGCAGTGATCTCCGCCGCTAGTTACCTAGGCCGTAAGATTCAGAGTTCCCTCTGCAAAACACTGCACCTCTCATCAGCCCATTGAGAAAAGCCTGTTTCTGTGCTGTCCCCATCGACGTTGTGAAACAGTTTAAAACCTTTCCCCTTACCTTTGTCTCTTTCTCGCCTTGTGCGGCTCTGTTTGTTGTCGCCATTATTGGTGCGATGCATGTCCCTCGCCGCTAACGACTTTCAACACCTTCCTCCTCCCCAGGTTCCATCGGCCATAACGCAACCCCGCCTTGAAGTCTGCAAGACGCTCGAATTGCCGAGTATTGAATTGCCGAGTTGGTTGAATCGCGACTGAGGCAACGCTGGACTTGACATGTGTTCTGTGCACCTTACTGCGTCAGTGGCTGAGGCTCGACAGAGAGCTGACCATGTGCTACAACAAAACAAACAAAAAAAAAAGAAAAGTTTTAATATCTTAAGTATTTTTTAAAAGATTCTTTCTCATTGGAGGCAGGCTGGCTTCTTTTGTTGTGGCTGAAGAGGAAAGTTGAAATGATATTGATCTAAAGGCAGTACAGAGGGAGTGATCTCTGAGAATAAAGGGCACTGGTGGATCCAGAGAGGAAACTGCGCTAACCTCCTGCTGCCACCGTGACAGTGGTCGGGTGATCTATAATCAGATGTTGTGCGTTTGTGTCGTGTTCAGCCATGTGGAAGATCATAGCCGGGGGTTGTTTCTCCCGCTATTTACTAACCGGTTTCCATCTTCTTCCCTTTCTAAGGAAACGATACCAAGGTGGGAAAGGGAACTAATGTTTCTCAGTGTGACTACATCAAGTGACTATTGCTATCTGCTCAGGGCAGAAAGTGGTGTAGGCTATGGCTCAAATCAGTGAACAGCTCAAAATCTGCATAAAGTTCTTACTGAACAAAAAAAATGAGTCCTTAGCCTGAGCTTGTATCTTATTACATATCTCTCTTTTCCCTCAACCCCTACTTATTATTGTTAAATCGTTATGTTGGTAATATTTTATACACAGGAGTTTAATCCTGCTCTCTGCATCCTGAAGCTCGGATGAGATATATTTTGCTGTTTATAAAGAGCCTTGGAGAAAGATTGAGCAGGGTTTTTTGATGCAGAAAGTGGGTGCAGAATTGGTGCAGGGGAGGCTTTGGCAGAGGGAGGGGAGCAGTAGTAGGATGGGTCTGTGCCTCTCAGTAAACGGGTGGATGCGAGAGTTGGTGAAGCAGGTGGTTGGCAGCTTGGACTCGCTGCTACATGCTGAACAGTGTGCTGCCACTGACCCTGTCCTTGTGGGACAGCCTGCAGTCAGAGAGTGGCCTTTCACACGCGCCCTCAGCCCCAAACCTTACCTCACGTCCCGCTGAGCCCTGGGGCTGATTTCAATGGGCGAGGGCTGCCTGGGTAAAACCAGCCATACAAGGGAGTAACCCTTCACTGGTGCAGGGGGTCGTGCCCATTCAAGGGTTCACCCACCAAACTGGCACAAGTTACCCAGTCTGGGGAGGAAGCTCATGGAGCTGCAGTTGGATCTCATGGTGGAGTAGAGGAACAGTTTCTATACCCCTCTACCCCAGCACCCAAGCAACTGATTCAACCTCCTCTCCTGTTCAGCAGAAAGTTCATTAGGAAAGAATCTTGTTTGAAGTGATGTGAGAATGGTTCGGCACTGCTGCATTCCCTTTCTCAGCAGGAAGGAGAGAGGGTCAAGGCTAGTTTTGTGAAAAGGGCCAAATGGATCACAGACATCTTCCAACATCCTCTAGTCCATTGAGGGCAAGATAAGGGGACAGACTTGGGCAGTGGCTGTCCAATAATCAAAGTGTCTGTGTTGCATTAACAGGATTTGGTTATGGGGGGTCAAAAGGCAGAGAGAGAATGCTTTCAGGTGGAAAGAGTCCAGAGAGAGTTTATTTAAACAGTTCTAGCATTGCGTGAGAGTTGCAAAGGGCCTGGGTTTTCCGTGGTTACCTGCGGTTGGAACTAGAGCTTGTTCTTGTGAATAAAGAGTGGGGCAAAGAACTGAAGGTCTTTGTACAAGTACCAATTTATTGTAAATTTAACTTCTTTCTGTTAACTGACCGAGTTGAAAAGAAACAAGTGTCGGTATACAGTGATGTGTGATCCAGCATACTGACAGATGCTGGTACTGGGGATGCAGTACCAGATATTGGTACACAATGATATGTAACCCAGTGTATTACCAGATATCAGTACATGATGATGTGTTGCCAGATGTTGGTACATGGTGATGTGTGATCCAGATGTTGGTCCACAGTGTGCCCAGTGTATTGTGAGGCACTTACAGTTGCCTACATGGATTGGCACTGGCCTTCCGCTACACTTGGCCATTGCCAGTAAAAACTCCTAACTGCATCGTTCCTCCCCACTCACAAAACAAAATTGTGCCAAGAGAGACTCTGTCCTTGTTTTATTGATTGTCCTCCTTGTATGCGTGGGTGGGCGTTTGGGACCATGGGAGAGAGAGAGTCAGAGTTGGGCTGGCACATAAGATGAAACAAAGTTTTCATCGTAATATCAACATGGTCGAAAAGGTAAAAATAATTAATGAGAGAGAATTTTTTAATGGTTAGAATTTTTTAAACCTGCAGGAATAATCTTCACAATTGACAACATACTTGTAGAGACTGGAACCAGTTCTGATTAAGATACACAGATTCCTATCTCTGCCCCACTGCACCTGACCACAAGCTAAACACTCTCTCTCTCTTAACTGGACAGTCCCTTGGGCTTGGCAATGGGCAGTTGCTGAAGGTCTCAGCTCTCCTTGTGAAGGCAGCAACCTATGCTAGCATCTGCTAAACATCTAACTGTTCTATTAGCCTCCTATCTTGTGAATGGGAGAGTCTTTATAGAAGTATAACAAATGAATGTAAATTTTCTTTATATATTGTATTGGTTGTAAATAACTGGAAAAATATATGCTGTCTGGAATCCAAATATAATTTTACACCTCGCTCATATTCTTCTTTTTGTAAAGTGTTGCAATAATATTTATTTTCCCAAACAAAATCAATATATTTCTGTTTTAAATTCCAGTGCGTCCCCCTTCTGGCTGTACAGCCAGACCTGGTTATTTGTTCGTGTTTTTAAACAGTTCCTACAATGTTTTCAATCTTCTTTAAAGGTATTCAATGTGACAATATTATGTTATAAGCTAACTTGTTTTATACAGTGAGCACATTACTGAAGTGCCTTAGAACATGGCTTGTCTGATTTAATCTGTCCTGTCAAGATTTTGTTAATAAAATATTATCATGTGCTCAATTGCATTTTGGCTCATTAATTCAGTTTTTTGTGACAACAGAGTGGGCAGGGTAAAAGGTGAAAGTTCAGTGGATGTCAGATCATGATTAGTAAGGTTGTCAGGAGTTATGGGGAGAGGGCAGGAGAATGGGGTTAGGAGGGTGAGATAAATCAGCCATGATTGTTAATGGCGCAGTAGACTATCACATGACCAGGGATGAGGTGCTGGGGAAAACATGAATTAATGGAAGAAGGTATAGAGCAAAGGTTGTTTATCTAGAGGCAGGAGAGATCTGCGGATAGATGTGGGAGGGGGAGGATCTCACGTGAAAAACAAAGTGCTGGTGGTACTCAGCAGGTCAGGCAGCATTCGTGGGGGGGGGGGGGGGAAATGGACAGGCGACATTTCAGGTTGGGACCCTTCTTCAGACTAATCTTTCATATGGTCAAGTCCGGAAGGAGTGTTGGAATGGATACCCAATGGCCATTCTGGTTGCTGTAGTCTCCTGCAGAGCAACATGATAATGATTGGTAGAAACAAAGAACTGCAGGTGCTGGTTTATACCAAAGTTAGACACAAAGTGCTGGAGTAACAGGGTCAGGCAGCATCTCTGGAGAAAAAGGATGGGTGACATTTCAGGTCGGGACCCTTCTCAGGTTAGATGTGCTGAAAGGACCAATGCTGGCCAGAACTCTTTGAAGCCATGGGTTATTTCACATACTAATGCCCCTTGAACCATGCAGCTTCTACAAGGGATGGCACTCCAGCATCAGATTTATTAAATTCACAAAGATCAGATCTGGAGGCACATTGTTTTCATCATTGGACCAGACCAGCTCAAACTTACCTACACTGTGGTCACCAAGACTGGTCATAAGTGCATCAGAACTGATGCAAATGGGTTCACCATGAACTTAAGAATTAGGAGCAGGAGGAGGCAGTTCGCCCCCTGACCTTGTTCATGCAATTTATCACGATCAAGACATCTGCCTCAGTTTCACTTTTTTCCACCATCCCTCGTTTCCCCTAATATCCTGAAATATATCAATCTTACCTTAAATGGCTAAAGATTAAATCCTACACACATGCCTGATTCTGAGGTTTTTTTTTGTTTTATTTACTGAAAATAATTTGTTTGTGTGGTGTCCAGTCAGAGAAAAACTATACACGAATACAATCAAGGCGCCCACAGAGCAGATAAACGACAATAGGTACAACATTCAGAGCAAGATATGACATTGAGTCTGATTAAAGATAGATCAAATGGCTCCAATTAGGTAGATGGCAGGTCAGCTGGGAAGAAATTGTTCCTGAATCTGGAGGTATGCGTCTTCAAACTTCTGTACCTCTTGGGAATGACCAGGGTGAGACTGGTCCATGATTATGCTGGCAGCCTTGCCGAGGCAGCATGAAGTGTAGTTGCAGTCAATGGAAGGAAGGCTGGTTTGTGTGATGCTCAGCAATTTCTTGCGGTCTTGGATGGAGCTGTTCCCAAACCAGGCTGCGATGCATCTCAATAAAATGCCTTCTATGGCGCAGAAATTGGTGAGCCTTCTAAGGCAGTAGAAGTGTTGGTGTGCTTTCTTAGCCATAGCTCCGATGTGGCTGGTCCAGGACAAATAGCAGAAAATATTTATTCCTAAGAACTTGAAGCTTTTGACCTTCTCTACTTTGGCGTCATCAATGTATACCAGGATGTTGTTGTACTGCTTCGCTTCCTGAGGCCAATCATAATCTCCATTGTTTTGCTGACATGTGGGTGAGGTTGGTGTCTTGGCACCAAGTTACAAGGTTCTCAATCTACTCTCTCTACTCTTGTCTCTTCATTATTCAATATCTGGCCCACTGCGGTGATGTGGTCTGCGAACTTGCAGATTGAGTCGGATTGCACAGTCGTGAGTGTATAAGGAGTATATCGGGGCTGATAACACATCCTTGTGGGGAATCAGAGTCAGTATTGAGAATTATCATAGAGGATGACTTGTCACATACCCGCACTGATTGTGGTCTGTTGGTCAGGAGATCGAGGAACCAGTTGTAGAAGAGTGTGATGACTCCACCAGTTTGGAGATGAGCTTTGTACGGATAATGGTATTGAAAGCAGATCTGTAGTCTATGAATAGGAGTCTGACGTCGGTGTCCTTCTTATCCAGGTATTCCAGGGATGGGTGTCGGACCAGAGAGATGGCATCAGCCGTGGACCTGTTGTAGTGATAGGTTGGTGTTAATGTGTGCCATAACCAATCTCTCTAAGCACTTCAAGATGGTGGATGTCAAGATAACTGATCATTTGTATCCCTGCATCTACCTTGTTGATCCTATGAGTATTTTGTAGGTCTCATTGTGGTGGCCTTTCATCCGGTTGCGCAGTGGTAGAGTCGCTGCCTTACAGCTCTGGCAGCGCCAGGGACCCGGGTTCGATCCCAATTACAGTTGCTGTCTCTACGGAGTTTGTATGTTCTCCCCGTGACTGCATGGGTTTTCTCCAAAATCTTCAATTTCCTCCCACACTCCAAAGACGTACAGGTTTGTAGGTTACTTGGTTTGGGCTTGTATACTTGCTATAAGTGTAAATTGTTCCTAGTGTGTATAGACTTGTGTTAGCGTGCGGGGATCGCTGGTCGGCGTGGACTCGGTGGGCCGAAGGGCCTGTTTCTGCGCTGTATCTCTGAAATAAACCAAACTAGCAATTCGAGTTGTAGCTCCTCATGTGATGTACTCACCCAAGTATCCCAAGATACTGTATGATGGACACACGATCCTGGCAAAGACTTCTCTTTGCTCACCTTTTCCGTTCCCCCTCCTACACCTGGTTCCATCTGCCCATCACCTAGACATTTATCCACCTGGGTTTCTTCTCCCTGACCTACGCTTTCTATCCTCTAACCTCCCTCTCACATGTAGATACTGACTATCTCTACTACTCACTCTAAATCCTGATGTAGGGTCTCGACCCAAAATATCAACTATCCCACGACCTTCACAGATGCTTCCTGACCTGCTGAGCCTCTCCAGCAGTTTATTTTTGATCAGATTCCAGCATCTGCAGTCTCTTGTGTATCCCAGTTATGCTGAATTCAGTATTAAGAAAGCGGTGAGATCATAGCAAGAAAAGATAGACCCAGGGTGGTGATTAGAAAGGAAAATCAAGTTTAACATTTATGATGGAGAACTTTGAGGATGCAATCAGCAGCAGTGACCAATATTCTACTATATAAAGAAAAATTAAGATGAGTAATAGAAGGAAAAAAGCTCTTTGGTGAAATGTCAAATATAATGTAATGTAAATAATAACTCAGCAACGGGACAACATGCTAGGATTAGTTAAAGGATGCGACACAGAGGGCAGAAATAAACAAGTTATTTTCTTGTTGGCAGTTTGTCACTACTGGGTTACCTGCAGATACATATAATGTGCAGTAATGGGCAATTTGCACAATAATTTAAAATGCAAGAAAATAGGAGTAGGCCACACGTCCCCTCAAGCCTGTCCTACCATTCAATATGATCATGGCTGATCTGCCCCCAAAGCTCTTCCTCTGCATTAGTTTCCCAGTACATTTGATGAAAATAAAGAACAGATGCAGGTTTGCTGCAGGGGAAAGCAAGATGGGAGAGACAGCTGTGTGAAGAACACAAAATGTCTGCATAGCGAGCTGGCCAGGGTAAACAATTGGGCAGAAGAAGGTGCAGATGAATAATAGTGTGAGAACATGTGAGGTGAGTTGCATTTGTTGGGAAAATAGAGAAAAAAACCCAGCATGCTTTTTGATTGGCGAGAATTTGGCGTGGAAAGCCACTTGAGTATGTTGGAACAGGAAGGCACACGCTGGAAATTATACAAGAGAAAGCAAGATGCTGAGTCTCTACAGCAATTTGGAGAGCTATCTGCAACATGGCAACTGGCCCTTCGGTCAAACTCATCCATGCTAAGAAAGGTGCCTACCAAGGGTTTGAAGAAGGGTCCCGACCTGAAATGCTGACTAACCCGCTGAGTTACTCCAGCAATTTGTGTCTATCGTTGTGTTTAGCTGAACTAGTCCCATTTGATTGTGTTTGACCCATATTCTTGTAAAACCTTTTAAAAATTGTAAATCAAATGCCCAGCAGCTTATTCCACATATTCACCACCCTCCCTGTGAAAGAGCTGCCACATCAGGACCATTTCAAATCTTACCTTCCTCACCTTAATCTCTATGAGAGCAAAGTAGAGGGCTGAGTCAGACTGTACGATCGTGAACCAGGGTTGCCATAATAGGGAAAGACACAAGCTATTTAGGACCTAGAAGAATGACATTTCTTCCTCAGGCAATTGGGAATCTTTGGAATTCAGCACATGCTATGGTTATTTTGAACTCTGAGCGACAAGGGTTGCGGGGATCAAATATTACAGGGACAAGGCACAAGATGATCCTATCGAATGGTGAACAGGCTCCTGAGGCTGAGTGACTTACTCCAGTTTCTCTTAGGAGAGGTTTCGAAAGTAATAAAGAAAACTAATTTCCGCTCACAGGAAGAGGGCATAAATACCAGCCAATTGGCAAAGAAATTCACCAAGGCAGATGAGGAAAATACAAGAGTTGCTGTGCGTGGTGTTTAAGAGCACCACTCCCTATGTAAAAACCTTGCCCCACACATCTTCATTAAACTTTCCCCCTCTCATCTTATCTCTATGCCCTCTATAGTTGGACCAAGTTTACAAACTAATTTGTCATCCACAGTTCCGTTACCTTGTTGTCCATATCTGTCTTCCTTACTGGAACATGTTAACCCTGCACTTTGATCAGCTGGCCTTTAAATGACTCTGTAGACTTACCAAATAACAACTGCTCCCAATCTACCCTCCTTAGCTCCTGCCTAAATACATTGTAATCTGCCTTGCCCCAATTAAGTACTTTCCCTCACCATCCACACCAGTCCCTATTCAAAAGATTCTTAAAACTTATTGATCACATTGTCTCAAGCCAACTGTCAGCCAATCAGGGAACTTCCCTGCCTGTGGTCATCTTTTGCAGGCCATAATTAGTCCTAATATGTTCTTGTTTTCAGTTCCCCCTCCCCCACACAATCAGTCTGAAAAAGAGTCCCCACCCCAAATGTCACCTGGCCATTTTCCCCAGAGATGCTGCCTGACCCACTGAGTTACTCTAGCATTTAGTGTCTATCTTTGGTATAAACCAGAATCTGCAGTTCCTCTTTATTACATGCAAATATATGGAGTTGTGATCACTATGGAGGTGTACATCCACTAAGATCAGGAGGTTTCCCAGTTCTCTTTTAAGTAATTCTGTTTCACTGCGTTCTGGGCAGTAGGTTCCCAATGTGGGAATTGGAGGTTGTGAGGGACCGGGTGAGAGGATGTGGGGAGTATTGTAGAGGTCGGGAGTGGGTATTATCTAGGGGATTGTGAGAGGGGTACTTTGCACTATCTCCCTGTAACTATGTGGGCTCCTTCTAGGTGTTCTGGTGAGTTGGTAGGTTAATTAGCCGTTGTAAATTGTCCTTGGTGAGTAGTTGAGTGGTAGAATCTGGGGGGGGGGGGGTTAATGGGTATGTGGGGTTACAGGGAGAATTAGTAGGAAATTTGATTGCTGTAAAACCTGACTTGACTCAATGGCCCAATGTTCTCATTTATGTCGTAAAGAAGATTGAAGAAGTATTGATATATTTTTAGAGAAAATGGAATCAATGTATACAGGATAATTGCAGAATTGTGATGCTGAGGGAAAATGTTAGCCATAATCTTACAGAACAGATGCAAGAAGCTGAATGCTTCTGTGTTTATGTCTTTTTATCTACCTAAAAATCGATCCTCAGCTCCTGAGCTCCCCGGATCTCTTCGTGCAGAACAACAGTCAGCATTCCGTCAGTTCCAGGAAAGGACTTTGTTCAGGGCTAAATTTAAACCTTTAATAACTGCAAATCCCGAGAGAATGGAAGAAATGTCTGCAACGAGCATTGTCTCCAATCTAGGCTGATCCATTCACACTCCCCTTCTCGAAGATGCCTATAAGCTGTGTGATCCTGCAGTTAGGAACTTCAACAACAGCAATTTCTACATATAAATAGAAAAACTTGCCTTTATAGATCTTATTTTTTGTTCACTATACCTTTTTATTCTCAGCCCTTGTCTCTTGAAATGTCTCTTGTCATTGATTTATCCACTGAAAGGGTGCGCACATTATTGGCTTTTCCAGCATTATTGCATATTTTCTAATTTCCCTTGAGGGATGGTGGTGTGCTTCTTCCTTGAACCACTCCACTCCTTCTGATGAAAATGTTCCCATGGTGCTGATGTGGAGGGAGTTCCAGGATTAAGACCCAGTGATGATGAAGGAATGGCGATATATTTCCAAGGCAGGATGGTTGTTGACTTGGAGGGGAATCTGCAGGCAGTGGTGTTTCCATGCACCTACTGCCCATGTCCTTTCAGAAGGTAGAGTTGGGGCTTTCGAGAGGGGCAGTTGGAATGGGCTTGGTGAACTGCCCAATTGTTCTACACCTGATTCTGGTCTGTCTAACAGGGTTGCGTCAGAATCAAATTCCTGATCATAAGTGCCCGAGTCAGAAAATCAGTTAACCAGCAACCCTGGGAGAACATCGAGTGGCATTATTGGTGGACAGAGTCATGTTTCCAGAGCATCTATCGTAAATATGGTTCACAGACCAGAGGCAGCAGGAAGTGTGCGGCCCAGTGGCACGCAGCTGGTAAAGTCTCTGCCTCACATCGCCAGAAACCCAGGTTCGATCTTGCCCTTGGGTGCTGTCTGTTTGGTGTTTGCACGTTCTCCCTGTGACCGCACAGGTTTCCCCCAGTTGTTCCGGTTTCCTTCCAACATCCCAAAGACTTGCAGGTCAATAAGTTAAATGGCCGCCTGTAAATTGCTCCTCGTGTGTAA
Organism: Okamejei kenojei; assembly: GCA_035221665.1. NCBI lineage: Eukaryota > Metazoa > Chordata > Chondrichthyes > Rajiformes > Rajidae > Okamejei > Okamejei kenojei. Next base: position 24,226,160 of record CM069138.1, read on the forward strand.
ATAGGAGAATCTGAGGAGAGTTTCTGAGGAAATGAGAGAACAATAGTTCATGGGAACAAATTAGCGCCAATGTGCGGTTGATTAGCGAGCTGACATAGACGACTGGCCAAATGGTGTGGTATGTAGTAAGTGTGAACGATGATTGTATCAGAAAATACAAAGGGAGGTTTGGGGGAACCACATTATCGTTGCACCCTGGCTGTAAATGGGCTGCAGCTGGTCATAGAATCATAGTCATACAGCATGGAAACAGGCCCTTCGGCCAAGTTAGTCTATGCCAGCAAACATGCCCCATCTTCAATAGTCCGCACCTGACCCATCTAAACCTTACCTATCCATGCACGTCCAAAAGTCTCTTGAATTAACGATAGTACCAGCCTCAAATACTTCCTCCAGCAACTCGTTCCATAAACCGAATGTCAATTGTGTAAAAAGGTTACCCCTCAGGTTCCTATTAAATCTTTCTCCCCTTACCTTAACCCTATGTCCTCCAGTTCCCGATTCCCATACTCTGTGCCAATGTGCCGTTACCCGATCTATTCATCTCATGGTTTTGTACATTTTTATAAGATGACCCCTCATCCACCTGCACTCCAAGGAGCAAAGTCTTGCCAGTTCAACCTCTCCCTATAGCGCAGGCCCTCGAGTCCTGGCAACATTCTCGTAAATCTTTTCCACACCCTTGCCAGCTTGTCAACATCGTTCCTATGACATGGGAACCAAAACTGAACACAATTCTCTAAATGTGGCTTAACCAACGTCAAATATAAGTGCAACATGACCTCCCAACTTTTATACTCAATACTCTGAGTGATGAAGTCCAATGTGCCGAAAGCCTGTTGACCATCCTATCTACCTGTGGAGTCACTGGAACTACAGATATGTACCAACACTTCTCCATCCCTTTGCTCTACAACACTCCCCAGAGTCCTACTATTCACTGTGGAGATCTGTCTCTTTGTTACATCCCCACCACCCAAAATATTAGAACCAGTGAAACTAACCTCGGAAACAGGTAAAAAGTGACTGTATTATTGGATCATGAGCCGCAGCAAGAGATAGGCTAACACCTGCTCCTGGCTGTGGTATTGTTTTTATAAATTCCTATTTCCTCATTTATAGTGGAGGTGTTTTACAAAAAGGGTGCAGAAGCACTTTGAAATATAAAGTGTACTTCAATTATGGGGAGAGATTGAATAGACCTGCAGTGAAGGAGGCCGAGTGGGGACATGATAGAGGTATATGAGATTATAAGATAGACAGGGTAAATAGTCAAGAATATTCTTTTCCCATGGTTGGGATGTCAAAAAACAAGAGGGCATAGGTTTAAGGTGAGAGGAAATGTTTTAAAGGGGATCTGAGGGGTAAATTTCTTTTACACAGAATGGTTAAACTCACGGTGTTTCAGAGGCGTTAAGACAGACACTTAAATAGGCAATGCATTGCATGATATGATCATAATGCAGGTAAGTGGGATTAGTGTAGATGGGCAAAAAGGTTGGCAAAGATGAGGTTGGGGCAAAGGATTCACCAGTGTGATGCCTGAACTGGGAGGTTCTATCCATCAGGATAGTCTGATCAATTGGGCCGGGCATCATTTGTAGGAGGAAATGGACAATGATGTTTCTCACTGGGACCCTTCTGCAGACTGGGTCTGAAGACACGGTTTCCAACAGTTTGCTTTTTGTTGACAAGATATTTCCTCTTTTGCTGGGACGGTGAAACATGGTATTCATCACAAGTGCAATGTCACAAGAGAATGACTCAAACACAGCTGCTAAGGAATTCATTTTCTCTTAGGTTTACTTCCACTGCGACTCTGTGTGGCCTCAAGTGACTGATGAATCTGAGTTGGGAACCACAGAAACTGTTGCGGCAGGAGGTGGTTGATGAGGCGGGTGAGTAGTCTGTGAGGTGGTGGCTCCATCCGCCCATTACTCTGTGCCTCTGTGAGCTCCCAATACAAGGCCTCGAGTTTCTCAATACCGTACACATGCACCTTCTTAATGTTGAGTGGTCATGGGCCAGAGCTCAGTGGGGAGATCAGTTTTTAGTTTTAGAGATACAACATGGAAACAGCCCTCGGCCCAATGAGTCCACATTGACCTGTTCAAACTAGTTCTATATTATCTCACTTTCGCATCCGGCTCACTACCTACTGGGTGCAATTTGCAGAGGCCAATTAACTTTGGGATGTGGGAGGAAACAGGAGGAACTTCCAAACGCCACACAGGCAGCACCTGAGGTGTAGGAATGAACTTGGGGTACTGGCGCCGTGAGGCAGCAGCTCTACCAGCTGCGCAACAGTGCCGCATTTACATTTCTTCAAAGCGGCTTTGAGCACATCCTTGAATCTCCTCCTTTGTGTGGCTAGTGATCTCTTCCTGTGATGGAGCTCAGAATATTGTGTCCGTTCTTGGGAGTCTGATGTTGGGTTGTGAACGATGTGACTTGCCTAGCATAGCCAACTGAGTATATTATATACTAGCCTCGATACTAGCCTGGGAGTGACACTGACTTTGGCAAGGAGGCCACACCTGGAGTATTGTGTTCAGTTTTGGTCTCCTAATTTGAGGAAGGATATTCTTGCTGTTGAGGGGGTGCAGAGTAGGTTCACAAAGTTAATTCCCAGGATGGCGGGACTGTCATATGTTGATAGAATGGAGCGGCTGGGCTTGTATACTCTGGAATTTAGAAGGATGAGAGGGAATCTTATTGAAACAAATAAGATTATTAAGGGTTTGGACACACTGGAGGCAGGAAACATGTTCCCGATGTTGGGGGAGTCCAGAACCAGGGGCCACAGTTTAAAAATAAGAGGTAAGCCATTTAGAACGGAGATGAAGAAAAACTTTTTCACACCGAGGGTTGTGAATCTGTGGAATTCTCTGCCTCAGAAGGCAGTGGAGGTCAATTCGCTGGATGCTTTCAAGAGGGAGTTAGATAGAGCTCTTAAAGATAGCGGAGTCAGGGGATATGGGGAGAAGACAGGAACAGAGTACTGATTGTGCATGATCGGCCATGATCACAGTGAATGGCGGTGCTGGCTATGTGACCACGGGTACCATCTAATCCCGTGTTACCAGCTCTTTGGTCGGATACTCGGCGACTAAACATTTGCCATGAGAGGAGGCGGCTGTGGAACCCCAGTAGGACCAAAAACAAAACCTGTCAAAGGGCGGATGAGCTCCTAGAGAGCCAACAGCCATTCACACTTCAAAAGGTGTGATCACTGTCATACATAGCACTTTAAGGCACCGTGCTCGTTGATGTTTTTAACGATGATGATGATGGTTTGAAGGGCCGAATGGCCTACTCCACCTATTCCCTTCTAGTCTACTGCCCTTCTAGTAAATGTGGAGGATGTGGACAATTGACTTTAAGTGCCTACTATAGTTATAGAATGTCTCTGGTGGATGGCTTTTTGCAGTCACATTGCGGTTCCATTGGGGTAGGGTTAAATGAGTGAACTAGGGAATCTGAGTTGAAATCCCACATTAGCTGGGCAATTTAAATTCAGCTCATTGAAGGTTAATGATAGCACTGGACTGGAGTAAAATTCATCAGCTTCACTAATGACCTCCAAGGAAGGAAATCCTTACTTAATCTGACCTCTAGGCCCATTGGCCTCTGAAACCATTGACTGACCTGCAGTTCAAAAGGCTACCTGCAGCCTTTCCTGCATTGCGCACATCCTGTAAATAAATAAGGATAACAAATTATTAACCTAATCTTCTCCTCAGAACACTCTTGGAAACCCTTTCACTGATGCAGGAAATTCCCAATAACTGTGCTGTTGTTGGGGTTTTAGGGGGGAATGTTGCATTTGGCACGCTGATACATCTCACATATTGAATTGATAAATCCACCAGGTCCTGGAGTAGGAGGTTAACAACTCGCCTGAAAAACAGAACCCCTGATAATACACTGAACATGTCGAACACTTGTGCTCAGTCCACCAAGGCCTACTGGACCTCCGGTTGCTGACCATTTTAAGTCCTCCTGCCATTCTCAGACTGACCTTTTTGACCTGGACCTTAATTGCCAGAGTGAGGGCCACACGCAAACTGGAGGAACAGCATCTCATGTTCAGCTTGGGTAGCTAACAACCCTGTGGTATGAGTATTGATTCCACCGATTTCTAACCTAAACCCAACCCTCCCCCCCTCCATTTCCCTTTGCCCCATCTAGACACACCCATTCCCCCCCCCCCCCCCCCCCCCCCCCCCCCCCCCCCTCCTCCTTCACTTCCACCAACATTCCTGCTTCCTGGCTTCACAATTCACTCATCTATTCTTATCTTATACTTTTGCCTTTACATCACTGGCCTTTGTCCAACGATCTGCCTCTCAACCCCCCCCCCCCCCCCCCCCCCCGGCACAACAATTATCTGTGTTCTCCAGAGATGCTGCCTGACCCACTGAGTTACTCCAGCACTTTGTGCTTTTTTGGGGGTAAACCAGCACTTGCAGTTCCTCGTGTCCTTTGATACTGCATTGCCACACTAAGCAATCAAATTCGGGAGTGGGTCTCTGTCAGCACTTTCACAAATAACAATCAGTGCTTGTTATTTGTGAGTCACCAGATGCACAATAAAGCACCAAAACCCGTCGTTGTTCGCCCTTTGACAAATGCATTAGTCTGCGTTGTGGGGATGAAGGTGTGTTCCAGGTGCTGTACGGATACTACCATCTAGTGGCAGATTATTGACTTGCAAAAGTTCAAACACTAGCTGCACGCACATACCTCTCCAAGTTTTGCACTGCACTGGCTAACACACATTAACCATAAAAAGATGCGGCCTGGTCCGCTGAGTTACTCCAGCACCTTGTGTCTTTTCTTGTAAACCAGTATGTACAGTTCCTACACATTAACCGCAGGCACTGCCACTTTTCATTTCACTGCACATCCCCTATGTGTATGTGACGAATAAACTTGACTTAACTTGACACATCTAATCCATTTTTAGTTTCTGTAGAAGGAACCTTCCTCTGTACTTAATCTATTCTAGGTTAGCCGTTATCCAAAGTCCCACTCTGAGTCTGTGGAGAGAATGGACAGGCAATATTTTTGGTCGGGACATAAAAATAGATAAAGTGCTGGAGTTACTCAGCAGATCGTGAAGCAGCTCTGGAGAACATGCATAGGTGACGTTGTTTGGTTCCCTTCAGACTCTGATAAAGAGTTGGGGAAAAATGCAGAGGTACATTTGTAACGATGAGTGTTCAAATGTACGCAACAAAAAGATAGGTATAACTGCAGCTTGTTTGTGAGTGGCCATGGTTACACCTATGATGTTCAACTTTACTTTAGAGATACAGCATGAAAATAGGTCCTTCGGCCCACCGAGTCCATGCCAATCAGTAATCACCCCATACACTAGCGCTATTTTGCACATTAGACAATGGACAATAGGTGCAGGAGTAGGCCATTTGGCCCTTCGAGCCAGCACCGCCATTCACTGTGATCATGGCTGATCATCCCCAATCAGTACCCCGTTCCTGCTTTCTCCCCATACCCCTTGATTCCGCTAGCCCTAAGAGCTCTATCTAACTCTCTTTTGAAATCATCCAGTGAATCGGCCTCCAATGCCTTCTGAGGCAGAGAATTCCACAAATTCGCAACTCTCTGTGTGAAAAAGTTTTTCCTCATCTCAGTTCTAAATGGCCTACCTCTTATTCTTAAACTGTGACCGCTGGTTTTGGACTCTCCCAACATCGGGAACATGTTTCCTGCATCTAGAGTGTCCAATTCCCTAATAATTTTATATGTTTCTATTAGATCCCCTCTCATCCTTCTAAATTCCAGTGAATATAAGCCCAGTCGCTCCATTCTTTCATCATAAGACAGTCGTGCCATCCCGGTAATTAACCTTGTGAACCTACGCTGCACTCCCTCATTAGCAAGAATGTCCTTCCTGAAATTAGGAGACCAAAACTGCACACAATACTGCAGGTGTGGTCTCACCAGGGCCCGGTACAACTATAGAAGGACCTCTTTGATCTGATACTCAACTCCTCTCATTATGAAGGCCAATATGCCATTCGCTTTCTTCACTGCCTGCTGTACCTGCATGCTGTACTAGGCCACCCAGGTCTCGTTGTACTTCCCCTTTTCCTAACCTGACACCATTCAGTTAATAATCTGTCTTCCTCTTACCACAAATATTGTACCTATTTCAATCAATACCAATATACTTACCCCTAAAAAATTCATTTAAAAACCTAGATTCTGATATTATAAATTTCATATGGGATTATAAATCACACAGAATATAAAAAAAACACTTGTGTAAATTTAAAGAATCAGGGGGACTGACACTCCCTAACTTATTGTATTATTATTGGGCAGTGAATATTAAAAATATAATCTACTGGTTGGACAGTTCTGCCCAACAGGTAGATTGGATAAGAATGGAGAAAGAGGATTGTTCCCCTTATAATATAGGAGCGATCCTTCTTTCCCCGATAAAATTGAACAATATAATATATAAGAAGAATCCAATTATTCATAGTATAATACGAATTTGGAAACAAAATAAAACTAATAAAATTAAGAAAATTATCGCTTCTTTATCCAATAGCTAATAATCCGTCATTCAAACCATCCATTATTGATAAAACGTTCATCCATTGGGAAAGAATAGGAATCAAAACGATGGGAGATATGTATGAAATGGGAATTTTTTTATCATTCCAACAATTACAACTAAAATATAATTTGAAAAGTAATCAATATTTCAAATACCTTCAAATTCAAGATTATTTGAAAAAGTATATACAAGGATATCAAACTTCAACCCTAGATTTATTGGAGGAAGGAATGAATAGAAAGGCAGAATCAAGCAATTTAATATCTTACTTATATAATATAATTCTAAATATAGAAACACCAACGACAGAGGCAATTAGAAGGGACTGGGAACAAGAGTTATTGATAAAAATTCCGAACGATAGATGGGATAAAAATTTATTATATGTAAACAAATGCTCAATGAATGTAAGACACAACCTAATTCAATTTAAAATTTTACATAGATTATATTATTCGAAAACTAGACTGAATAAAATATTTTCAAATGTTTCCCCCATCTGCGACAAATGTCTAACTCAAAATGCCACTATAGCACATTCCTTTGTCTCTTGTACAAAACTGTATAAATTTTGGAATGATATTTTTGGAATTTTTACAAAACTATTTAACACAAAATTGAACCCCAATACAGAACTGAATTATCTTTGGATCAATGGAAGAGGGAAGTAAACCGTAAGCTTTTCTTAATTACGGTCTAATAACAGCAAAAAAACTTATACTAAAATTTTGGAAAAACGCACCTACGCCAACATTCAAAATGTGGATTTCAAGTATGTCTGAAACGCTACATCTTGAAGAAATGAGATTCCTCCTACTAGGCAAAGTAGACCTATTCTTAAAGATTTGGTCTCCTTTTATCAACTTTTTACAAGCAACATAACATAACCTTAGAAATTAAATGGTTTAGAACCGGATGACGGATGGGCAAAAAAAAAAAAAAAAATACGAGATAGGTTGATCTCTCCTAATCCTCTTTTCTTTACTTTCTCCTTTTCTTTCAATCTTTTAACTTCTCATCTCTATCCTTTATTTCTTTTGCTTTCTGTTTCTACTCGCTTGACTATCTATTCCGCATGTAGATAGGGTGGTAAAGAAAGCCTTTGGTGTGCTGGCCTTTATAAATCAGAGCATTGAATATAGGAGTAGGGAAGTAATGTTAAAATTGTACAAGGCATTGGTAAGACCAATTCTGGAGTATGGTGTACAATTTTGGTCGCCTAGTTATAGGAAGGATGTCAACAAAATAGAGAGAGTACAGAGGAGATTTACTAGAATGATGCCAGGGTTCCAGCAACTATGTTACAGAGAAAGGTTGAACAAGTTAGGTCTTTATTCTTTGGAGCGCAGAAGGTTAAGGGGGGACTTGATTGAGGACTTTAAAATGATGAAAGGGATAGACAGAGTTGACGTGGATAAGCTTTTCCCATTGAGGGTAGGGAAGATTCAAACAAGAGGGCATGACATGAGAATTAAGGGACAGAAGTTTAGGGGTAACGTGAGGGGGAACCTCTTTACTCAGAGGGTGGTGGCTGTGTGGAATGAGCTTCCAGCAGAGGTGGTGGAGGCAGGATCGATTTTAACATTTAAAAGTAAAGTGGATAGGTATATGGACGTGAAGGGAATGGAGGGGTATGGTCTGAGTGCAGGTAGATGGGACTAGGGGAAAACAAATGGTCGGCACGGACTGGAAGGGCCGAGAGGGCCTGTCTCCGTGCTGTAATTGTTATATGGTTATATGGTTATATGGTTATTCCAACACTCTTTATTTCTTTTTTCTCTCACTGTTCTTTTATTATTAAATCAAAAGTATGAAGTTGTACAAGAATGGAAATATGTATGTATGTATTAGGTACTCAAGTACCACACTATTGTACTTACTTCTAACACAAATAAACAACAACAAAAAATAATAATAAAAATAATCTGTCTTCCCGTTCTTGCCTCCAAAGTGGATAACCTCACATTTATCCACATTAAACTGCATCTGCCATGCATCTGCCCACTCACCCAACCTGTCCAAATCACTCTGCATCCCCACGGCATCATCTTCATAGTTCACACTGCCACCCAGCTTTGTGTCATCTGCAAATTTGCTCATGTTACTTTGAATTCCTTAATCTAAATCATTAATGTATATTGTAAATAGGTGAGGTCCCAGCACCGAGCCTTGCGACACCCCACTAGTCACTGCCTGCCATTCTGAAAGGGACCCGTTAATCCCTACTCTTTGTTTCCTGTCTGCCAAACAATGTTCTATACTTGTCAATACCCTACCCCCAATACCATGTGCTCTAATTTTGCCCACTAATCTCCTGTGTGTGGCCTTATCTAAGGCTTTCTGAAAAGTCCAGGTACAGTACAACCACTGGCACTGCCTTGTACATTTTACTAACCCCTGACTGGTCTGCCCCTTTGACTTGAAGAGGAGGGGAGAGGAGTCAAAGGATAAGCTGTGAGGGCAGTGTTGGATTTAGATGAAGAGAGGCCCTAGGCAATTCCACTTGTGAGGCCCCTCCCAATCCCCCACACCCACGTTGAAGTTAACGTTTGCCCTCGCTTTCTTGTTAAGTAGGTCAACATGGCATTCCCGTGCTTCTCTGAGTTGTCATGAGTTTGGATAAGACAGGGGTTTTGCCAATCATCAAACCCTTCAGAAGCTAAAGATGAAGCAAAAGATGCAATGTTTGGAAATAGTTTACAAACAAAGCAATATAACTGACCTTTTGAGGGAGAATACACAAACCACTCTTGGCTATATGTTTCTCTATTGACTTTTGTTGAATAAAAAAGAGCCTTTCTGCAAAACCTAGACTGCTTTTTATACACTCGGAATTTGAAAATTTGAGGGGACCCTTTCTACCCAATAGGATACATCCTCATGTGATAATTCTGTCCACAAACCAACGTCTGTTACAGTAGATCTATGTTTGGCATCATCTATATCTGAGTCTGGAATACCTTGGACTTGGCCTACCTTGCCAGGTGTGTGCTGAAAATTCTGACTAGCCACATTATTTTCTTGTCGCTCTTTAAACTCTCCCTGTCCATTAAGTGACTCCTGAATTCGTTCTATATTTTCATTTTGAGCCAGCATCATGGCTGATTTGTCATATTCAACTTGCTGTTTCATGTCCTGCTTCGCTGTTTCTGTTTCAGGGAGGTTTTCTTCTGGTTGAATGCTAGTAGTTGGCCGGATAGCTCCACCACATTGATTTCCTTGTGTTAGTATCAATGTATCTGCTTCACCGCTGGCACTTGTTGCCTCTGTCAGTGGCTGATCCAAGAAAGCAGTAATTGGTCTTAACTTCTTTACCGTATCATTTTCAAGTCTCTTTCTCTTGCGCATGCTAGCACCACTTTCAAATCTTTTACTCATGCTCAGATTAGAATCTGAAAATAAAAAGTGAATTAATCTTCAACAGTCATCAGAAAGGAAAACATGAAGGGGCATTCTCACAAAATGGGGTCCACTTGAGTGACGAAAAAAACATTTCTGTGTAATATTTGGGAAATATTTCTTACAGAATTGTTCCTTATTGACAATTATATTGCAAAATCTGAATTTAAAGCTACGCTTTTAAAAACAATTATTTATGGTAAGTGCTCTGAGTTATCGGCTTAAAACAGTATAATTCTGAAATGGAGGGCAAGGAAAATTACTGAAGGGTTGTTTAGAGACTACAGTGCGTTGTGACAGCATATCTAAGAAAGGCCTATGACAGTGTCAAAAACATTATACACCTTGGCCGAAGGCCCCTCCGATTTTGAGGCCCTAGGCTTCAGTCTGCAAGCCTATGGGTAAATCCGGCGCTGTGTGAGGACAATTTCTGCCAGGCAGAGGAGGGAGTTTGCACAGGGGAACTGACCTTCGGCTATGACCTTCCTTACATCGAGGGGATTTATCGCAGTCGCTGCCTCAAAAAGGCTGGCAGCATCATCATGGACCCACACCATCCTGGCCATACACTCATCTCACTGCTACCTTCAGGTAGAAGGTACAGGAGCCTGAAGACTGCGACGACCAGGTTCAGGAATAGCTACTTCCCCACAGCCATCAGGTGATTAAACCTGGCTCGGACAAAACTCTGATCATTAATAGCCCATTATCTGTTATTTGCACTTTTATCAGTTTATTTATTCATGTGTGTATGTATTTATATAATGATATATGGACACACTGATCTGTTTTGTAGTAAATGCTTACTATGTGCTGAAGCAAAGCAAGAATTTCATTGTCCTATCAGGGACACATGACATTTTACTTCGGAGTCACGTGAGTGACTTCGTGAAGACCCCGCCATAACGCATGTGCAGCATATCGTTGCGCGCATTTGCATCGGCAGGCTGGGGGGGGGGAGTGCGCTCTCTCCTCCGGCTCCTTCATAAAAGACCGGCAGGTGAGTATTATCTTTACCCTACAGGATGGACAAGGGCTTCGACCAGTCAACGGCCCTTGTCCCCGGAGCTGCAAGCAACACCAGCAGCTTCGAGGCGTGTGGGGGCAGGAATGCGGAAGTCGGGCGCTCCCGCTGATTCAGGGGCCGACTCACCTGAATGGTTTACCGCACCGGAGCTGGACGCATCGGATCCAGACTTCGAGCCCCCTTCCCCCAAGAGAAGGGGGGGGAAACAGGTACGTGGCAAGGGGCCTCGCTTTGTACAAGCAACCCCTCCCCGAGCTCCAGAAGACCCGAGGGGGCTGGGCCGGGGGACAGCTGCACGACAGGGGAGCCCTGCAAAGTGCATTAACGTACCACAGCCAGGGGGATCTGCCATAGTGCAGTCTGGCAACATCACTGCTGCGTCGTGTAGGCCTGCTGGAGCAGATACCGCCGACAACACACACCGTCAGGCTGCGGTCAAGGGCGGAGGTGGCAGCAGGAAGCGGTCGGTCAGCTCAGCTCTGGGAGCGGCCGACCATGCGCCTCCACGCCAAAAGATGGGCATGTGTGGAGGTAAGCTTGCACGGACTCCGGGGAACCAGGTTCCGGGGGCCGGCGTCGATTCAACTCACCTGCCTTCCTATCAGGCAGGTAGGCCGCCACAGTCTGGGAGAAGACAGACTAGCGGAGAGTCCGTGCGGGAGTCGTATGATCCTACTTGGGCTGTAGGTCACGACGACCTGCCATTGGATCCTAGACAGCACCCTAAGGGGGTGTGGTCCGATGGTGGAAGCCCCAGTGAGTTCGCAGGGCCTGGGGAAGTTGGCTTGTCCGCTGCATATAGCGGGGCCGGTCGCATTGAGCGGTTGGAGCTCTTAGTGGAGCAACTCCTCCAGCGGGACCGGGATCGAGAAGAGCGGGGCTCGCGGGTATCCACTAGTCGTGCGAGGACCCCACTAAGCATCTCATCGTCTCCAGCCAGAAGCATGAGGGATTGTCCAGCTGCTGAGTTTGAAAACGACCCGGGACAGCCAGTAGCCGCTGAGCCAGAGCATGAGGAGGATATGCTGGAAGTGGTGAGTAAGTTTGCCGCTACCACCCAGACAGATGAACCTCTGCACCACAAATTGGCGGGCACCATTGATTACCTGACTACGCACCAACTGCAGAGTCAGGTTCTCAATGATACCTTGGAAAAATAAAACCGCCCGAAAACTGCATCAACCTCAGTGTGCCCTTGGTTGCCCAGATCTGGGGACACTTGAGTGCGACCACCAGGATGCAGGATGTCCGCCTCCAGCGTATATTAAAAGTTCTCTCCACGGGCATAACGGCGTTTGCTAGGACCCTGGACGGGGATAATGTGTCGAGCGATCAGCAAGACGCACTGGCACTCCTATGCAACGCCCAATATGAGATCAACTGCCTGCGTAAGAGCTCCATAAAGCCCACACTCAACCCCAAATTCGCGGGGTTGTGCCGACCATCAACCGCTCCACCGCCACATCAGTTGTTTGGAGACCTATCCAAACAGGTGAAGGAACTGGATGAGGAGGCCAAAACAGCGGGCCTCATGAAGCCTCCACCGGCCAGACCTCATCCATATCACCGGCAACAGCCTACTACATCTTGGAGAACACGGCCGCCGGAAAGGGCACAGAGATCCTACCCACCTCCATCCCAACAAGTGCAACGACCTTTTTTAGGGCAAGGCCAGCAACGGCCTGCGTGGAAAATGCGGCCGTCGGCTCGTCAACCTCCACAACGCCCACTCAAAATACCGTATGTACGGAACCGCCGTTAACTATGGAGGTAAGGGGGTCTGGTTCTTTTCACGCCGTAGCATCCCCTCCTGCACGAATAGGTGGGCGATTGCGGGCTTTCTTGGACATATGGAAAACTGTCACCACAGATGAGTTTATTTTACAAAGTGTTCAAGGATATGTTATAGAATTTATTGGAGGTATAAATCCCCCTACTCAGCATTCGCCTCGTAGGAGTTTTACTCTATCCCAAAAAGAGGTGCAGGCAGGACATGCTGAAATTATACGGCTAGCAGCAAAAGGCGTAATTGGCAAAACCAAGCATGAACCAATTGAGTTTGTGTCCAACATCTTCACTAGGATTAAAAAAGATGGGGGATGTCGCATAATAATAGACTTAACTGAATTGAACAATTTTGTACAATACACCCATTTCAAAATGGATACTTTTGAAACAGCTAAGCAGATGCTTTACCCAGGGTACTTTATTGCCTCCGAGAGCAAGCAACCCCTCCCACTTAAGGGCGACAACCTTTGTCCGAGAAGGACAGAAAACACCGAAACATCCTTCCACTAGATCAGAAGAAGGAAACCTAAGCATGTTAGCTTTCATAGCAAAAGGATTTGAGTACAGGAGCAGGGAGGTTCTACTTCAGTTGTACAGGGTCTTGGTGAGACCACACCTGGAGTATTGCGTGCAGTTTTGGTCTCCAAATCTGAGGAAGGACATTATTGCCATAGAGGGAGTGCAGAGAAGGTTCACCAGACTGATTCCTGGGATGTCAGGACTGTCTTATGAAGAAAGACTGGATAGACTCGGTTTATACTCTCTGGAATTTAGGAGATTAAGAGGGGATCTTATAGAAACTTACAAAATTCTTAAGGGGTTGGACAGGCTAGATGCAGGAAGATTGTTCCCGATGTTGGGGAAGTCTCACAGCTTAAGGATTCCTTTAAGACCGAGATGAGAAAGACTTTCTTCACACAGAGAGTGGTGAGTCTCTGGAACTCTCTGCCACAGAGGGTAGTTGAGGCCAGATCATTGGCTATATTTAAGAGTGAGTTGGATGTGGCCCTTGTGGCTAAGGGGATAAGCAGGTACGGGATTGAGTTGGATGATCAGCCATGATCATATTGAATGGCGGTGCAGGCTCGAAGGGCTGAATGGCCTACTCCTGCACCTAATTTCTATGTTTCTATGTTAAGCAGGGCCCGTGACTGGAGGATGCTGGCGGACATCGGCCGACAACTAATCTTTCCACCTGAAATTGCTTCAACCAACCTCAGGCCAGATTTGGTGTTCTGGTCCCTTTCACAGAAGACTGCTTACATCATAGAGCTCACAGTTCCATGGGAGAACTCTGTTGTGGAGGCCTATGAGCGTAAGAAGCTGCGCTACACAGAGCTTGCAGCAGAGGCAACGCAGCGTGGCTGGAACATCAACGTTTATCCAGTTGAAGTGGGATGCAGAGGATTTGTTGCGTCATCTACCATCAGACTGCTGAAGGAGCTTGGAATCCATGGTCAGGCTCTGCAGAAGACCATAAGATCACTCTCAGACGCGGCTGAAAGAAGCAGCTGTTGGATTTGGCTCAAGCGGAAAGACCCATGCTGGGCCCCAAATGCGTCATGGTGAATCTTTGAGGCAGTTTGACACGGGACACACGCTGAGGGCTGATCATCCTGCAGCGGGCCGCCCTTGTGGAGGGTGTATAGTGTTAAAAGGCTGAAACACCCAGTGATGCAAGGGTACACTACTGATGATGTGTCCTGTGCCCAGCTGTCCTGAAGGTTACCCAGGCCAAGATATACGTATACTTACCCCCCCCCCCCCGCCCCCGCCCCCCCCCCCCCCCCCCCCCCCCCCCTGATGTTGAGCGTCGACCACTCTCAGCAATCAATGAATGTCGTGAAATGCTCCCCACCTACTGGCACAAGGGACTTCTTAACATCTAGTCCTGTGTATTTGATTCTTATGGCATGCATCGATTTGAAAGATGCATACTATATGGTCCCCATTGCTGAGGCTCATAGAAAGTTTTTGAAGTTTGTCTGGAAGGATCAATTATGGGAATATAAGGCATTGCCCAATGGAATCACCACAGCTCCTAGGCTATTTACCAAATTGGTAAAACCTATATTGGCTCTTCTCCGGCAACAAAATTATATAATAATGGCATATTTGGATGATATCCTTATAGTGGGTCAGACCCTCCAATTGGCAATTCAAGGAGTGGCTGCAACCAAGGCTCTGTTCGAGAAGCTGGGATTCGTAATCCATCCAGACAAATCAAAATTGCACCCAGTACGGGTTATGGATTATTTGGGATTCACCCTAGACACCAATTTAATGAAGGTTACCATCCCAACTAATAAAGCTACTGCTATTATTGAAGAGTGCCACAATCTTGCTTGCGCCAGGGTACCGACTATTCGACAAACAGCAAAAGTTATAGGCAAATTGGTAGCTACATTCCCAGCTGCACGATTCGGACCGCTACACTACCGAAATTTACAAAGATCAAAAATCACAGCATTAAAAACAAATGCTGGGCACTTTGATTAGCCAATTCGGCTACCACCAGAAGCTAGAGATGAGCTACAATGGTGGGTTGACGATATTAGAGAGTGTCACAGACCTATCATAGCGAGCAACCCTGATGTTGTGTTACAAACTGACGCAAGTGCACAAGGCTGGGGAGCAACCGATACGATGTCCAGTAGTGGTGGCAGATGGAACTCTTATGAGTCTACATTCTTGGAGTTACACGGGATAAATTATATAGAAATGCTGGGAGCATTTCATGGACTGCGGGCTTACTGTACTAATTCACAGGATTTACATGTTCGCCTTCAAATAGATAATACTACAGTGGTGGCTTACATCAATCATATGGGTGGTATCAGGTCGCTATCTTGTGATGAATTGGCTAATACAATTTGGCACTGGTGCATTGAAAGAAACATTTGGATTACTGCGACCTATTTGCCTGGGAAGCTTAATATAGTGGCGGACACCAGGTCACGAGTATTTAATGACAACATCGAGTGGATGTTGAATCCCCAAATTTTTAGAGATATTATAGCTCACTTTGGGACACCAGATATTGACCTATTTGTGTCCAGGTTGAACCATCAGATACCAACGTATGTGTCATGGGAACCAGACCCTGGGGCAATGGCAATGGATGCGTTTTCTATCCATTGGGGGAAATGGTTTTGCTACGCATTTCCCCCATTTTGCCTCATCAGTCGGGTGTTGCAGAAAATTAAACTAGATTCTGCAACTGGCATATTGATCATTCCCGACTGGCCTACACAACCATGGTACCCGATGGTTGTAAAAAATTTAAAACAGCCATGGATGGCGATTGGGAAACATCCCAAATTGATTACTCACCCCATTACGGGGATCAGTCATCCTTGCCATGGTCATTTAAACTTGTTGGCTTGCAGGTTCTGAAAAGACCGCTCATCCGGGCAGGCATCTCGTCAAGAGCCATAAACCTTATCGCTGCATCGTGCCGAGAATCAACTCGGAAACAATACCTCACTCAAATCAGGAAGTGGGAGGCATTCTGTGCCCGGACCAACAAGTCCTCCAACTCGGCAACAATACCTGATGTGTTGGAGTTTCTAGCAGGCCTCCATTTCGATGCTGGCCTCAGCTACAGTGCCATCAACAGCGCCAGGAGTGCGCTGTCCTCATACCTGGATATAGGTGTCGACTCCAACCACCTGGTGTCTAAACTAATGAGGGGAGTGTTTAACACCAACCCTGCACGACCCAGATATGCAGTAACGTGGGATGTGGGGATCGTGCTGACCTTTCTGAGGAGCTGGGCTCCAATAGATGAGCTACCATTGAAACAGCTCACCCTCAAGGTGGTGATGCTCATGGCACTGACTACAGCCCAGCGAGTCCAGATGTTACAGAAACTGCGGCTGGACAGCATGGTGGTCACCCCTGGTCAAATAAATTTCTTTGTCAAAGAATTATTAAAACAGCACAGGCCAGGGGCGCATGGGCTGCAGTTGGAATTTCGGGCGTACCCTGTAGATGCCACTCTCTGCATAGTCACCCATCTCCACCACTACATCCGAATTACTGGAGTTATCAGGAAGAAGGAACAGGGACTCCTCATCAGTCATAAACCTCCGCATCGTCGGGTGACTACACAGACCATCGCCAGGTGGCTCAGGGTGGTGCTGGATGCAGCAGGAGTTGCTACTAACATTTTTAAGTCTCATTCCACCAGAGCTACATCCACATCGGCGGCGAGAGCCATGGAGGTGCCCATGGACCACATTCTCGCCACCGCGGGCTGGGCCAGTGAAAAAACTTTTCAGCGGTTCTATAAGCCTCTGGCCGCCCCTGCGACATTCGCAGAAGCTATCCTGGGTACCGCTCAGTAAATGTCTCGCCCCGATTTAGGGGTTTGTTATTTATTTGATTAATAAATTGTGTTGATTTTTCAGCCAGTTTCGACTGAACTCCATTAACAGCCTTCCTCCATCAGACTGGTGGCAGTGTGATAAGCATGGACGTTGTCCAGGGCGTGAAATCACAGAGCTTTGAAATCTTCACGAAGTCACTCACGTGAAGTAAGGGATTTCGTGCCCACCGTGAGTGAGTTTATTAGTAAGATTAAACGAGAACTTACCAAGTTTGAAGTTTGATCTGTATTTTACGAGGAGTCGCGGTGAGGGATTTCGTGCCCACCGCTCCCACCCTCTATCATAAGGTCAACCAGGTAGTTCTATGTGTTCATCTTACTATTTTTAGTCATGGTTTGGTTCTGTGATTCCACACCGCTGCTTTGAAGGATGGTGCGCATGCGTGCTGGCGGGGTCTTCACGAAATCCCTCACCGCGACTCCTCGTAAAATACAGATCAACCTTCAAACTTGGTAAGTTCTCGTTTAATCTTACTAATAAACTCACTTGAACTTGAATGGGTAGACTCCAGATGCTGATATACAAAACAGACAAAATGTGTTGGTCAGAGTCAGGCAGCGTCTATGGAGAACATGGAGAGGTGAGTGTTTTGGTCAATGTGTAGGGGACGTTCCATCCTGAAACGTCGCCCATGCATGTTCTCCAGAGATGGGGATGGGGATGGGGATGGGGACTCTGCCTGACCCGCTGAGTTGTTGCAGCGCATTTGTCTCTTCCCTTCTTCACGCTTCACTGGTACATTTCAGCAGACAATCACACGGCGGAGGTCTGACCACGGACAGCCAGTATCCCAGAGTGCTTCATCAGAGCTCGGAGGTCTGTTTCTGGACAGCCAGTATCCCAGAGTGCTTTGAGATTGCAGCCAATCAGAGCCCTTGCGGCCAAAGATTATAGAGGAGCGCTCCCCGACAGCATTTGCCGGCGTCTGCCCGGTGCTTGAGGCCAAAGACTCGTTGCTGTAGCCGGCGGCATCATCATGGTGAGTGAGGCAGCCGGGCCCTGGGGGCCCAGCGACATATCTCCCCACAGCGTGTGCGGAGGGAGAAACGCTCCACGGTTCGTTCAGCTCACGAATCGTCGTGGTGACTCTGTCATCGCGCCTTCCCCGACCCGCCGGGCGGATTTCTCGTTGGACGTCGCTCCCTTCAAGCGGTGACACGCACCCCCCCCCCCCCCCCCCCCCCCCCCCCCCCCCCTCCAGCCCTCAGACTAATCCTTTGAACGGGGGCTCTTCGGCCCAAATTGATAGCCAGATAGTGATAAAAAATAAGATTATAAGCGGCTTTGGAGTGACTGATGGTCTGTCGAGTGGTGTGGTCCTTAGGTGCTCGTAGCTGATCATAGACTAGTCGTACAGCATGAAAATAGGCACCTCCATCCAACTTGTCCATGATGATCAAGATGCCTCCTCTTGTGGCCTTTTACACCTCTGTAAGATCACCCCTCGTTCTCCTGGTTGTATGAAATTTGTTGGGTGTTCATTGTTTAAACTGCCCAAACTTTGTGAAGTTGATTGCTTGGCTAGTCTTGGAGTCTGTGGTTCTCCTTTTCTGCATTTGACCTTTTTTTTTTAATTTCCCATCCTCTTTCCCAGCCACACCGGAAGAAGAAACCATTCATCCAGAAGAAGTCGGCGGTGACGTTTCACTTGGTGCACAGGAGCCAGAAGGACCCATTGGTCGCTGATGAGAACGCTCCCCAGCGAGTTCTGCTGCCGGCTGAGGTGCGTCAACTGTAGCTGAGCACTGGCTGCGAGTGTACACCTGTTTTGTTAGCTCTTGGCTTCCTTGTCCTTGACATCCCTTCCTCTCTGGGTCTTTAGATAGGATTAGGAACAGGGCATTCAGCCCTTTGGTTCTATTCAGCTGGTTGATCTGTACCTCAACTCCATTTAGTTTTGCCCCTTATCCCTCCCTTCCCTGCTTCCCAACAAAAACTGATTGATCTGTTTTGAAAGTTCCAGTTGACCATTAGCCTTTTGGAAAAGCAGTTATGCATATTTCCTCTACACTCTGTAAGAAAAAGTGTTTATTGATATATTTTTAATTTTCAAAATTCTGCGGGTGAAGGTACTTTTGTGTAATCTTTTTCCTATGGGTATATATACAAAATAATCCAGAATCCTTGGTTTTGCAGCTTTAATTTCAGACTTTATTCCTGTTAAAGATTTTGACACAAAGTGTTTGATTAAAAACAGAGAATGCTGGAAACTCTCAGCAGACCAGGCAGCATTTGTGGTCAGAGCAACAGTTAATGTTTTGGGTCCGTTACTTTTTTTTTACAACTGCTGTTTTTTCCCTCCTCCTTTCCCCCACCCTCCCCACCCCTTCTGCAACCTCTTATTTTGTAAAAGCAGCAGCACAATGTGGCTGGGGAATGTTGTAAATCTTTCCACTGGGACTGGTTATGTGATAAATACTGGCCAAGGTACTAAAGGGGAAACCCTCGATTTCTTCAAGATGTTCCGGAGTCGTGCACTGTTTTCCTGAGAGGGTGTGCAGGGCAATGATTTAACATCTCGAGGGAAGCAAATCCAACACCTTAGTCCAGCATATCCGGCTAAAATATGGACGTGGGATTTGAAATCGTAATCAGAGATGGGAGAGCAGAAATTTTGCTGTGAAGGTCGGCAAAGGCCCATTTAGCCAAGCGTTGCTCAGACCCATTATCAACCCCTTTCTTGCAGAGAGCCAACTTACGGAAGCAGAAAGAGGAGCAGAGGAAGTATGGCGTCTTCTTCGATGATTCTTACAACTACCTACAGCACCTGAAGGAGGCATCTCCTGTCGCTGAACTCGTGGCCTCCAGCTCACTCCTGCAGGGAACGCAGGCGAGAGAGGACAATGTACAGCAGGAGGTGCATCAGATTCCTGTAAGGATTAGAGGGGGTTTACGGGAGAGGAAGAAAATACAGACCTGGTGTGGGGAAGAGACCATGCTGAGCAGCGTTTCTTTTGCATTCTTCACTCCCTACCAATTCTGTCCCCCTGCCACCATCAAAGGGAGACCAGTGGATGGATGGTGTTTGAGAGGGAGGGGCACTAATTACCATCCACATGTTCTAATGGCAGTCAGAATACCCTGCTGGGGGTGTGGGCAAGGCCAGCATTTATTGTCCTTGAAGCTGATGGTGAGCTGTTGCCCTTAGGTTTGGTTCAGCTGAGTGCCGCCTCGTTGGGTGACCTATGAAATAAAGCTTTGAGTAGGCGCAGATCCATGGGTGTGTGTTGGTCGGTAGAAAGGAAGTCTTCTCCCTCCCAACCCACCTCAAGCTTGTGCCCAGGCATCATCTATGAAATCATGGTGAGTGCATGGAAATTGCAGGAACAAGTTGGGATGGAGCCATCGAGTCCATATTGTCCCTCTGATCCATGTGATTTTTAAATCAATCCCACTTCCCCATTGCTCACTGGGATCAGTCCCTCCAGGGTTCTCCAGCTACTTTTAAAAGAGGTGAGGGTTTCTTCCTCGGGCAGATCGTACCGTGATTTGGATGAGATCCATTGCAGCCTTGTCCACCATATGTGACCATCGCAATGTGGTGACTCTGGGCTGCTGGGCCACACAAAGCGAATTAAAATAATGGGTTATTTAGTAAGCATCCTAAGTGTAAGGAAGACAAACTTCTAACAGTGCAGTGGAAATGTTGTAGCTGGACCTGAACCTGACCTGGGAGAAGGACAAGGGGTAAAGGTTTTCATTAGACATGGGGAAAGATAGTGTTCTCTCTTGCATCGGTGCTGTTTTTGTGACAATGTACTGGCACCTCTATCATATCTTTATTGATTGTACTTAGCTAATGCATAACATAAGTGAATGAACTAGAATGAGTATTTGTTTAGACTTGGAGTTCAAGTTATATTATGTTAAAATGTCCCTAATATTCGTATATTGATAGGAAAAAAGACGATAATTAAGGTTAATATTTTAATTGATATCATGTTAGTCTACAAAAATTGCACGGCTCTCAGGCAACCCAAGAGTATCTCCTGAACAACTTGGCATCAAGTGAACCGTAAGCCTATGATCTGTCCTTGTGCTTCCAGAGTTATTCCATTAATCTTCCATCGTCGGTGTTTGCCTCAGAGTTTGAGGAGGAGACTGGCCTTTTGAACAAAGCTGCCCCAGTGCGAGGTAATCCCTGGGCTACTGCCACACACCGATTCTGAACGTTGCCCCTGCGTCAGTCTGGAGTCATTCCTTGAAGCTTAAGAGTAGACCTTGACACAACAAGAATAAGAGGGTTTGGGGGGGGGGGGGGGGGGGAGGGGAAAGTAGTATTGAGGTAGAGAATCAGCCTTGGCCATGTTGCAGAACAGGTCTGAAGGAGCAGGAGGCTGACTTCTGGTATTTGGTCTGTCTGGGGCAAGTGAACTACTTTCAGTCTACAGTCATGGATTCGTAACGGGCTCTTTGGCCCAACTTGCCCATGTCGACCAAAATTCCCCATCTATACTTATTCCACTTCCCTGTGTTTAGCCCATATCCATCTAAACCTTTCCTACCTGTGTATCTGTCCAAATGTCTTTTAAATGTTTTTATAGTACCTCTTCTGGTAGCATGTTCCATATACCCACCACTCTTTGTGTGTAAAAGGTACCGCTAAGGTTCATATTTTTCCCTTTTCGTCTTGAATCTGGGTCTCGACTCTCTCACTCTGGGTAAATGACTGTGCATTCACCCTATCTACTCTTATGATCTTAGACTCCTCTATAAGATCACCCTTTATCCTCCTGCATCCAGGGAATATAATCACAGCTGGTCTTTGGCAACAGTGCTAATCATTTATATCACTTTGCCCATGCTGACCAAAATTCCCCATCTATACTTGTTCCACTTCCCTGTGTTTAGCCCATATCCCTCTAAACCTTTCCTACTTGTGTATTTGTCCAAATGTCTTTTAAATGTTATTATAGTAGCATGTTCCATATACCCACCACACTGCTATAGTTGTAATATAGCATGTCCAACGTCTCCCTATGGGTTCAGTCCCTTGAGTCCTGGCAACATCCTCGTATATCTTTGTACTCTTTCCATCTTAACATCATCCTTCCTATATTATGGTGATCAAAATTGAACACCGTACTCCCAATGCAGCCTCGCCAACATTGTGTACAGCTGTAACATAACATCCCAACTGCTATGCTCAATACCCAGACTGATGAAGACCAGTGCACCCAAAGTCTTTTGACTACCCTATCTACCTATGATGCCACTTTCAAAGGACAATGAACTTGCGCTCCGAGACATCTCTGCTCGATAACACTCCTGGGGTCCTGCCATTCACTGTGTAGATCCTGAACCTGGTTTGACTTCCCAACATCTCACACTTAAACTTAATTAACCAGCTGATCAAGATCCCCATGTAATTTTTGATAACAAATAAGGTTGGTAAGGGGATGCAGGGCCAGTATAATCTCAGTAATTGCTTGTTGCTCTGGGTAACGGATGTGCTTGGATCTGTCCTCAGGACCTCTCCCGGAGCTGGATCCAGATATCGTGGCTGCTCTGGATGAAGACTTTGACTTTGAGGACCCAGACAACGTCCTGGAGGATGACTTTGTGATCAAGGCAGTTGCGAAAGAGAGCGAGATGGTTCCTCAAAGGTACGTGGATTGTATGTTACTGGACGTTGGGTGGAAGTGAAATAAATGATTAGCACTCTTGCCAAAGACCAGCTATGTAACCTGCAAGTTAGAAGGTTGGGAGAATTGGGAGCACACGTTGGACAGGAAGGGAGACTGCCCAGTTCCTAGTCTGTCCCATGTGGTTATGACGCCTCATCAAAATATAGTCTCTCTGTGGTTTGGTTTTAGATTCATAGCATGGAAACAGGCCCTTCAGCCTACTGAGTCCACATTGACCGATGTTCACCCATATACTGGTTCTATCCTGCATACCAGGGATAATTTACCACTTGGGATAATTAACCTACAAACCTGCAGGTCTTCGGAATGTGAGAGGAAACTGAAGCACCCAGAGAAAACATCGCAGGGAGAATGTATAAACTCCGTACATACAGCACTCGTAGTCAGAATTGAACCTAGGTCTCTGATGCTCTAAGGCAGTAACTCTACCGCTGCGCCACTGTGCTGTGCCTGTCTTTGAGAAATCCAGGAAATGGGTGCCCAAGCTGAGTAACGTGCAGGATGATGTGTGGAGTGGGCTGCTGTTGGGGACGATGTCATTAGAGGTACTGCAGGCAATTGAAACAATTTCCTGTGGTAACTATCCCTGTGTCCCACTCAGAAACAGACCCAGCTTGAGCAAGAGGAAACTCCCTGTGTTTGTGGCCCCTGCATAAGAAAGTGGGTTGTCCTGATGCTCCATCCCTGAGACTGTGACCCAATGGTGAACTGTAGGAATTTGCAGTGGATCTGTGGTGGGTGAAAGAATGTTTGTCAGTTATACAGATGCCAAATGGTGTTTAGTTTAGGCGAGCTTCTTTTCAGTCCTGTGCTTGCCATTGGAATCTACGGGACTGCCTGGAGTTCCCGTTATCATTGTCAAATGCAGACATCCGAGTATAAGTAATGGGTGGGGAGAATGCTTGGTCTCATGCCTCCCACCCCAATAAAGGGATGGGGTAATAACCTTGCAATCAGCTGGGAAAGAAGAACGCTAGTGGGCAGTGGGGTGGGTGGTAGGTGAGAATGCGTTTCAGTGAAACCAGGTGGGCTGCATTGGACATCTTCCCTGTTCACTTGGGCACTTTGTTAATCACTCCCATATTTCCGATCGCAGGATTTTCCATTTTCTCTGTCGCTGCCACTCTCCCTGGTTCAGGGATGCTAAATGACCTGGTGGTATTGAATTCATTGGAGAGGGGTATGGCACAGAAAGAGGGTGGGCTGGGGATGAGGTGGAATCTTCCAATTCACTGAATATCATCCCATTCACCAGCACCCTTTGGAGAAAAGGTTAGCCAGTTGTCTGTATAATATTGCATTCGTTAAGTAGATCCTTACAGAATAACAGGAATGAGTGTCTTCCTGCTTTCCAGGGGATCTGACGGCGAAGATGACGATGAGGATTGGGAGGATACGGAGGATGAAGATTATGACTCAGACGGCGCCCTGTCCGGCGAAGATGGATCACAAACCAGCACCAACAGAGGAGGACCCCCTGAGCTCCTCTTTATGGATGAGGAGACGAGAAGTCGCTTCACCAACTACTCCATTACTTCATCAGTGATGAGGCGCAATGAGCAGCTCACCCTGTTGGACGATCGGTTTGAGAAGGTCAGTTTGTACGAAGGTCACCACATCTATCTTTAGGCTAAAATTCACTCTCATATGCTCCCTTCCTTGCTGTCTTGTGCATCAGCCAGAGGTCCCCACACTCACCCTGTGTTTCTCCTGTTTTCAGCTGTACGAAGAGTATGATGATGATGAGATTGGGGCCCTGGATCATCATGAACTAGAGGGCTGCATTCAGGTGGGCAGTGAGCGGCTGGATGAAGTTATTGCTGATTATCACAACCAGAAGTCAAAAGAGTAAGTGGAATCTCCTTGCACAAGACAAGGCCATTCAGAAATAGTATCTGGAGTATTGAACACAATTTTAGTCCTGTTATTTAGAATAGGATATATTGACTGGAGGTAGTTCAAAAGAGATTCACTGGACTAATTTCTGTGATGAAAGGATTGTAGTTAAGTAAACGTTTCACTTAGTCCACAGCTAACAATGGCATGTTTCCTTTATCATCATGACCGTTTTGCATATCTTTAATTCATGTGTTCTATATCACTGCCTATATATCATGTTTCCCTTTCCCCTGACTCGGTTTGAAGAAGGGACTCAACCCAAAATGTCACCTCCAGAGATGCTGTCTAACCGGCTGAGTTACTCTGGGTTTTTGTGTCTATCTTCAGTTTAAACCAGCACTGCTGTTCCTTCCTGCACAACTAGAACCTCTATAAATGGCAGATTCCTGTGATCGCCTAAATAAAATGTTTGCGTACAATAAATAAAAACAACTGCAGCTTATGTTATGGTGACAAACTGTGTGGAGAACCCCAGACCTCCATGAGCATATCAGGGGTGTTTACATTAATGTCAGAATCCTGCTCAACACTTATAGATGGGAAGGAGCCACCTTCCCAGAACGTAGTCACAGACTTTCAGACCCTTCACGGTGTGTTTTGTGCTTTGTAATTAACCCGTATTCTGGCAAGAATCTCTGGTATATTTTTGCTCTTTCCTGTAGCTGTCAGATGCCAGATGATCTGGGACCAAGAGCGGAGGTTCAGATATCAGAGGAGGTGGAGGATGTGAAAAGGGAGATGGAGACATTGATCACTGAGGAAGTGACAGAGCAGTGGGACTGTGAATCCATCCTTAGTAAGTACTCTTCGCAAGGTGCTTGCTCTGATGAGATTCTCTTCACTCTTTGATGTGCTCGGCAGATAACTGAACGTTGGCACACCACTTGGTGCTTTAGACCAAAACTGAGTCCACTATCCTATTGTAAGTTCGCTCATTCAGACTCTTGTCTGATGCTAGCAATGTCTCAGTGGAAACACATTTTCACCTCAGAAATCCCACAGGAGAGATGAGAACTAAATCTGCTTTACTGTGGAGTGGAGGGAGGCTGCTGGAATGGGGGATGAAAGCACTGTGGGGAAGGAGGAAGAGGAGGAGGAGGAGGAGGAGGAGGAGGAGGTGGTGGTGGAGGAACAGTAGAGAGGTATGTGGAGGCACGAGTGGGGGGATTGGACAGTGCCGGGGTGGGGGGCGCGTGTGGGTGTTCAACGGGATGGGACAGTGTTGAGGGCCACCTTGTTTGAGGGGTGGAGGAATTGTACATGATAATGCCATGGGGGATGGGTGGTGTTGCAGGGCAGTGCTGAGTGAGGTTTGTTCTGCTGTCAATATGGATGTAATAGTGATACACTGACCCTGTATTATAGCTGGTCAGAATAACTAACCTTCTAATATGATGGCATTAATCCCGCTGAATTTCTTCTTGTATAGGTACCTACTCAAATCTCTACAATCACCCAAAGCTGATAATTGATCCACCAAAGGTATGATTTCTGATTTGATACAAAACATGTCGTATATCACAGAAATGGGCCTTCAGCCCACCACGTCCATTCCGACCTTTTTATCCATCTACATTGATCCAGATATCAATCATTTAAAAAGTTAAGCCCAATGGTTCCTTTTGAAATTCTTTCATTTTCCCTTAAAGCTACAACCTCTTGTATTTTCACACCCTTACTATAGGAAATAGATTCTGATACTTACCATATCTTCTGCCTCTTGTATTTTTATGTACTTCAATCAAGTCACTACTCAGCCTCCTTCACTACAGGGAAACAAAGCCCAGCCTATCCAATCTCTCCCCACAATTAAAAGTCTCTAATTCGGGCAACCTCAACCAAAACTGCACTGTACTCCAACTAGCATAGTTAATGTTGCAGATAGTTGTACTACATGTGTCCTGCTCTTATATTCTGGCCTTGGGTTATAAATGCATCGTGGCTAGGTACAGCAACCTGAGCATCGAGGAGCAGAAAAGGCTGCAAATAGATGTAAATACTGCCCAGTCCAT
The DNA here is from genome assembly GCA_035221665.1 of Okamejei kenojei. NCBI lineage: Eukaryota > Metazoa > Chordata > Chondrichthyes > Rajiformes > Rajidae > Okamejei > Okamejei kenojei. The sequence continues at coordinate 24,252,916 of CM069138.1, forward strand.
CATCAGGTCTGACCTCCCTACCATCGAGGGGATCTATCACAGTCGCTGCCTCAAAAAGGCTGCCAGCATCATCAAGGACCCACACCATCCTGGCCAAACACTCATCTCTCTGCTGCCATCAGGTAAAAGGTACAGGAGCTGAAATCTGCAACGTTCAGGTTCAGGAACAGCTGCTTCCCCACAGCCATCAGACTATTAAACACAACTTCAAACAAACTCTGAACTATAACAGCCTATTGCACTTTATCTGTTTATTTATGTGTGTGTGTGTGTATGTATATATATATATATATATCTATATCTATATATCTATATTGAAGAATATAATTGTCCTATCTGGGACACATGACAATAAACTCTCCTGAATCTTGAAATGCCAGTATCCTGTATGCTGTTCTTACTGCCTTAACTATCCATGTTACTGCTTAGAGGAATTCTTGCACATGTAGGCCGTAGTCCCTCTGTTCTTTATTATTGCATTTCTTAACGTTGGGTATATCTCAAATGTATTAATTCTCCCAAAATGTACCACCTCACATTTAGCAGGATTAAATTACATCAACCATACTTCTGCCAAGCTAATCAAATTATCAATGATATTCTGAAGCCAAAGCTTACCTAAATCATTATCAACACAATTTTTTTGTATCCACTACAAACTTGCAGATTATTAATATTTGATGAACATCAATGAATGACCCAAGCACCAATATCTTTGATGCACCACTTGGTAGTAGGGTTAAAATCACAATTCAGCCTCTGGGATCACCATCTGTCTCCTCTATCAGCAGCCAAATCTTGGGTCTGAAAGGTTTATCTTGCCCTGAATCTCATGGCTCTTACCTTTTCGTCCAGTCTCTAATGAGGTCATGTTAAAGTCCTTTCGGAAATGTATATTAACGGCACCACCACCATCTTAGTTTCTGGTTCCAAACATTTGTTCAAATGGTCAGATATGATCAACCTTAAAATCATGCTGACTAATTTGAATACATTTTTCAAACCATTAACTAAATGTCAATGATTAACCCCTACCTCTCCAAACGATTAATCCTATCCCTCGGATATTTTCTAATAATTTCCCTCGTACTACATTTAAATGCACTGGCTTGGAACTATGTGGTTTAGTCTCACTGGACTTCTGGAATGTGAAGGGGCCCTATGTGCTGTCTTCTGGTTATCAGGCACCTCGCCTGTGGTCCGAGAAGATCTTTAGCAATTGCCTTCCACAGCAGCATGGGGTACATCTCATTAGGCCCTGGGGATTTTTCCATCTTTGAGCTTTGTAACATTTTTGATACCTTTTGGACAATAGCGTGTTCTAAAATTGCACCACTACAGTAACCTTATTGAATACAGATGACAAGTGTTCATTTATGACCTTGACTCTGTCTATTAGCTCCATGCAAAGATTGCAACTTTGTCCTTCATGCTGTACAGGGACCCACAGTCAGCCCCACAATATCAGGTCCTATGGAATCCTAGCCTTTCTGACCCATTACTTCCTTCATGCTAATGTTAATTTGAGCCTGGAAAGAATGCAAAAAAAAACTTGCAAGGATTTTGGAAGAAAGGAGGGCAGCTGGTACAAATGTGTTTTCCTACGGATTTACGAGGATGTTAGCAAAATAAGAGCTGTCAGTACATTTTTTATTTTGCTACAATTTCTTATGCCAGTGTTTTACGGTTTTACAGATCTCATGGGTTTAAGGTATAATAAAATGAGTATAGATAGACTGGTTCTTTTCTCCCTGGAACATAGTAGGTTGAGGGGTGACGTGAATGTTTATGAAAGCATGAGGGGCATAGATAAGGTAAATAGCTGTCTTTTCCCCAGCAGAGTGGAGTTTAAGTTTAAAGCGAGTGAAGAAAGATTTAAAAGGAGCCTGAAGTGCAGTTTTTTTCACACACAGCGTAATGGGTGTATAAAATGCACTGCCTGAAGGAGTGGGTGCAATTATGATATTTAGGAGTTGAGAGTGGTTAATTGTCCTTTGTACCGGTAAAGGAACAATGAAATTCTTACTTGCAGCAGGCCTGGATAGAGTGGATGTGGAAAGGATGTTTCCGCTAGTGGGAGAGTCCAGGACCAAAGGTCATAGCCTCAGAATTAAAGGACGTTCCTTTAGGAAGATGAGGAGGAATTTCTTTCGTCAGAGGGTGGTGAATCTGGAATTCACTGCCACTGAAGGCTGTGGAGGCCAAGTCGATGGATATTTTTTAAAGGCAGAGATAGATAGATTTTTGATTAGAATTGGTGTCAGGAGTTATGGGTGGAAGGCAGGAGAATGGATTTAAGAGGGAAAGATAGATCAGCCATGATTGAATGGCGCAGTAGAATTGAAGGGCCGAATGGCCTAATTCTGCTCCTATCACTTATGAACATGAACTTACAATAGGTCTTTAAATACAATGATCATAAATAATATAACAAGCAAAAAAGTTAAATAAATTAATAAAACCATTAGTTCTAAATGGAAGCCAAAAGTCCCGAGTACAACCACTACTGTTTGAAGTTTAGTTGCCGTTTGTACTGTTCAAGAGCCTGATGGTTGCTGGGAAGAAGCTGTTCCTGAACTATTTTCACTGTTTTCAGACTCCAATAATCACCTTCCTGATGGCAGGAATGAAATTAGAGCATGGCCACTTGGACAGGAACTGTCATTTTGGGCAAGTGGGGTCAGTTAGGTCGCTTGGTTGGCATGGATGAGTTGGGCTTGTGTCTGTGCTTTATAGCTCAGACTGTCTTGGCTTTTCCTATCCAATCCCTTTAGACATTCTCCAGCATATCAAGAATATATTTTTGTGTCTTCAAGGAAAGTACATAAAATGTTTATTGCTTACCATATAATTTGAGTTTTTCTCCTTTTGTCTGGTTTAATTGCTTCTCCAGTGGCAGTTGTGCTTTCAGTTGCTGAGTCTAAATTACCTCCCTTATTCTTGTTCCTCCTTGACTAAGCGTTTTGAGAATGTCAGTTGCTCTTTATGGAGTTCATTTATCTATCTTTTATGAAGCACGCTGACACTTCACTAAATTATTCATTATATTACTTTTTTTTAAATTATTTTCAGCCCAGTACAATCAAAGTTTCCATTAAAACGGGGATCCCTTTGGGTGTCTTACCCAAACCAAATCTCACAGCTAAACAGCTGGAACGACTGGAAATGATCAACGTCGGTGACGTTCCAAGAGCCTCCACACAAATTCGTCAGCATGGCGAGAACAAGGAGGAAAAAAGGCTCAGGAAGCAGGCAATTAAGGTGGAACGAAAGGTATGATTTTTTTTTTTTTTTTAATTAAAAAAAAAAAATTCATTATTTTACTTTTATTACCCCTGGCCTGTTCTCGTCTGTAACAACACAAAGCAGCTGACATGCTGTGAGAACCGTGGGTGAGGAAGGGTGTCCGTGCGGTTTTAGGTTCTGTCAACATCAGAGATGTAATGATCCAGCCTGACCTTTAAGCACACTACTGAGAGAGTGCTGTGTGGTCAAAGCTGGTAACTTAGAGATTATACTTCAAGCCTTGGCACTGTCTGCTCTCAACTACAGATAAAAGATTTCCATGAGGCCACTATTTATCCCTTATTTGAACACTAATACATATTAACTGGTCTCAAAATGTTGCTATTTGTGGAGCAGTGTGGAATGGTTCCTGCATTTATAAAGGTGAATACGCCTCAAAGGTTTCTTATTTGGCCATGAAGTTCTGCAAAAATGTGAACGGTGGGTCTGGTAAGTTTGAGTTGAAAAGCTGGAAATCTTGTCAACCTGGAAAGGGTACAGAGAAGATTTACGAGGATGTTGCCAGGACTAGAGGGTCTGAGGTACAGGGAGAGGTTGAGTAAGCTGGGACTATTACTTGGAGCGCAGGATGATGAGGGGTAATCTTATAGAGGCATACACAATCATGAGAGGAATAGATTGGGTAGATGCACACTCTTCTTGCTCAGAGTAGGTGAATCGAGGACCAGAGGACATGGGTTCAATGTGAAGGGGAAAAGATTTAAAAGGAATCTGAGGGGATAACTTTGTACACAAAGGGTGGTGGATGCATGGAACAAGCTGCCAGCATTTAAGAAACAATTGGACAGGTACATGGATAGGACCGGTTTGGAAGGACGTGGACCAGATGTTAGCAGGTGGGACATGTGTAGCTAGGTCATATTGGCTGCTGTGGGCAAGTTGGGCTGAAGGGCCTGTTTCTAAGCTGTATCACTCTGACTCTAAGATGGGCTAGGTCTTTTTTTCCTAGCGTGTAAGAGGCTGAGGCTTGATAGAAGTTTATAAAATCGTGATGGGCATAGATATTGTAGCTGCAGAGTCTGTCCCTGTGATGTACTATATAATGTGAATAGTTAGAAAGTATGTTCCCTAGAGCAGGGAAATCTTAAAGTAGAGAGCAGTTTTAAAGTGAAGGGGAAAGATTTAAAAGCGACCTAAGAGGCAACTTTTCACACAGAGGGTGATGCATACACGAAATGAGTTGCCAACAGAAATAGTAGACATGGGTACAATTATGATCTTTAAAAGACATTTCAACAGATACATGGATAGGAAAGATTTGGGGAGATATGGGGCAGGAGCAGGCAAGTGATTGGGGAACTTGGTCAGTATGGATGAGTTGGGCTCAAGAGCCTGTTTCTGTGTGGTATAACTATGATTCTGAGTTGGCGAAATGCAGGTGTATTCTTTTAGTTTATGGTGAATGATCGGTAACACCTTGCAAGAATTGTATTATGCATTGGAAAATGCTGTAGTACGGAGTGATGGTGGAATAATTCTGTAGTCCCATGTGCTGTGTGTTTCTATTCAAAATAGGCTGCTTTTGTTTTTAAAGTAAAAGTTTCACTTTTCAAAGTGAAATTATTTATGAAAGGAGGATGTAATTGGAGTTTGCATTTGTTCGTTGCTCTTGGCTAATTGGCAAATTCCTTTTAAACCATATTGGCAGCTGTCTCAGTTGAAACCTGTATGCTGAGTTGGTTAACAAATCCCAGGCCATGACATCTGCTCCCCTTCACCCCTACCCTTTGGCCTCTTGACCAGTTCATTAGACTTGGAATCCAGCATAAAAGGTGTCTGTTCTGCCAATTGTAACTGTCTGCTCTTTTGAAGAAAGTCTCCATTGGGGACTGTTCATTAGTCTTTCCATGTGACCTTGAAAATGCCTCTAATTTTACTTGAAAGTTACTATTGAATCTGTTCCCACCACCCTTTTGACAGCATCTTCCACACAGTGTATTTGCAAAAAACAAAATTGTGTCTCCTTTGGGTTCTTTTGTCATTCATATATTACTTCTGGTCCCCCACTCGTGTCTCTAGAAACACTTACCTTTACTCTAACAAAACCAGAGACTATCTTTGAATCTCTCCTCACCTGCTCGAACGAAGAAGTTCCAAAACTTGGTAGTTTAAATCTATGTTAAGAAATGTTTTGCCTCTTCTGATCATTTATCTCTCGCTGATCTCAGGAGCGAAGAATTGAGAAAAAAACTAACAGCGCAGCTTTCAAAATGGAGAAGGTTCGACAGGAACAAGTGCTACTGAACCTGAAACAGAACTTGCAAGGCATCAAACTCTGAGAGTTGGTGATGAGAGTGTCATGTTCTGCTTTACCTAATGGTTGGACTAAGGAAGAATGTTATGACAAAGACTTGCAACTCACTGCGAACTTGGCAAACAATCGCCCTGAAGAGGGAAACCAATTACACTGCCTGCTCTGGTAATCTTAAACCCTTGGGAGTAACAGTGAGACCAGACCTTTCTCTGAGAACATCGAAGGATGAAGCTTTGAGATGGGAGGGGGTCAGGCAGGGGGTTTATTCTGCAATATACAGCATCAGCATCGATGTCAGAAACTTTGAAGAATAAAAATTGAAAACAGATTGCTTTTGTATGTTATAAAATGTATTTTGTAAAATAAATTGTGGGACACTGCTGTTATTTGTGTTACATTGCAAAGTCAGGATGTCAGATGTGGTTGATCTTTTGGAAGTGGAACATTTGAGTAGAAGATCCTTGCCCTTGCCCAGGGTTTGCTGGTTGGTGAACCTCTGCACGTGGTCCAGTCTTGTGCTTCACTGCAGCATTGAGGAAGTGCAACACCACTTGGGGTGATGTCTCATTTTTTAAGGCTTCTGGCATCTCTTCGTATCTTGTTTGAGGGAGAACAAGGATTTTAGCAAACATTCCTCCGAACAGGAATGTTTAGGACAGCGGTCGGCAACCTTGTTCTGCATAGAAACATAGAAAATAGGTACAGGGGTAGGCCATTCGGCCCTTCGAGCCTGCACCGCCATTCAATATGATCATGGCTGATCGTCCAACTCAGTATCCCGTACCTGCCTTCTCTCCATACCCCGATCCCTTTAGCCACAAGGGCCACATCTAACTCCCTCTTAAATGTGGCCAATGAACTGGCCTCAACTACTTTCTGTGGCAGAGAATTCCACAGATTCACCACTCTCTGTGTGAAATGTTTTTTTCTCATCTCGGTCCTAAAAGACTTCCCCTTATCCTTAAACTGTGACCCCTTATTCTGGACTTCCCCAACATCGGGAATAATCTTCCAGCATCTAGCCTGTCCAACCCTTAAGAATTTTGTAAGTTTCTATAAGATCCCCCCCTCAATCTTCAAAATTCTAGTGAGTACAAGCCGAGTCTATCCAGTCTTTCTTCATATGAAAGTCCTGCCATCCCAGGAATCAGTCTGGTGAACCTTCTCTGTACTCCTTCTATGGCAAGAACGTCTTTCCTCAGATTAGGAGACCAAAACTGTATACAATACTCCAGGTGTGGTCTCACCAACGCCCTGTACAACTGCATTAGAACCTCCCTGCTTCTATACTCAAATTCTTTTGCTATGAATGCTAACATACCATTCGCTTTCTTCACTGTCCGCTGCACCTGCATGCCTACTTTCAATGACTGGTGTACCATGACACCAAGGTCTCGTTGCATCTCCCCTTTTCCTAATCGGCCACCATTCAGATAATAGTCTACTTTCCTGTTCTTGCCACCAAAGTGGATAACCTCACATTTATCCACATTACACTGCGTCTGCCATGCATTTGCCCACTCACCCAACCTATCCAAGTCACCTTGCAGCCTCCTAGCATCCTCCTCACAGCTAACACTGCCCCCCCAGCTTCGTGTCATCCGCAAACTTGGAGATGTTGCATTCAATTCCCTCGTCCAACTCATTAATTTATATTGTAAATAGCTGGGGTCCCAGCACTGAGCCTTGCGGCACCCCACTAGTCACTGCCTGCCATCCTGAAAAGGACCCGTTTACTCCTACTCTTTGCTTCCTGTCTGCCAGCCAGTTCTCTATCCACATCAATACTGAACCCCCAATACCATGTGCTTTAAGTTTGCATACTAATCTCTTATGTGGGACCTTGTCGAAAGCCTTCTGAAAGTCCAGATATAATACATCCACTGGTTCTTCCTTATCCACTCTACTAGTTACATCCTCGAAAAATTCTATAAGATTCGTCAGACATGATTTTCCTTTCATAAATCCATGCTGACTTTGTCCAATGATTTCACCACACTCCAAATGTGCTGCTATCCCCTCTTTAATAACTGACTCTAGCATTTTCCCCACTGTGAGACTAACTGGTCTGTAATTCCCCGTCTTCTCTCTCCCTCCCTTTTTAAAAAGTGGGGTTACATTAGCTACCCTCCAATCCTCAGGAACTACTCCAGAATCTAAAGAGTTTTGAAAAATTATCACTAATGCATCCACTATTGCTGGGGCTACTTCCTTAAGCACTTCCCGACTAACCTGGATTTCACTCAGTTCATCTATTTTTACCCCCGGTCACCTGCTATTTCCGGCAGATTATTTATGTCTTCCTTAGTTAAGACAGAACCAAAGTAGTTATTCAATTGGTCTGCCATGTCCTTGTTCCCCGTGATCAATTCATCAGTTTCTGACTGCAAGGGACCTACATTTGTTTTAACTAATATTTTTCTCTTCACATATCTATAAAAGCTTTTGCAGTCATTTTTATGTTCCCTGCCAGTTTTTTTTTCCATAATCTATTTTATCTTTCCTAATTAAGTCCTTTGTCCTCTGCTGGACTCTGAATTTCTCCCAGTCCTCTGGTAGGCTGCTTTTTCTGGCTAATTTGTATGCTTCATCTTTTGTTTTGATACTATCCCTGATTTCCCTTGTTATCCACGGATGCACTACCTTCCCTGATTTATTCTTTTGCCAAACTGGGATGAACAATTGTTGTAGTTCATCCATGCGGTCTTTAAATGCCTTGCATTGCATATCCACCGTCAACCCTTTTAAGAATCAATTGCCAGTCTATCTTGGCCAATTCACGTCTTCACGCCAATAGGGGCCAGGACGCATGTCTGTGAGCAGATGACGGGCCACATCTACCACGTGTTCACATGGATCCCGCCCCCATCCCACCCCGGATGGCAGGCATCAAATCGCATGTTCACATGGATCCCGCCCCTTCGAGGACTCCACCCGGAGCACTGGCCCCTAGTTACGGACGCTCACAAAAACGGCGTACCTATGGTCCATTGCCTTGGCTCTGTCCTGAAGGCGGTGGGTCAAATACTCACACTCACTCGTCCCCGGCCTATTGACAACCCCGATCCCGACAGTGAAGCCCAGACACAGAAGGTGCGCAGCCGTGCCGGCGGCTTTGCGCAGGATGTGGTACAGCCAGAGCTCGGCACTTGGCAATTGCGGCCGCCAGCGCATGCGTCCTTGCGTCACCGTGCCTGGGCGTCTCGGGCCCAGGATGTACTGGAGATGAAGGTAGTATGCGGGCCGGATGACTACGGGGGAAAAAAAATTACGCTTGCGGGCCGGATGATTTCGGGGACCGTAGGTTGCTGACCCCTGGTTTAGGAGATACAGGGCTGATCTGTGCTAGCCAAAATTCCTCTTTGCTGCCAGTTCCATTGTTTATGAGAACTGGTGATGGGATTTAAGCAGGGAGTTTCTTTATCTTAGATAACTTCCAAGCTGTCAGTGAAGTGGCCTTGACAGTATTGTTCTCTCTAACCAGTCTTTGACTGGTCTGAAGAAGGGTCCCGACCTGAAGCATCATCCATCCTTTTTTCGCCAGAGAAGCTGCCTGACTCGCTGAGTTACTCCAGCACTGTGTCTATCACCTGTCTTTGGTTATTTGGTATTATGTTAGGCATTATCATGTTCAAGATGAAGTAACAATGAAATCTTCCTCATTTGCCCCTTTTCTATCAGGTGTGGGATTCATTTTTGGTTCCACAAAAAATGGTTTCAAATAAATATGCAACAAAGTTCACTGAAGGCCGTGAAAGGAAACAATGGAGGAAAAGGGGAGGGAAATGGCTTCCTTTGTCAACCCTAGCAACAGTTGCTACAGAGGACTGTGCAGTCTGACATATGAGGGGTGAAGGGTGCTTGGTTGCTCATCTACCAGCAGATCCGTAATACCTGGTTTAGAGGCCAAGCTTCAAGCAGGAGGTGGAAAATGAATGCTTCTAGTAAGTAGCTGGGCAAACGATAACCCTTCAAACCTTCTGCCGGCACCATCAAAATGACTATGATAGATAAGAAATGGTGCAACTGCAGGATTACAGAGAGAGAGAGAGAGAGAGAGAGGACAATAAACGACAGCCACCCATGCCAGGAATAAAGGTTACGAGCAAACTGGGTCTTGGGGCTCATTGTTCTTGTAACAGCCTCAGATGTGTGATGATGTCATCGCATTATCAACATCACAATGGCCATTCTTTGTGTACCCTTAGCAAGCTTTAGCAGCTTTGGTGAACTTTTGAAAGGGTGAAAGGGGTTTATATAGGCCCCCCATGGACATTAATCGAGGATGTGGGGGGAAGAATGAAGAATGGGGTTAGAATGCAGAAATTCTGAGGATAGCAGTCCTTTTTCTTAGGGCCCCTTGTAGAATGGAATCTGATATTTAAACTGCTAGGTTGTGGAGGGAATTCCAGAGCTTAACATCCTAGGTCGTGTTCAGTCGTCATTGCTGTCTCACTGACTACCGATTCCTACCCTAATGGGGTATAGAATAGATTCACCAGGAAGCTGCCTGGATTAGAGGGATTTAGCTGCAAGGAAAGGTTTGACAATCTAGGATTGTTTTATTTGGTGCGTCAGAGGCTGAGGGGAGACCTGATAGGAGTTTATAAAGTTATGAAAGACAGGGTAGACAGTCAGAATTTTGTTTTCTCCAGGGTGGAAATATCAAAAAGTAGAAGGCATAGCTTTAAGGTTAAAGATGTGTGACATTGCTAGTATAGGCAGCAGGAATCTGTTTAATTCTAATCATCACACACCCATTTACATGGACCCTTTTTATTCCCCCCACGTTTTCCCTCAGTTTTTCCCAGATTTTATTTCTCATCTAAGTGCCAACTTGCAGGACCTCTCAACCTGTATGTCTTTGAGATGCAGGAGGAAATATCCCCATCTACTCTGCCTGCACTTCATGCTTCCTTGGGAAAGCAGCCAACATAATCAAGGACCACATGCACCCCAGTCATTTCCTCTTCTCCCCTCCCTCATTTGGCAGAAGATACAAAAGCTTGAAAGCACATCCCACTGGAGTCCGGAACAGCTGCTTCACTGTTATCAGGCTGTTGAACGGACCTCTCATAAAAGTAATTGATGGTATTGCAAAACCACTAACGCACAACTGTAACTTGTCGTTTCTAACTGGTAAATTTCCAAGCAAAATGAAATTTGCAAATGTTATACCTTTTATATAAAACTGGGGATGGACACCACTTCACAAATTACCTTATTTCCCGGCAATGAAGACGCATTCCAATGTAACTTGCTAAATTTTGAAAAAAAGGATGGGACAGGATCAAGGGTTTGGTTTAGTCCAGGGGTCAGCAACATCGCCCGCGTGCCCCGGGACTGGCTGCAGTTCCCAGATTGCTCGCGTCCCCAGAATTAGCTGCACTTCCCAGGTCGCCTGCGAGCCCCAGGACTGGCTGCAGCGCCCAGATCGCCTGCCCCAGGACTGGCTGTAGCACCCAGATTGCCAACAAGCCCCGGGTCTAGCTGCAGTTCCCAGGTTGCCTGCGAGCCCCGGGACTAGCTGCAGTTCCCAGGTCGTCTGCCCCAGGACTGGCTGTAGCACCCAGGTCACCTGCCCCGGGACTAGTATAGAGAGAGAGAGCCTGGGACGGAGAAGCCAGCCTTCCGCCCAGTAGCTACCCACCAACCACCACCTCCACCGGATGCGGCTGTGCCGAAAGACACAGTGGCTGGCTGGCAGGCGTGCCGTCAGAAGGCGCTGAGGTGGCGGCTGATTCCCTTGTCTGGTCCCGGCGGCCGCGCACAGCCACCCGAGCTACTTCTCTCCCCGGCCACAATGCGGTTGCTCTGCGCCCGGAGCGCCGCGGCAGTGGTGAGTGAGTGAGTTGCTGGCATGATCCCTGCCCCCTCCTTCTCAACGCTCCTGCCCTCCCCGCAACTTTAACCCTGGCAGCCCAGCCAATTTGTGCAGCCCAGGCTGTGCTGACTCGGGCCAGACTCCCCACACAGTGAAAGGAACTCTCCCCCCCCCCTCCCTTTTTACAGGCGCTGTCCTTTTACAGCTGTTTCCCACTTTACAGCCGCTTCCCATCAGCTGCCAGCAATGAGGGATAGAATTGGCTATCCCTCAATACAACAACACCGTTCTTCATGTTGCTGTACTGATGGATAGCCAAGTCTATCTTTCTTGGCTAACAACTTAACCTTCGGCCTCCAAGACGCAGGTAAATTTTCGTGCCTTATTTTTGTGTAAAAAATAGCGTTTTCATTGCTGGGCAATATGGTATGGGCCTGTTTCCTTACTTTCCCTATTCTCCAAGATACTGGAAAAACTCTTTACTGAAAGACGAGACAAATTCATTGAGAAGCACAAATTGCTGACATAGTATTGATTCAGATCAAACAGATCAGCATGTATGGAGCTAATCGAATTAAAAGAAGAAATTACTAATTTTACTTCGGAGTCACGTGAGTGACTACATGAAGAAGCCCCGCCAGGCGCATGCGCATCATTACGTCCATGCATCTCGCACTGAACAAGCTGGAGAGCGCTGGTAAGTGGAGGCCCACAGGTAAGTGGTTTTGAAAACTTTGCCTGGAAGTATTTAAACTCCGTCAAGCTGGCTCGAGCAGTCAGTAGGAGTCGGTGGTATGAAGCGGTCAGGTAGGAGAGTTCGCAGCAAGCGTGCGTCCAGCGAAGCGGATTCACAAATTAGATTGGGTCAGCAGATTACAGAGGCAACGCCGGTTCCGATACCAGGTGCCGTTTTACTGACAGCCGTTATACTAGATAGTGAACTTTCTACACCAGCTCCAGGGACTCAGGAGCCTGAGGCCACTGATAGCCATAGGAAGGCTAAAAGAAAGTCTATCAGAACGGTTTTGTCAGACAAGTCTGAAGAAGAAGGCGAATCCCCTCCAGATAATAAAAGAATGTGGGGGAGGATGCAAAATATGGAGAAGATGCTCCAAACTTTGATAAATCAAGGGTCAAAGGCCCCAGTGATTCCCCAGACAGCTGCTCAAGAAGGCCCATATCAAGAAGAATGTGTGGAGTACCAGCAAGGGGATTTCCTTCCAGTGCCTTGTTTAGGACTGGAGAATGCCTCCCTACAGTATGACTTGGGAGAAGCAGGGCAGGATGCTGACCCTGATTCTGGTGTCCCTGCTCATGTGCATACACCAGAGCACAAGAGCCACGCTCCAGGTGTCCCGGAAATAGCAATGAGTTTTGCTATTCCGGAGGGGACTGGTGAGGCAATGGACGAGTATCTTGCCAACAATATCAATTATTTAGTGTCTCACCAGCTCCAGCAAGCTATGATGCAGGAGACTACTGGCAAATATAAGACACCTGTCAATTGTGCATCATTGAAAGTGCCCACGGTGAACCCAGCAATCTGGGCACCCATGAGTCCTTCTATGAGGGGACAGGAGGTTCGGTATCAACACGTCCTCCAACTGGTGGCTGCAGCAATTACTGCGTTTGGCACAATGGTCAAAGGGACAATGATTACTCAAACTCAAAAAGATATGTTGGCTCTTTTATGCAATGCATTTTTTGAGGTAAATTGCATCAGGAAAATCACCATCAGGCCAATACTCAATCAAAAATTTGCTGCTTTATGTAAGGCGACTAATGTACAAACGCCTGAATTCCTGTTTGGAGCAGACCTTGTCAAGCAAATTCGTGAAATTGAAAATGAGGCCAAAACAATTGGTTTAATGAAGCCAAGCATCTCAAGGCCACCTATTCGAAAGCCTGGTTTAATGTACCGAAGGTCGGATCCAGGTGCTGGGCCCAGCAAGGGGAGGCCAGTGGGGCAACGTGTTTACCCACCAAGACAGACCGGCTACAACCCCAATATGGGCAGACAACAGACTTACAGGCCAACTGTAGAGGTACAGGGAATTTTTGTTAACAATAAAGTTTCTGGTGGACAACCTCCTATTGGAGGTAGATTACAATTGTTTTATAATGAATGGTGCTGTATAACATCTGATATGTTTATACTAAATACTGTGTCAGGTTCTACCATTGAGTTTATCTCAGGGATAGATCCACCTCAACAGCACAAGCCTAATAAAATGTTGGTGTTTTCTGCTCCAGAGACTGAACAGGTAAACGATGAGATTAAGAATTTATGCCAAAAAGGAGTGATTGAGAAAGCCATTAATCATCCTCAACAATTTGTGTCTAATATATTCCCCAGACCTAAAAAAGATGGGGGTTGTAGAGTAATTCTGGACCTCACTCACTTAAATTCTTCAGTTCTCTATAGGCATTTTAAAATGGACACCTTTGTTACTGCTAAACAGCTGGTATCACAGGGCTGCTATATGGCAACTATTTGCAAGATGCATATTATTCAGTGCCTATTCATGCTCATTATCGCAGTTACTTGAAATTCAATTGGATGGGACAGCTGTGGCAATACAAAGCATTGCCTAATGGATTAAGTTCAGCACCTAGGCTATTTACTGAATTGTTAAAACCTGTGCTGGGGCTATTGAGAGCCCATAATCACATTGTTATGGCTTATTTAGATGATATCTTAATTATCAGCAACACTAAAGAGTCAGCTGAAGAAAGCAAAAATGTGTTTGAAACATTAGGGTTTTTGGTCCATCCAACTAAGTCCAAGTTACAGCCAACCCAAAATATTGAGTATTTGGGATTTCTTATTGATTCAGTTGATATGACAGTAACATTACCAACAGCCAAGGTTGTGGATATTGCTAATGTCTGTACTTGCCTCACACAAAAACTTTATCCCTCCATCCGAGAAGTCACTAAGGTCATTGGGAAATTGGTAGCAGCTTTCCCTGCAGTACAGTTCGGACCTTTGCATTATCAACATTTGCAAAGAGCAAGAGAGCAAGCACTAAAAGAGCATTCAGGCCTTTTTGATCGGGTTATGCAGTTACCAACCACAGCCCTAGCAGAATTGCAGTGGTGGATTGTTAATGTTAGTCAAGCTACCAATAACATTTTGGTGCAAGAACCTTCAGTGATCTTACAGACTGATGTAAGCGTTCTCGGATGGGGGGGTTACGGACACCGAGTCTAGCTGTGGGGGTAGATGGAATGAACAAGAAGGTTTGATTCTTCACACACAAGGGATAAATTATTTGGAATTATTGTGGGCATTTTATGGGTTAAAGGCATATTGCTCCACAATTAATAATTTACATGTTCAACTCCAGATTGATAACACCACAGCAGTGGCATATATTAATCATATGGGAGGAGCAAGATCAGTATCATGTGATAACCTGGCTAACCTCATGTGGCATTGGTGTATTTCAAGGAACATCCGGGTTTCAGCCATCTATTTACCAGGTATAGACAATGTGGTGGCAGACCATAGGTCGCGAAAGTTTAATGACAATATAGAATGGATGTTGAATTCTGAAATTTTTCAAACAATTGTCACTCGATTTGGGTTGCCAGATATTGTTCTGTTTGCATCCAGATTAAATCACCAGTTGCCTAAATATGTTTCATGGGAGCCAGATCCAGGAGCAGTAGCCGTGGATGCATTCTCGTTACATTGGGGGCACTCATTCTTTTATGCATTTCCTCCATTTTGTCTGATCATAAAATGCCTCACCAAAATAGAGCGTGACTCCGCCACAGGCATTTTGGTGGTCCCAGATTGGCCAACACAACCATGGTTCCCATTAGTACTCAGAATGATGGCTCAGCCATTCATGATGATTCCCAGCTGCAGTAATTTGTTGGTGCATCCGGTTACAGGAGAAAGTCACCCATTACATGACTGTATTAATTTGTTGGTCTGCAGGTTCTGACCAGACCATTCCAAGGCCTTGGATTGTCGAACAGGACCATGGAGGTTATCACTGCAGCCTGGAGAAATAGCACTCAAAAACAATATGTGGTTCACATAAAGAAATGGGAGATGTTCTGTGTACAATCAAATATATTTTATCATACTGCAAGCATATGTGATGTGTTGGAGTTCCTTGCTAAGTTGCATTTTGATGAGCACTTGAGTTATAGTGCCATTAACAGTGCTTGGAGTGCTTTGTCCTCCTATTTAGGGCAGTCTTCAGAACAACAACCTATCTGGTCTCATCCGTTAGTATCCCGATTTATGAGAGGGATTTTTAACAAAAACCCTCCTAAACCTAGATATACAGAAATCTGGAATATAAGTATAGTTCTCACACTGCTTCGGCAATGGGCTCCAATTACGTCATTATCTATACAGAGATTAACTCTTAAAGTGGTTATGCTAATGGCGCTGGTTTCAGCACAACGTGTACAAACATTACAATTGTTACGAATAGATTGTATGCATTTGTCTGTAGATGACATTACATTTTATGTCTATGATTTAATCAAACAAAGCAGGCCAGGTATGGCAGGAACCAAGGTGACGTTTAAAGCATATCCTGTTGACCAAATGTTATGTGTAGTTAAACACTTAAGCCAATATATTGAGTTAACAAGGAGCCTCAGAGGTTCTGAGACAGGACTGCTCATTAGTCACAAAAAGCCATATAAAAGTGTCAGTACAAATTATTTCTAGATGGTTGAAACAGGTTCTCAATTATGCTGGAGTCGACACTCATGTATTTAAATCTCACTCCACCAGGGCGGCATCAACATCCGCGGCGAAGGCTCAGGACGTGCCGCTAGACCAAATCCTCGTGGCCGCAGGATGGTCTAGAGAATCAACATTTTCACAATTCTATGACAAACCTGTACAGACAGTGCCACGGTTTGGGCATGCTGTTTTGGGTTCCATTTAATTCATTTGCTTTGTTTTATATCATTGTTTGTAATTTCCCCCTGGGACAGAGGGGTTATTACTGTTTTTTGTTATTATTAAAAATAGTTATTGAATAATTTGAAGCAATGTTCAATATATTATTTATTCACTACTGTGTCAACCGAAGCAGATTGTCGTATGGAGTGCATCTATGGCATGAAAACACAGAGCTTTGAAATCTTCACGTAGTCACTCACGTGACTCCGAAGTAAAATAGTAAGATTAAACGAGAATTTACCAGTTCGAAGTTTGATCCTTATTTTATGAGGAGTTACGTTGAGGGATTACTTGCCCTCCGCTCCCACCCTCATAATCTAAGAGATCATCTGGTAGTTCTAGTCTTCTTAAAGCCTTACTATGTTACTTCGGCTATTTGTTTTCTGTGTTTTCACGTCGCTGCTTTGAAGTATGACGCGCATGCGCCTGGCGGGGCTTCTTCACGTAATCCCTCAACGTAACTCCTCATAAAATAAGGATCAAACTTTGAACTGGTAAGTTCTCATTTAATCTTACTATTGTATAGACAAAAAAAAGTATGCAGTGGGAGTATTTATCTAAAAAAAGATTTTGATACCAATATATCGCAATATATTACTTGATGAATTGGAAAAGTACGGTATCAGGGGGGTGGTGTTGAATTGGTTGAGAAACTATTTAAATACCAGGCAACAGTTTGTGAAGATAGGTGAGCACAAATCAACATGCTTGGATATTACTTGTGGAGTACCACAGGGGTAAACATTAGGACCAAAATTGTTCATTCTGTGCATAAATGATATATGTAGAGTATCAAAAATATTGAAATTTGTTTAATTTGCGGATAAAAGACCAAAATCTTTTGGTCTGGGGAGAATTTACTGCAGCTTCTGGAGGAGATCACATCAGAAATGAGAAAATTAAAAAGGTGGTTTGACATAAACAAATTATCATTACACTTGAACAAACAAAGATTGTGTTGTTTGGAAATTGTAAAATAAGCACTCAGGTGCAAGTGAGGATAGATGGTGTTGATATAGAAAGAACATATGAAAATAAATTTCTAGGTGTGATATTAAACCACAAAATCTGCTGGAAACCTCATTTTAAACGTGCGAGCAAAGCTGGCCAGGAGCATTGCAGCCCTGGGAAGAACAAGGCACATTCTGAATCACAAAGCGCTGTGCATTGTTTATTGTTCACTTGCACTGCCATATCTAAATTACTGTATGGAGATATGGGGTAACACTTACAAAAGCACCCCACATACTGTAAAAAAAGGGCCATAAGGATTGTTAATAATGTAGGATTTCATGAACACACGAATTCTCTGTTTTTAAAGTCAAATGCCTAGAAGTTTAATACAGCACAAATAATGTATAAAGCAAGCAATAATTTACTACCAGGTAATATACAAAAAATGTTCTTAAACAGTGAGGGTGCTTATAAATTTGAGAGGAAAGTTTAATTTAAAGAAACTTTGTATTTGTACAACTATGAAGAGTATGTGTATTTCAATCTGTGGGGTGAAATTGTGGAATGATTTGGATGTGGAACTCAAGCAAAGCACAAACATTAATTACTCAGTTTAAGTGCAAAAACAATATTTTCCAGAGGTATTAGAATGATGAAGGGCTGTAATAACGGTTACGTTTTCACTGTATCACGATATTTTCCAAGATTTTTTTTGTCCCTATGGGACCTCTCAATAGCACATGTAGTAATAATAAACCAATACCGAGAGGAAACCTGCATGGTCAGAGTGAGAACGTGCAAGCTCCGCACAGACAGGATCTGAGGTCAGGCCAGGACACCAGAACTCTGAGGTTTCACTGTGTCACCCTCTTGAATCCTAATTAAATGAGTCCATGTCACCTCCCTGCATGCTAACCCCTTTGCAAGGAACTTAATGAATGTTTGGGTTCTGGTATCCAGTGAGGAATTGGGCATGAGTGGGGGAAGAAAAGGGAACGTTTGGCTATGCTAATTGCCACAGTCCAATTGCAACCCCTCCCCCCCCCCCCCCCCCCCCCCACCCACCCCACAACCTAAATAAATTCAGGCATTAAGATTCCATTTGTATGCATGCGTGCCTGCGTGTGCGTGAGATCCCGAAACTGCAAAAACGGTACATGATAGCACTACAATTTTTGGTCCACCTACTCACCATTGTCCTGTGATGTGCTGTAGCAAGCTTGGTGTTATAGTTTACAAGTTATTGACATTTAAACGTTACAAAAATCACTTTTCAAACCACTTTTCCACTTGCCCTGCCCGGTACAATGTTAACAAATGACAGGACTCACCAGTGCAATGAGAGATTTGTTACATTGTTGTAAGGAGAGGGAGGGAGTGGGAGAGGAGAGGGCAAGGATTGTTCTTTAACATTGTGTTTAGTGGGGGAGTGGGATAGGGGAGGTGAGGAGCAGGGAGATAGAGGGAGAGGAGGGGGGTTAAGGAGGGGAGAAGAGTTATGGAGGGAATGACTGAGGGTAGGGGAAAGGGGAGGGAGGGAGAGGTGAGTGGAGGAGGAGAGAGGAAAGAAGAGGGAGGGGAGAGTGTGCTGGGGGATGAGGGTGAATGGAGGAGGATAGGGGTAGGAAGAGGGATGGTGAGGCGCAGTTGGGGGAGGGTTGACGTAACTCGCGTCATAACGGGGATCTCTGGCGTCACAACAGGAACTCGTCAGCCGCGCTTGCGCATTTGGAGGCTTTGAGTAAGTGGTGGAATATAGCGTTGGGGGAACAGTGCCCAACGGGTCCCACTTGGTCTAGTGACTATATTGGTTTAGTAACTATATTGGTTAAACATTGGCTATACCATAATTGGAGTGTTGGTGCAGTTCTGGTCATTGCACTAGAGACAGAGCATATTTGCACTGGAGGATGTAGAGGAAATTCACTGGGATGTTGCCAGGGGTAGAGTATTTCAAATGTGAGGAGAGACTACAGAGGCTGGATTTTACTTGGACTGCAATAGGGCAAGGGGAAATCTGATCGACGTATTCAAAATTGGGAGGGACCTAGATCGAGTGAGAAACTTAGCAAACGAGTCCATGACAAAAAGGCATAGGTTTAAGGTAAGGCATAAACAGTTTAGGAGCGGTTTGAGAGAAAATCTGTTCACACAAAGCATGGTTAGAATCTGGCACAAACTGCTTCTGGAAAGGGGAATGTTGCTGGGGGCAGAGACTCTGAACTATTTAGATGGTTATGGGCAAAATGCTGGAAAATGTAAAATGTAGGGAGAACTTGATGGTAGGCATGGCCATGGTGGGCCAATGGGCCTGTTTCCATGCAGTAAGATTCTACAAAGGCAGGTGAACTGCCCCTTTGTTGTGGGACTGGTGTCACATTGAGGCCCAGCCGTAAGGACCGCAGGCTTCCTTCTCCAAAGACCATTAATGGGTGGATTGGTGGCACGTCTGGTGGAGCTGCTGCCGCACAGCACCAGGGACTCGGGTTTCATTCTTACATCAGATGCTATCTCTGTGGAGTTTATACTTTCTCCTTGTGACTGCATGGGTTTCCTCTGAGTGCTCTGATTTCCTCCACACCCCAAAGTCACGTGGGTTCATTGGTCAATTGGTCTCTGTAAATTGCCCTGGTGTGTTGGGAGTGAATGTGAAAGAGGGATAACAGAATTTGTATGAACAGGTGGTTGTTGATCAGCATGGACCTAGTGGGGTAAAGAGCCTGTTTCCAGACTGTCTAGAAACTAAACTGAATATTGGTTTTCCACAGGAATCTTAAACACTGTGTTGACATTGTTTTTTTATTGTTACGAGATAGGGTGAAACTTGATTTTCCTCATAGCAATCTTTCCAAACGGAGATTTGAATCCATCTATCCAAGTTATGCTTCTGCAAGTGCAGTAACAAGACATGTAGAATGAAATGTAATCGGTTCTTTCTTTTCTTGAGAGTAGATTCGAACCTTGTGGCGTGCAGAAATTGTGGAAGGAACTTTGAACCCGACAGTCTGGTAAGCTCCTGTAAGATTAATTTATTCACTCCTTTCATTGCCAGTGTCTCTGGGGGCTGGTGTCTAGGCTAGCATGGGATGTTTGTGTGAGAAAGGACTCCCACCACTCATTTCCATGCTGTATCTTGCTGCTGTGACAGAGACCCAGGTCTTGACCTGGGGTGCTGTTTGTGTGGAGTTTGCATGTTCTCCCTGTGACCGCATGGGTTTCATCTGGGCGCTCCCGTTTCCTCACACATTTCAAAGACATGTTGGCATGTAGGTTAATTGGGCTCTGCAAATTGGCCCTAGTGTTTTGGGATGAGAAACTGGGATGACATGGAACCAATTTGAATGGGTGCTCGATGGTTGGCTTGGACTTGGCGGGCCTAAGAGCCTGTTTCCCCGCTGCATCTTTCAATCAATCAAACTTGGTACCGGCAATCAAACTTCTTACTCTCGGTATCAGAGCCTCCTCAATGTGAAGGGCAGGGTTGCTCGGAGGCCCCTGCTATTACCATGACCTGATTGGACAGTGATACCATATTGAAAGAGTGCAACAAGCAGTATTGATGTCTCTTCCTCTCCTAAATAATCAAACAATCTCATAGAAAATAAAGGAATTGTTAAACTTGGAACCTGGCTCTTGAACCCATTTAAGGGTTTAGTTGATGGGATGATTGCTTCCAATTCTTGTCAATACCGCACCATATGATGGTTCTACACGGGGCACAACAGGTCCAGTGACGATAAATTTCAGCTCCAAGATTTGATGAGAAGCTGGGATTTTCCTTGGAGTAAAGAAAGTGCAAAGAGATTTGGACACGAACAGGACTAGTTTATATGGAGAAAAGATGTTCCCATTGACCTATACTTTAGCATAACCCTGGGATACTACTGGGGGAAAAGGTACAAGTGGGATGAGCCGAGAGTTTTTTTCACTTAGGAAGTAGTTATGATCTTCTGACCAAATTAATCTTTGTCTTCAAATTGAAATTGTCCAACCACCCGGGAGGACTGGAGAATGGATCAGACCACCAAGAGTCAATACAGGCCAAATTTCAATTGGCCAAATGGCCTCCAACTGTGCCGCAACACTTTAGTAATTCTAATGATTCAGCTCACGGGCTTCCTTGTCTGGCTCCGGAGGTGTTTCTTCCCCACTTGATTTAATCTTTGTGCCAAAGTGTTTTGCAGCCATTGATAGGGTCGGAGAATGTTCGTTTAAAACTGATGTGCACAGGAATTTCTCACGAGGAGGCTGAATCTCTGGAATCCGCTACTCTGTAGAATAGTGCAGGCAGCATCATTGGGGCTTCTTAAAAAGGAAGTAGAACATTTTTTGAAAATATGGGAATTGAGGTGTCTGGGGAACTGGCATACATGAAGTACCGAGGGCTGGGGGCAGATGGCAGGGCAGACTAGAGGGGCTGAGTGGTCGTGTGGACCATTGCTGCATTTTTTAATGTTCATTGAAGTACTTTGGAAGATGTGGAATGTGGGAAACGAGCAAGCTCCCAGCAATGTGAAAATGATCTGATGATCCGTTTTTTTAGTGGCACTGCAAAATTCAGAAGGTTAATTAAAAATTCCTCGTGGCATGGATGCCTTTTATGTTATCATACCATCATCCTGGTCCACACTGATGTCCTGGAAAGTCCAAGAATTGAAAATTAAGCTCCAGAGTGGTTGTGGAGTCAATATCAAGATACTGATGAAGGGTTTCAGCCCGAAACGTAGCCCATTTCCTTCACTCCATAGATGCTGCTGCACCCGCTGAGTTTCTCCAGCATTTTTGTCCACCTCAAGTTATTTGTTGCTGTTTTCACTGTCTTTGATCTCTTCCATTTAACATTTATGAAAGGATTGGCGATAGGAGAGTAAGTTGTTTAGTTGATTCTTTAGTGTCATTCAATCAGGAAATAATGTTGGGGAAGAGATGGGGGAAAGGGGGCTGGTTGTGTCAGGTAACCAGTGGTGATGGAGTAGAGGGTTAAATCGCATAACAAAGCTTCATAACATACGCAAGCAAAGTTGGCAACTGGCACATGCCTTACAGCGCCAGAGACCCAGGTTCGATCCTATGAATGTGTTGGTTTTCTCTGGGTGCTCCGGTTTCCCACCCTCTGAAGACATACAGATTTATAGGTTAATTGGCTTCTGTAAATTATAAAAATCACCTTAGTGCTTAGGATAGTGCTATTGTGTTACATGATCACTGGTTGGTGCGGATTTGGTGGGCTGAATAACCTGTTTCCATGCAATATCTCTAGACTTTAGTCTAACACAGTGCAAGAGTGGCGTTAGAATGGGAGGAGTTGGAGTGGGAATAGTTGTTAACTGCTATAAAACTCACAGGTTGTCCTTACTTCCAGGCAAGACATGAACCTATCTGTACCAAAATCAACAGGAAGAAGAAACGAGTGTTCAATTCGTACAAGCAGAGAGCTGAGGGGACTGACGTCGGGCCAGTGAGAGGAGCATCAGTTGGGAAGGTAGTACAGACCTCTGATCACCAGGGGATAGACCCTGAGTAACCCCCCCCCTGCAGCACCCTCCTAGCTCCAGTGTTGGGTTAAAAGACCTGAGGGTACAGGTTGGCCAGAAGAGTGGAGGAGGTTGAAGGGGACAAGATGGTAGACAGAAGGGGGGATTGGGAGGAGGTGCCCTTGCATTTCCCTCCTGTTTTTTTAAAAAATTATTTTTTGAATAGGTGCTGGAGCAGGCCATTCAGCCCTTTGAGCCAGCACCGCCATTCAATATGATCATGGCTGATCATCCAAAATTAATTCCCCGTTCAGGCTTTTGATGTAACTATTAAATTGTTGGCAACATCGTAACATGATCTCACACACAAACGTTGCAAATGTTCATGGTGTAAATATTGACTTGGTGAACACGAAAAACTTACCTCTGCTTCAAAATAATACCATCAGATCTTTGGCATCCTCACCATACAGTCTTGCTGAGATGAAATCCCATCTTCACACCAAGGACACCCTTCATCATGTTGTATGGCAGAACAGAATGGGATAGACTCAACAGAATGGAATAGATCCAACAGCTCAAAACTGGGCATCACGTGAAGGTATGAGATGGGAATTGGCTAGGATAGACGGGCAAATTATACTTAAAGGTTTGACAGTTGAGATGCAATGGCAAAGATTTAAAGACCAAATGGATGAACTCCAGAAATTGTTCATTCCAGTCTGGCGAAAAAATAAAACTGGGAAGGCTGCTCAACCGTGGCTGACAAGGGAAGTCAAGGATTGTGTTAAATTCCAAGGACAAGGCATATAAATTGGCCAGAAGAAGCGGCAAACCAGAGGACTGGGAGACATTTAGAACTCAACAGAGCAGGACAAAAAAGGTTAATTAAGAGGGGGGAAAGATCATGAAAGAAAGCTTGCGGGGAATATAAAAACTGACTCTAAAAGTTTCTTTAAGTATGTAAAAAGGAACCGATTAGTGAAGACGAATGTAGGTCCCTTACAGTCAGAGACAGGTGAATTAATAATGGGAAACAAGGAAATGGCAGAACACTTAAACAAGTACTTTGGTTCTGTCTTCACTGAGGAAGACACAAACAATCTCTTGGAAATACTAGGAGACTAAGGATATAGTGGGAGGGAGGAACTGAAGGGAATCCACATTAGTCAGAAAATGGTGTTAGGTAAACTGTTGGGACTGGAAGGGCCGAGAGGGCCTGTTTCCGTGCTGTAATTGTTATATGGTTATATGGTTATAAAAATCCCTAGGGCCTGATGGTGTGCATCCCAGAGTACTCAAGGAGGTGGCCCTAGATTTGTGGATGTGTTGGTGATCATTTTCCAGTGTTCTCTCGACTCTGGATCAGTTCCTGTGGGCTGGAGGGTAGCCAATGTAACTCCACTCTTTAAGAAAGAAGGAAGAAAGAAAACGGTGAATTATAGACTAGTTAACCTTACACGGGTAGTGGGGAAGATACTGGAATCAATTATTAAAGATGTTATAGAAGCACATTTGGAAAGCAGTGACGTGATCGATCAAAGTCACCATGGATTTATGAAGGGGAATTCATGCATGATGAATCTTTTGGAATTTTTTGTGAATGTAACAAGTAGAATGGATAAGGGAGAGACAGTGGTTGTGGTGTATCTGGACTTTCAAAAAACCTCTGATAAGGTCCCACACAAGAAATTAGTGTGCAAAATTAGAGCACGTGGTATTGGGGGCAGGTTATTGACATGGATAGAGAACAGGTCGGCAGACAGGAAGCAAAGAGTAGGAATTAACGGGTCCCTTTCAGAATGGCAGGCAGTGACCAGTGGAGTGCCGCAAGGCTCGGTGCTGGGACCTCAGTTGTTTACAATATATATTAACGATTTGGAATTAAATGTAGCATCTTTCAGTTTGCGGATGACACAAAGTTGGCTGCAGTGTGAGCTGCGAGGTGGATGCAATGAGGCTGCAGGGTGACTTGGACAAGTTGAGTGATGTGAGATTATCCACTTTGGTGGCAAGAACAAGAACCATATAACATATAACCATATACCAATTACAGCACGGAAACAGGCCCTCTCGGCCCTTCCAGTCCGTGCCGACCATTTGATTTCCCCTAGTCCCATCTAGCTGCACTCAGACCATACCCCTCCATTCCCTTCACGTCCATATACCTATCCACTTTACTCTTAAATGTTAAAATCGATCCTGCCTCCACCACTTCTGCTGGAAGCTCATTCCACACAGCCACCACCCTCTGAGTAAAGAAGATCCCCCTCACGTTACCCCGAAACCTCTGTCCCTTAATTCTCATGTCATGCCCTCTTGTTTGAATCTTCCCTACCCTCAATGGGAAAAACGTATCCACGTCAACTCTGTCTATCCCTTTCATCATTTTAAAGATCTCAATCAAGTCCCCCCTTAACCTTCTGCGCTCCAAAGAATAAAGACCTAACTTGTTCAACCTTTCTCTGTAACATAGTTGCTGGAACCCTGGCAACATTCTAGTAAATCTCCTCTGTACTCTCTCTATTTTGTTGACATCCTTCCTATAACTAGGCGACCAAAATTGTACACCATACTCCAGAATTGGTCTTACCAATGCCTTGTACAATTTTAACATTACTTCCCTACTCCCATATTCAATGCTCTGATTTATAAAGGCCAGCACACCAAAGGCTTTCTTTACCACCCTATCTACATGCGATTCCACCTTCAGGGAACTATGCACAGTTATTCCTAGATCCCTCTGTTCCACAGCATTCCTCAATTCCCTACCATTTACCATGTACGTCCTATTTTGATTTGTCCTGCCAAGATGTAGCACTTCACACTTATCAGCATTAAACTCCATCTGCCATCTTTCAGCCCACTTTTCCAAATGGCCCAAATCTCTCTGTAGATTTTGAAAATCTACTTCATTATCCACAACACCACCTATCATCTGCATACTTACTTATCCAGACAGAAGACAGACTATTATCTGAAATGTGTCAGATTAGGAGAAGGGGAGGTGCAACAAGACCTGGGTGTGCTTGTACATCAGTCAATGAAAGTAAACACACAGGTACAGCAGGCAGTGAGGAAAGTTAATGGCATGTTGGCCTTCATTGGTGAGCAGCCATGATCACAATGAATGGCGGTGCTGGCTCGAAGGGCCGAACGGCCTCCTCCTGCACCTATTTTCTATGTTTCTATGTTTCATTGCAAGAGGATTTGAGTTTAGGAGCAAGGAGGTCCTACTGCAGTCGTACAGGGCCCCGGTAAGACTGCAGCTGGCGTATTGTGTGCAATTTTGGTCTCCTAATAGAGAAAGGACATTCTTGCTATTGAGGGAGTGAAGCGTAGGTTCACCAGGTTAATTCATGGGATGGTGTGACTGACATATGATGAAAGAATGGGTCATCTGGGTGTGTATTTGCTGGAATTTAGAAGGATGAGAGTGGATCTTATAGAAACATATAAACTTCTTAGAGGATTGGACAGGGTAGATGCAGGAAAAATGTTCCCAATGTTGGGGGAGTCCAGAACCAGGGGTCGCAGTTTAAGAAAAAGGGGTAGGCCATTTAGGACTGAGATGAGGAAAAACGTTTTCACTAAGACTTGTGAATCCGTGGCATTCTCTGCCACAGAAGGCAGTGGAGCCTAATTCACTGGATGTTTTCAAAAGAAGGTTAGATTTAGCTCTTAGAGCTAAGGGAATCAAGGGATATGGGTAAAGAGCAGGAACGGGGAACTGATTTTGGATGAAGAAGGTCTGAAGAAGGGTCTCGACCCGAAACGTCGCCTATCTCCTTCGCTCCTTAGATGCTGCTGCACCCGCTGAGTTTCTCCAGCATTTTGTGTACCAACTGATTTTGGATGATCAGCCATGAGAATATTGAATGGCGTTGCTGGGCTCTAAGGGCCAAATGGCCTGCTCCTGCACCTATTTTCTACGTCTACCTAGCCCCTTCAGTGTGAAGAAGGTTCCAAACCTGAAAAGTAATATCCCTCCACAGATGCTGCCTGACCCACTGAGTTCCTCCAGCAGTTTATGTTTGTCTCAAGCTTCCAGTGTCTGCAGTCTTTAATGACTCAAAAAAAAAAAATCCCAGGCACTTCTAACTTTGCACACTAACCTCAAATTTCAATCTTATCAAAGCCTTCTTAATATTCAATAAATAATGTTTTCCCTTAACTAATCTATTAATCGCAAAAATACCTCCAATTGATTTATTAAGTAATATCTTATTACAATCGTCACTATCAGTGCTTTGTTGAGATCAGACCTTTGCTAAGAAAGAGCGGCGCGGTGGTGTGGCGGTGGAGTTGCTGCCGTACGGCACCAAAGACCCAAGTTCAATCCTGACTACGGGGGCTGTCTGTATGGTGTTTGTACGTTTTTCCCATGACCGTTTGGGTTTTCCCCAGTTGCTCCTCCCACACTCCAAAGATGTACAGGTTTGTAGTTTAATTGGCTTCGGTAAAAAAAAAGGTAAATTGTCCCTAGTGTGTAGGATAGTGCTCGTGTATGGGCATCAGTGGTCAGCGTGGACTTGATGGACCGAAAGGCCTGTTTCCATGCTGCTAAATTAAAGGAAGGTTCACTAGACTGATTCCTTGGATGGTAGTATTGCTCTCTGAAGAGAATTTAGAAGAATGAAAGGGAATTTTCTGGACACATATAATATACTAAAAGGGCTTGATGGGCAGGATGTGGGGAAGATGTTTCTCCTGGCTGGGAAGATTGTGGATTGTCCTACATTAAGAGGTTGTGGGGAAGATAGTTGGGACTGATATGAGAAATATATACATCTAGAGGATGGTGAACCTGTGGAATTCTATGCCACAGAGAGCTGTGAAGGATATTTACTGAATATACTTAAGAAAGTGTGAGTGAGTGATTTCCAGGCACAAACGGCATCAAAGAACATTGTGATGGTAGCTTAACCCGATCACATTGAATGCCATAGAAGGCTCGGAGGGTTGAATTGCCTAATCTTCATATAGTCATACAACATGGAAACAGTGCATTCATCCATTCTGAGCAGTGGATAACCAACTGTATTAATTCCATCTTTCAGCACTTGGTCCAATGCCTTCTATGCCTGTGCAATTCCTTGGCACGTCTGTTCGACTTTCCACATTGCGATCAGATTTTATGTCTATATCAGTTGATGTAGAGAGTCATGATTACAGTGAGAAACTCCAACATCCCAAAAGTTTCTGTGATCCAAATCAGGTTGCTTGAAAAGGGCAGTCTAACAAAAACTTTCAGAGGTGACTAAATACATTTCTGTCAAGCAAAACAGAAGTTGCCCTATACTCATCGCTGGAACTTCTCGATAACAAAGACACCAGTCAGACTCTTATTGACTATAACTCTGCTCAAGACTATAATCCCAAACCAAACTCCAAATCCCCAAATTCCAGGATCTAGGACTCAGCACCCACCACAGCCTCGGGATCCTTGACTTTCTGACCCACAGACCACAATCTGTGAGGATAGGCGCCAAAGCATTCTCCATGATAGTTCTGAACACTGGTGCCCCTGAGGATGCGTTCTCAGACCCTTACTATACTTCCTTACATTCTCAGCAGTGTGTCCAAATTCTGCTTTAAATCCATTTACAAGTTTGCAGATGACACGACCATAGTGTGCCGGATCTCGAATAATGTCAAGACGGAGTACAGGAAGGAGATAGAGAGCTTAGTAACACGGTGTCATGACAACAACATCATCAAGACGAGGGAGCTTGGAATTAAGGAGACACAAGGACCTGCAGGTGCTGGTTTACAAAAAAGGCACAAAGTGCTAGCGTAACTCAGCAGCTTAGGTAGTATTTTTGAGAACATGAATAGGTGATGTTTCGGCCCGGGACTTCTTCAGACTTCAGCTAGTCATTAACCTTTGGAAGCAAGATGGAGTACATGCCCCAATTAGCAATGTATGGTGTGGGTGGGAATGGTAGAGATCTTCAAGGTGTAAATATCACCAACAATTGGTCCCAACCCAACCACATTGAAGCTACAGCCAGAAAAGCACACCAATGCCTCTAATTTCTCAGGAGACTAAAGAGGTTGGGCATATCTCTAATGCCTCTTCACACCTTCTACAGATGCCCCGTAGAAAGCATACCGTAGGATTGCATCACATCTTGATTTGGGAACAGCTCTGCTCAAGTCCACAAGGAACTGCAGGGAGTTGAGGATGTAGCCCAGTCTATCATACAGACCAGTGAAAACATGTGCCTCCAGATTCATGCCAGCTTCTTTCCCACTGTTATCAGATTATTGAACGGTCCTCCCATAAACTAGAGTGCAATGCTCATATTCCAAACTACCTCATCACAGACCTTGGACTATTTCTCTATAAACTGTAATGCTATAATGCATTAACACTTTTCTGCATTATCTTTATTTTTTTCTCTTTACACTAACTATTGTACTTGTGGATGGCTTCATTGTACGCGAGTTCACAGGACATAGGAGTAGAAATCGGCCATTCGACCCATCTAGTCTACTCTGCCATTCAATCATGGCTGATCTCTGCCACCTAATCCCATTTTCCTGCCTTCTCCCCATAACCCTTGACACCCATTCTAATCAGGAACTTGTCTATCTCGGCCTTAAAAATACCCACTGACTTGGCCTCCACAGCCCTCTGTGGCAATGAGTTCCACAGATTAATTACCTTCTGACTAAAGACTAAAATACTGATGATGGAGACTCCAATACTACTTGAAGACACAATGACTTGCAGATGCTGGAATCTTGAATAAAACACAGTGCTGGAGTAACTCAATAGATAAAGCAACATCTCTGGAGAACACGGATAAGGAACGGTTCAGGTCAGGACCCTTCTTCAGATTGATTGTAGTGGGGGTCTACTACAATCATTCGAAGAAGTGTCCTGACCTGAAATGTTACCTATCCATGTTCTCCAGAGATGTCACCAGAGACCCGCTGAGTTACTCCAGCATTTTGTGATTTACTATGGCATGATTTAATTTGATTGGTCAGCATGTTTTTCACTGTATCTTTTGTACACATGACATTAATAAACCAATAATTAAGAACACTAATTCTGTTAGGAGAGCTCTCGTAAGAAGCCGGCAATGAGCTGCATGATGGAAAGACATGGGTTGGGGAAAGAAGGATGTCGAGTTCAGAGTGGGCAGGGTTTGTTGGTTTACACTGGAGCATGGCTCTGAATGTGGTACAATTGCATCAGCCATTCCCCCTTGCTGCCCAGAAGCCGAAGAGGAGATTTGACACAAGTGATTAAGGTTTCGATAAAGAGAATGATTTCAGTGGTTGAGTGGCTGATTGAGAAAACCGAGTCAGTGGCTGCTCAGTCCATTGAGCTGTACTGACTCCAACGAGAAACCAGAAGACACACTGCTTTACACTATGTAAGATATTTATCGATTATTACGATTTATAGTAATGCCCCAGAAGTGATGGCGAATGATGTTTCCAAATTTGTTAATGATACTAAAATTGGTCGAGGGGCTTATTTTGTTGAAGATCTTGTGGCCTACAATGGGATGTAGATAGATGGAGTGATTGAGTAAAGACTTGGCAAATGGAATTTTAAGGTGGGGTAGTGCATTGCACTATATTAATTGGAATCAAAAGGAGAATTATTATCTGAGCTTTATTGACAATAGGGAGGTTTTGCACGTACAGTGTTTTGCTGAGGCATACCTGGAATATTGCACCCAGATTTGGTCTCTTTACCTAAAAAAAGGTATTATCATATTGGGGGCAGTTGAAAGGAGATTTACCGGGCAAATTCCTGGGATGAAAGGGCTCTGCTATCAAGGGAAACCAGACAGTTTGGTTCGGTATTCCCTGGAATTTAGAACAGTGAAGGATGATCTGATTGAAACAGGTAAGATCCTTAGCAGACATGACAGGGTAGATGTTATGATGTTATCACCAGTGGGAGAGTCTTGAACAAGTGGGCATAGTTTCAGGATATGGGGCGCTCATTTAAAACTGGGCTGTGGAGGAGTGTTTTTGCAGAGGATGAATTTCTGGAATATCCCTGAGACATGTGGAGGATAGATTGTTGGAAATATTTAATGCCCTGATTTTCCTTTGTTCTTCTCTGATACTATCAGAGATAATGTTTATACAGAAAAAGTGATTAGTGAAAGAGCCAGATTGAACAGAGTGAGAGCTGCTTTCATATTCTGCCTAGTTTTTAATTATGCTCTAAAGATGAAGTATGAATTGACTGTAGGATAAGAATCATGTAGGAAGGAACTGCAGATGCTGGTTTGAAACAAAGATAGACGCAAGGTGCTGGAATGGCTCAGCGGGACGGGCAGAATCTCTGGAGAGAAGGACTGGGTGATGTTTTGATAATTGCTCGTTTCTAAGCTTCCCCCCAGTCCAGTTTCAGTAAAAACACTGAATCAAGCACTTGAATCAAATTTTATTTTACCAAAAGTACATCACAGATCAAACAATTACAAATATCGA
This sequence comes from Okamejei kenojei, assembly GCA_035221665.1. Taxonomy (NCBI): domain Eukaryota; kingdom Metazoa; phylum Chordata; class Chondrichthyes; order Rajiformes; family Rajidae; genus Okamejei; species Okamejei kenojei. Next base: position 24,284,136 of record CM069138.1, read on the forward strand.
TTAACCTCATACAACATAAGACATTTCCCTAACCCAATGATACAATGATACATTGTATTCATAACTGACGTTGAGATGAAGTCAACTTTGAATCGTTTACCTGATTCTCAGACAAGACTTAACACCCCATCTAATAAACATTTAGCAGTCACATTCTGCAACATTATTTACAAGCTGCTTACAAAGTTTGCAACCACCCAATCCATTCTGTGCATTTAGTATCAGATTGACAAGGCTTGCAAGGCTTCCTATTCTTTGCATACGAATTGTATCTAAGTTCCAGACTCTCTGGCACCTCTCGCAGCCTGTCCCAGCCCTGCAGAGAGCAATCCCAATTTGACCAAATCTCCCAGCAAGCCCTGACACTTAACTCCATTTTGGAAGTCCTGACTGGTCCAATTTAGCCAGGATTAACAGTTTCGGTTCGAGACCCTTCTTCAGACTTCTGTTCCGTTCTCAACCCGAAACGTCACCCATTCCTTTTCTCCAGAGATGCTGCCTGTCCCGCTGGATAAGAATTATGTTTGTCTTATCTGCCATTTTAATTTCTGCTATGTTCCTCACATGAGGTGTATGTCTAGGTGTACCTGACTTTGTCTGCTAGTCTCCAGATGTTTCCCATGGGCACTGGACACCCCTTTAGGAGTTCCTTTTGGGAGATAAGCACTGATTATTCCTGACAGGAGTTGTGAACCCATCCCAGGATGGGTTTGACCAATGGTGAATGCCCACCTTGGAGTTCTAGTGGGCACAGATCATTTATTTCCTAGTGTTTCTCTTGAGAAGTAACTTATTTGTCCAATTGTTCCTGATGAGAGTTATCGGCCCATGCTGATGTTCCTAGTGAGGCGTTCAAAGGTCTCCGGCTATGCCTAATGGGTGATATGTATTCCCTATTGCCTCTACTTCAGTAGGGAGTTGCTTCCCTTTCTCTTGGGAAGAGGAGTGTCCATTGCCAAATGTGAGATACGCTTTGTGCTCACAATCACTGCTCAAAGACTAAATCTTGGAAGCAAGAGATTCTTTATTTTTCACGAATCTGCAGAACCGGGTGCCTCTCCAAGTCGAGACACACCGAAGTCAGAGAAGTCATCCCCCTTTATACACACAATTTTACATTCAACCTCCCCTCCGGACCCTTCTCCAATCAGGGTCTGAGGTGCACAATCTGTAGGTACATCCCCCCAGTACCTCCCATATCATACATCGCATGTCCAGACATGTTCATGGTAATGAACAGTTTCTTGACCAGGGGTGTGTTGTAATATTCATTTATTCTATTAAGCATGCTCAGTTGCTCATGACCTACCCTAGTTTTACTCACCTCCGAGTGAACCCTCTCAGTTCTCCTATATCAGTACTAAAGCTAAGCTATAGTGACAAGGGTCCCATCTATCACTCCATTCTACTGATAGGGATCTCTCTACATCACTCCCTTCTACCGCTATACAATGCTATTACTTCTTACTCAAGGATGGGTCTGTTAACTTTTATACACAGCTGTGTCAGAACCCTCTCCCTGGCCCCTATCAGGTTGAATCCTCTGTAAGACTCCTTACTATAATGGGGTTTAATCACTTTATCCCTCACAATCCTCCCTTTTTCTTTTGCTACGCATCTACTGATTAAACCCCAATTTCAAGTTCCCTTCACTCGAATTGACGTAACATTGTCCTAATCTTCTTTTCCTGTAGATCATGGACCTCCCCTGGCCGCATTATCATTATTTTCTGTATTTCCCCTTTCTCTCCCATAGGCATGACTACAGCCTGCATCTGACTTATACTTCTTGTAATAGGTTCCCTAAAACAAGGGATACAACAGGGGATAAAGATCAGTCCAGCCACTGCACATAGAAACACGAGTCCCACCATTCTCCACCATGTTCCTCCGAGGATGGAATCCCCACCATTGGGTTCCCATAATCGTATTCCACTTCTGTATTGGAACATGTGCCAACTTACGGATCCCTTCTGATATGTCATCACTGCCTGTCCATTATCATCGATGTTCAAACAGCAATTAGAGAGGTTGAATTTCCCGCATACCCCTCCTTCTTCTGCCAGGAGGTAATCTAGGGCTAACCTGTTCTGGTATATCGCTGCTCTCATCTGTGTCTGCTGCTTTGCCAGCATCTCCAGTATCCCCACAGTTTGGTTGGTAATTACCTCCAGTACTGCCTGTAGTCTTATGATCCGGTTTAACATGTATACTGGGGTTCGGTAGCCCCAGGATCCATCCCGTGCCCAAGTGGCTGGTCCATAGTATGAGATGATTCGTGCTGGTGGCCATTCATCATCTTCCCATTCTCCAATGTCTATTTTCCTCTTCTTCCGATATAGGTCATCAAATACAGGTGTTCCTAGCGACTGCCCTTCTTCGGTGTTTAACAGGAAAAATCCAGGTTGTACCAGTCCAATAAAACAAGTCCCGCTCCAATTTGTCGGTAACACCGAGTATGCCTTGTATCCGCATATCCATAACAGTCCTTCAGGGGCCGGTCCACTAGAGGCAACCTTGTTCCATATGTCTCGCAACACTGGGATTCCTTGATAAGGGTTGTTCCCGGTGCAGTTCCATAGTCCAGTCGATTCCATTCCATCAGTCGTCATCCAGATAGCGCAGTTTTTCCCGTATTTCTTAGTTGGATACCATTTAGGCTCTTCTGGCCACCACACTCGGGACTGATTTGGCCACTGGGTGACGATGCGCTGGCAGGGGCTGCTGCCTACTAGGACGGCATCCTTTGCCCAGGGCCTAGCGATACACTCAGTCCCACTGGAGCGTCTGTCAGGATCCATGCCTGGGGATCTCGGTCTTGTCCAACTGTCAGGTTCCACTCCATCAGGTCCCATACTTCAACAATGGATCCTCTCCACGGCCAACGTGAGCTCATCAGTGGTCCGCCACAGACCCAGCAGTTAGTCACATTCAGGATTCCAGCTATCCGGAGGGCCAAGTCCACAAACAGGTTTTTTCTCCTTCAGGGATCTCAATCTGTTTCTTTATTTCTTCGTACAGTGTCTGATGCAATTGAGGCTGAGTAGGTGGGGGAGGGGGAGGCGTGGTGACTACTTTCTGTAAACTCTTTTATTACTTCCTCTTTCATCTTATCTATTGCCCATTTTACGACCTGGAAAGGGAAACCTAACTGTCCTGCCTTGGTTACACAAACCCATCTCTCTCCCTTTGGGCAGGTAACGTACCCAAACCTCCCTATATACCCCCTATTCCCTATCATCAAATACTTCTTTCCCCCCTCTTCACAAATGGTTCTAGTCTTCAGGTTATAGCATGCATTGTTCACATGGGAATGATAGGTAAATGATCTGGTTGTCCGCCCTCTGTATCTGATAGGATGATAACATTTATCACAATTATTAATACCTTTTACCATAATTACATGCAAACCAAACAATCCCTCGACTGCTCCTTTCATACTGTCTGTTATATTTTCAATTCTTTTTTTTTTAAAGTTAATGTTAGGGGTTTGTTTCCTGGCTTCACCATCCACTGTTCCTCCTCATCAGGGGCGGGTGGATCAACGGGTCCTTTAACCCGGATTGCGTGGGTCCACCCTTTTTCTTTTGTTCGTACTGCTGTCTCGGTTGTCAGTAATACTAGGTATGGGCCGGTCCACCTGGGCTGGAGTTTCTCCTCCTTCCAATTCTTGACCAGTACCCAGTCGCCGGCCTTTACAGCATGTATTGGAAAGTCGAGTGGTGGGCTTTGAGCCAATAGTCTAGCTTTTAATTCTGTAAGGGAACGAGATACTGCCAGTAAATAGTTCCTTAAGAATACATCACTGCCCTCTATGGTGGGTATTCCTTCTATCTTTCCCAAATAAGGTAACCCATACAACATTTCATAGGGGGACACTGCTAACTTTGCATGGGGTCTCCGTTGCTTTTCTCAAAGCCTTTCTGTTTCCCTACTGCTCCAAACATGTGCCAGACTCCATGTACATATGCTGCTCTTAAAGCCTTAATTTCTGCCAATTGAGCTAAGCAAGATTGCAGGCAAGCTTCCAATTTGATCCTGCGCTATAGCTTTTACTTCTTTAGATATTACTCGTCCAAAATATTCTACCTGCTGCTGACAAAACAAAAACTTCTTCCTTGATACATCATGACCTCCTGTGCCATCTTTTCCAAGATAATTACAATGTCTCTCTCTCACATTGCTCCTCACTTGTGGAACAAACCAACAAATCATCCACATACTATATCAACACCTTCCAAATCTGCCTACAACATCTGATTAAAAACACGGCGCTAGTATTTAAAACGCTGCCGCATCCTAGCCTAGGTGTCTTTAATACCTCTTCTTAATGTTCTTACCATAGCTATGTTCACCATTATCTTAATATTATTATTATTATTATTATTATTATTATTATTATTATTATTATATGCAGAGATGCCAACCCTAAATTTAGTTCACAGTAACATTTAACCCATTTGTCCGTAACAAATGGGGTTAAATGCATTTCTCTCCGTAACGTACTCACCTGGGGTTGTTGCCGGCGGCTATGCGCCTGCGCACTGGTGCAGATCAGCGGGCTGCCGGCGGGCGGGTGCGGCACATGCGCACTTGGCAAGGTTGCCGGCGGGTCTGCGCCTGCGCACTGGGTGGGGGTGGGGGGGAGGCCCGGTGATGGGGTTGCCGCGAGCGGCCGGCTGGCGGCAAGAAAGTGCCGCTGATCGCGCGGGCCGGCGCCGCCCGGGCTCTGGGCCGGGCGTGGCGTGGCTCGAAATGGCGCCAGGCCCGGCAACCCTCCCCCACTGCGCACGCGCGGCCACTGGGGCCCGGCAACCCTCCCCCACTGCGCACGCGCGGCCACTGGGGCCCGGCAACCCTCCCCCACTGCGCAGGCGCGGACACTAGGGCCCGGCAAAGTGCCGCTGATCGCGCGGGCCGGCAAACCGGGGACACATGGCGCCGGTGTTCACCACGGGAGGAACACCGGCGCGGCGGTGTTCCGTAACAGCATGTTTGGCTGCCGGAACACCGTAAAAAGTTTATTTCGCCGGGATAAAATACGGCGAATCCGGGACACTTGGCATCTCAGGATTATCGTACCTGTTCACATCCCCAACACACCTTATCCATTACCTAGGGTACACAAAAAGCTGGAGAAACTCAGCGGGTGCAGCAGCATCTAAGGAGCGAAGGAGATAGGCGACGTTTCGGGTCGAGACCCTTCTTCAGACTGGTTAGGGATCAGGGAAACGAGAGATATAGACGGTGATGTGGAGAGATAAGGAACAATGAGTGAAAGATATGCAAAAAAGTATCGGTGATAAAGGGAACAAGCCATTGTAAGCTGTTTGTGGTGTGAAAATGAGAAGCTGGTGCGACTGGGGTGGGGGATGGAGATAGAGATAGAGGGAATGCCAGGGCCCGAGGGCTGAGGGAGAGGTGGGAAGGGGAGGAGACAGCAAGGGTTAACAGAATTGAGAAAATTCAATATTCAAGCTCAAAGGATGCAGACTCCCCAAGCGGAATATGAGGTGCTGTTCCTCCAGCTTGCGGTGTTGCTCACTCTGGCCGTGGAGGAGGCCCAGGACCGAGAGGTCGGATGTGGAATGGGAGGGGGAGTTGAATTGCTGAGCCACCGGGAGGTCGGGTTGGTTATTGCGGACCGAGCGGAGGTGTTCGGCGAAGCGATCGCCAAGCCTCCGCTTGGTCTCACCGATATAGATCATCTGGCATCTGGAGCAGCGGATGCAGTAGATGAGGTTGGAGGAGGTGCAGGTGAACCTCTGTCGGACCTGGAAGGACTGCTTGGGTCCCTGAAAGGAGTGGAGGGGGGAGGTGAAGGGACAAGTGTTGCATTTCTTGCGGTTGCAAGGGAAAGTGCCCGGGGAAGGGGTAGAGTGGGAGGGGAGGGAAGAATTGACAAGGGAGTTGCGGAGGGAGCGGTCTTTGCGGAAGGCAGACGGGGGGGGAGATGGGAAGATGTGGTGGGTGGAGGGGTCACGTTGGAGGTGGCGAAACTGGTGGAGGACTATATGTTGTATTTGCCGGCTGGTGGGGTGAAAGGTGAGGACCAGGGGGACTCTGCCCTGTTTGCGAGTGGGGGAATGGGGAGCGAGGGCAGTGTTGGGGGGTATGGAGGAGACCCTGGTGCGAGCCTCATCAATAGTGGGGGAGGGGAATCCCTGTTCTCTGAAGAATGAGGCCATTTGTGATGACCTGGTGTGGAACACCTCATCCTGGGAGCAGATGCGGCGTAGACGGAGGAATTGGGAATAGGGGATGGAGTCCTTACAGGAAGCAGGGTGGGAGGAAGAGTAGTCCAGGTAGCTGTGGGAGTCAGTAGATTTGTAGTGGATGTCGGTCAGGAGCGTATCACCTGCAATAGAGATGGTGAGGTCAAGGAATGGTAGGGAAGTGTCGGAAATGGTCCAAGTGTATTTGAGTGCCGGATGGAAGTTGGTGGTGAAATGAATGAAGTCCGTCAGTTGTGTGTGGGTGCAGGAGGTGACACCAAAGCAGTCGTCGATGTAACGGAGGTAGAGGTCGGGGATGACCTATTACCATTACCTATCTCCTTATATCCATTACCTATCTCCTTACAAACCTTGTCTGGGCTTAGATCCAGATTTATTTCACTCCTGATAGGGCATTTAAGAAAACACTCTCCCAAATACATTTATTATTGGCATGGAATCTCTGGCCCCTGTTTGGCTCTGTCATAGGACTCACTGTGTGTTGGTGCATCACTTATTTCAGACTTTTCAACCATGTGAGATACGCTTTGTGCTCACAATCACTGCTCAAAGACTAAATCTTGGAAGCAAGAGATTCTTTATTTTTCACGAATCTGCAGAACCGGGTGCCTCTCCATGTCGAGACACACCGCAGTCAGAGAAGTCATCCCCCTTTATACACATAATTTTACATTCAACCTCCCCTCCGGACCCTTCTCCAATCAGGGTCTGAGGTGCACAATCTGTAGGTACATCCCTCCATACCTCCCATATCATACATCGCATGTCCAGACATGTTCATGGTAATGAGCAGTTTCTTGACCAGGGGTGTGTTGTAATATTCATTTATTCTATTAAGCATGCTCAGTTGCTCATGACCTACCCTAGTTTTACTCACCTCCTAGTGAACCCTCTCAGTTCTCCTATATCAGTACTAAAGCTAAGCTATAGTAACAAGGGTCCCATCTATCACTCCATTCCACTGATAGGGATCTCTCTACATCACTCCCTTCTACCGCTATACAATGCTATTACTTCTTAATCAAGGACTCAAGGATGGGTCTGGTAACCTTTAGACACAGCTCTGTCAGAACCCTCTCTCCGGCCCCTATCAGTTCGAATCCTCTTTAAAGCTCCTTACTATAATGGGGTTTAATCACTTTATCCCTCACAATCCTCCCTTTTTCTTTTGCTACGCATATACTGATTAAACCCCCATTTCAAGTTCCCTCAACTCGAATTGACATAACATTGTCCTAATCTTCTTTTCCTATAGATCATGGACCTCCCCTGGCCGCATTATCATTATTCTCTGTATTTCCCCTTTCTCTCCCATAGGCATGACTACAGCCTGCATCTGACTTATACTTCTTGTAATAAGTTCCCTAAAACAAGGGATGCAACAGGGGATAAAGATCAGTCCAGCCTCTGCACATAGAAGCACGAGTCCCACCGTTCTCCACCATGTTCCTCCGAGGATGGAATCCCACCATTGGGTTCCCATAATCGATTTTCCACTTTTGTTTTGGAACATGTGCCAACTTACGGATCCCTTCTGATATGTCCATCACTGCCTGTCCATTATCATCGATGTTTAAACAGCAATTAGAGAGGTTGAATTTCCCGCATACCTTTCCTTCTTCTGCCAGGAGGTAATCTAGGGCCAACCGGTTCTGGTATATCGCTGCTCTCATCTGTGTCTGCTGCTTTGTCAGCATCTCCAATGCCCCCGCAGTTTGGTTGGTAATTACCTCCAGTACTGCCTGCAGTCTTATGATTCGGTTTAACATGATTCGGTAGCCCCAGGATCCATCCTGTGCCCAAGTGGCTGGTCCGTAGTATGAGATGATTCTTGCTGGTGGCCATTCATCATCTTACCATTCTCCAATGTCTATTTTCCTCTTCTCCAGATATAGGTCATCAAATACAGGTGTTCCTAGCGACCGCCCTTCTTCGGTGTTTAACAGGAAAAATCCAGGTTGTACCAGTCCAATAAAGCAAGTCCCGCTCCAATTTATCGGTAACACCGAGTATGCCTTGTATCCGCATATCCATAACAGTCCTTCAGGGGCCGGTCCACTAGAGGTAACCTTGTTCCATATGTCTCACAACACTGGGATTCCTTGATAAGGGTTGTTCCCGGTGCAGTTCCATAGTCCAGTCGATTCCATTCCATCAGTCTTCATCCAAATAGTGCAGTTTCTCCCGTATTTCTTAGTTGGATACCATTTAGGCTCCTCTGGCCACCACACTCGGGACTGATTTGGCCACTGGGTGACGATGCGCTGGCAGGGGCTGCTGCCTACTAGGACGGCATCCTTTGCCCAGGGCCTAGCGATACACTCAGTCCCTACCGGAGCGTCTGTCAGGATCCATGCCTGGGGATCTCGGTCTTGTCCAACTGTCAGGTTCCACTCCATCAGGTCCCATACTTCAATAACGGATCCCCTCCACGGCCAACGTGAGCTCATCAGTGGTCCGCCACAGACCCAGCAGTCAGTCACATTCAGGATTCCAGCTATCCGGAGGGCCAAGTCCACAAACAGGTTTTTTTCTCCTTCAGGGATCTCAATCTGCTTCTTTATTTCTTCGTACAGTGTCTGATGCAATTGAGGCTGAGTAGGTGGGGGAGGGGGAGGCTTGGTGACTACTACTTCTGTAAACTCTTTTATTACTTCCTCCTTCATCTTATCTATTGCCCATTTTACGATCTGGAAAGGGAAACCTAACTGTCCTGCCTTGATTACACAAACCCATCTCTCTCCCTTTGGGCAGGTAACGTACCCAAACCTCCCTATATACCCCCTATTCCCTATCATCAAATACTTCTTTCCCCCTTCTTCACAAATTGCTCTAGTCCTCAGGTTATAGCATGCATCGTTCACATGGGAATGATGGGTAAATGATCTGGTTGTCCGCCCTCCATATCTGATAGGATGATAACTTTTATCACAATTATTAATACTTTTTACCATAATTACATGCAAAGCGAACAATACCACGACTGCTCCTTTCATACTGTCAGTTATACATTCAATTCTTTTTTTTTTTTTAAAGTTAATGTTAGGAGTTTGTTTCCTGGCTTCACCATCCACTGTTCCTCCTCATCAGGGGCGGGTGGATCAACGGGTCCTTTAACCCGGTTTGCGTGGGTCCACCCTTTTTCTTTTGTTCGTACTGCTGTCTCGGTTGTCAATAATACTAGGTATGGGCCGGTCCACCTGGGCTGGAGTTTCTCCTCCTTCCAATTCTTGACCAGTACCCAGTCGCCGGCCTTTACAGCATGTATTGGAAAGTCGAGTGGTGGTCTTTGAGCCAATAGTCCTTTAGCTTTTAATTCTGTAAGGGAACGAGATACTGCCAGTAAATAGTTCCTTAAGAATACATCACTGCCCTCTATGGTGGGTATTCCTTCTATCTTTCCCAAATAAGGTAACCCAAACAACATTTCATAGGGAGACACTGCTAACTTTGCATGGGGTCTCCGTTGCTTTTCTCAAAGCCTTTCTGTTTCCCTACTGCTCCAAACATATGCCAGACTTCATGTACATATGCTGCTCTTAAAGCCTTAATTTCTGCCAATTGAGCTAAGCAAGATTGCAGGCAAGCTTCCAATTTGATCCTGTGCTATAGCTTTTACTTCTTTAGATATTACTCGTCCAAAATATTCTACCTGCTGCTGACAAAACAAAAACTTCTTTCTTGATACATCATGACCTCCTGTGTCATCTTTCCCAAGATAATTACAATGTCTCTCTCTCACATTGCTCCTCACTTGTGGAACAAACCAACAAATCATTCACATACTATATCAACACCTTCCAAATCTGCCTACAACATCTGATTAAAAACACGGCGCTAGTATTTAAAACGCTGCCGCATCCTAGCCTAGGTGTATTTAATAGCTCTTCTTAATGTTCTTACCATAGCTATGTTCACCATTATCTTAATATTATTATTATTATTATTATTATTATTATTATTATTATTTCCTGATTATCGTACCTGTTCACATCCCCAACACACCTTATCCATTACCTATCTCCTTACTAGCCTTGTCTGGGCTTAGATCCAGATTTATTTCACTCCCGATAGGGCATTTGAGAAAACACTCTCCCAAATACATTTATTATTGGCATGGAATCTCTGGCCCCTGTTTGGCTCTGTCATAGGACTCACTGTGTGTCGGTGCATCACTTATTTCAGAATTTTCAACCAGGTCTGTTGTTACTGACAACATTGTCTTTCCTTTTTCACGCTCTTTCTTTCTAAAGCAGTCTCATCAATTTATCCCTCTGCTTCCCACTTTAATCCTTTCTGATCTGCCTTCTTTTCTCATTCTAAACTCAATGTCTTACTTCTCAGATAGTTTATCCTCCTTTGCAAATTTATTCACCTTCCTTTTAAAATCTTCCACTGACTTCTCGATCCTCATATTTTACCACCACCCCTTCTACCTCGGGGGCAGTCATCACTTTCCCCCCTACCCCCGAGATTCTGACTTGTTTTTCACCCAATCCAATTTCTTCTGGTATCTTAGTTCCACTTGATCTCTCCACTCCCAAATTACCATAAATACCATATCCTCTCCCTGGGGTCCTAATTTCAAGTTTACCAGAGGTTCCCGTGTGTATCCCATACACCCCAGGGAGCAGGACCCCCGACTTCCCTATTCTTCCTCCATGAGTGTGTACGACTGCACCTCCCGTCGTAGCCTGGGACATTCCCTCTTGAAATGACCCTCCTCGTTACAATAGTAACACCAGGATGGTCCCGTGTACCACCCTCCTGATCCTTGTTCCTTGATTTTCCCGGGGACCCCAACTTCGGTCCCTCCATTCACCTCTTCCTCGTCCTCTAATACTACCGCTTCCCCTTCCCCGGTCTCCATGAGCACCCGGCCTTCTATCACCTTCGATTCCCCCCTTCTGTACTCCTTGCTGTACTGCTTGCAACATCATTTTTGCCTTTCCCTTCTGTTTTTCCTCATCCCGTCTTACATATACCTTTTGAGCCTCTGTTAACAATTGATTCAATGGTTTGTCATTCCAATTTTCCAATTTTTCCAGTTTCTTTCTAATGTCTGGCCATGATTTGGTTACAAAATTAACCTTTAGCAACTGCTGACCTGCGTCTGAATCAGGGTCTATCCCCGAATACTGCTGGACATTCCTCCTCAACCTTTGTAAGAACACTGTCGGAGGTTCGTCCTTGTTCTGCTGATTTTCAAAAGCCCGTTCGAAATTCTGTCCCTTGGGAACGGCTTCTCTGATTCCCTTGATTATTATCTCCCTGAGATCTCTCATACTTCTTCTGTTTGGTTACTCCAATCCGGCGCAGTAGTGGGATATTTTACTGCTCCCGCATCTGCTGCTCCCGCTTGAGCCTGCAACCCCTTATCCCAGACTTTTATTCCTGCCTGTCTGACCATCTGTCCTTCTTCTGGAGTAAACAAACTTCCCATTATTGACATCATTGTCTGCCAACTCCTTTTTTTTTCCCTGAGCCCCATTAATTTATTACCCTTCTCCAACCAGAATGTTTATCTAAACAAACCATAAAAGCTGCTTGTTGTTCAGCAATTAACTTATTTCTAATTTTGTTCAAACCATTCTCCCTACAATTCCCAAATTCCAATTCCTAGTTTAAATACATACGACTAACAATTTTCCAAATTAACTTTACTGAAAAGAAATCAACAACGCCAAGCAACCTACATTTTCCAACTTTCCCCTTTTAAGTTGCGATGATACAAAGCGTCGTCCGTTACCTTACAACTATTCGTAACCTCCCCCATTGCTTACAATTTCTTAAAGGAACACACACACCTACCCTTACAGCATGTGGCCCACAGCAAACAAACCTATCACATATACAAACTTCCTCATTCATACAAAACCGGTTTTTACACACACATCACATTAGTTCCATTCTTACTTCAATGAGATTGTTTGAAACAACTCAAAATTTTTCATAGAAACATATAAACTAGGTGCAGGAGCATGCCATTCGGCCCTTAGAACCTGCACCGCCATTCAATATGATCATGGCTGATCATCCAATTCAGTATCCTGTACCTGCCTTCTCTCCATACCCCCTGATCCCTTCAGCCACAAGGGCCACATCGAACTCCCTTTTAAATATGGCCAACGAACTGGCCTCAACTACTTTCTGTGGCAGAGAATTCCACAGATTCACCACTGTGTGAATTTTTCCTCATCATTTCTTCCCATGTATATATATTTGGCCCTAGGAACTGATCTATTTGTTCAGCCAGTCCCAAGGGGTCTTCCAAAAGGATAAACTTTTCCCTATCTCCTTTTTCAAGTTCCTCCCCTCCATACTGGTGAGAGGCACATTTACAAATCCCATCCCCCCTTCATTTCCCCCTAACGGGACCTCTCTTAGGGGCTTCATTTGAACAGATCGGTCTGATCTTTGTTTGGCTGCCCTCGTTTGAGATCGCGTCATCCGACTACTGCCTGGGACACCCGTCCCATCCTCGTCCTCACTTTTTATTTCCTCTTCCTTATCTGACTGGCTCTCTCCTTCACGTTCTATGTTTGAATCACAGTTTCTTTCATCCTGTTTCTTCTCTACTTTCCGTGATTCTCTACTATCTGTCTCTTCTGAGACAGGAGCGGACAGGTTTACTGCCGAGCCGCTCTGAATTAGTGGGACCTCCTGGGCAGATGCAGCCGGAGCTGATGGGGGTATATTTGGGGGCTGGGATTCATATGGCGGGGGCAGACGTCGTAGGTGGTCATCACCAATTGGGGGCCAGTCAGATTCATCCTGCTCTCTCTCTGTCTTTAACGGAAACATCCCATTATTGGGTTTCCAGCACTGGGCATAGTCCTTTTCTATTTGATTTGGCGTTTCTCTTTCATTCACAAAAACATTCAACGCCTGTCTCATCCAGTCTTCATTTGAACCCAACCTTGACCACCACACTGCGCTCCCTCGGATAGGCTCCTTCTGGCCATTCAAAGTAACAAAACTTTATTATAGTTTCCTTACTCTTACCCCGGGTGGTCCCTTCACCCCATCCGTGCAACATTCGCCCCAACGGACTATCGGGCGGAATGTGCGGCTCCATATCAGTATGAGCCTTATCCTGTTTCCCCGGACCGTTTTCCCGTTCCGGTTTCCATTGTCTCGTCGTACTATTCCCGTCCGACAGACCCCGGTCCCCCAGGCAATACTTAATAGTCAGTTTTCTTACCTGGGTCTTGTGCACAAGAATCGCTCGACCATTCCTTATTTATTCACCTTACACCCCCTCTTGCTTCCCGAGTCTTTATACCCGAATATCACTCGCTCAAACTGCTGATGGCAAGCAAGGAGATCAGAGACTGCTGAAATCAGCAGGGTGCACCTTCCCCTCCTTCTTTGCCTCCACCAAGCAGCCGGAGTGGCGATCCCGGACGAGCCCCCAGTTTGTGAGATACGCTTTGTGCTCACAATCACTGCTCAAAGACTAAATCTTGGAAGCAAGAGATTATTTATTTTTCACGAATCTGCAGAACCGGGTGCCTCTCCATGTCGAGACACACCGCAGTCAGAGAAGTCATCCCCCTTTATACACGTAATTTTACATTCAACCTCCCTCCGGACCCTTCTCCAATCAGGGTCTGAGGTGCACAATCTGTAGGTACATCCCCCCAGTACCTCCCATATCATACATCGCATGTCCAGACATGTTCATGGTAATGAGCAGTTTCTTGACCAGGGGTGTGTTGTAATATTCATTTATTCTATTAAGCATGCTCAGTTGCTCATGACCTACCCTAGTTTTACTCACCTCCTAGTGAACCCTCTCAGTTCTCCTATATCAGTACTAAAGCTAAGCTATAGTGACAAGGGTCCCATCTATCACTCCATTCCACTGATAGGGATCTCTCTACATCACTCCCTTCTACCGCTATACAATGCTATTACTTCTTACTCAAGGACTCAAGGATGGGTCTGGTAACCTTTAGACACAGCTGTGTCAGAACCCTCTCTCCGGCCCCTATCAGTTTGAATCCTCTTTAAAGCTCCTTACTATAATGGGGTTTAATCACTTTATCCCTCACAATCAGGTCTGTTGTTACTGACAACATTGTCTTTCCTTTTTCACGCTCTTTCTTTCTAAAGCAGTCTCATCAATTTATCCCTCTGCTTCCCACTTTAATCCTTTCTGATCTGCCTTCTTTCTCATTCTAAACTCAATGTCTTACTTCTCAGATAGTTTATCCTCCTTTGCAAATTTATTCACCTTCCTTTTAAAATCTTCCACTGACTTCTCGATCCTCATATTTTACCACCACCCCTTCTACCTCGGGGGCAGTCATCACTTTCCCAGATCTTTATTCCTGCTTGTCTGACCATCTGTCTTTCTTCTGAAGTAAATAAACTTCCCATTATTGACATCATTGTCTGCCAACTCCTTTTTTTTTTGTTTCCCCTGGGCCCCATTAATTTATTACCCTTCTCCAACCAGAATGTTTATCTAAACAAACCATAAAAGCTGCTTGTTGTTCAGCAATTAACTTATTTCTAATATTGTTCAAAACCATTCTCCCTACAATTCCCAAATTCCAATTCCTAGTTTAAATACATACGACTAACAATTTTCCAAATTAACTTTACTGAAAAGAAATCTATAGAAGCCAAGCAACCTACATTTTCCAACTTTCCCCTTTTAAGTTGCGATGATACAAAGCGTTGTCCGTTACCTTACAGCTATCCGTAACCTCCCCCATTGCTTACAATTTCTTAAAGGAACACACACACATACCCTTACAGCATGTGGCCCACAGCAAACAAACCTATCACATATACAAGCTTCCTCATTCATACAAAACCGGTTTTTACACACACATCACATTAGTTCCATTCTTACTTCAATGAGATTGTTTGAAACAACTCAATATTTTTCATAGAAACATAGAAATTAGGTGCAAGAGCAGGCCATTCGGCCCTTCGAACCTGCACCGCCATTCAATATGATCATGGCTGATCATCCAACTCAGTATCCTGTACCTGCCTTCTCTCCATACCCCCCGATCCCTTCAGCCACAAGGGCCACATCGAACTCCCTCTTAAATATGGCCAACGAACTGGCCTCAACTACTTTCTGTGGCAGAGAATTCCACATCATTTCTTCCCATGTATATATATTTGGCCCTAGGAACTGATCTATTTGTTCAGCCAGTCCCAAGGGGTCTTCCAATAAACTTTTCATCTCCTTTTTAAAGTTCCTCACCTCCATACTGGTGAGAGGCACATTTACAAATCCCATCCCCCCTTCATTTCCCCTTAACGGGACCTCTCTTAGGGGCTTCATTTGAACAGATCGGTCTGATCTTTGTTTGGCTGCCCTCGTTTGAGATCGCGTCATCCGACTACTGTCTGGGACGCCCGTCCCATCCTCGTCCTCACTTTTTATTTCCTCTTCCTTATCTGACTGGCACTCTCTCCTTCACGTTCTATGTTTGAATCACAGTTTCTTTCATCCTGTTTCTTCTCTACTTTCCGTGAGTCTCTACTATCTGTCTCTTCTGAGACAGGAGCGGACAGGTTTACTGCCGAGCCGCTCTGACTTAGTGGGACCTCCTGGGCAGATGCAGCCGGAGCTGATGGGGGTATATTTGGGGGCTGGGATTCATATGGCGGGGGCAGACGTCGTAGGTGGTCATCACCAATTGGGGCCAGTCAGATTCATCCTGCTCTCTCTCTGTCTTTAACGGAAACATCCCATTATTGGGTTTCCAGCACTGGGCATAGTCCTTTTCTATTTGATTTGGCGTCTCTCGTTCATTCACAAAAACATTCAATGCTTGTTTCACCCAGTCTTCATTTGAACCCAACCTTGACCACCACACTGCGCTCCCTCGGATAGGCTCCTTTAGCCATTCAAAGTAACAAAACTTTATCATAGTTTCCTTACTCTTACCCTGGGTGTTCCCTTCACCCCATCCATGCAACATTCGCCCCAACGGACTATCGGGCGGAATGTGCGGCTCTATACCATTATGAGCCTTATCCTGTTTCCCCGGACCCTCACTTTTCCCGTTCCGGTTTCCCATTGTCTCGTCGGACTATTCCCGTCCGACAGACCCCGGTCGCCCAGGCAATACTTAATAGTCAGTTTTCTTACCTGGGTCTTGTGCACAAGAATCGCTCGACCATTCCTTATTTATTCACCTTACACCCCCTCTTGCTTCCCGAGTCTTTATACCCGAATATCACTCGCTCAAACTGCTGATGGCAAGCAAGGAGATCAGAGACTGCTGAAATCAGCAGGGTGCACCTTCCCCTCCTTCTTTGCCTCCACCAAGCAGCCGGAGTGGCGATCGCGGACGAGCCCCCAGTTTGTGAGATACGCTTTGTGCTCACAATCACTGCTCAAAGACTAAATCTTGGAAGCAAGAGATTCTTTATTTTTCACGAATCTGCAGAACCGGGTGCCTCTCCAAGTCGAGACACACCGAAGTCAGAGAAGTCATCCCCCTTTATACACATAATTTTACATTCAACCTCCCCTCCGGACCCTTCTCCAATCAGGGTCTGAGGTGCACAATCTGTAGGTACATCCCCCAGTACCTCCCATATCATACATCGCATGTCCAGACATGTTCATGGTAATGAGCAGTTTCTTGACCAGGGGTGTGTTGTAATATTCATTTATTCTATTAAGCATGCTCAGTTGCTCATGACCTACCCTAGTTTTACTCACCTCCGAGTGAACCCTCTCAGTTCTCCTATATCAGTACTAAAGCTAAGCTATAGTGACAAGGGTTCCATCTATCACTCCATTCTACTGATAGGGATCTCTCTACATCACTCCCTTCTACCGCTATACAATGCTATTACTTCTTACTCAAGGATGGGTCTGTTAACTTTTATACACAGCTGTGTCAGAACTCTCTCCCTGGCCCCTATCAGTTTGAATCCTCTGTAAGACTCCTTACTATAATGGGGTTTAATCACTTTATCCCTCACACCAAATATATTCCCGCATGGAAACATGCAACAAGCCCATCCCTTTGTGTACTGGTAACGCAAAACAAAACCTCACTGCCCCATCTACTTGTTAATCTTTCACTAAGCTCTCAGTCATTTATGAAAGCTGTCCTCAATCTTTGTTTAGGAAGGAACTGCAGATGTTGGTTTAAACAGAAGATAGGCACAAAATGCTGGAGTGGCTCAGTGGGACAGGCAGCATCTCTGGAGAGAAGGAATGGGTGACTTTTCAGGTCGAGACCCTTCAGCCTGGGAGCCGTGGAGAGGGCGACTAGAGATATGTGGAAGTACAAGGTGTGAAAATGATAGGTCAAAGCTGATGATGATCAAGGAAATGTAGAATCAGGAATACAGCTATACAAGTCGTTAGTGACACCACACTTTTTTTGACAATAGGTGCAGGAGTAGGCCTTTCAGCCCTTTGAGCCAGCACCGTCATTCATTGTGATCATGGCTGATCATCCACAAGCAGTACCCCATTCCTGCCTTCTCCCCATATCCCTTGACCGCTATCTTTAAGAGCTCTATTCAACTCTCTCTTGAAAGCATCCAAGAATCGGCCTCCAATGCCTTCTGGGGCAGAGAATTCCACTGACTCACAACTCTCTGGGTGAAAACGTTTTTCTTCATCGCCGTTCTAAATGGCCTACCCTTTATATTTAAACTGTGGCCCCTGGTTCTGGACTCCCCCAACATGAAAGCCAACATGCCATTAGCTTTCTTCAATGCCTTATGTACTTGCATGCTTACATTCAGTGACTGATGAACAAGGACACCCAGATCTTGTTGTACTTCCCCTTTTCCTAACTTGAGACCATTCAGATAATAATCTGCCTTCCTGTTCTTGCCACCAAAGTGTATAACCTCACATTTATTCACAATAAACTGCATCTGCCATGCATCCGCCCACTCACCCAACCTGTCCAAGTCACCCTACAGCCTCATAGCATCCTCCTCACAGTTCACACTGCCACCCAGCTTTGTGTCATCTGCAAATTTGCTAATGTTACTTTTAATCCTGTGATCCAAATCATTATATTGTAAATAACTGTGGTCCCAACACCGACCCTTGCAGTACCTCACTAGTCACTGCCTGCCATTCTGAAAGGGACCCGTTAATCCCTACTCTGTTTCCTGCCTGCCAACTAATTTTCTATCCATGTCAGTACCCTACCCCCAATACCATGTGCTCTAATTTTGCCCACTAATCTCCTATGTGGGACCTTATCAAAGGCTTTCTGAAAGTCCAGGTACACTACATCCGCTGGCTCTCCCTTGTCCATTTTCCCAGTTACATCCTCAAAAAATTCCAGATTAGTCAAGCATGATTTCTCCTTTGTAAATTCATGCTGACTCGGACCGATCCATTACAGCTATCCAAATGTGCCGCTATTTCATATTTTATAATTGACTCCAGCATCTTCCCTACCATCGATGTTAGGCTAACTGGTCTATAATTCCCTCTTTTCTCTCTCCCTCCTTTCTTTAAATGTGGGATAACATTAGCTACCCTCCAATCCACAGGAACTGATCCTGAATCTACAGAACATTGGAAAATGATCACCAATGTGTCCACGATTTCTTGAACCAATTCCTTTAGTGCCCTGGGATGCAGACCGTCAGGCCCTGGGGATTTATCAGCTTTCAGTCCCAACAGTTTACCTAACACCATTTCCTGCCTAATGTGAATTTCCCTCAGTTCCTCGTCACCCTAGGTCCTCTGGCCACTAGTACATCTGGGAGATAAATTCACCTGTTTTAGTCTTCAAGGGTCCAACTTTGGTCTTAACTATTTTCTTTCCTCTTCACATACCTAAAGAAGCTTTTACTATCCTCCTTTATATTCTTGGCTAGCTTACCTTCGTACCTCATCTTTTCTCCTCGTATTGCCTTTTTAGTTATCTTCGTGTTGCTATTTAAAAGTTACCCAATCCTCTGGCTTCCCACTCATCTTTGCTATATGTTATATTTCTTCTCTTTTATTTTAATACTGTACTTGACTTCCCTTGTTAACCACGGTCGCCTCTTACTCCCCTTAGAATTCTTCTTCCTCTTTGGAATTAACTGATCCTGTACCTTCTGTAGTAGTCCCATAAATATCTGCCATTGTTGTTCCACTGTCATCCCTGGTAAGGTCTCTTTCCAGTCAACTTTGGTCAGCTCCTCCCTCGTGGCTCCATTGTCCCCTTTGCTCAACTGTAATACTGACACTTCCGATTTTCCATTCTCCCTCTCAAATTGTAGATTAAAACATCATATTGTGGTTGCTACCTCCTAATGGCTTTTTAGTCTCCTTTACCACGAGTTCCCTTATCAAATCCGGTTCATTACACTACCACTCCCTGGTAGGCTCCAGTACAAGCTGCTCTAAGAATCCATCATGGAGGCATTCCACAAACTCCCTTTCTTGGGGTCCAGTATCAACCTGGTTTTCCCAGTCTACCTGTATGTTGAAATCTCCCATAACAACCGTAACATTACCTTTGCGACATTCCAATTTTAACTCCTGATTCAACTTACACCCTTATATCCAGGCTACTGTTTGGGGGCCTGTAGATAACCCATTGGGGTCTTTTTACTCTTACTTTTACAATTCCTCAGTTCTATCCATACTGACTCTACATCTCCTGATTCTATGTCACCCCTCGCAAGGGACTGAATTTCATTCCTTACCAACAGAGCTACCCCACCCCCTCTGTCCACCTGTATGTCTTTTCGATAGGACACATCCACCTGAATATTAATTTCCCAGCCCTGGTCTTCTTGCAGCCATGTTTCTGTAATTCCCACAACAGCATACAAACCAATTTCTAACTGAGCCTCAAGCTCATCCGCTTTATTCCTTATACTTCGTGGATACATATATGATATTTTTAATCCATTATTCACCTCACCTTTCACATCGATTCCTATTTCAGTTGGCCATACCTCCTATCCCTTCGTGAGTTTTCTGCCCCGTTAATTCTGGTTTCTTTCTTAACTTTTCCTATATTCTCTTTCCCTTTAACTCCATCCTTGTATTTCCAATTTGTCTCCTTCCCCCCCCACTATTTAGATTAAACTCACCCGTGTAGCAGTGGCAAACCTACCTACCAGAATGCTGGTCCCCCACCTGCTAAGGTGCCACCCATCCCTTTTGTACAATTCACCCTTACTGCAAAACAGATCCCAGTGGTCTTAGAATCAAAATCCCTGCCCCCTGCACCAGCTCCTCAGCCACACATTCAGGTCCCGTATCTCCCTGTTCCTGCCCTCACCAGAACAAGGAACTGGAAGCAAACCGGAGATAACCACCCTGGAAGTCCTGCTTTTCAGCCTCCTTCCGAACTCTCTGAAGTCATGCTGCAGAATGTCTTTCCACTTCTTCCCGACGTCATTGTGCCGACATGCACAAATAACCTTGAAGTGCTGTGTGCAGTTCTGGACGCCCAACAAAAGGAAATATGTCATTAAATTGGAAATGGTGTAGAAGAGATTCACCATGATGTTCCTTGGACTTGTGAGCTTCAGATATAGGGAGAGGCTGGATAAACTGGGAATTTTTACTTTGGAGAGTGGGAGGGTGAAGAGGGGAAGGGGGGACTTTATTAAAGTCTACAAATTCATGAGGAGCATGAAGTGAACTCTCGGTCTTTCCCCAGAGTAGAAGATTCTAACATTAGAAGGCTTAGGCTTAAAATGAGAGGGGAACATTTTTAAAGGGATATGAAGGCAACCTTTTCACTCGGAGGGTATTCTGTGTTCGGAACGTGCTGCAGAGGAAGTTATAGAACCTGATACAGTTATGACTTTCAATAGACCTTTGGATAGATGTATAGATAGAAAGGGGTTGGAGGAATATGGACCAAATATTTGCAAACGGGACCATCCAGATTGCCAACTTGTTTGGTATAGACCGAAGGGCCTGTTTCCATTTTGTATAGCTCTGTCCTTGTCACATCAACTATTTACAGGCCATCTCTGGATTACGAGCACTCAACGTGTGGACACCCCTACATATGAACAATTTTCCAAATTAAAAAGTCTGATGTACTTGCCTACATTCATGAACTAGTGTTCTTTCTCTGTTTACTTTTAGTAATTGCACTTCCTTCACAGTCTTATGTGCTCTTGATATCATTCATTCCAATTACTGTGGGATTATGGTGAATATCATGTTGAATGATTTTTTGTTTTGTGCATTTTCTGACATGGTCAAAATTGCTGGGGATGGCCGCTCTCCAGTTGTAGAAGAATGGATTGACTGCTTACATTCACTGGAATTTAGATGAGAGGGAATCTTATAGAAACATATAAAATTCTTAAGGGGTTGGACAGGCTAGATGTCGGAAAAATGTTCCTGATGTTGGGAGAGTCCAGAACCAGGAGTCACAGTTTAAGAATAAGGGGTTGGCCATTTAGGACTGAGATGAGGAAAAACGTTTTCACCCAGAGAGTTGTGAATCCGTGGAATTCTCTGCCACAGAAGGGAGTGGAGGCCAATTCACTGGATGTATTCAAGAGAGAGTTGGCGAACGGAATCAAGGGATATGGGGAGAAAGTAGGAACGGGATACTGATTCTGGGTGATCAGCCATGTCATATTGAATGGCAGTGCTGGCTGACTCGAAGGGATGAATGGTCTGCACATATTTTCTATATTTCTATATCCTCACAATCAGACAGAATAATACAAATTGCAGGTGCTGGAATTGAGAAACAGTGGCAGAGATTGCTGGAAATGCTCAGTACATCAGGATAGAGACCTCCCTTCGGCAGTGAGTAGTTCGAATTTGGACTGCGCAGAACGATTGGTAGGTGGGTGCACATTCAGTCGCCAGAAAGGGAGTTGGATAAACATTTGATCGGCAATGAACTGGGAGAGATGTCCAAGGCAGGGGAATGCCTGTCTGGATGGTTCCTTGTGGAGCTGGAGTGGTTCTCGCACTGAGCAGCCTCTGACTGCTGTCCCACGAGTAGACATGCGGCTGTTACCTTTGAGACACAGCGTGCAGATGATTACTCTTCTGAGAGGAGCTGGCACGGTTCTATCAGCAGTGACTAGTTATCTTGTGCCTTGCAGAACATCCCAGCCCCGGTCTCACACTGGAGACAACAACATGAGGACTTCATCAACACGATCAGAAATGCCAGGATGACTACCGATGCCATGAAGAAGGGACTTCCTCTTCCTCCACCGCCACCACCCAGCATTAACCCAGGTGCTTTGCTTTGGCTCTCCTAGTGGACATTCCTTGTATCTGCATTGACACAAAGCAGGCCATTCTGCCCATCAGATTCCTGCCATCTCCCTGGGAAGCAAACCCATCAGTCCCACACCCCCACCCAACTTATTTTTTATCTCACATACTCATAAACCTCCCCCCCTTTTATTTCATTTTTTCCACTCAACCAACACACTAGTGGAAACAAACAGCATGCAATTAGCCTGTCTTTGGTATGCAGGAGGCAACCTGAGCACCCGAACGAAATCTACGCGGTCACAGGGACTTCATGCAAACTCCACACAGAGAATGCTCAAGGTCAACAAACTGATTCACATTGCATGAAAGAACATAAGAAATAGAATGACATATGATGGAAGAATGGGTTGATTTGGCTTGTATTTACTGGAATTTAGAAGGATGATAGGTTATCTTATAGAAACATATCAAATTCTTAAGTGATTGGCTAGGCAGTAAAAATGTTCCTGGTGTTCGGCAAGTCCAGAACCAGGCGTCACAGTTTAAGAATAAGGGGTTGGCCATTTAGGACTGAGATGAGGAAAAACTTTTTCACCCAGAGATTTGTGAATCTGTAGAAATCTCTGCCAGAGACAGTGGAGGCCAATTCGCTGGATGTTTTCAAGAGAGTAAGATTTAGATCTTAGAGCTAACAGAATCAAGGGATATGGGGAAAAAGCAGGAATGGGGTACTGATTTTGGATGATCAGCCATGATCATGTTGAATGGCGGTACTGACTCGAAGGGCTGAATGGCCTACTCCTGCACTTATTTTCTATGTTTCTAGGAGCAGTAAGAGATGATTTACATGTTCTTGCCTGTTCCACCATTACTTCAGACCTATTTTCCACCCCGTCGCCAAATCAAAGTACCAAAAAAAACTATTGATGCCCATCTGGATGGAGCCTTCACAGTTCTCTTGTGTTGAGGATTCCAAAGCTCGCGTTTGTCTCTGTCTTAAATGGGTGACCACTTACTATGGGACTCTGATCCCCAGTTCAGACACCAAAGACATGGGACACATAATCTCTGCATCCAGCCCCTTGCTGAGAGGCTCAGTTCTTCAGGATCTGGCCATCACTGGCAAGACCAGCATTTCTAACATGGCCCTAATACCCTTAACGTGAGTGGCTCACTGAGTAATTTGAGAGTCAACCACAGGAACATTTAGATCAGAATGGTGAGGATGGCAGATTTCCTTCACTCAGGGATATTAGTGAACACATGGGGTTGATATTTGATAGTTCTGTGGTCTTCATTACCAAGATGAATGGACTAACTTGACGAATTCTGGACTGTGGGTCAAAGTTTCTGGACACAAGTATCAGTCCAGTACTTGAACTGCTTGGCCCTTTTCTTTTCATGTGGATTATCATTGGCGGGATGGTCTCTAGTGTAACATGGTGCTGGTGAATGGTTGAAGCAATATTTAATTTTGTCTTGCGTCTATCTTTGATCCCACAGACTATGTTGAATGTCCCTATTGCAACAGGCGTTTCAATGACACAGCTGCAGAGCGACACATCACTTTCTGTAAGACCAACGTCAATCGTAAAGTGGTGGCCAAGCAGTCTATCCAGGCTCCATCCACCCAGCCCAAAGCTCCGTCTCCCAAGGTGCAAGTACAGATGGCCTCTAAGCCGACGCCAGGTCCCAGCAGATCTTCCGCTGTGCCATCAACCTCGCGTGAACCACCAAGGGCCCCTCCTGTACACTCGGCCCCTCCTGTACACTCGGCCCCTCCTGCTCGCACCGGGCCATCGGTTTACTCGCCACAATCAATGAAGTCAACTCAACAGGTACAGAGCACATTTGGCACAGAACACACCGGTACAGAACTCATCTGGTACAGGGACCCTAGTTGGGACAAACACAACACCTGGGACAGGAATCCTGCCCAATAAGCATTCTTATTTTGCTGCAGCCCCATTTGGTTGAGGGTTGAGGGTAGCTGGCTTCCACCAGCTCTGAGGTGAAAGGACAGCTACACATGCGGGTCCAAGCACTGACATGCGGGCAGGTGGGTGGGTGATTTATGATACAGTGTACTCCTTCCCATGAGTAAGACCAGAGTTTCCCAGGAATGGGTGGGATGCAAAGTTTATTTTTCTTTCTGCACATCCTTGAATCTTTTCCTCTTCTGTGTCAGAGTTCAGAAATCAAGCATCTGTTCCAGGAATCTAGTGACCCACCCACAGGAGCTGGCCAAGTGTAGTTAGGCGCATTGTTGTGGTTACTGCTCTGGGAATGGGCACTGACATCCGTTCACCACTCCTGCTGGTGACTTTGGAAGATTATGTGGAGATGTCATTGCTGCTACAACTGCAGTACTTTGAAGTGCCTGCTATAGGTAGTCCATGTAGGAGAAGGGATCATTGCTACTTGGTGGCACAGGTTTTGTTCTAGGTTTGAGATCTTAATCCACAAATACCCTTTTCTCCGGACAGCCAAAGGTTGTGTTAAAATGCCAAAGGCAATGGCCAAATCCATCATTATAATGCGCACAGATGGTGTATTTGGTGTATATCCAGCTCCTCCACCTTTCACGGGATTCTATGTCCAACTGAGAGAACAGTCCAGGGTCTAATTTAAAATTGAAGATCAGGCAGTCCAAAACTCCCCCAGTGCACCAGGGAGTCTCCGGCGAAGCAGTCTCTGCACTCTGAGGCCGGAGCAAGAGCTTCAGCGATAAACCCGAACTAATGGGAGGAGGGTAAGGTCAACCTACTTCCTTATCAATTGAAGCTGCTTGTTTTGTACAAATTTCAAAGCTCGTGCTCAACACATTAATGCTCATCCATTTCTTTACCAACTTCGACATTCCACCCACCGAAGCCAACAGGGTCTCCGTCAAAGGGCAAGCTGACTGCAGCAGCCCAAGCCGTCATGGGCATCAGACCAGGTGAGGAAACTCTTGAAGATGTTGGACACCTCGGTAGTAAGTTTGCAGATGACATGATGATTGGTGGATCTTTATGATTTGTATGAGGACACAGTATGTAGATCAGCTTGAAAGTTGGGTGGAGCAGTTGCAGATGGAATTTAATCCGGACAGCTGTGAGGTAGTGCACTTTAGGAGGTTAAATTCTGGTAGGACATATAGAGTAAATGGCAGGGACCTTTGGAAATTTTTGGTACAGAAGGACCTTGAGGTGATGTATGTAAGTCCATAGCTTGCTGTAAGTGGTGACATAAGTGGATAGGTAGTGATGAAGTAATTTTGATTTTTGTTTTCATAGGCCACAGCATTGAGCATAAGAGTTGGGATGCCAAATATTGGTTAGACTGGTTGGAGAATTGTGTATTGGTCTGAGTTTAAGTTTCGTTTATTATCACGTGTACCAAGGCACAGTGAAAAGCTTTTGTTATGTACTAACCTGTTAGTGGAAAGGCAATAAATTATTACTATCAAGCCATCCACAGTGTGCCACACCACAGAAACAATGTGGTTGCAATAGAGAGATTAACATGGAAGAGAGGGCTGTAGTTATAAGACTAGATTGTATGGAGACACTGAAGACTGCAGAAGGTGGAATCTGGAGAATCAAACAATCTGCTAGAGGAACAGTGGATCGAGCCTCACGTTTGCAGAGAAGGAACGGCTGCCGTTTCAGGACCTGATGCAGGGTTTTAATAGGAAATGTCGACAATCCCCCCCCCCCCCCCCCCCCCCCAGATGCTATTCAACTTGCTGACATCCTATGAGAGATTGGATAAGCTCTGGATCTAGGAGGCTGAGGGGTGACTTTATAGAGGTTTACAAAATTATAAGAGGCATACGCGGGGCACATAATCACAATGTGTTTCCCAAGGCAAGGGAGTCTAAAACAAGATGAAACAATTTTAAGGTGAAAGGGAAGAGATTTAAAGGAGATCCGAGTGGTAAATTCTTCACACAAATGGAGGTGGTTATCTGGAACGAGCTACCAGAGGATGTGGCAGAAGGAAACAGCATTTAAAATCCACTTGGACATGTAATTGGATAGGGAAGGAGTAGAGGGATACAGACCGAATGCATGGCAGCACATTGGTGCAGCAATAGAGTTGCTGCCATACAGCTACAGAGACTCTGGTTCGATGCTGACTACAGTTGCTGTCTGTACAAAGTTGGAATGTTTTACCTGTAACCACATGGGTTTTCTCCTGGTGGTCCGGTTTCCTCCAACATTCCGAAGGCGTAAAGATTTGTGAGTTAATTGGCTTTGATAAGTTTTTTAATTTACCTTTGTGTCTGTGTGTCGGTTAATGTACACAAAGGGGTGATCGCTGGTCGGAGTAGACTCGGTGGGCCTCACGGCCGGTTTCCGCGCTGTCTCAAGTACAAGGGTGGTAAAGAAAGCCTTTGGTGTGCTGGCCTTTATAAATCAGAGCATTGAATATAGGAGTAGGGAAGTAATGTTAAAATTGTACAAGGCATTGGTAAGACCAATTCTGGAGTATGGTGTACAATTTTGGTCGCCTAGTTATAGGAAGGATGTCAACAAAATAGAGAGTACAGAGGAGATTTACTAGATTGTTGCCAGGGTTCCAGCAACTATGTTACAGAGAAAGGTTCAACAAGTTAGGTCTTTATTCTTTGGAACGCAGACGGTTAAGGGGGGACTTGATTGAGGTCTTTAAAATGATGAAAGGGATAGACAGTTAACATGGATACGTTTTTCCCATTGAGGGTAGGGAAGATTCAAACAAGAGGGCATGACATGAGAATTAAGGGACAGAAGTTTCGGGGTAACGTGAGGGGGAACTTCTTTACTCAGAGGGTGGTGGCTGTGTGGAATGAGCTTCCAGCAGAAGTGGTGGAGGCAGGATCGATTTTAACATTTAAGAGTAAAGTGGATAGGTATATGGACGTGAAGGGAATGGAGGGGTATGGTCTGAGTGCAGGTAGATGGGACTAGGGGAAAACAAATGGTCGGCACGGACTGGAAGGGCCGAGAGGGCCTGTTTCCGTGCTGTAATTGTTATATGGTTATAGTCTAAATGGGTGTAGACGGCTGTATCCATAATGCAAAATCACTGTAGAGCTGGGTTGGCGGCTGCGGTCATAGCGAGAATCCAAAATATCATTTTGGAACGTCGGGTCACCACTGAAGAGTCCAAACGTCGTGTGCAAACATTGCTTTTAAGACATTACAGGTTTGGCATACATGCGAGTTTGGCACACTCTAACATAAAGTCATTGTTGCTGCTGTTGAGCGAGGTTCTTGACTCGAGATCTCAAGCTAAGGTTCTACTGTTGTGGGACACAAACGGCAAACGCAGTCATGTGACCGTTCCAGTTGTGGTGTCGAGGCTTCAATCAGTAAGTGGCTTGACCACCAGGTGGCGCCACATGGGATTAATATAAATATGCATAATGGTCGGCAATGACGAGGTGGGCCGAAAGGCCCATTTCTGAGCTCTACGTTTCTATGATGCCCATTGTGCTGGGCATACTGAATCACCAGTGGCAAATGTTGGCTAGTCTTTGTTCAGAATGCAGGCGGCCGAAGGGTAAGGGAGGGATGGTTTGAGTCATAGAGCCATTCAGCACAGAGGCAGGCCTTTCCCATGGTGGGGGTATCAAGAACAAGACACATAGTTTTAAAATGAAAGGTGGGAGGTTAATAGAGGATCTGAGGGAGATTTATTTCCAAACAGAGGCTGGTTGCATTATCTAAGGGGGTGAAGGATGCAGAAACTCACAACTTTTAAGAAGCATCAAGGTAAGCACTTACATGACCATGGTATATAGAGCTATGGATCTAATGTGGGTAAATAAGATGAGGTAGATGGGTACAATGGGTGGTACGGTCATGATGGGCCAAAGGGCCTGTTTCAGTACTGGACAACTCTGACTCTGAAACGGGAAATAGGATATCCAGGATGGAGCAAGTACTAGATGGAGATGTTGACGTGGGTAATGGAGAAGGGCAGGAGGATGTTGTGTGGATAGAAATGCCAGCAGGGGACTCATAGCTTGGTTTGTAGTTGTATGGACCATGTACTTCAACTAGTTTTATTTCTCGTCTTTTTCATTGGTTGAAGACTATGACGATTCACCCGTGAAAGCTGATGCAAGGGGAAAACCACCAATGCAGCCGTGAGTATGCGAAGGCTGAGGTAGTCTACTGATGTCAGTGTTAACTCGTTGTGGGACTCAGGCTGGGCAGGAGTCCCTGGGCAACAATGGCACAAGAAAAGTGCAATCTCAGCTGTGAGATTGAAGAGAGATGGGGGGACAGTGGGGACAGATGGGGGATGAGGGTGGCGAAAAATGTTGGCTTATTGGGGTGTCAGGTGAGACAGTCATCACAGGATCCACAGTTTCTGACCTGCTCTTGTAGCTCTTGTAACTACAATATTTATTTAGCTCCTCAAATTAAGTTATTAGTCAGAGTGGTTGATGGTAAGGGACTTGGTTATGGGTAGTAGGGCTCGCTCTCTCGCTCTCCAATATTATATTCTTTCCCTCTCTCCAATCTTTTCCAGCTCCCAGTATGGTCGGATGTAGGAACACCTGCTGTAACGTCTGGAGCCATAGGATGCAACAGTGCTCCCTTCCCAGTGATGGGTACCAGCCCCCACAGAAAGGCCAGCTTCAGTGGTTACATCGGTACCTCACCGTCCACCCGGCTCTCTACATCATACTGCCACTGTCCCAATCAGTAGTAAAAGTGAATTCAACTCCCTGCATGTTATTTGAAGAGAGAGGAGGAGAGTGCTTTCAGTGAGGGGTGGGGATGTGCTGAGCCAGTAGGTGGGGAATCACAACTCTATTGCATAGCCTTAATTGTTTGTATGAGAGAATAGAGGCGTGCAGTGCGTATGTGTGACCGTGTATCAGCGAGCTGGAGTGTGAGGGTGTTTATTCCCTGGGTCAGCTGGAGTATGGGATGCTGTTGATCCCAAACCCTCCATCCTTGCCTTGCCTGGAGTCAAAGTGCCCAGGTCTATGGCCCCAGCTGTTTCAGTATATTTCACTGGACTGATCACTCTGCAGTTCACACATTACTCTTGCTACCCTAATTCAGTTCACTGCACCAAAACATAATTCTGGATACAGTATAAATAAAATAGTGATGGTGTGCAATATGCACACACTTGCATACACTCACTCACTCTCATACCTGTGCACATACATACGCAAAGGTATTTAGACACAGTATATGCCCATACATGTAGAGACACACGTAATTATGCAAATGTGCAGTAACCTATGCAAGCATGCAAAGAAGCACAAACTTACAAACATGCACACACAAAAACAGATGAATGTGTGCAGATTGTTACAACTGTCATAGGAAATTGTTCAAGATCACATATGGCTTCTGCGTAAAATTGATCATGAACACCAATCAAAACTTTTATTCCACACCATCTCGGAACTTGTTTTCATCGTCAACAACTTTTCTTTGACTCTTCTCACTTTTTCCAAGTAACAAGTTCAAGGAAATGAGGCAGGTCAGGTGACGGAGGTATGCGTTGGTGAGCACTTCGGGACCAGTGATCACAATACCATTAGTTTCAATATAATTATGGAGAGAGTCAGAACTGGACCTAGGGTGGAGATTTTTGATTGGAGAAAGGCTAACTTTGAGGGAATGCGTAAGGATTTTGAAGGAGTGAATTGGGACACTTTGTTTCATGGGAAGGATGTAGAAGAGAAATGGAGGACATTTAAAGGGGAAATTGTAAGAGTACAGAATCTTTATGTCCCTGTTAGGTTGAAAGGAAATAGTAAAAATTGGAAAGAGCCATGGTTTTCAAGGGAAATTGGACACTTGTTTCGAAAAAAGAGAGATATCTACAATAATTATAGGAGGCATGGAGTAAATGAGGTGCTAGAGGGGTATAAAGAATGTAATAAGAATCTTAAGAAAGAAATTAGGAAGGCTAAAAGAAGATATGAGGTTGCTTTGGCAAGAAAGGTGAAAGTAAACCCAAAGGGTTTCTACGGCTATATTAATAGCAAAAGGATAACGAGGGATAAAATTGGACCATTAGAGAACCAGAATGGACAGCTATCTGCAGAGCCAAAAGAGATGGGGGAGATATTGAACAATTTCTTTTCTTCGGTATTCACCAAGGAGAAGGATATTGAACTCTGTGAGTTAAGGGGAAAAAGTAGAGCAGCTATGGAAACTATGAGATTCAAAGAGGAGGAAGTACTGACACCTTTGAAAAATATAAAAGTGGATAAGTCTCCAGGTCCTGACAGGATATTCCCTAGGACATTGAGGGAAGTTAGTGTAGAAATAGCAGGAGCTATGACAGAAATATTTCAAATGTCATTAGAAACGGGAATAGTGCCGGAGGATTGGCGTACTGCGCATGTTGTTCCATTGTTTAAAAAGGGTTCAAAGAATAAACCTAGCAATTATAGACCTATTAGTTTGACGTCAGTGGTGGGCAAATTAATGGAAAGGATACTTAGAGATAATATATATAAGCATCTGGATAAACAGGGTCTGATCAGGAACAGTCAACATGGATTTGTGCCTGGAAGGTCATGTTTGACAAACCTTCTTGAATTTTTTGAAGCGATAACTAGGGAAATTGATGAGGGTAAAGCAGTGGATGTTGTCTATATGGATTTCAGTAAGGCCTTTGACAAGGTTCCCCATGGAAGGTTGGTTAAGAAGGTTCAATCTTTGGGTGTTAATGGCGGAGTAGCAAGATGGATTCAACAGTGGCTGAATGGCAGATGTCAGAGAGTAATGGTGGATGGCTGTTTGTCAGATTGGAAGCCGGTGACCAGTGGGGTGCCTCAGGGATCTGTGTTGGGTCCACTGTTGTTTGTCATGTACATCAATGATCTGGATGATGGGGTGGAAAATTGGATAAGTAAGTATGCAGATGATACTAAGATAGGTGGTGTTGTGGATAATGAAGTAGATTTTCAAAATCTACAGAGAGATTTGGGCCATTTGGAAAAGTGGGCTGAAAGATGGCAGATGGAGTTTAATGCTGATAAGTGTGAAGTGCTACATCTTGGCAGGACAAATCAAAATAGGACGTACATGGTAAATGGTAGGGAATTGAGGAATGCTGTGGAACAGAGGGATCTAGGAATAACTGTGCATAGTTCCCTGAAGGTGGAATCGCATGTAGATAGGGTGGTAAAGAAAGCCTTTGGTGTGCTGGCCTTTATAAATCAGAGCATTGAATATAGGAGTAGGGAAGTAATGTTAAAATTGTACAAGGCATTGGTAAGACCAATTCTGGAGTATGGTGTACAATTTTGGTCGCCTAGTTATAGGAAGGATGTCAACAAAATAGAGAGAGTACAGAGGAGATTTACTAGAATGTTGCCAGGGTTCCAGCAACTATGTTACAGAGAAAGGTTGAACAAGTTAGGTCTTTATTCTTTGGAGCGCAGAAGGTTAAGGGGGGACTTGATTGAGGTCTTTAAAATGATGAAAGGGATAGACAGAGTTGACGTGGATACGTTTTTCCCCATTGAGGGTAGGGAAGATTCAAACAAGAGGGCATGACATGAGAATTAAGGGACAGAAGTTTTGGGGTAACGTGAGGGGGAACTTCTTTACTCAGAGGGTGGTGGCTGTGTGGAATGAGCTTCCAGCAGAGGTGGTGGAGGCAGGATCGATTTTAACATTTAAAAGTAAAGTGGATAGGTATATGGACGTGAAGGGAATGGAGGGGTATGGTCTGAGTGCAGGTAGATGGGACTAGGGGAAAACAAATGGTCGGCACGGACTGGAAGGGCCGAGAGGGCCTGTCTCCGTGCTGTAATTGTTATATGGTTATATGGTTATATGGTTATACTCTCTTAGTAGCAAAACACATATTTTACGACAAACCTTTTCCGTTGGCTCTATCAAATTGCCGACTACTCCCTTGGTAGCAAAATACTTACACAATTGGCCTTACCGTTGTCTGTATTAAGGACCTCGGCGGGAAACCAGATCAACCTCTGACGAAGGACAACAGATGTTACCGGGAGTTTCTATGGGAGTCGGTCACAAAGGGTCCAATTAGAGCTCAGTTTTCTCCCTATCCGATCCCGGTCACTCTGTAGCCTCTTGCACAATCATCCGTTGACAGTCCCAGCGAGGTCCTGCCAACTGAATGCAAATAATAAGGTTCACTTCTTAATAAATAGACAACTCACAAAAAGGTTAGTTAGACCAACTCAAGCTTTACTGATCATCGGCCGGGAAGTGACGAGGATACTCCAGTCAAGTAAGCAACACAGACACTTGACTTTCCTCGTGTCACCACTTCAACAAATAAAGAATGGCATATTTTAAAGCGTGTTTGTCACTTAGTCACATTCCAAAGATGTTAGTCATGGTCAGAGATGGTCAATACACGTTACCACAGGATGCATCTGAGCTTGTCTCTTGTCAATTAGTAGACACATTTCAAAAGCATCATCAGTTGGTACTTTCAAGACAAGACATCTCAAAGGCATTGTTCATTGTCTCAATATACATCACTGAGACAAGTCTGGGCCAACTCTGTCATCAATTGATAGATGCATTTCAAAGGCATCGGTCATTGTCTCAATACACAACAACCTGAGGCAAGCCTGGGTTTGTCTCTCTCTCAATCCACTGAAAAAGGCCTGCTTGAGATGAAATATAAGCTATAACCTAGTCCAGGATTCCATTATATATCTTTTAAATATTTAAAAGCATTTAACCTTTTCAGGAACAGCACCTCATATTCTGTTTGGGTAGCTTCCAACCTAATGGTTTGAACATCAATTTCTCTAATATGAAGTAACCTCTAACAAATCCCACCCTTCCTGTCCCCCAACCAGACATGCACCTATTTCTCCCCTCTCCATGCATTGCTTCCTTTGGCTTCACGATTTGTAACTCTTTGTTCGTTCACGTTTTGTTCTCTTCAAGTTTTGTCCTCGTCTCATACCTTTTTTTTAAATCTCTGGCCTTTGTCAAACCATCTGCCTGTCAACTAACCCCCACCTATGTTCACACACATAGCCTGCCATGCTTTGTCCTGCCCCTCATCTCTTACAACTTTCTTCCCCCTCACCCCCACAGTCTGAAGGGTCCTGACAAAAACATGTTCACCTATCCATGTTCTCCAGGGATGTTGTCTGACCCACTGAGTTACTCCAGCATTGTCTTATTTTATTAAAAAAAACATTCCACCGACTAATAACTATACTGTGATCTCTGCACTGCTGTAATTTCTACATCGTGAAACCAAAATGTATAAAAATGGCCTTTATTAAAATCTGACAAAGTGCACTTTAACCACATGTGATTTTTTTTCTATTACAAATTTCAAATTGTGAAGTACAGAGGCAAAAAAATAAATCATGGGTCTTTGTCCCAAACATTATGGAAGACACTGTATATGCTATGCAACATGTAGCCTCTTGTCACATAGGACTGGGGGTCATTAATAATACTTCCTGTCGCAGTGATTGGTATGTGATGTCTCAGTTAGCACAGAGCATGCAACTGATGACCCCACAGTAACAATAAAAGGAACATTAAAAATCTAAGCTGTTGCTGAATCTGATGGTTTCAATAAAATCGCAATTTATGGAATGCAATTACATTGTACGCACCTATTCTGTAAATATCTTGTCAAATTCCCACCTCAATGCATGGTCGTTTAAGCACTTTGTTGCAACTTCCCAAAAAACAGATACAGTCCTCAAGTTCATTTGAAGATTGGTACCACATACACCTATCGCATACCCACAAATTTCACAGGATATCACAGCGCATTATGAATCCTTATGGTCAGAACTACCAAGGTCATTAAATTAATTCTAACCAAATTTCAGGATAAATATGCATCTACCCCCTTGCGCTTTATGAATAGATTCTTGGATTAAAGGCCAAGAAATCCCAATTAACAGATGTTAATAAGATTTGAGTGATGGGGATAGTTACTTTGAGTGTGGGCTGGAGTCCCATACACCAAAGGTATTGGCTGTGAAAAGTATACAAAATTATGAGGTATAGATAGGTAGACAGTCAGCAGCTTTTTCCCCCAGGGTGGAAACGTCAGACTAGAAGACACTTGAAGGTGAGAGGGTTAAAGTATAAAGATGTGTGGTCAAGTTTCTTTAACAGTTGGTTGCCTGGAACTGCCAGGTGTGGTGATACAAGCAGATTAGAGATATTTAAAGAAGGTTTTAGAAAGGTACATGGATATGAAGAGAATCGAGGATCCCTCTAAACCTTTCCTATCCACGTACCTGTTCAAATGTCGTTATAGGACTGCTTTAACTATGTCCTCTGACAGCTCATTCCATATATCCACTACCCCCTGTGTAAAAACGTTGCCTCTTATTTCTTTTCCTTATCACCTTACGAGGTATAGGTGATAATCAGACATTAGTATCAGGACATGATTTAGGGAACATTTGGGAACAGAATGAAGACAGAATTGGCTGCTGATATGAAGATGTGAAGCAATTCATAATTATTTATAGTTGCTCGTTTTGGCAATATCAGCTGGTATTTATTACCTATAGTCAGGATCTAGGGAGTTAAGATTAAACCCCATTTGTGGGTCAGGAATAACAGAACCCAAATTGTGTAGTCGCTCCACAAAGGTGAAACTGTTGGTCTTCAGACTCGCCTTCAACAAAGTTTTAATTCAAGATTTGATCACCTGAATGTAAAATCTCCAGTTGTCGTGCTGAGATTCAAATATGTATCAACCCATCCAACTTATGCAGGTATCCAGTAGCAACCACTGCTCTATCTCCGCCTTTCATTGTAGGAGCATCAATACCATGATGATCATTGTGCTTCAAGGATTTCTTGGAATGAGGAAAAATGTT
Source organism: Okamejei kenojei (assembly GCA_035221665.1). Classification (NCBI taxonomy): domain Eukaryota; kingdom Metazoa; phylum Chordata; class Chondrichthyes; order Rajiformes; family Rajidae; genus Okamejei; species Okamejei kenojei. The sequence continues at coordinate 24,319,360 of CM069138.1, forward strand.
CCCTGCCTTCAGAGAAGCATGATAAACACCAGAATAAAGTATGTTTACGTTTAAAAATAACTTCCCTACCCTTGTTTAAAAATAACTGCCCTACCCTTGTTTAAAATTGCATTAGGCGCAGGCATAGCACAAAGTGCTGGAGGAACTCGGCAGGTTAGCCAGCATCTGCACAGTTGCAGCAAGGTGCGCAGCGGTAGAGTTGCTGCCTTACAGTGCCAGAGACCCGGGTTTGATCCTGACTGCAGTTGCTTGTCTGTACGGAATTTGTACGTTCTCCCCGGGACCTGCAAGGGTTTTGTTTGGTTTCCTCCCACATTCCAAAGACGTACAGGTTTGTAGGCTAATTGGCTTAGTATAATTGTAAATTGTCCTAAGTGTGTGCGTAGGATAGTGCAAGTGTACGGTGGGGGCGCTGCAAGCCAGCAGTCCTGCCAGCAGCGTGTTAGTTTTTTCTATCTTCTTTGTTTTTTTAGTGTTTTAATGTGTGTTTTTAATGTCTCTCTGTGTGCCGTGTGTGTGTGTTGGGGGGGGGGGAGGGGCGGGGGCAGGGGGGGTAAGGGGGAAACCGCTTCGGTCGCCTCCTCCATGGAGAGGCGACTTTTTCTGTCGCCTCCCCTGTGGCCTAACATTGAGAATCGGTGCGGCCTTTCCCGGAGACGGGCCCGGGGCTTCAGCTGCGGGCGCAGCACGGACTCTCGTCGCGGAGCGGGCGAGCCCTCGCCGGGGGTCGCCGGAGGGGAACGCTCCGTTCGCTGGCCCATGGCCGCGTGAAACCGGGGTCTGCAGAGCTCCAGCCGGTGCGGTGTCCGCAGCCTGGGATCCCTCGTTGGGGACCCGGGCGAAGAGCTCCAACCACCGGCCCGCGGCATATTTCTACTGTGGGCGCGGCGTGGACTTACCATCAGGAGCAGGGTCCCTCGCCGGGGACCCCTGGAGAGGAGTTCTGATCGCTGGCCCTGCCGTCTGCGGTGCCTCTGGCTGCAGCGCAGCGGGAACTTTAAATCTTCGACCGCCGGCCTGCAGCCTACACCAACTTGAAGCCACGGTCTCTGGTGGGGAAGCACTGATTCAGGACTTACCTGGACTTTTACCTTGTCTACTCATCTGGATGGCCGCAGTGGCGGCTGCGGAGGGCTGAGGTCCCGACCACGGGGGAAAATGGAGGAGGACTGGCCAAATTTTGTGCCTTCCACCACAGTGATGAATGCTGTGGTGGATGTTTGTGTTAACATTTTATTATGTTTTTGTTTGTTCTTTTTCATTGTACCGCTGCTGGCAAATTCATTTCACTTCCACTTTATGTGCAAGTGACGAATAAAACTGATTGTGATTGTGTAGGATCCTTCTTCAGACCCAAAACATCGCCTATCAATTTCCTCCAGAGATGCTGTTTGACCCGCTGTGTTCCTCCAGGACTGTATTTTGCATCTGTACCATTTGTTGGAATAATTTCATTTTAAAAGGGACATCGATAGATTATTAAAGCATCAAGTAATGGGAAATATTCTTGGATTGAATTTGCACATTTGACAGAGAAAGGATCGAAAATGCAGGATAGAAATTTTCTATAAGACTCAGTGGTCAATGTTCTATTGACTCAGGATCAGTTCCTGTGGATTGGAGGGTAGCTAATGTTATCCCACTTTTTAAGCAAGGCTGGAGAGAGAAAACAGGGAATTATAGACTAGTTAGCCCGACATCAGTGGTGGGGAAGATGCTGGAGTCAATTATAAAAGATGAATTAGCCGAACATTTGGATAGTAGTAACAGGATCTGTCTGAGTCAGCATGGATTTACGAAGGGGAAATCATGCTCGACTAATCTTATGGAATTTTTTGAAGATGTAACTGGGAAAATGGACAAGGGAGAGCCAGTGGATGTAGTGTACCTGGACTTTCAGAAAGCATTTGATAAGGTCCCACATAGGAGATTAGTGGGCAAAATTATGGCACATGGTATTAGGGGTAGAGTGCTGACGTGGATAGAGAAGTGGTTGGCAGACAGGAAACAAAGAGTAGGGATTAATGGGTCCCTTTCAGAATGGCAGGCAGTGACTAGTGGGGCACCACAAAGCTCAGTGCTGGGACAGCTATTTACAATATACAATGATTTGGATGAAGGGGTTCAAAGTAACATTAGCAAATTTGCAGATGACACAAAGCTGGGTGGCAGTGTGAACTGTGAGGAGGATGCTATGAGAATGCAGAGTGACTTGGACAGGTTGGGGGAGTGGGCAGATGCATGGCAGATTAAGTTTAATGCGGATAAATGTGAGGTTATCCACTTTGGTAATAAAAACAGGAAGGCAGATTACTATCTAAATGGCGTCAAGTTTTTCAAAGGGATCTGGGGGTCCTTGTTCATCAATCTATGGAAGTAAGCATGCAGGTACAACAGGCAGTGAAGAAAGCGAATGGCATGGTGGCCTTTATAACAAGAGGAATCGAATATAGGAGCAAAGAAGTCCTTCTGCAGTTGTACAGAGCCCTAGTGAGACCACACCTGGAGTATTGTGTGCAGTTTTGGTCCCCTAATTTGAGGAAGGACATCCTTGCTATTGAGGGAGTGCAGCGTAGGTTTACAAGGTTAATTCCTGGGATGGCGGGATTGTCATATGCTGAGAGAATGGAGCAGCTGGGCTTGTACACTCTGTAGTTTAGATGGATGAGAGGGGATCTCATTGAAACATATAAGATTGTTAAGGGTTTGGACACGCTAGAGGCAGGAAACATGTTCCCGATGTTGGGGGTGTCCAGAACCAGGTGCCACAGTTTAAGAATAAGGAGTAAGCTATTTAGAAATGAGGAAACACTTTTTCTCACAGAGAGTGGCGAGTCTGTGGAATTCTCTGCCTCAGAGGGCGGAGGAGGCAGGTTCTCTGGATACTTTCAAGAGAGCTAGATAGGGCTCTTAAAAATAGCGGAGTCAGGGGATATGGGGAGAAGGCAGGAACAGGGTACTGATTGGGGATGATCAGCCATGATCACATGGAATGGCGGTGCTGGCTCGAAGGACCGAATGGCCTACTCCTGCACCTATTGTCTATTGTGTGCATAAAAGTTTAACTTTTCTGTTGATATTAAGTACTTATTTGGTACTCTCTCTTTGAACCCAAAATATTTGTCAGAGAGGACCAATTTAGTTCATAAGTTCATTTATTGTCACATACACCAATTGGTGTAGTGAAATTCATTGGCCAGGTCAGTCATACAATTTAAAAAGCAACAAGAAACACATTTTAACATAAACATCCATCACAGTGACTCCTACACATTCCTCACTGTGATGGAAATTTAAGGGTTGCTATCTGTACCTAAACTTTCCAACTAGTCAACCTCTGCATTCTTCCCCCATGTATTTACCCACTTTGCTTTTGAAAGATGTTCCCACCATTGAATGATTGTCAAAATAATTGAAAAACATTTATTATGTCAGTGAAAAATATTGGAGTTGGTTACATTTTCACGTTTCTGCAGCTTCATCTTAAAAATAAATCCACAACTGCATTTAAAAAAAAGTTTTAACTGGAGCTGATGCTTGAATCTTGAACTTATCAACAATGGGTTAATGATTTAGCAAACAGTCAACAAGTAGCCCCGGAATCCTTACTGCTGAATGATAAGCCAACACTGACGCAGTGTGCTGACTGGCTTCCTGTGTTGTAGTAAATGAATGGACAGAATCTCTGATGAAACACAACTTCCTCCAGAACAGGCCTCTCTGCAGACGAGCTGAGGAATATTGAGGTTTTGATTCCGAAAATTGTTTTCCATTTGCAAAAGTTCAATTATTTTCCACTCACGTTCCACTCAATTAATCCACGTGACATGTCATGTCTCTTTTCTCCAGGTAGCTGCCTTCTCAATCCCACTGGGAGTTGTATATTTACATCAGGCTTATCAAGCTGAAGGTGGTCTGATAGAGTTTATTTGCTGAAAAGGGATCTTCTGCAGCGCTTTGCATTCACCCTCTGTTTCATCTACTCACAGAAATCATTTATCGTCAGTTCCCAGTTTGCCATCAAGTGATTCTCATTGTGGTCTCTATCAAGGTCTTCGCTCCAGTATCAGGTTTAGATATCGATACATAATCCAATTGGGTAATCTTCCATACTTGAAAAGATTATTTCTGAAGATTAAAATTTCTTATTAAAAGATCCAGATGCAACATTTCATTATCGTTACAAGCAGCAGATGCAAGATTTTCTTTGTTGGATGCAGTTGTGAGGTTAGCTTGCTGAAATTACAGCAGTGATTCCAATTCTCTGGACAAGAGGCACTGTGGAACATCTTATCAAATTGTTAAAGCAGGCAGCCTTTATCCTTGAACAAATCTTCCAATTATGCACCTTGCAACACTCCTGTTATAATTTGATGATTGTCTGGTTTGGTCTCTGGGTTAGCTGTGTTCGTGAAAATTTCTAAGTCCAGCAAAGAAAATCCATTTGATTTGCTGACTGCATTGTGGTATTTCCGATATTGTAACAAACTGAATCAAAGACAAGCCTTCTGTGAGATGGGCCAGATAGGAAATAGGAGATCCAGGCAGAAAGTGGCGAGTTGGTTGGTTGTGGTTCTGGAGGAAAGAAAGTGGCAAGTAAATCAGTCTAAGGTAGACACAAAATGCTGGAGTAACTCAGCCGGACAGGCAGCATCTCTGGAGAAGGAATGGGTGACGTTTTGGGTTCTTCGATTTAAACCAGCATCTGCAGCTCTTTGCTACACGTAGGTAAATCAGTCTATTGGCTAGCTGTTAGGTTAGGGCAGGGAATGACTGATAACGCGGAAAATGATAATAATTTACATATTTTGATTCTGGTCACCGGGGGAAGGTGAGGAGCCGATTCTTGTCAACAGTGGTGGGAATAAATAGACGGGGAATGCCCTGGGGGAGGAGGTTCAAATCGCTGGTTGTGGGGTGGGCATCTGTGATCGAGCGACAGTGTCAGATGCCTTTCGGCCGATATGGAGGGGCTTTGCAGGATTTTCTGGGAATAGATGGTCAGTGACGAAGCTGGCTGCTCCCCTCCCCTTTAATTTGAAGCCACATTTCCCACCCTTTGCCCCTGACCTCTCGCTCGAGTGATTTTCTCACCCCTCAGTTATCTACCGGGTTTCTACCTCTTCTCCCCCCCAACGCCCAGACCTTTTCACCCCCCCTCCCCTCCCCTCACTCCTGGGCCTCTCACCTGGGGCGCTCCTCGTCTCAGGCCTCCTCGGGCTTGTCGGGCGGTGGCCCGCACGGCTGCAGCATCTTCTCCATGAGGTTGAAGCGGACCCGGGCCTTGGTCTCGTTCTCGGCCACGGCGAAGTAGTTGAGCAAGTCGAAGTGGCCCATGTAGGAGGCGTACGAGTCGCGGTGCTGGTTGACCAGCCACTCCCACTTGGTGGTGTCGGCGTGGCCCGTCCCGATGTACTTGGACTGCAGGTGTTCCAGCTGGCTGTGGATGTTGTAGCGGTCCGTCATGGCGCCGACTGCCGCCCCCGCGCTTCCCCTCGAAGTGGGGCCTGAAGCCGCAGGCCGCAAAAAGCAAGATGGCCGCGGTTGCCATGCCCACCACCGGCCTGCTTTTGTTTTAAAGCGCCTAACACACTGGAACTGTCCCCATCAAATACAGAACGGCATCCAATTCACTTTAACGGTAAAAAATAAATCCGTAAATAAGGTTGGTTTTTTTTTTAAAGGATTAGTTTTAAGCGCATGCGTGTTGGGAACGCACCGCGCTCGCTTGTTGTTGGGTGCCCTCGGCTGCGAGACCGGCGAGGTGCGGGACTGCAAGGATCTTTCTTTCTCAATACTAACCAAAGATTATAGAGCGGGGCTATCATCCTTGAAACCAACAAGGCACAATGTGCTGGCGTAACTCAGCGAGCATCTCTCGATCAAATGGAAAGGACCTTTTGCGGCAGTAGGTTAATCACAGTGGTTCAAGATTGTCTGGGAGGCATGACAATATGTGTCATGACCGTATTGGTGCTGGTTAAGATAGTAGCAATGGTACAAAATTTTGAGATTAAAACAAAAATCAAGTCTGCATTTTATCCCATCAGATAAAGCATAAACATAAGTTTAATGTGACACCTAATTCACTTTCATATCTTCAGTATTAAAACAGTTATGGCCATTTCCATACTCGGAAATTAGCATCTTAACCCGATTGCTTTTCCATTGACTTCACACAAAAGCCGTGATCAAGCATAGTCAAAAGCCCATAACTTTTTTAATAATTAAGAGAACTGAAAGACATTTTCAGTTATTATAGATTGAAGCATTCTGAAACAAATATGAAAGAATCTTGCTTGGATGACCTGAAATTAAAGCATATAATTAGTTAGTTACCCAATTGTAGCTAATTACAAAATTCAATTACTAGATCTAAACATCTATCTATTCCTTAAGAAAAAATTAACATTTTTAAATAGCCTAAGAGTTCAAATAACATTCACACAAGAATTCACGATAGAACATGATTTTTAAATCTCATTGTCATGCATTTATAGGCCAAATGGAAGGAATTTAATGTTTAATTCCCGTTAATTAATGGCCTTTTAAATCATCTTGCGAGTGGGATTTTGTGGAACGCGATCAATTAGAACGTTGCGGTTGCGGTGAATTTAACCCCATATCGGCAGGAAAAATACTGCCTGTTCGTATGGGGAATAAATCGTGATTCACCGTTTCGCAATGTAAAATGTGGATTAAAGGCATCTTAAGAAGCACTTTTATACATAAAATAAATGGCTTTCCTTTACCTGTCCCTTACGTGAAATCTGTCCCCGTTGTTGGCGTTGACGGCTTTAGAAACTGATTTTTAAATTACTCCAGCGCTGAACTTGTCGGGCGATTTAAAAAAAAATTCATAGAACGGCAGTCAGAACAATTCTTCAGCAAAAGCTTGCACTCCGAGAAAATATATTTAGGACAGGTAGGAGAAACACCGCATTTTAACCACGCCCCCCCCTTCAAAGGCGCCAAAGTCGCGCACACGGCCAGTGGCAGAACTACAGCGCCGCTGTAGTTTTGTAAGTTTTGTAACATAGCTAAACAAAGGCCAGAGATAAGAACCGAGGGAATGCTACGTAGTTTTTGTTTGCAGCCAGATGATAGTGGTCTTCTTAAAGTAGGTGGGAAACATAGATTGGTATCGGAAGATGTTTGAAGATGTCATTGAATAATCCTGCCAGCTGCTCAGTGCAGGTTCTGAGGTGCAAACTCCACACTGACAGCATCCATGGTTAGGATTGAACCTGGGCTCTTGGAGCTGTGTGACAGGAACACTATCTGTAGATCAGGGGGAATCGATGTATAGATTAGGGGGATCAGTGTTTGGGATGTATTTGCATTTTGCAGAGACCTTTCATAAGACCCCACATAGGAGGCTGAATAAAATTGATGAGGAGAGGGTGAGGGTTGTAACCTACTAGCACGAATAGATAATTGTTCTTCTACCCACTATGGCATTCCACTCCCACCCTCCCCCCATCAAGAACCTCTGCCTGAAAACATCTAAAATAACCTTCCTTTGAACACCCTTTGGGTAGCGAAGTGCTACAAAAGAATAAGGAGTAAACCGTTTAGAACGGAGACGAGGAAACAGTTTTTCTCTCGGAGAGTGGTGAGTCTGTGGAATTCTCTGCCTCAGAGGGCGGTGGAGGCAGGTTCTCTGGATACTTTCAAGGGAGAGCTAGATAGGGCACTTAAAAATAGCAGAGTCAGGGGATATGGGGAGAAGGCAGGAATGGGGTACTGATTGGGGATGATCAGCCATGATCGCATTGAATGGTGGTGCTGGCTCGAAGAGCCGAATGGCCTACTCCTGCACCTATTGTCTATTGCCTCAGAGCTCCAGCAACACTGGGGTTTGATCTTGGCCCCAGGTGCTGTCTGTGTGGAATTAGCCCGCTCTACTTGTGACTGCAGGGGTTTCTTCCAGGTACTCCAGTTTTCTCCCATATTCCACAGATATGCAAATTGATAGGTTCATTGACACCTGTAAATTGCCCCAAACGTTTGGGTGAGTGGTAGAATCTGGGGGTGGATGAGTTTTAAAGGGGATTAAGTAAAGGAATGGAATTGATGAGATTGATTGGATAATTGACATAGACGATGGTGGCAATGAAGGCATATGACCCATTTGCTAGAGTTAGAATGGATAAGGGGGTGTCGGAATAAAAAAAGCTGGATGTGAGTGACAGCCAACCTCTATTCAGAAACTTGTTAACAAGGAGAGTGTGTCAAGCTACAAACTGTTCTGACTTTAGCAAGCAGCCCTTTGATACCATGTGTTAAAGAAGGAACTGCAGATGCTGGAGAATCGAGGGTACACAAAAGGCTGGAGAAACTCAGCGGGTGCAGCAGCATCTAAGGAGCGAAGGAGATAGGCGACGTTTCGGGTCGTTTTGCCGAACACCTCCGCTCGGTCCGCATTAACCAACCTGACCTCCCGGTGGCTCAGCACTTCAACTCCCCCTCTCATTCCGTATCAGACCTCTCGGCCCTGGGCCTCCTCCACGGCCAGAGTGAGCAACACCGCAAGTTGGAGGAACAGCACCTCATATTCCGCTTGGGGAGTCTGCATCCTTTGGGCTTGAACATTGAATTTTCTCAATTCTGTTAACCCTTGCTGTCTCCTCCCCTTCCCACCTCTCCCTCAGCCCTCGGGCCCTGGCATTCCCTCTCTCTCTATCTCCCTCCCCCATCCTAGTCGCACCAGCTTCTCATTTTCACACCACAAACAGCTTACAATGGCTTGTTCTCTTTATCATTGATACTTTTTTGCATATCTTTCATTCATTGTTCTTTATCTCTCCACATCACCGTCTATATCTCTCGTTTCCCTGATCCCTGACCAGTCTGAAGAAGGGTCTCGACCCGAAACGTCGCCTATCTTCTTCGCTCCTTAGATGCTGCTGCACCCGCTGAGTTTCTCCAGCTTTTTGTGTATCCTTTGATACCATACTTGGTTATGACTTGGCTGCAGTGAGCCAGGGGTTACCTAGTTGTAACATAATGTGATTACACTCCTAAGTTAACACATAATGTGATTGCACTACCTAGTTATCGCAGTGATTACAAATGGCTAGGCATGTTTAATTTAATTTAGCAGAGATCTTTTACATAGTTAGAATTTCAATTGCCACAGTTCTATAGTAAGTATAAGCTTTGTGTGGTAAAGAGACTAAATCTGCAAACAGCAGCCGAGATAAAATCCCACAGGGGATCGATTGTATTTACAATTTTTTGAACCTTTCACAAGGCCACACACAGATTGGTCAACATGGATACAGTGCATAAGATTTGGGAGATCGGTGTGGTGGTGTAATATACTGGCATGGATTGAAAATTGTTTATTTTCAATGGGGAGAAAGCAAAGAGCAGGAGATGTGCAAGCCCACCAACACTGAGACCTGGAGCAACAATCAATCTGCTGGAGGAACTCCTTGGGTCGAGCAGCATCTGTGGGGAGAATGGAATTGTCCCCGTTTTGGATCGAGAACCTGCATCACCATTACATACTGTTGTAGCACAGCAAACAGCCCAGAGGTGCAGCCAGCACTGCCGCACAGCACTACAGATCTTGGTTCGATCCTGACCTCGGGTCCTGTCTGTGTGGAGTCAGCACCTTCTCTCTATAACCAGGTGAGTTTCCACTGGGTGTTTTAGTTTCCTCCCACATAAAGGATTATGCGGGTTGGTAGGTGGATTGGTAATTATAAATTGTCCCCAGTGTGTGGTTGAATCTTGGGAGTGTTAAGAATTTGTGGAGACTGAAATGGATTGATAAAACAGATAAAAAATAGTAAAGACCCAGTGGGCCGATGGGCCTGTTTGCATGCTGTGTGTCTCTGACTGTGAGGTCTGCGCAAGGTATGGACCAATCAGTCAGGCAGACATTTCATCCTCTCGCTATGACATAACACTTTAAGGGTGTGACTACTGTGGAGACACTTCTAATTGTGCACTGAATACCAAAAAATGATTATCTACAAGCACACGTAGTAGGCAGGAGAGAGCAACTCAGCTGTAACTTGCTGCCCTATTTAAGAGAATCATGGTGCTGAATGTAATTTTAACATAATTTCCATGTACCCCACCAATGGTTCACATGCCCCTCTGTTTCTGAAGAATCTATCATCCTCAGTCTGAACCTGCTCTAAGGACTTGACATTGATCTTGACCTCAGGTGCTGCCTGTGTGGAGTTTGCACGGTCTCCCTGAGGCCACGTGGGTTTCCTCCAGGTGCTCCGGTTTCCTACCATATGCCAAAGATGTGTGGGTTGATAGGTTAATTGCTCGCTGTAAATTGTGCCTAATGTGTGGGTGATTGGTAGAATCTGGATTGAGTTGATGTGAATGCGGAAGGGTTAAATGGGGATTAAATGGAGGAATGGAATTGATGAGATTGATTTAAGAATTAACGTTAGCTTGATGGCCTGAATGGTCTCCTTCTATATCTTGAGAATTATTAGAAATATTAGTTACAAAAGACACACAATCTGCTGAGAGAAATAATTTCACAACTCTTTCATTTTAAATAGGCAATCCCTTTTTTTAAAAATAATGACTCTTAGTGATTTATGAACAGCTTCTTCTCTACTGTTATCAGACCATTGAACTATAAGTAGGGTGCAGACACGATCTTCCAACCTATCTCATTGTGAACCTTGCACTTTTTCTCTAAATGTAATGCTATAATGCTTCAATACATATTCTGCACTCTGGTATTTTTCTCTTTGCATTTCCTGTAACACTTGTTTATGGCTTGATGGTACTCATGTAAGATTTGATTGGAAAGCATACAAAGCTTTTCACCGTATCTTGGTGCATGTGACAATAATAAACCAATCCAATAGACTTGTCATTAAGTGGAATCATCCTCTTCAGAAACATCCCTCTACATCTAATGTCTCTCGCTCTTCAAATTGCAGCATTCACTCTCTGGTGGCTGGAAGAGTGCTACCTACATTGTAGTTAGTATATCTCTGTACAAAACGAGCTGCAAAGGTTGCACCACCAAGGCCAGCTCTGTCAGTTGTGAGAAGTTGGCCTAGGGAACGCCGGATTGAAATCGATTCAGCTTCGTGTTACACAAACAACTCTGACTATGTTGTCTGCAAATCACATAACTGAGTTGTTGCTGTTTTAGGAATGGAAAGGGCATTGGGTGTGCCACACAAAAGACAATTAAAATAATTTAATTATTTGTGTTCAGTCTCGAAGCTGCATCAAAATTCTGGGGAGGTGCTACATTGTTTATGTGCGTGCAAATAAAACCAGAAGCTGCATATATCACAGAAAGTGATCTCCATGTTTAAGCAACATTGTCGGGACTGATATCGGAGGCAAGATATCGAGTCATGGAGCAAAATAGACTGCTGGAAACACTCAGCAGGCCAGACATCATCTGTGGACAGAGAAACAATCACTCTTATGGGTCTGTTATCCTTTGTTAGAACCCCAAGCATTGACAATTTCTCTCTCGACAGATGCTGCTTGACTTGCTAAGTGTTTCCAGGAATTTCAGTTTTTGTTTCAGATTTCCGGCATCTGCAATTTTTTTGGGATTTTCTTATACAGTCGTGGGTTAGTGCAGTCTTTCCATTTGTATTCATATTCATTCAAGGGATATGGACTTTGCAGCTGGAGCCAACATTTAATTGGCCATCCCTCATTGCTTTTGAGGAGGTGGTGTGTTGCCTTCTTGAACCACTGCAGTCGTTGAGGTGTGTGTACACCCGCAATGCTGTTAAGAGTGGAGATTGCATGATTTTGATCCTGTGGTGAGTGAGTGAATGGTGATGTAATTTCCAAGTCAGGATGGCGTGTGGCTTGGAGGGCAACTTCCCAGTGGTGATGTTCCTATGCCTTTTCTGTCTTTGTCCTTCTAGCTGGTCATGGCGGTGGGTTTGACAGGTGCCTGTAGAAGACTCAAAGAATTCTTGGTGCGTTCCTGTAATATATCTCACCATTCACTACCGGATTGCTATTTCTCCCACTCTCAACGTTTGTCTGAGAAACCTACAAGTCGGACACAATTTCAGTTACATTCGTTAGGGCCAGCCTCCTTTCTCTCTTGCATTCCATACCTTGCTTTGAAACTCCACATCTTTTCTTTACAATTGACGCAGACTTTCTCTTGACAATCTGTTAGGCCATCTTGCCAATCTGAGTTTCTCGCATTTGGAAAAGCAGTGACTTAACAATGCAAGTATAATCAGTATGGCTTTGTGCAGGGGGAGGTCCTGTCTCACAAACGTGATTGAGTTTTTTGATGGTGAGGAAGGTGATTGATGAGGTGAGGGCAGTGGATGTCTTCTACATAGACCTTAGTAAAGCATTTGACTAGGTCCCACAAGGTAATGTGTCCAGAATATTAAGTCACAAAGGATCCATTGTGAGTTGGTAAATTGGATATAACATTGGCTTGGTCATTCATATAAGACAAGGAGTAGTGGCGGAGGGGCGTTTCGCCTTCTGGAGGCCTGTGATCAGTCGTGTTTTGTAAGAATCAGTGCTGGAATCGTTGATATGTTAATGGTTTAGATGAAAATGTAGGTGGTCTGATAAGTCAGATTGCAAGGGGCATGAAAATTGCAATTGTGGATAGTGAGGAAGTTTGTCAAAGAATACAGCACAATATAAATCATTTGGAAAGTCGGGCATAGAAATGGCATATGGAGTTTATTTCAGACAAGTGTGATCACTTTGAGAGGTCAAATATAGGACAAAGGTTTATAATAAATGACAGGATCCTTAAGACCATTTACATACAGAGAGATTTTGGGGTGCATGTCTAAAGCTCTCTGAAAGTCACAACCTATGGATATAGAGTAATAAAGAAGGCATATAGCATGCTTGCCTTTTGCATTGAGTATAAACATTTGGATGTTATGCTGCAGCTATATAAAATGTGATTAGATCACATTTAGAATATTGTGTGCAGTTCTGGTTGCCTATTCCAGGAAGTATATTAAGGCTTCAGAAAGGATGCAGTAGAGATTTACCATGATGTTGTCTGGTTGAGAAAGTATAAATCTTTTTTTTTTTTCGTGTTTAGCATTAAAAGGCGAGGTTTGACCTGGTAAAAGTATATAACATTATGAGAGGTATGGATATGGCAGATATTCAGAGTATTTTTAACAGGGTAGAAATGTCAAATACTAGAAGACAGAAGCTTAAGTTTAAAGTGGGAAAGTTTTTAAAGAAGATTTATGAGGAAATTATGCATTTCTAGTTGTATGTAGGATGTGATTGCACTGTGCTAAAGAAATTCACCAGGACGTTTCTCTTTTGACTCATTCACAGACTATACTGCATGGAAACAGCCCTTCAGCACAACTCGCCCATGCTAATCAAGTTGCCTAACCGATGTTAGTTCCAGTTATCTGCACCTGGACTATATCTCTCCAAACTTTTATTATCCATGTATCTGTCAAAGTTTGAGTTAAAGGTCGTGGTCATACATTCATCACCCTGGCAGCTTGTTCCGTGTATCCTCCACCCACTGTGTGCAAATGTTGCCACTTGGATCCCATTTAAATCTATCCCCTCTCATTTCAAACCCATACCCTTAAAATTTTAGACTCGCCTATCCTGTGGGAAAAAAACTGAGCTTTTCTGTGCCCCTCACGATTTTGTAATTTTACATAGTATTTTATATAGAGAGCGGTAGGTGCCTGGAACATTGAGAGTTGGTCGAAGAAGATGAACATGCAGAAAATAGTGGGTAGTCACAAAGTGCTGGAGTAACTCAGCAGGGGAGGCAGCATCTCTGGAGAGACGTTTCGGGTCGACTGATGTTCAGATTGATGTCAGGGAATGGGGCGGGACAAAGATAGAATGTAGGCAGAGACAGTAAGACTCGTGGGAGAACCGGGAAGGAGGAGAGAGAAAGCAAGGGCTATCTGAAGTTAGAGATGTCAATGTTCATACCGCTGGGGTGTAAACTACCCAAGCGAAATACCCAAGAGAATAGTGGGATATTGATGGGGCACGGGAAGATAGGATTAGTTTGGATGGGCATCATGGTTGGCGTAGACATGGTGGGCCGAAGGGCTTGTTTCTGTACTGTAATGTTCCATGTTAACATGGCAAATTGATTGGCACAGGCGAGTTTGTCTGAAGGGCTGTTTTTATGACTGATTATTACTCCGTCTCTCAATGTCAACTAAACTGAACTGAATATGTTCTCTGCTCAGGACTTGGGCATGAACCTTTTCCCCCTTGCTCAACATCTCATCTTTTCATTTCCAATTCAGTACCTATAGAGTTTACACTTTCATTCTTGATAATCATTCATTACCACACCTGGGCTAATTTCTTGCCATAGTGCCCCATTTGATGTCATCACAGGACAAACCTGGAGGAGGGTCCTTATTTCAGCAGATGATCTTTGACCCTGGAGAGCGATATGATGGCACCGTCACACAATTCCACTGCACAAGAAACAACCTTTGCCCATGTTATGAATGAATTGTAACAAGGGTACAGAGCTGTTACAATGAGAGGGAGGATTACACCAGAGGTGGGCTTGGCAGGTGATGGAACCGGAGTATCAGCTGCACCAGGAGAAGATGGCAGCAATGAGAAGAACACAAACACGAAACCAGAGACGATAGAACTACAAAACATTTTGATGCTTTCTTTCCCACGTGATGGTTTGGCGACTGGGAAAAAGTAATGTAACCCATTAATAGACAAGAACAAAGTGGCACTCTATCAATTCTACAAAAAGCCACGTTAAAAATGGTTGAATAATAATCCTTTAGGTGTTGTTTGAGAGCCTTTCCTGCTTATTTTACATGACTCAGATAATGTCAAAGAAAGCGCAAAGTACTTGCTGACTATTTAACCCACACACGGACACAGTGTCAAATCCCTTCACATTACAGTTTAAGACAATACTAGAGGACTGTGTCATAGGTAGCAATAAACCTCTGCAACTCTGTTTTCAAATTTTCGTTCCTTTCCAGAAAGTTTTTAAAAAAATATTAATTCTAAAGATGTGGGCTTCGCAGGCTGAACCAGTATTTAATTGCCCATCCCTCATTGCCTTTGAGAAAGTGGTGGTAAGCTGCCTTCTGGATCTGCTAGTCCTTGAAATGTGGCTACGGCCACAAAGCTATTACGGAGAGAATTCCAGGATTCTGATCCAGCGACGCCAAAGGAACAGCAATTTCTTTCCACGTCAGGATGGCGTGTGGCTTGGAGGGCAACTTCAATGTGGTACTGTTCCCATGTTTTTGTTGTCCTTGTTATTTCAGCAGGTAGAGGTGGTGGGTTTGGTGGTTGTCTAAGGAGTCTTGGTGAGTTGCTGTACTTGTTGGAGTGTGGTACCAACTGCTGCCACAGCACCCCTTGCACAATCACCAACATGCCAAGAAACGCCTGAAGAGTCGGATCAGCTTCATGGAACCAGAGTCAACCGCACCAGACACCAAAACCAAACAACAGATAGCACCAGGACACCACCTGCCTTTTACTACCTGGAAAGCCCTATACCGCCTCCGCACTGAAGTGGGACGTCGCCTGAAGAAGTAGGGCCTCTCGAACTCTGACAAGGCAACTGTGGAGAGGTACAGACAATGGTCCACCTGTTGACTTGCGGCAGAGAAGCATGCACTGTGGAGGATCTCCGCAGAAGCACAGATGAGGCACTGGCTGTGGCAAAGCGTTGGCAAAACGTCGTCTGACACACGAGCGAACGAATCAACTGCTGCTATTGTACATTGGTGGCGGAGTGAGTGAATGGGGTGCCTATCAAGTGGGCTACTATGTCCTGCCTGGTATCGAGCATCTTGAGTGTGGTTGAGCTGGACTCATCCAGATAAATGGAAACTTCACCCATTCCTTCCATCCAGAGATGCTGCCAGTCAAGCTGAGTTACTCCAGCATTTTGTGTCTATCCTTCACCCAACTGTTGGCCTTTCACCCACTACCTCCTTTTGTGGTGAGAATTATTTTTGATAACAGTTTTAATATTTGATATTGACACAGAAGGAGGTAATTCGGTCCATCAAGTGAATGTCAGCCCAAAGAGCCCCATTAATTTCCCTTCTAATCTGTTCTAACCATATTCCTGTTTCCCCCCCCCAGATTCTACCACTCACCGACATTTTAGGGGCAATTTAGAGTGACAACTAACATCAACCAACCAAATATCTTTTGGGAAATGTTACCTGTCAATAACACCATAAATATAAATTGTCATTGGGATTTGGTCCATATGACCTCCCATGCCCTCACCACTCTCTTTCTCATCTGGGGGCTGCAGTCCATGGGTTGTCCTGTTCAGACGATGTTGGGAGATCAACTCACCAGTGTGGAACAGGTGATGGTGAAAGGACACTGGTCACATACTGTCCCACTAAAACCCGTTCATCAGGAACTGCCTTCTTCATCCATCCCTCACGTTCCTTAGCCCCAAACAAATCTTGTGACACTAGCTCTATTATCAGTGGCCATTTCCCCCACTTTTCAGGGTTCGCAGCCCAACCATCACCTTGGGGACCAGGGGTAACACGTTGAGCTGCCCATCCAACTTAACGTTAGGTACTTGGCCAGAAGGCCTCTCATTGAACATGGTCTTCCAATGACTTAATTTTAAGGATCTCTATTCTGTTCCATTCTCTCTTTATTGTCTTAAAGGAAATTTAGCCAACTCCCCATCCAATCCCTGGGGTCTCTCCGGTATTCTGGGACTCCAGCTCCTACTACAGCAAGAGAAAGAAATGCCTTGTTTGTTAAAAAGAAACCAGCAGCGAGCCACCTATCCCTTCCCAGCGACCATCTGTGCACCATCCTATACTTTGGTGGGAGGTTCCATGGTGTTCAGCTCGACAAAGGCATGTGGAAATCTCATGGGGCATTATGTGGGGTTTTCTTGGCTTGCTTTGCTCACTGAGCATTTGAAGGCAGGGGCATCAGCCAAGGCTTTCTGCTCCTGGCGAATATATAGCCAAGCGGCCCTCCTCGCATTGTCACAGTCCTGTGGTGACCTGGGTGAGCTCCGAGTTGAGGTCATCTCCTGGCTGGGGCTCCACCTGCACTCCTAGTCATACCTGCTGATTAGTCCTGTCGGCTGTGTGGAGGGTGGACGGGTGCTCGCGAACCTGGCTCCTCACCCGGTTGGAACCCTGGAAGGGCAGCGAGGAGGCAGTAGGCAGGCAAAACTCTCGGAAGCACCTCTTGAAGTTCTCGTCCAGGTAGGCGTAGAGCACGGGGTTGAGGCAGCTGTTGGTGTAGCCCAGGGCAATGCAGAAGTGCCAGGCCACCATATCCAGGACTGTGGACGGGATCTTCACCAGAGCCCTCAGGATAACATAGATGTGGATG
This sequence comes from Okamejei kenojei, assembly GCA_035221665.1. Lineage (NCBI taxonomy): Eukaryota > Metazoa > Chordata > Chondrichthyes > Rajiformes > Rajidae > Okamejei > Okamejei kenojei. The sequence continues at coordinate 24,336,694 of CM069138.1, forward strand.
GGCGTCCAACAGATGATGAAGACCACCACCACCACCAGCACCATTCTGGTGATCCGCCGGAGATTCCTGTCCTTTCCCTTGGAGCCGGACAATATCCGGACGTTCTTCAGCCGCAGAATCATTAGCCCATAGCAAACCGTGATGATGAGGACAGGCATGATGAAGGCAAAGATGAAGACACAGATCTTCAAGAGGTTGTCCCAGTACCAATAAGGATGTGGAAATTTCAGCGTGCATTCCAGCTCTCCTAAATACAGAGAAGGGGGTGGGGCAAGGATGTGAGAATAAAACAGAGAAGCTTATAGAATGTTGATCAAATATATTCACTCCACACACATAAGCTGGTAGACTATCCGACAAAGCATTGCTAGTGACCATTGACCCCGCCCAGTCTGGGAGTATTGTCAGGATGGAACCAAAACCCAACCCTTCCTGTGTATTAAATCCATTCCAACGCGACAACATCCCAGTTCAACACAGTCTGCGTTCCCCGATCCCAGGAGCACCCATTTTTCCTGTTGAATCTGGAGATGTGAAGAATTCAAGGACTCGATGGTGGTGAATGGGAGTCACGGCTGGCTTGCAAAGAACCCTGTTCCAAGTGGAGGAGGTTCAGCCATGAGGAGCAAACCTTGGATGAGCAACACAAGTCAGGCGAAGGTTTGGAAGCCTGAACCAACAAGAAGGGAAAATGAATGGGATGCAAGAGCTGCAGGGATACAGTCACTGTTCCGAAACTGGGCCCACAAATGCTGCTTGGAGTAAGGCATTCGTCGTGGACTCCTTAAAAACCTTCCCTAGCGCTAGGGCTCTCAGATCACCAGGATCAAGACCCATTATCTGGACCATCCAATCTCTCACTTGAATAGTGCGACAGGAGTTTTGGATGGTTAGGATTATATTTTCCAAAGTTTAGAACAATGAGAGAGAAACTTATTAAAACGTATAAAATCATGACAGCTGGAGGGAGATTCCCAGTGGTGGGAAATCCAGTACCACGGATCATAGCCTAAGGATGTGGGGATGGGCTATTTAGTAGCCAGGAGAAACGTCTTCACTCAGAGAGTGATGAACCTGTAGAATTCTCCACAGAAGGCAGATGAAGCCAAATCATTGAATACAGGAGTTTGATTTAGTTTGAATAACGTGTAGCAAACTGTGAAAAACTTTGGTTGTATTTGAATCTATTGGTTATAAGGAGAGGTCGGGGACAAACTTGGATTGGTTTTTATGGATCGTTGGAGGTCAAGGGATGACCTAACAGAAGTATATCAAATTATGAGGCATAAATAGGGTAGACAGTCAGAACATTTTTCTTTGGGCGGAAATATCAAATACTAGAGGCATTGCATAAAAATAAAACCGAATATTGAAACACATTTTTTACAGAGTGGTGCCTGGGACATGTTGCCAGGAGTGGTGGTGGAAGCTGATATGATATGAACATTTAAGGGGCATTTATACAGGTTGGCAATGGTAAGAAATTGAACCAATGGCGTCTAATTTTCCCTGCTCTTGGAAAATGATAGTTACTCGCTACTATGTCTGTACCCCTCATGATTTTATAAATCTCTACAAGGTCACGCCTCAGCTTCCGATGCAGTGAAAACAATCTCAGCCTATCCAGTCTCTCCTTATTTCTCAAGCACTCTAATCCTGCAATATCCTGGTGAATCTTTTCTGTACTAGAGTCTTCATCACTTTGAGGGCAGTGAATTTCTGGCATTGTCTCCACAAGGGGTCTGTAGATGTTTGATCATCAGGAACTGAGAACGAGAGGTTTATTGACACCACAAGAGTCAGGGGTGGAAAGGAAAAACAAGGGGCATGAGCAGACACTGATACTGGATGATGGAACTGGTTCAAGGGGCTGAGTGGCCTACTTCTACTTATTTCTTAAGATCTTGTGGGCAAGGAGTACCTTAGTGACCACAAATTTGCCCAGAAGGTGCCTCACTTCCAAGGTTCCCTGTAGGAGGTCACTTACCGTGGTTGAGCATTGTGGTGGCCATGATCATCACAGGCAGACCGATAGCAGACGACAGGATCCAGATACAGACATTGATGATCTTGGCGTTGTGCGCAGTACGGAAGTCCAGGGCTTTGACCGGGTGGCAGACGGCGATGTAACGGTCCATGCTCATGGTGGTCAAGGTGAAGATGCTGGTGAACATGTTGTAGTAGTCAATGGACATGATAACCTTGCACAACAGCTTGCCAAAGGGCCAGGACCCCATCAGGTAGTTGATATTCTGGAAAGGGAGGGTGCTTGTGGCCAAGGCATCAGCCAGTGCCAGGTTGAAGATGTAGATATTGGTGGCTGTCTTCATTTTTGTGTACCTGGAAATGAATGGAGGCAGACACAGGTCAGTCCAATAGGCACTAGTCGTCTAGGAGGGACTGGGCTCAATCCAGGAGGGAACGAGTCAGTTCAGTAAGGATGCGGTCGTAGAGTTGGAGGGTGCAGATGTGGTTGTGGTATCGAGTCTGGGTAATGCAGATGTGGTTGTGGTATCGAGTCTGGGTAATGCAGATGTGGCTGTGGTATCAACTCCATAGATGCAGCTGCATGAAGAAGGGTTTCCGCCCGAAACGTTGCCCATCTCCTTCACTCCGTAAATGCTGCTGCACCCGCTGAGTTTCTCCAGCATTTTGTGTACCCTCAGGAGGATGGAATGTCAGTTTGGGAGGGTCAGGTTAGTCCAGGAGGCACCAGTCAGTTCAGGAATAGATCCATTAATCCAGCAGGGAACTGGCCATTGCTGCAGGCATCAGTCAGTGTAGGAGAGATGCATATAATCATCAGAGAATGGGTCAGTCTAGGAGGGTTAGGTTAGTCCAGGAGTGACAGAAGTCCAGGAGGGGCCAGTCAGTTTATGAGAGTCCATCAGTCAGAGTGAATAGATCTCTCCAGAGGGGTGAATCAGCTCAGGAGCATTGGCTTAGTCCATGATGGATGGGCCAGTTAAGGAGACTTGGGTCAGTCCTGGTGGGTAAGTCTAGGAGGGAATAGGTCAGTCTAAGAGGGTCGAGTCAATCCAAGAAGTCAGTACAGCAGGCACAAATGAAGAGTCCCTTTGCCTCAGAATAATTGTTCTCCAGGGTCTCCCTGGACCCTCAAGATTTAATTAAGAGATTCACAGCATGGGCTGGGTCATATCAATGGCACCCACTCCTACACCGTTCCTCAAAACTATCCCCCGCCTAGGGCAGGAACACCATGAATCAGACAGACACAGAGTAAAGCTCTCATCACACCATTCCATCACACACACCCAGGCAAGGAGATGGCACATGTCCTCGGAGTCAACAGCTTCCTCTGCCAGGATCAGCCAGGGGAAGTGTTCCAGACTTTTGGTGGATCAATGGCGAGTGCACTGCCTGCCAGTAGAGATGAGGCAATTAAATATAGCGGAGTCAGGGGATATGGGGAGAAGGCAGGAACGGGGTACTGATTGGGGATGATCAGCCATGATCACATTGATTGGCGGTGCTGATGATGTATTTGCATCTTGAAGGGCCAAATGGCCTACTCCTGCACCTATTGTCTATTGTCTATGTGTGGAGCATCACAAACCTCCTCAGGGACCAGGGTCTACCGATGTTTCACTGCGATTACCCAGCCAACGAGCTGTATGAAAGTAGAGATGAAAGCTATTTCCAGGCTGGCATGTTGGTCAAGTCTCGGGTGCTTTTCTACCAGGATAGGGTGTTGGTCATGAACCAACTGGTTCCTCCATGCTCTCGTACCAGGAGGCCACTTTAGCCCCACCTGCTGCGCTTGGTTTCAGGATCCAGTGGAAGCTGGTGAAATGCTTCTGGGGCAACAGGAAGCACTAATCTCTGCAGTGGTGATGAGTCTCCTCGAGGAGGGTGGTCAGTTGCTGGTGTGGGTTTTAACCCAGGTAGAAGCTATCGGCCTTAGGACCCTGCAGAGATACCTGTAAGCTGAGCATCTTCAAAGGTGGCATGTGCTGATGATGTATTTGCATCTTTGAAGTCGCTGTTTCATGAAGTTATGTGACTACCTGTGACAGGCGTCAGCCATGCCGCTCTGCAGGGGACGTCCCCCAAATTTACTATGAGTCTAGAACATGGTTGCTTCAGGCTGGGATTTCCCTCCACTGATGGAGAGCAATGGCCCAGCTGTGAGAGCAGCTGGCTCCTGTCCAATCCCATCAGGTGCCATGGAGGCTCAATTACATGGAGTGATTCAGACTGGGCAAAACCCCATGAGCCGGAATTGCTCAGTGGACCAAAGCCCTTGAAAGCGCATGCCACCAGATTCAAGAACAGCTTCTTTCTCTCTGATATAAGGCTTCTGAATGGTCCTTCCATAACCTAGGGGACTGTGACATTAATAGACCTGCGTCTAAACCCTGGAATCTTTCTCGTCACTTAACTCTCCTGTTTTGTGGGAGACATTGCCTGTCTCCCACAAAACTGCTCCTTCACTCCCTTCACTTCTGAGCCCTTGCCAAAAGTGTGTACATGTAGTGGCAGTGTGTCTGGCAGCGGAGCGGGTCTGCAGAGGAAATCACTCTATGAAGGGCCTTTTCCCTTCTATTTGGTACGTGCATAGATGCCAACCCTAAATTTAGTTCACAGTAACATTCAACCCATTTGTCCGTAACAAATGGGGTTAAATGCATTTCTCTCCGTAACGTACTCACTTGGGGTTGTTGCCGGCGGCTATGCGCCTGCGCACTGGTGCAGATCAGCGGGCTGCGGCACATGCGCACTAAGCTGCCGGCAAGAAAGTGCCGCTGATCGCGCGGGCCGGCGCCGCCCGGGCTCTGGGCCGGGCGTGGCGTGGCTCGAAATGGCGCCAGGCCCGGCAACCCTCCCCCACTGCGCTGTCCCCCACTGCGCACGCGCGGCCCACTGGGGCCCGGCAACGAAAGTGCCGCTGATCGCGCGGGCCGGCAAACCGGGGACACACGGCGCCGGCGTTCACCACGGGAGGAACACCGGCGCGGCGGTGTTCCGTAACAGCATGTTTGGCTGCCGGAACACCGTAAAAAGGTTATTTCGCCGGGACAAAATACGGCGAATCCGGGACACTTGGCATCTCTGTACGTGGGTTGGAGAGTACTATATCGAGTAATGCCCTGTAATAGATTCCTGAGCTGGCTCTTGGAATCTCCTGCCAATTGTCACGTGGGCTTGAAAAGTCACACACACGTCAGAGGATGTCCTGGTTTGTTTGCTTTCGGGCCTGGCCAAACTGCCCATACATGAGTGCGACATGGTGACGAGCAAATAAGGGTTCCGCCCCCGTCAACTGCCTGCCCCCTTTCAGAGTTACATCCGTATGGGTGACCCTTGAAAAAAATGCATGTGATGACCACTGGCTCTATGGTGGCATTTTGGAACTGTTGGGCACCACGGGGTTGACTCTAACCTGGATCAGTGACATAATAATGTAATGCTTTGTTGTTTAGTTGTTTGAAATTTACAGTGCCCTCCATAATGTTTGGGATAAAGACCCATCATTTATTTATTTGCTTCTGTACTACACACTTTGAGATATGTAATAGAGACATTCAAATGTGGTTAAAGTGCACATTGTCAGATTTTATTAAAGGGCATTTTTATACATTTTGGTTTCACCATGTAGAAATTACAGCTGTGTTTATACATTGTCCCCCCATTTCAGGGCACCATAATGTTTGGGACACATGGCTTCACAGGTGTTTGTAATTGCTCAGGTGTGTTTAATTGCCTCCTTATTGCAGGTATAAGAGAACTTTCAGCACCCAGTCTTTCCTCCAGTCTTTTCATCACATTTTGAAACTTTTATTGCTGTTTATCAACACGAGGTCCAAAGTTGTGCCAATGAAAGTCAAATAAGTCATTATGAGACTGAGAAACAAGAATAAAATTGTTAGAGACATCAGCCAAACCTTAGGCGTACCAAAATCAACGGTTTGGAACATCATTAAGTAGAAAGAGAGCACAGGTGAGCTTACTAATTGCAAAGGGACACTGGCAGGCCAAGGAAGACCTCCACAACTGATGACAGAAGAATTCTCTATAACAAAGACAAATCCCCAGACCCCTGTCTTCTTCAGGAGTTAGGTGGATTTGTCAATGACCACTGTCGACAGAAGACTTCATGAACAGAAATACAGAGGCCACACTGTTAGCTGCAAAAATAGGATGGCCAGGTTAGTTTGCCAAGAAATACTTAAAAGAGCGACCACAGCTCAGGAAAAAGGTCTTGTGGACAGAGGAGACGAAGATTAACTTATATCAGAGTGATGGCAAGAGCAAAGTATGGAGGAGAGAAGGAACTGCCCATAATCCAAAGCATACCACCTCATCTGTGAGACACGATGGTGTGTGTGCTATGGCCCTGGCATGCATGGCTGCTGAAGGTACTGGCTAACTTACCTTTATTGATGATACAACTGCCTATGGTAGTAGCATAATGAATTCTGAAGTGTATGGACACATTCTATCTGTCCGTTCAACCAAATGCCTCAAAACGCATTGGCTGGCTATTCATTCTACAGCAAGATAATAATCTCAAACATACTGCTAAAGCAACAAAGAATTTCAAAGCAAAAAAATTGTCAATTATTGTGGCCAAGTCAATCACCTGATTTGAACCCAATTAAGCACGTTGTTTATATGCTGAAGGGAAAACCGAAGGGTACTAGCCCCCAAAATAAGCATAAGCTAAAGATGGCTGCAAACAGGCCTGGCAGAGCATCACCAGAGAAGACACCCAGCAACAGGTGATGTCCATGAATCGCAGACTTCAGGCATTTTGGTTGCCATCTTGGGCCAAGGCTGTTTCCATGCAGTATGACTCCATGATGCTATCAAGCATTTACAAATCCACAAACTGCTATAAACTGACCTATGACAAAGCACCCACCATCTTAACATCTGACTGTCATACAGTGCCCTCCTTAATGTTTGGGACAAAGACCCATCATTTATTTATTTGCCACGGTACTCCACAATTTGAGATTTGTAATAGAAATACAAAGGATATGCAACAAAATACTAAAAATGACTACTTTCATTTACATGACATTGCTGTGTCCCAAACATTATGATGCCCTGAAATGGGGGACTATGTATAAACACAGCTGTAATTTCTACATGGTGAAACCAAAATGTATAAACATACCTTTAATAAAATCTGACTGTGCACTTTAACTACTTGTGATTTTTCTTTTTTTTTATTTTTTTTTAAAATAAATTTATTTATTATAGAAACACAATAATAACACAGAGTACATTATTTTACTATAGTAAAAAATACATAATATTAATGATCAATTCATACTATTAATATTATTTGTATTGTTCTTAATTATAAATTTCAAGGTATATATTTTATATAACTAAAAATACATAATACTAATAATACATTTATAATATTAGCAATATACACATACTATTAATACTATTTATTTTATCTCTAATTTTAAGTATAATGCTAAATATTATGTGATTAATAATATGAAATATTAGTAAAACTTTTATAATATTCATTATATTTTCGTAAAGTTAACAATATTTGTGTTATTATATAATTGAAAATACACAATTTTATATAATTAAAAATATATGATACTAATAATATTCTCATGAGATTAATAATATTTGTATTCGTACCAGTATTAAGAGATTAAGATCATTTGTTTCTATACTATTTTCTAGTTTTTTATATAGATAAAAGAAAATAGAAAATAGAATAAAGAATAAGAAAGGTTTGATGGAGAATAGAATATTCGTCATTAATTCGCCCTTAAAGATATATTCATGAATTATTGTATATATTTCTTCATCCATTCAAATATCCAGGTCCCAGTCAGGTCCCCGCGCCGAACCGTTATGACCCTGTAAATATTTAATATACGGAGACCAAATCCTTCTGAAGAGGTCTAACCCATCTATAAGGATAAGCCTCAATCTCTCCAAATGGAGTGTCTCCGACATTTCTATATTCCACATTTTGATTGTTGGGAATGCAGGGCCTTTCCAAAATTTTAATATTAATTTTTTCCCAATTATTAGACAGTAGTCAATAAAAGTTCTTTGATTCATTGTTATTAATTGGTCAGTTTCAAATATTCCAAGTATAATTAACTTTGGGTCAGGAGTCATACTTATATTGACAACATTCGAAATTATCTTAAATATTTCATTCCAGTATTCTACAATTTTTATACAGTTAGTAAATGAATGTGACAAATTTGCTTCTGAAATTTGACATTTATCACATGTAGGAGATATCTTTGGGAAAATATAATGTAATTTAGATTTAGAATAATGTAATCTATGAAGTATTTTAAACTGTATAAGGGAATGTTTAGTATTTAACGAACAGTGATGTATATGTTGTAGACTTTCATCCCATATTTCTGATCTTATTATTTGACCTAATTCCTTTTCCCAAGACTCTCTATATGTTTCTGTTGATGGGGTATCATTTTCCAATAGAATATTATATATATATGATATCATTTTTTCCGTATTTGGATGTTTATTCAAGCATTCATCTAAAATTTCTGTCTTTCTATTTCTAAATTCTTGTATATTTGCAGAAGCATAATTTCTAATTTGTAAATATCTAAAATATTCTTTATTGTGTAGTCCATAAATTTGTTGTAACTCTTGAAATGAAAGAAAAATATTTTCCTTATAAAGATCACCCATCTTAGAAATTCCTTTATTTTTCCATTGTAAAAAAGCCTTATCCAACATTGAAGGTTTAAACACAAAATTATTGGCAATTGTAAGACCTAATGGTATAGATTTTAGTTTTAATGCTTTCTTTATTTGTTTCCAGATGCGGATTCCATTTTCTATTATCGGATTTTCATTATAAACTTTCTTAGCTACATTAGTGTTAGCAAATATTATAGAGCTAATTTCAAATGGAGAGCAATCTTCTTTTTCCATATTTAACCAATTTGGTTTATTATCTAATTCTTCTATCCAAAAATTCATATTTTTAATATTAACTGCCCAGTAATAGAACATAAGATTTGGTAATGCTAATCCTCCGTTTATTTTAGATTTACATAAGTGTTTTTTATTTATTCTATGGCTCTTATAATCCCAGATAAAGTTAGTAATTATGGAGTCTACTTTTTAAAAAAAATTTTTGGGAAGATATATCGGAATTAATTGAAATAAATATAATAATTGTGGGAGAAAAATCATTTTTATTGCATTAATTTTACCTATCATTGAAATAGGTAAACTTTTCCAGTATAAAATGTTCTTATTTAATTTATGCAATAATGGAGGGAAATTAAATTTAAATAAAGAGTCAAATCTTTTTGTAACAAAAATTCCAAGATATTTAATATTTTCATTTGTTATCTTAAAAGGAAATTGTTGTAATATATGTAAATTCTTCAGCGTTATTGGCATAAGTTCACTTTTATTCCAATTAATACTATATCCTGAAAGTGATCCAAATTCCGTTATTAGTTTTAACAAATTTCGGATACTTATTTCTGGCTCAGTAATATAAAGTAATACATCATCCGCATATAAGGAGATTTTATTCTTAGTATCTTTAGTATCATATCCATATATTTTTCTATTACAAATCTCAAATTGTGGAGTACCGTGGCAAATAAATAAATGATGGGTCTTTGTCCCAAACATTAAGGAGGGCACTGTATGACAGTCAGATGTTAAGATGGTGGGTGCTTTGTCATAGGTCAGTTTTTAGCAGTTTGTGGATTTGTAAATGCTTGATAGCATCATGGAGTCATACTGCATGGAAACAGCCTTGGCCCAAAATGGCAACCAAAATGCCCCATTTACACTAGTCCCACCTGCCTCCTTTTGGCCCATATCCCTCTAACCTTTCTCATCTCATTGTACTGGAAGACCAACAGGTTTCGTACTGAAAAAAGAGCATCTTTCACTGTTAATGATCTTCTACTCTCAGCGTGTATTCCTCAGATCAGAGATTCCCTCATTATGCAGTTGCTCAGGATGAACTTAGACATGATCTTTGCATCCTTTGGCTACCTTCTTGGCAAACACATAGTTCACAAAGAGGTGGGTTACTATCTCCTCCTCATCACAGCTGTCCTGAGGGCAGTGTGTTGGGAGTGAGACTCCGCCATACAGGAAGGATCCTAATGAGGAGGGTCCCTCTCACCACCAGCCAAATGAGGTCTTGGTGCTTGTTGGTAGTTCTCACGACGAGGCATTCTTTCAAATGGTTTGGGAAATCTGCTCAGGGAATTTTCGAAGGGTTCGATCACATCCTTCTCCCTCAGAGCTTGCAGTACATTACGTGCTGCTGACCACTGCCCGATGATATTTTCTGAAGACTCTGCCTCAAATGAATGGTGTCAACTTAAAGCATTTCACATTGATCTGCTGAGCAAGTGAAGCATGATGAGCAACTTCTCTCCCTCCCCACTGTAGGATATTGGTAACAGGATTTAATGTATTTTGCTCCTTCCAAGACTACAAGAAATCGCAGAGTTGTGGATGCAGCTCAGTCTCTTATGCAAACCAACTTCCCTCCATCAATCCATATATACTTTACACTGCCTCAGGCCAGCAGCTCACAACTTCAAGGATAACTCACACCTCAGTCATTCCTTCTTCTTTGATCCCCCATGGGGCAAAAGATACAAAAGCTTGAAAGCATGCACCAGGAATGAAGGAAGATCGGGCAGGACCCATTGGCCATGCCTGGCGGCAGGCCTGTCTCACCGCTGCAAAGCAAGGCGTGGCCGCAGGGCGAAGCTCGGAAGCCACCAAGCTCGGCCCCGAAGACCAGAAAGTCAAGAAGGAGGGAGCTGCTAGCAATGACGGATGCGAGGAGTGGGCCAGTAGGAGAGGGACTGGAGTATTGCTTCCTGCACCTTCAAGGTCAACTGCAGGAGGCATCCTTGAGGCACAGAGGTTAGGAGAGGGGCGTCGGTTGCAGCAGCCTGGGGCTAACTTGGATTGGGTGCCACTCCAGTACATCCAGTGTATGGACCAGATAATAAACCACTATTGAACCACCAGATTCAAGAACAACTTCTTCCCTGGTGTGCTTAGATTCCTGAATGGACCTTTCAAATACTTAAGATGAAAATCCTGATCTTCCAGTCAACCTCATTGTGGCCTGTGCACTTTTTAAAATCTACACTTTGTATACCTTGGACTTTTTCCTGCACTCTGTTTATTTTCTCTTTTGCCCTAATTTATGCTATCATGTGCCCCCTATCTGGTAGCTCCCAATACTCCCCAACTGGTAGGCCTAGTGAAGATGTCTCTATGCAGGAATCCTCCCCTGTACAACAGAGATCTAGGCTTGAAGTGTTACGCAGAGAAGTACCAACAAATGTTCCAACTACTAGTTCACAGCCTCCTGTAATTTCTGTAGTCTGGACACATTTTTGTTCCATGTATCCATGAAGTGCAAGAGGTTGCCATTAAAAGGGCTGCTCCTCAAGTTCTGGTTGCGCTACAATGCCCTAGTCTCTTTATCTTTGGGTGCCCAGCAAGGAGGAGGTGAACTGGCCTGGAGACCTCGTTAGCTATTTACAGATCCAGAAATGGGCCTGTTGGGGACCAGACAATTGCAAATGTCTGGGCGTGCCTGGAGTGGGACCACAAAAAATGCTCTGGAGCCCTTCTTGGGTGGTCGGGCACCGGAGCATCTTCAAGGGCAATGTTTAAATTTAAGATTTTGTTGTTGCTTCTAAAGAGCTATTTAAAAGTCAATAATGAAAGGAACGGACATAGAAGACGGATAGGGTAAAGTAATAGGACAGAGAGTGGAGCTCCTTTAGCATTCTCCTGTAAAATAAATTCAAGACCTCACCGTATTCATTGCCCAGGTCGAGGCCCGGAGTTGTTTGGAGCGTGTTGTAAGAGAATAATAAGGATCTGTAGAAGCACTAGATACTGCAGATGGGTATGAATGTGATGGGCCGACCAGCCCGTTTCTGTGCTACACAGTACTGTAATACGATTCTTGAAACCTGTGGCAGCAACTCCCACCCCTTCATAAGAATTAACGGCGGAGGTTTTCCAACAGGGGAAAGAGGTCAAAGTGCTGGAGTAACTCAGATGGCTGTGGGACGGGCAGCATCTCTGGAGAAGTGGGATAGGCGTTACGGGTCCCGCCCCGAAACCTCGCCCATCCATGTTCTCCAGAAATGCTGCTTGACTCACCGAGTTACTCCAGCACATTGTGTCTTTGGTTTAATTTTGTTCCTTAAATCTAGAGTAAAGAGGTCGCGCGGGACATAGAACGAGAGACCAGGGCGTGAGTCAACAAGACCCCAAAAGTTTGGAGAATAACAAAGATGCACCGTGATCGATGCCCCAAGAGTTTGGAGTCATTTCTGGTACCACAGTCCCGCATTGGACGGCTAGATGGCGGTGCTTCAGCGCCCAACACGGGAGGCGAGCAATCCCAGCTCAGTTGCCCCCGGCGGCGCATTGAACACTCCGTTTAATAATCGTTCAGCGGATGCAGCGGGCAGTATAGAGATTACGCTTGCATTTCACACTTCGCATGAAATAAATACTCTGGTCAAACTGGATGTCCGAGCAACGGCAGGCGGAGAGAAAACTGCACATTCTGCAAACGAGAGCATTGTACAATAAAGTTATTAAAGAGCGAATCCGGGGGGGGGGGGGGATTTGGAATTGGATGTGGGAGGCAGGTTGTCTGGTATCTTACCTGACGATGACAAACATGACGAGAACATTGCCGACCAGCCCCAGCACGCACACGATGGAGTAGAGAGCCGTGATGATGATAGAGCTGATGATTGAGGAGGGACCCTTGTTCAGGGGGCTGTTGTCTGTGTGGTTGCACCGAGGCGACACCCCCTCCATGCACGGGGCGGAGGAGTTGGCCAGGCTGGAGTTATCGGTGGGCACCGCACCCTGGCACAAGGGGGAGGTGTTGGCAGCCAGCCCCAGGCAGGTTTGCAGGACAAGATCCATTGCCAATTCTGGGTCACTGTCGGGGAAAGGGGGTGCTGCTGGCAGTAGTCGGCTGGGTGCAGTCTCTCCCTTACAACCCCCTAAACTGTGGGCGAGCGGCTAGCGGAGCGGCGAGCCACGAGGATAGGGAGCCGGGCAGGACGCGGACAGAGCAGCAGCAGCCACTCCACCCTGGGCAAGCTCACGTTCCGCGCTCGCTGCATGCCGCTCGCTGTTATATTGGAGGGCGTGACGTCAGACCACCCACCTTTCCTCTGCAACTTTCCCCCCACCCTCACCGTGTGATGGGAGAGGAGGAGCCAGCATCTGACCAGGGCAAAAGGGGCAGAGACGGTGGTTGGGTAGGCGGAGCTGGCCACGGTGCTGAAAGGGAGCGGGAGCGGGAGCGGAAAGTCCAGGGTGGACAGCGCTGGGCGGGTATCACTTGTCAGATGCTCTGCACACATGCTAGAGACAGACGAACTGGGCTGGTGCCCTGGGCGGATGCATTGGGGTGATTCTCTGGGGGTGTGCACTGGACTGGTGCGGTGGATTTGTGGCACTGGCTGGTGATCTGGGCGGATGCATTGGGCTAATGGACAGGGTGAATACACTGGGCTGGTGCATTGGGCTGGTGAAATGATCTGGTGCAGTAGGTTAACAAAAATGCTGGAGAAACTCAGCGGGTGAGGCAGCGTCTATGGAGCGAAGGGATAGGTGACGTTTCAGGTCGAGAACCTTCTTCAGGCTGGTCCAGTAGGTTGGTGTACTTGGGCTGGAGCAATCTTCAGGACCCCTCACTGTTGAATCTGTGCAAACTTAAAACTTTCCCTGTGCCTTTTCCCTGGAGCGGCTGGCTGTGGAGCAATCTGCTCGAAGTATATGAGAGGGATAGATAGTGTAGATAGTCAGAGTCTTTTCCCCATGTTAGAGTTATCAAAAATAAGAGAGAATAATTTTTTTTGGTGGAAGGAAGGAGTTTTAACGAGTATCTAAGGGGAATGTTTTCTACACAGAGTGGTTGATATCTGAAGCTCGTTGCAGGAGGAGATAGTAGAATTCGATACAATCACTACATTTAAGAGACATAACTTAATATATTGGCAAGGCGTAGAAGGAACACTGAGTTATTCCAGTCTCTATCTATCTTTGATTTAAACTAGCATCTGCAGTTCCTTCCTATACAAGGCATAGAAGGATATGGAGCTAATCCCAGTAAGTGGGTTGAGCATTGTTAGGCAAAAAGGTAGGCATGGATTTGATGGGCCGAAGCGTGCAACTCTTTGATTCTATGAGTTTATTATGCAACTTCACTTGGCAGTCTTGCCAACCTTGCAAATGCCTTGATAGACCCACGGAAATCCCCCTTCCGTGCCCTTTCTTCAGAAACCCATTCACAGGATGTGAACATCACAGGCATATCCAATGTTATTGTCTACTACTAATTGGCTGCTGAATTGGCTAATTAATATCTTATTAGGCTGCTGTGGTGGGCGGATAATAGCAATCACAATGGTGGGCTGGCGGTCACATGTAGGGCAGACTTTGCAAGGTCTACATATTTCCTTATCTGGAGGATATTATTGAACTAGATTGACTTTATTACAACCACCCACAGTGCTCTGGTTTCCAGCACTAAAACTGGTTTTATAAACCAGATTTATTTTATTACTTGAATTTAAGATCTCCAGCTGTTCTGAGTGTGTGTCATGCACGACTGTTGATGCAAAATCCAGTTTAGCAATTTAACCACTGTTACCTGCAGCTCTTTATTAGTGAAAAGTAGTGGGAAATTGTGTGCATCCCGTTGTTATCCACAGTTCCCATTTATCCTTAGTGAAACAGTGTCTTGTATCAATATCAGTTGTTTGGAGCCCAAGCTATGATTTGCCCACCTTCCCTCCGTTCACATTCTTACAAATCAACACCACAAATGCTGGAAACGCTCAGCAGGCCAGGCAGCATCTGTGGAAAGAGAAACAGAATTAACCTTTCCAGTTGAAGACGAAGGTTCTGATGGGGAGTCTTCATCCTGAAAATAGACACAAAATGCTGGAGTAACTCAGAGGGTCAAAAGGAATAGGTGTAGTTTCGGGTCTAGATCCTTCTTCAGGTTGAGAGTAGGTGGAGAGTGAAACTAGAGGTGTGAAGAGATACAGAACAATTCCGAGCCGGCACCGATAGTCAAGGAGTCCCCAATGTTCCATTGTTGGCTGTGGAGGAGGTGATAATGAAGGTACACGGCCAATTAAACTGGCAGAATGACCAGGCTGGGGAAGGGCTGCAGGGAGAGGCAATGTAAGGATTACTTGAATTGAGAGAAATCAGTATTCATACCGTTGGGTTGTAAGCTGCCCAAGCAAAATATGAGGTGAAACATTAATTCTGTTTATCTCCCCACAGATGCTGCCTGGCCTGCTGAATGTTTCTAGCAGGCCAGACAGCACCCATGTGGAGATGAGCAGAGTTTAAAAAAAGTTCTGTTTTATTTCAGATTTCCAACATCAGCAGTCTTCTTCTTTTGATCTTCATTATTTTTGTATTTTAGACATAGTCAGAAAGCTATACAGCATGGAAACAGGCCCTTTGGCCCTTCTTGTCCATGCTGACCAAGTCGGCATTCTGGGTTAGTCCCATTTGCCTGCATATAGCCTATTGTGAGAGAATTTACGAAAGCCTTGGCCAAATGATTGAACATTGTGTACAGATGCATTTATTTATGCGTGATGTCTGTCATCTGCCAAACCAACAATACCTAAGTACAGGTCAGAGTGATGTCATTTTGGCAGTTTTAATCAAATCACAACTCCCCGACTAAGGTTATTAAAGAACTCAGGCCTGGGCTAGTCCGCACATACACTTGTTTGTTCGGCAGTATATAAACCCGTGCCGTCTGTACTCTTGAGCAACTGTCTCCTGGGTCAGTTTCTCCGTAATAAAGTCTCGCTCTCCATTAGTCCGAATCCTCGATTGATTTCTCTAACAATCTAAAATTAAGTAAAATTGATTTCTCTGGCACATATTCCTCTGAACCCTTACCACCCACATATCTGCCCAAATGTATTTTATAGCTTGAATATATCCACTTTTACAGCTTCCTTTGACAGCCACAAATTTCACTTTGAGTGAAAGAGTTGCCCCAAGGTCTCTCTTGCATCTCTCTCCTCTTACCCTAAAGCTATGACCTCCAGTGTTAGAATTCTTTGCACTGTGAAATGACTGTCAATTCGCTAGAAAGTCCTAACCTATGCAGCTTCCCGCTACGTCAACCTGCATGTCCAGGTAACATTGTGATGAACTTCTTCTGCACCGTCTCCAACTTAATGATATTTTGTTTTCCTCATATAGAAGGAGGTTGATGGAGTTGCTCTGCTAGGAGCCGATATACATCTGATGAGCTGAATGGCCATTTTTCTAGGTCGTTTTAACCCCTAGAGCACAGGAGGTTGAGGAGGTATAGAAAATCATGAGGGATATAGATAAAATGAATGCACAGTCTTTTCCACAGGATAGGTGAGTCCATCCCTCTCAATCGCTCTCTATAAATTAACCCATTTTCTCTCTTTCCCTGCTCTGATGAAAGATCTTTGACCTGAAAGGTAATTCTGTTTCTCTCTCCACAGGTGCTACTTGCCCTGCTGAGTATTTCCTACGTCCACTGTTCATCAGAGTCAAAACTATGCTTGGAAACAGGCACAAATTATTCAAGCTAACCAAATTGGCTAACTGAGCTCATCCCACTTGCCTGTGCCTGGACCATATCCCTCCAATCCTTTCCTATCCATTTACCTGTGCAAGTGTATTTTGAATGTCAAAAATTCATGTGCCTCGACTGTTTCCTTTGGTACTTTAGTTCCTCTGATCATGATACATGATCACACCACCCTTTTAAATCTTCCCCTTCTCGCCTTAAATCTTTGCTCAAGTCTTAGTCTCCCTTATCCCGGGGAAAAGACTGGATATTCACTTTATCTATGCCCCTTATGATTTTATATATCTCAACCTCCTATGGTCCAGGAGGAAAAAAGACCCAGCCTATCCAGCCTCAAATCTTCTAGTCCCATTATCATCCTCATTAATTTTTTTTACACCTTTTCCAGTTTACTGGCCTGTTTCCAATAGGCCAGCCAGAACTTCAATGGTGAACTTTACAATCAATTCCTTGTACAGCTGTAACATGATGTCCCAAATCCTGAACTCAATACATTGATTGAAGAAGCCAAGAGTGCCAGGTGCATTTTTTACCACCCTTTCTACCAGCATTGCCACTTTTGGAACTATGTATCTGTACCCCTAGGTTGCTTTGTTCTGCAATGCTCCTACGGGCCCTACCATTTACTGCGCAAGTCCTCTCCTGGTTCGACCTACCAAAATGCAATGGCCTGAATTTCTCTGAATTAAACTCCCTCTGCCATTCCTTTGCCCTTTGGATCAAAATCCAGTTGTAATCTTAGATAACCTTCGCTGTCCGCTATACCACCAATTTGAGTGTCATCTGCAAAAGTACTAACCATGCTACCTAAGTTCTCATCCAAATTATTAACGTAAATAATAGACAACAGTGGAACCAGCACTGATCAGAATCAGAATCAGATTTTATTCGCCAAGTATGTTTTGCAACATACGAGGAATTTCACTGGCCAGGTCAGTCATACAATTAAAAGCAACAGATTCAAAAACAAATTTTAACATGAACATCCACCACAGTGACTCCTACACATTCCTCACGGTGATGGAAGGCGAAATAAAGTTCAAGTCCTTCCCTTGTGTTCTTCCTTGGTCAGGGGCCTCGGGCCCACGTAGACGGGATGATCTTGACTCCCGTAGCCAGTGGCGTTTGGGTCCTCCGCGTCGAGGCGTTCAGCTCCCGCATCGGGGAGTTGTCAGCTCCCCGCGCCGGGCGATCAAGCCTCGCGTCGGGGCTGGTCGAACCTTCTGCGGCGTTGGAGCTCCTGACTTGCCTCTCCCGAGACAGCGAGCCCTTGATGGTAAGTCCACAGGCCGCGGTGGGAACGATCCCAGGCAAGGGATCCGCTCCGATGTTAAGACCGTGCCCCGCAGTGGGGCTCACGACAGTGCGAGGCGGCTTCCAGCTCCAGCGATGGTAGGCCGCAGAGCCCGGAGAATGTGATCCGAAAAATGATCACATCTCCGGGAGGGTAAGAACTTGCAAAAAATGCTTCCCCCGACCCGCAACCCCCCCTCCCCCCACATAAAACAAACCAAAGTACTTAAAATCAAACTTTTAACAAACACTAAAAATAACAAAAAGATGAAAAAAATGAACAGACTGCTGGCAGGGCTGGCCTTCTCCCCGGCGCCCCTGGTGGTCAGTGTATTTGTACCATATCTTCTTGCCAACTTTGTTTCAATTGGCCTGCCTGATCTCACATGATCTAATCTTCCAGACTAACCATGTGGTACCTCTATTGAACAAAGGTTCCTGCATTTCCCTCATCAATTTTTTGGTCACCTCTCCAAAAAAATCAATCCCTGCTTGAGACCATCTCTATCGTCCTTGTCTTTCCAAATGCACGTAGATCCAGTCTCTCAAAATCCCCTCCAATAACTTACCTATCACTGGTGTTTGCCTCACAAGTCTGTAGCTTCCAGGCTTTACCTTGCAGATTTTCTTAAATAGAGACACAACATTAACCATCCTCCATTACTCTAGATCCTCAACTGTAGCTATCAGTTTTATCTCAGAGTTCAAGCATTTACAGTTTCCTGATTTTCAGTGCCTTACTTGAAATCTACCCTGACCTTTGCCACAAGTCACCACCTTCCAGGGATATGGGCCAAACATGGGCTGGTAGGACTAGTGTAGATGGGGCATCTTGGTCATCATGGGCCCAAGGGTCTGTTTCCATGCTGCATTACTCTATGATTCAAACTCATTCAAGAGGAGATCATCACTCACCTTGACCGAGGCACCAGGGAGAACGCCCCTGGTGAATCGCCATTGAAGGAGACGCCTTGAAACTCTGTATGACTCCCTGAGAGAGAAGACAAACTTTAATGCCACTAGCACAATGGAAATTGACCCTTCTCACAGTGCGGCTCACTCCATCACTAATGCATCTATTTTTAACTGGGTAGATTCTGTACCAGGTGGAGCACAAGGGGAGCAACTGGTCCAGGAAACTAAGACCTCCTTTAAGAGATTGCAACAAATAGTGTTGCACGCCTGGAATCTCCAGGGATCTCCAGGAACATGTGAAGTTAGGTCAGTGATTGAGCAATGATCTCTTGTTCTTATGGTTCTGCCTGTCCACAGAAACTTATACAGAAGGTATGCAGCAGAATCTAGTGTACAACTTTGTTTTAATTTATTCATATTTATAACTTTGCTACGTTAGCTTTGACACTGTTCTTGGTATAGCCGTGTATGTCCTGCTACCACAGGTTTTGTCATTGTATCTGTAACACTGGTTGCTAGGATACTTGTTTCCATGATAACAAGGTATGTATTCTTTCTTTCTTTCCTACTTTCCATTAGGACAGAATGACCACTCAAGGGAGGGAGCACTGGATTAGGTGAATAGATAAGTTGTTTGGTCACAGTCTTTTTCCCAGTGTTGGGGGGGAATGTAAAACCAGAGGGCATGGGTTTAAGCTGAGAGGAGAAAGATTTAAGGGTCCAGAGGGGCAACCTTTTCACTCAGAGGGTGGTGGGAAATGAAACGAGCTGCCAGAGGAAGCAGCAGAGACGGTTACAAGAACAATATTTGAAAGACATTTGGACAGGTTCATGGATAGGAAAGGTTTAGAGGGTTATATGGCAAATGCAGGCAAATGCTGAGGCAGGCAAATTGGTTATCATGGGCTCGTTGGGCCAAAGTGTCTGTTTCTGTGCTGTGAATCTGTTTCCATGTTAAGTTTCAGTCATCAATGTTCAATTTCAGAAGTAGTGGGTTTTCATACAATAGATTAAGGCAAGGGGTTAAGTGTGTGTATGCAGTGCAGAGGATGTTCCTCCGCCGGGGATGTGTGACTTTCAGGTTTCAGATTATTTTCACAGTGATTTGGAGGATATACAGCAAGAGTTGTGTCTCATCAAGGGTTTTGGTCAATTGTACAGTGTTGAGGATGTTCAGTGAGGGCTGCGTCTCATTGAGTAAACATAGGTCTTTATTCTTTGGAGCGCAGAAGGTTAAGGGGGAACTTGATTGAGGTCTTTAAAATGATGAAAGGGATAGACAGAGTTGACGTGGATACGTTTTTCCCATTGAGGGTAGGGAAGATTCAAACAAGAGGGCATGACATGAGAATTAAGGGACAGAGGTTTCGGGGTAACGTGAGGGGGAACTTCTTTACTCAGAGGGTGGTGGCTGTGTGGAATCAGCTTCCAGCAGAAGTGGTGGAGGCAGGATCGATTTTAACATTTAAGAGTAAAGTGGATAGGTATATAGACGTGAAGGGAATGGAGGGGTATGGTCTGAGTGCAGGTAGATGGGACTAGGGGAAAACAAATGGTCGGCACGGACTGGAAGGGCCGAGAGGGCCTGTTTACGTGCTGTAATTGTTATATGGTTATATGGTTATAGTCTAAATGGGTGTAGACGGCTGTATCCATAATGCAAAATCACTGTAGAGCTGGGTTGGCGGCTGCGGTCATAGCGAGAATCCAAGGAACGTCGGGTCACCACTGAAGAGGTCGTGTGCAAACATTGCTTTTAAGACATTACAGGTTTGGCATACATGCGAGTTTGGCACACTCTAACATAAAGTCATTGTTGCTGCTGTTGAGCGAGGTTCTTGACTCGAGATCTCAAGCTAAGGTTCTACTGTTGTGGGACATCATGTGACCGTTCCAGTTGTGGTGTCGAGGCTTCCAGCAGAAGTGGTGGAGGCAGGATCGATTTTAACATTTAAGAGTAAAGTGGATAGGTATATGGACGTGAAGGGAATGGAGGGGTATGGTCTGAGTGCAGGTAGATGGGACTAGGGGAAAACAAATGGTCGGCACGGACTGGAAGGGCCGAGAGGGCCTGTTTCCGTGCTGTAATTGTTATATGGTTATATGGTTATATGGTTATATGGTTATATGGTTATATTGTTGTGCAGTGTCAAGGATGTCTTTCAGCAACTGTTCACACGGTTTAAGCACAAGGATTCACAGCCTCTGATAGTCACTGCAGCTTGCAGGCTTGAGTTCACATGCTCCACCAGTGGTCATCCTCTCTTCAAAGGTTTTCACTGTGCCTTGATATATTATGCCCCTCATATTAGTTTAGTTTATTGTCACATGTACCGAGGTACAGTGAAAAGCTTTTGTTGTGTGCTAACCACATATCTGTTCAGTTCTCCATCCTCTATCCCCACGCGTTCACTGAAACCAATATCTATGTTCGAGCTTTGCTGTAATATCTTTTAGAACTGGATTTTCAACCTAAAACTTTGAGCATGTTTTTCTCTCTTCCCAGACCCCTGCTGAGCATTCTCAGCTTTTTATTAATTCTTCTTCCATGGACAGTGTTTGATAGTTGTTGGATGATGTTCAAATAAAACGTTGGTTTTTTTCTCTGTGTTATGGAAATGCAACTTGTTGCTTTACACAGTGTTGTTTCAGCACCATAGAGTGGATACTGCATCAATATAGGCCAGTCGGCCCACCATGTCAATACTAATCATCAAGTATCTATCGACACCAACCCCATTTAACAGAAATTCAGCATGTCCCCAATGACTCTTACCAGTTTCTACAGATGCTTCACTGAAAACATCCTATTAGGATATGTCACAGTTTGGTTTGGCAACTGCTCTGCCCAAGACTGCACGAAACCAAAGCGAGTCGTTGGCACACCCCAGCCCATCACAAATACTCCCCCACCACTATTGTCTCCATCTACACTTTACATTGCCTTGGGAAAGCTGCCAACATAATCAAGGTCCACTTACACCCCAGTCGTTCCCTCTTCTCATCTCTCGCATCAGGCAGTGGATGCAAAAACTGGAAAGTATGTAACACTAGTTTCAAGATTTCTTCCCCACTGTTATCAGACTCTTGAACGGACCTCTCATATGCCATAGAAACATAGAAACATAGAAAATAGGTGCAGGAGTAGGCCATTCGGCCCTTCGAGCCTGCACCGCCATTCAATATGATCATGGCTGATCATCCAACTCAGTATCCTGTACCTGCCATCTCTCCAAACCCCCTGATCCCTTTAGACACAAGGGTCACATCTAACTCCCTCTTAAATATAGCCAATGAACTGGCCTCAACTACCTTCTGTGGCAGAGAATTCCAGAGACTCACCACTCTCTGCGTGAAAAATGTTTTCCTCATCTTGGTCCTAAAGGAATTCCCCCTTATCCTTAGACTGTGCCCCCTTGTTCTGGACCTCCCCAACATCGGGAACAATCTTCCTGCATCTAGCCTATCCAACCCCTTAAGAATTTTGTAAGTTTCTATAAGATCCCCCCTCAGTCTTGTAAATTCTAGCGAGTACAAGCCAAGTCTATCCAGTCTTTCCTCATATGAAAGTCCTGACATCCCAGGAATCAGTCTGGTGAACCTTCTCTGTACCCCCTCTATGGCAAGAATGGCTTTCCTCAGATTTGGAGACCAAAACTGTACGCAATACTCCAGGTGTGGTCTCACCAAAACCCTGTACAACTGCAGTAGAACCTCCCTGCTCCTATACTCAAATCCTTTTGCTATGAATGCTAATATACCATTTGCTTTCTTCACTGCCTGCTGCACCTGCATGCCTACTTTCAATGATTGGTGTACCATGACACCCAGGTCTCGTTGCATCTCCCCTTTTCCTGATTTGCCACCATTCAGAGAATAGTCTACCTTCCTGTTTTTGCCACCAAAGTGGATAACCTCACATTTATCCACATTATACTGATTTGCCATGCATTTGCCCTCTCACCCAGCCTATCCAAGTCACCTTGCAGCCTCCTAGCATCCTCCTCACACCTAACACCACCCCCCAGCTTAGTGTCATCCGCAAACTTGGAGATTGATCTATCTACCTCATTGCACCCTTTGCACGTTTTATTTCTACTTTCCCCGCAGCTGTAATGCTATTACCTGATGTACTCATGAATGGTATGACTGGATAGTACGCAAAACAAATGTTTTTATTATGTTTTTTTCAGTACATGTAACACGTAAAAATAATAAGCCAATACATTTAGTAAAGAATTGTTTGATTAAGGAGAACATCAGGGTTGCAGTCCAGAATGAAATTACTGAAGGTGCATCAAGGGAGTCTATATTGATGGAGCTCAGAAATAAGAAGGGGATGATCACCTTGTTGGGATTGTACGAAAGGCCCCCAAATAATTAACGGGAATTAAACAAATCAATCCTAAGGTCAATATTGTGGTCACTGGTTAGTCCTGTGGTCTGGGATCAGACCAGAGGTCAGTCTAGTGGTCTATAGTCCACTCTCAGCTCCATTCATTGGATGTACTGTCAAGGATGCCGCGCTGGAGGTGAGAGGGGCTGGGACAAGGGGCTGGCTGTACTGCCCCCACCTTCCCCAGCAGCCAGCTGCACAGCCCTGCAGGCAGCAGAAGCTACTTTGGTTCTACAGTGCCCAATATTGGGTCCTCTGGTCTCCAGTTTGAACGCACACCCCCACTCCTGTTCCCTTCTCCATTGTCCCATTACTGTTTAAAACATCAATTTCAGTAATCTCTTGGCCTCCCAAGAATCCAGTTGTGGTTCAGTATTATTACACACAAATCCTGAATTAATGCTTAATTATTTAAGAGCCACACCACTGACACAAAGTTCTCCCGCACTCTTAAAACGCAATGAACCAGGCACATTGTTAATGGAAAAAAACAAACATGTGCAGTGTGGATGAGAGATCTCCTGCAAAGGATGATAGTGTTATAATATAATTTAACCTTGAGTTGTAAAGTGCTGTCATACAACGCAAAAGAGTTTTTATTCTAAAATGAATGTATAGGACAGAATGCCTCTGGCACATTGTGAAACCACATTACATTCAGTGAGCAGGCGATGGCTAGCATTTAAAGTAATAATGCATGCTCTTAAACAAATATATCTTGTTTCCAGGCGCAAAAACGGAACAAGAAATGTGTCTGATATCTGGAACTCGCTGCCTGAAGAGGAGGTGGAATCAGATACAGTAGTTATATTTGAGAGACATTTAGATGGATACTTAAATAGGCAAGGTGTATTCTAATGCGGGACAAATGGGATTAGTGCAGATGGGCAAAATGATTGGCATGACTATGGTGGCCCCAAAGTCTAATTTCTATTCAGTATGATTCTATGACTCTATGATTCTAGACTAAGCACCTACAGAGCTTAGGTGAGTGAGAGATGACCCTTTTTTGAAACATCCTTGGAGATCTCAACAGCTCGGGAATGCTTTTCCTGGCTGAGGAGTCTCGCACTATGGAGCCCAAATTAAGAATGAGGGATAACCTGTTAAGGACTGAGAAGAGGGGAGTTTTCTTCATTAGAGGGTGGTGAATATTTGGAATTTTCCAAAGTAGAGGGTTGTGAAGGCTTGGTCATTAACTAGCTTCAGCACTGAACATGTTCCTGGTCGCAGCATGATTTTTGAAGGCCTACAGTCTGTCCGTTTTTTTCTGTCTTTTTTTAATTTTAGTTTGTCTTACAAGTGTGTGTTTGGAGTTTCTTTACTTTTTTTATGTGGGGGAGGGGGGTAGGGTATGGGGGAAAACCTCTTCTCAGTCGCTTCCTGGCGAGGATGCTACTATTCTCCGAGTTGCGTCCTCGCTCCCCTCTTCGCGGCCTGCCAACTGGATCGGAGCGGCCTTTCCTGCAGGTGACCCGGACCAGAACTTCAGCAGCGGAGTCGCAGCGCTGGATTCACCATGGAGCGGAGCGGAGCGGAGCGGTGCCTACCTGGATCGCCGTTTGAAGCTCCGGAGTGCTGGGCCCGCTGTTCCAACATCGTGGAGCTGAGGTTTGAAGAGCTCCCAACACGGGCGGCGCCAGCTTAAATCTCCGCCCAGCGCGGCCTGTGGACTCCGGGAGCCACGGACTCCCGATAGGAAGCGACCGATTCGGAGGTCCAAGCCGCGGAGGTTGTTCTCCCAGTCCGACGTCGAGTTCCATCCCGGCGAGCGGGCCTGAATATCAGGACACCCATAGCGGCAACTGCGGAGGGCTCAGGAGGCCCCGACCATGGTGAACATTAAGAACAACAGAGGAAGAGGACTGACTTTGGTGCCTTCCCTCACAGTGGGAAACTTCGATTCTGCTGTGTGGGGATGTTTTATGTTGGACTCTATCGTGTGTTGGGTACTTTATTTTATTTGTATGGCTGTATGGTGAGCACACATTTCACTATGCCACTGGCACATGTGACAAATAAATGTATCTTGTATCTTGTATCTTGAGTATTACCCCAGTGTTGCTCCATATTTAATATTTAGACATTTCCTGGTCACTGTAGTCACATCGTCTGCACAAACAAGTATGTGAAAGTTATAAAATATATTGGTGAGCCTGCATTTGGATTATTGTGTTCAGTTTTGTTCACCCTGCTATCAGAAAGTTGCCATTAAGCTGGAAAGGTGCAGAGAAGATTTATAAGGATGTTGCCAGGACTTGAGGGACTGAGTTATAAGGAGAGGTTGGGTGGGTGAGAAACTTGATTTCTTGGAGTGTAGGAGGTGAGCTTATGGAGGCATATAAAATAATGGGCATAAATAGGATGAATTCATACATCCTTTTTCCCACGTAGGTGAATCAAGAACTAGAGGGTCTAGGTTTAGAGTGAAAGGGAAAGATTTAATAGGAACCTGATGGGCAACTTGTTTAAACAGAGGATGGTGTGTATATGGAATAATCTACCAGAGGAAGCGGTGGCAGCAGGCACAATAATACATTTAAGATTCATTAGCACAGGTATAAAGATAGGAAAGGTTTCGAGGGATATGGTTCTAAAGTGAACAAATGGGATTAGTTTATGTCAGTATCTTGTTTGGCATAGATGGGTTGGGCTGAAGGGTCTGTTTCTGTGCTGTATGCCTCCGTCATAATATACAATGTATAAAACATATAGCATGTGCACAATAATGCAATCTGCAACTGAACCTTTAGATGAGCTTATTTAATGATTTCTGGATGTTAATATTTCAGGCCAGTTAAATAATTTGAAATCAGTAAATCTCCGGAGCTGGAAGTTTACAACCCAATTTATTCAAGGTAATTGTCAGTCTGTTGTCAGAATCTCATGACCCTGAATTAGGAATTGCACCTGGGAGAAACCTACACGAATGAACCTGGAAATCTGGCATCATGAGAAAGCAGCATCACCAATGCACCACCTAACTGCCGATGTTTCTTTAAGTCTTTTACCCCTCTCCGGTACAATTTAGGAAGCTCTGGTAGAGAGTTAACAGAGCCGCTGTTTTAGAGACACAAGTTTATTCCTGACCTCCAACATTGTTAGTGTGGAGTTTGCACGCCCTAGATGTGGCTGTTTAAGTTTCCCCCGGATG
Organism: Okamejei kenojei; assembly: GCA_035221665.1. Lineage (NCBI taxonomy): Eukaryota > Metazoa > Chordata > Chondrichthyes > Rajiformes > Rajidae > Okamejei > Okamejei kenojei. The sequence goes on from CM069138.1 coordinate 24,363,094, forward strand.
CTCCAGTTTCTTTCCAAAATATGCTGGTCTGTAGATTAATTGGCTGCTGTAAATTGTCCCAAGTGTTTGGTCATGGAATAATGGGTGTTCGATGGTCAGTGTGGACTCTGTGTCCGGAAAGGACTGTTTCCATGCTATTTCTCTCTCTGCATAGGGAAAGCAGTGAAGAAATGAAGTGCGAACCATAACAAACCTTTTACACACACATGATACCTTGTAACGTGTTCATTATTGTCACTAGTCAATTTCATAAGCAAGATCCCAACAGCAGAACTGATCAAATGATCCTACCTTGATGTTGTTCAAGGAACAGAACACTTATGTCAGGGAGAGCATGGACAATCATAACCAGGATTTTGCCATAAATGCTATGTGCCTTTTCATGCCTTTTTTGATGATTTCACCAAGATAATGCCTTTTTCACAATCAAGTGCCTAAATCAGCATTTTTTGCCGTTTTGCTGAAAGGTTGTGCTATTTTCTCTAGTTGTACCATGATTCCAATGCCATTTTCTATGTTAACACGTTAATATTAATGTTATTATTAACGTGTGAACATAGTATAACTTACAAGAAAATTTCCACCACTGGGGCAAAACTGGGGGTGCCACCATTGGTCGTTCATTCATTTGTGCCGCTGCCCGCTGGTTCAGCCTTCTCCAAAATCTATTTAAGAAAGAACTGCAGATGCTGGAAAAATCGAAGGTAGACAAAAAATGCTGGAGAAACTCAGCGGGTGAGGCAGCATCTATGGAGGGAAGGAACAGGCGACGTTTCGGGTCAAGACCCTTCTTCAGACTGATGTGGGGGGGGCAGGAAAAAGAAAGGAAGAGGCAGAGACAGTAGGACTAGACGGAGAGCTGGGCCGAGTGAGGGGGAGGAGGGAGAAGACAAAGGCTATCTAAAATTAGAGAAGTCAATGTTGATACCGCTGGGGTGTGGACTACCCAAGCAAAATACCAAGCTTGTCTCCTCACTACATTTACTGCTGGCTCCAGTCATAAATCTGAGTTTGAGTGATCTGTGCAAAGCATTCATTGATGCTGGAATTCCACGGTAGGAATTGGAAAACACATTTCTCAGAAGTTTTTTAGAGAAATACACAGAGGAACAAATACCAAGTGAGTCATCATTACGGAAAATTATATTGACAACTTCAACATTGTTGTGCAGAAAATTAGAGATGAAGCTGCATGCAACAAAATATGGATCTCAATAGTCGAGACACCCAATGCTATGGGGAGATATGTTGCCAATGTGGTCTTCGGTACACTGGAGGCAGGTCAACCATCAAAGGAGTATTTGTAGACATCTGAAGTATTTGAGAAGTCAAACAGCTCAACTATTGCTCAGTTGTTTACATCTTCACTTGCTGTACTTTGGCCAGAAGGTATAAAACACGAGAATGTTCTTCTGTTTGTGACTGATGCAGCTCCGTACATGAAAAAAGCTGCTCATGCTCTTAATGTTTTATTCACCAAAATGTTGCATTTGACATGCTTAGCACAAGGACTTCATAGAGTTGTCAAGCACATATGTAGCTTGTTTCCAAATGTCGATTGCCTAGTTTCCAATGTCAAGAAAATGTTCTCAAAGCACCGTCACATATGCAGTTGTTCAAGGAAATGGTACCCGAGATTCCGCTACCTCCTCAGCCCGTATTGTCTAGGTGGGGTACATGGCTCTCTGCTGTAATCTACTATGCTGCACATTTTGAAAAGATAAAATAAATCATCAACTGTTTTGAAGAAGAGAATCTGCTGCAGTCAGGATCGTCAGTGAAATCATGCAGAAAAAGTCCCTCCACCGCGATCTTGTGTTTATTGCTTCCAATTTTGCAAACTTCCCACAATCTATCACTTCCCTTGAGAAACATGGTGAAACATTTGTGAATAACATGCATGTTTTCAACAAAGTAACTGACGATATCCGTAAAATTCCTGGCAATGTAGGTAACGATATACAAGGACAATGTGTGAGAGTGATTTTAGATAATAAAGGTCTTGAAGAAATACAAAACATAGCTAAAGTTCTCAAAGGTAGTTGTGATGCACAAGATATCGACATGAATATGCTTGTAGCTTGTTTCGGGTATGCACCAGTGCCGTCAGCTGAGGTAGAATGAAGTTTTTCACAACTGAAGCATATTATGTCTGACAGATGGCAGTTTAACACCAGATAATTTGAAGAAAAATGCTAGTAATTATGTGCAACCAGGCAACTTCGGTAATTTAATGTACCTTTATAGTATCATTTTTAACCATATTCTGGTGGTGGAAATACATGCCTTTTTATGCCTTTTTTTGTCAATAAATGCCTTTTTCGTGCCTTTTTTGTAATTTTATAATGCCTTTTTGCCTGCCTATTTCAGAGTTTTTTTAGCACCTAAACATCCTGGCTCTAATCATAACAATTCAAGACACATTCAGACAGATTACAAGTCAAAGAGCTGTTTCTGTGCTGTAGGGTTCTTTGACTCATTCAGATATATTTTAAATCAGGATCAGAGGCCCTATTCAAATGAATGTGGCTGCATTAAATGGCTGGCATGAAGCTGGAGGGCCAGATGTGTAATGCAACCTGCCCTTTGGCTCAGGATGTGATGGACCTCCTTGGTGGTTACTGGTGATTCCAGGGCCAGCCCAGGGGACGTGACTGATCTCTTGTACATTCTCCGCTCCTGAACTGCAAAGCACGAGCATGAATATTCTTCTGGACTGTGCCGAGGTGTGCTCTCCTGGTGGCTTCTGCTTCTCTACATTACTGCCAGTTGGTCGCTCAAAAAATCCAGCTCACCCCTGCAGAGGCATGGGTGAGGCTGAGGTTGAAAACTAATCTGGAGCACCCAACTCATCCATCTGCCCAGGTACAGTGGCTTGCAAAGGTTTTCATACCCCTTGAACTATTCCACATTTTGTCACGTTACAACCACAAACGTAAATGTATTTTATTGGGATTTTATGTGATAGACCAACACAAAGTGATGCATAATTGTGAAGTGGAAGGAAAATGATACATGGTTTCCAAATTTTATTACGAATAAAAAAACTGAAAAGTGTGGCGTGCAAAAGTATTCAGCCCCCCTGAGTCAATCCTTTGTAGAACTACCTTTCGCTGCAATTACAGCTGCAAGTTTTTTGGGGTATGTCTCTACCAGCTTTGCACAGCTAGAGGCTGAAATTTTTGCCCATTCTTCTTTTGCAAAATAGCTCAAGCTCAGTCAGATTGGATGGAGAGCGTCAGTGAACAGCAATTTTCAAGTCTTGCCAGAGATTCTCAATTGGATTTAGGTCTGGACTTTGACTGGGTCATTCTAACACATGAATATGCTTTGATCTAAACCATTCCATTGTAGCTCTGGCTGTATGTTTAGGGTTGTTGTTCTGCTGGAAGGTGAACCTCCGCCCCAGTCTCAAGTCTTTTGCAGACTCCAACAGGTTTTCTTCCAAGATTGCCCTGTATTTGGCTCCATCCATCTTCCCATCAACTCTGACCAGCTTCCCTATCCCTGCTGAAGAAAAGCATCCCCACAGCATGATGCTGCCACCACCATGTTTCACAGTGGGGATGGTGTGTTCAGGGTGATATGCAGTGTTAGTTTTCCGCCACACATAGCGTTTTGCATTTAGGCCAAAAACTTCAATTTTGGTCTCATCAGACCAGAGCACCTTCCTCCACATGTTTGCTGTGTCCCCCACATGGCTTGTGGCAAACTGCAAATGGGACTTCTTATGGCTATGTTTCAACAATGTCTTTCTTCTTGCCACTCTTCCATAAAGGACCGATTTGTGGAGTGCACGACTAATAGTTGTCCTGTGGACAGATTCTCCCACCTGAGCTGTGGATCTCTGCAGCTCCTCCAGAGTTACCATGGGCCTCTTGGCTGCTTCTCTGATCAATGCTCTCCTTGCCCTGCCTGTCAGTTTAGGTGGACGACCATGTCTTGGTAGGTTTGCAGATGTGCCATACTCTTTCCATTTTCGGATGATGGATTGAACAGTGCTCCGTGAGATATTCAAAGCTTGGGATATTTTTTTATAACCTAACCCTGCTTTAAATGTCTCCACAACTTTATCCCTGACCTGTCTGGTGTGTTCCTTGGGCTTCATGATGCTGTTTGTTCACTAATGTTCTCTAACAAACCTCTGAGGCCTTCACAGAACAGCTGTATTTATACTGAGATTAGATTACACACAAGTGGGCTCTATTTACTAATTAGGTGACTTATGAAGGCAATTGTTTGCACTGGATTTTATTTAGGGGTATCAGAGTAAAGGGGGCTGAATACTTTTGCACGCCACACTTTTCAGCTTTTTATTTGTAAAAAAAATTGAAAACCATGTATCATTTTCCTACCAGTTCACAATTATGTGCCACTTTGTGTTGGTCTATCACATAAAATCCCAATAAAGTACATTTACGTTTGTGGTTGTAATGTGACAAAATGTGGAAAAGTTCAACGGTATGAAAACTTTTGCAAGCCACTGTAGCTGAGATTGGAATAAATATTTAGATGTTCACATGCACTCCATCTCTCCTGAGTCTGTGGTGGACCCTAATCATTGGCAATTTCCTTGGATTAATGCACCACAGCATTTCTCCCTCATTTTCGATTAGATGAACATAAAGTAGGGGTGTAACTGTTTTACCCTGTTAGCTTGAGCAACTGAAGGCATAAGAGAACACTCAGTCGCTCCTGGGTCATTGCACATTCAAACATCCCAGGCTTGTGATCATTATGAGTTGAAGTCTCTATCTCAGGAGTGATCCTATAACAAGCAAGTTAATGACTGTGCCATCGAGGGAAAGCGGGGGACAAGTGAGTAAAACTGTACCCACTGCAGCAGAGCACAACCTGGATGATATGGATTTAAGGAGAATGAATCTGATAGTGGAAGATGAGAAGCATTTATTATTGTTCAGCCAATTGTTGGAATCAGAAGCAGTTGGAGAGATCGGACTTTTTGAAGCGAGATGAGTGAGTATTTAGTGCAGAAAGGCACGTGAGGTTCTGGCATAAGACAGAGTACTGGTGCCAACACAAAGAGCTGACACAGGCGTGAAGAGCTGAATGGCCTTGTTAGAATTCGATGATACTTGGAACTGGCACTAGACTTGTCGGGAATCAAATAATGGCATGGCTGGAATGTGGAACAAAAGACAAACTGATGTAGAATCTCAGCGGGTCGAGCGACATGGGGGGGGGGGGGGATGAGGAATGGATCGACATTTTGGGTTGAAACCTCCAATCAATGCATGGACTGGTGGAACTTTAGGAGCATAGAGCCTTGAAGCATAAAGCAGGCTGTATGGTCCATCATATTCCCCTGCTACATGTTCATAACTGCTTTGTCTGCATTTATTATATGATATTTCCTGTAACCTGCTTGAGGAAGACTAGTAGCCATTACCTTTATCCTCAATGTTTCGTGTTCCCACCCACATATGACCCGAACTAACTCCAATCTTTGGGACAGTATTTGTAAAGCACGGCCTCGAACCCAGCATCAAGCTCAGGCTCCACAGCACAGCAAACATTCACCTCTCTGTGCAGGCTGTGTCCTCAGGTGCCCTGGGGGAATACTTTGGATCAGGATTCCTTCATGCTCGGGGAACTCGCCTCGATGATCTACTCAGCCAACAGTTGATTAAGGTTAAAAGGTTGTTGGAGTGTGGATAGATTCATCCCAATCTCTCCCAAATGAGCCAAATAGAGCTATGTGTTATAGTATCCACCCACGGCCCACTGAGCTGCATGTAAAAGCAATCCCTAACCTCATACAGTGTGGATCTCATTGTAATTCAGCTCCCGATAAATGTGTCTAAATCTCTCCCAATTAACTTTCTGCTCCCCTGCTCTTCGTATCTCTGACCCACATCTTCGAATCGTGATTGCACAAACAAGGCCATTTAGCCAATCACCCATGCTGTCCCTTGAATGAATGAATGAATAAATAAGTTTATTGGCCAAGTATTCACATACAAGGAATTTGCCTTGGTGCTCCGCCCGCAAGTGACAACACGACATACAGTGACAGTTAAGAATGATACATACAACATGAAACATTAATACCAATTATCTACCAATAAACATTATCTACCAATCTCAGCTCACCCTTATTCCAGCCATTGTTCTGTCTCAAGTACCCCAGCAATCCCCTTAGGAAGGCCCCAACCCATTCTGTTTCCATCTCACCCATATAAGGCGTTCTGCATTATAATGGCTTTCTGAGGAGATATCAGTTTCATCAGATCACTGAGCCTTTCCTTGGCATTTAAAATCTGTTTCTCAAGGCTCTTGAACCACTTTCAATTGAAAATAACTTCTCTCTACTTAAACCTGTCCTGCTCTTGTTCACCTTGATTGAGACTACTCTGTTCTGAGGAGAACATTCACACCTCTCCATTCTAACATTGGAGCTAAATTATAGATGGGGTATTATAGCCAAGTGCAGACAGCAAGTGGGGACTTCACATAGGGAGCACCACCCAAGCAGGAGATTTGGAAATTCAATGTGATATAAAACCCTCCTCATGCATTAACAATAGGGCTAGCCAACAACCTGCAAACAACTTCAGTCAGAATCTCCTGTCGACTGACTTGTCAGTTCTCAAACATGACTAGAAATTAATTCCAGAGAGAAAATAAATATTTAATTGAATCTATATCCGCTTGCATAAGAGAACCCAAATGTTACAGTAACCATGGCAATCTTACACAGTGAGTTGCTATGATCTGAAATGCATTGCCAAAAGATCACTGGAAGCAGATAAAAGAGAAACTTTCAACTGAGGAAAATTTGTAGTGTTTGGAAGAATGGAGGTGATGGACTAACGGAGAGAATATCCCTCATAGAGCTATACCATCTCTTTGCCCCTTTTGCACTTGAGTTGGTTTGGTTCTTACATTGTAACATAGACGCCATAGAATCACCTCTCTCTGTGAGAAAAAGTGTTTCCTCGTCTCCGTTCTAATTGGCTTACTCAGTATTCTTAAACTGTGGCCCCTGGTTCTGGACTCCCCCAACATCGGGAACAGGTTTCCTGCCTCTAGCGTGTCCAAACCCTTGACAATCTTATATGTTTCAATGAGATAGCCTCTCATCCTTCTAAACTCCAGAGTGTACAAGCCCAGCTGCTCCACTCTCTCAGCATATGACAGTCCCGCCATCCCGGGAATTAACCTTGTAAACCTACGCTGCACTCCCTCAATAGCAATAATGTCCTTCCTCAAATTAGGGGACCAAAACTGCACACAATACTCCAGGTGTGGTCTCACTAGGGCCCTGTACAACTGCAGAATGACCTCTTTGCTCCTATATTCGATTCTTCTTGTTATAAAGGCCAACATGCCATTCGCTTTCTTGACTGCCTGCTGTACCTGCATGCTTACTTTCTTAGACTGATGTACAAGGACCCCCAGATCCCGTTGCACTTCCCCTTTTCCCAACTTGACGCCATTTAGACAGTAATCTGCATTCCTGTTTTTGCTACCAAAGTGGATAACCTCACATTTATCCACATTAAACTTAATCTGCCATGCATCTGCCCACTCCCCCAACCTGTCCAAGTCACCCTGCATTCTCATAGCATCCTCCTCACAGTTCACACCGCCAACCAGCAACTATCATTGCAAATTTGCTTATGTTACTTTGAATCCCGATCATCCAAATCATTGATGTATATTGTAAATAGCTGCGGTCCCAGCACCGAGCCTTGCGGCACCCCACTAGTCACTGCCTGCCATTCTGAAAGGGACCCGTTATCCCTACTCTTTGTTTCCTGAGTGCCAACCACTTCTCTATCCATGTCAGCACTCTACCCCCAATACCATGTGCATTACAATAAATTATCAGTTATACTATGTAACTTGACTATAATAGTGCAAGCAAAATATGTGGTGGAAATATTGAGGAAATGGATACGCAATGCTTCAGGTCAAAGAAGGGTCCTGATCTGAAATTTACCCATTTACCCAATTTCTCTACAGATGCCGTCTGATCCGCTGAGTTACAGCTGCGCTTTGCGTCTTGTTCAAACACGCACAGCAGTTCAGTGCTGAGGTAGTGTTTGGTTAGGATTGTGCAGAGTGGTTCAAGAGCCTGATGGTTGATGGGAAGTAGTTATTCTTGAAACTGGAGGTAATGGTTCTCAGGCTCCTGTACCTTCCTCCCGGTGGCAGTAGTGAGAAGAGGGTAGCAAGGGTCTTTGATGATATTATCTACCTTCCTGAGGTAGTGCTTCCTCTAGATCTCTTTGCTGGTGGGAGGTCAATACCTGTGAAGGAACAGGCAATGTTCACCACTTTCTGCAGCCTCCTTGGATATTTGATTTTCCAAAGCCAGGCCACGGTGCAACCTGTTATACTGCTGTATAAGTTCAATAGAGTATTTGGCAACATGCAAAAACCTCAAACTTCTGAGGATTTAGTCATAGATGAGATTGCTTTGTGATTGCATCAATGTGCTGGAACACAAAATCTTTCTCCAAATTACATCCTGACCCTAGACTGGCTTGTAACGTTGACCAAGAGTCAGATCTGTATGTGACATTTTGACCACCAAACCCTGCTGATGACTGACCTCAACTGGTTTGTACCTGACATATTGTGGTGGGATTGAAGATACACCTATATCACATTACAATTTTAAGCAAAAAGTGGTGGGTGCCTGGAACCTGCCGCCAGGGGTGGTGATGAACACAATTACGATAGTGGCATGTTAAGAGGGTTTTAGATAGGTAAATGCATGTGCAGGGACTGTGGGGATATGGATCATGTACAGGCAGAGGAGATGAGTTTATCTTGGCATCATTGTAATGCCAAACATTTGTGTTCAGTCCACCGGATCTACCACAGGTTTTCAGTTATCTGCCACTGCCATTCATCAATTTACTCCCACTCTGATGTACCTGCCCGTGTGTCTGCTGTACTATTCCAATGAGACCCTCATCTTACATCTGGTCTGTTGCAGCCTTCCAGACTCAATATTGAATTTAACAATATCAAGTGACTCATTTTCTCATTCCTGATGTAGGGTCTCTACCCGAAATGCCAACTATCCCTTTACCTCCACAGATGCTGCCTGGCCTGCTGAGTTATTCCAGCAGTTTGCTTGTTGCTCCAGATTATATCATCTATAGTCTATTATATTTTGTACTCTGAATCAGATTACGTCTGTTATGATATAGGAAAGAAGTGCAGATGCTGGTTTAAACCGAAGATAGACACAAACAGCTAATGTTGATGCTGTTTGACCCGCTGAGTTACTCCAACTTTTTGTGTCTATCTTCTGTTATGCTATAGGTCAGCTGTGATACTGTTTTAGTTTTTTTCTCTCTACTAGATCCACCCAACCTCTGGACCATTCCTTACAGCTCTGCATTCAGATATTTTCACATCCCTCTGTTTGTGGTCCCTGTTTTTAACTGCTCTCTTTTCTGTGTCTTCATTCATTTCACAGAGAAGGATTAGGGAGGTCCTGAGATCGTAGAGCGCGGAAGGAGAATTGCCGTGTATGGCGGCAGAGGAGATGAGTCTAAAGAAGGGTTTTGACCCGAAACGTTGCCTATTTCCTTCGCTCCATATATACTGCCTTACCCGCTGAGTTTCTCTAGCATTTTTGTCTACCGAAGGATTAGGGAGCTCATTTTCCATTCTTCAGTCACCTGCTATATCAGCAGAAACAGCAACTAAAGAAATGGTCTGAGTTCTAAAGAAATGCCAAGCTGCAAATCAAAAAGTACAGATGCTGGAAATCTGAAATATAACCAGAAAATGCTTGAAACACTCAGCAGGTGAGTCAGGCAGTGTCGGTGAAGAGAGAAGCAAAGTGTCTCCCTCTCGCCACTGACTCTCTATACCTAACAGGCAGATGAGTTTGTCTATAGCTTATCCCCACAGTAATCCTGGTCTCATCATATAAGACATATTCCCTTTATTTTATTAATCACTCTGCCACTCCCACTGCACTTCAACCTAAATTATTTTCTGTTTTTACAGCTATGACAAAGGATCTTTGTCCCAAATCATTAACTCGGTTTCTCTCTCCACAGACACTGACTGCCTCATCTACTGTGTGTGTTTCAAACTTTTTCTGTATTTATTTCAGATTTCCAGCATCTGCAAATTTGATTAGGAATTTCCTTAGAACTTGGACCATGTCTTTAATTGCTGTTTCTGCTGACATAGCAGGTGACCAAAGGAGGGGTAAAAAAGCTCCTCAATCCTTCTCTGTGAAATCCCACTAGACGAATACAGTGCCAAGAGCAGTCAGCAAATCAGTCAGCCGAGCCGTTAAAATTAAAAAAAGGGAATGCTAGAAACACTCAGCAGCTCAGGCAGCATCTGAGGGGAAAGAAATTGTTAATATTTCAGGTCAATTCTATAGTGAGGTCCTGGCATTTAGAAGCCATTTGAGCCTCCACCCACCTTTACTTACCTGGACGTAACAGGCAACCCTCTATCCCTTCCTCCTGTGTGTCTGTCCAGCTTCCCCTTAACTAGATCTGTACTGTTCACCTCAACCCCTCCTTAGATAACCATAGTTACAAGCTGACCAAGATGCTCCATCTAAGCTGGTCCCATTTGTCCATATTTTTACCCATACCCCTCTAAACCTTTCCTATTCATGTGCCTGTCTAAATGTTTTAGAAATGTTATTACACCTGCCTCAACTACTTTTGCTGGCAGATCATTCCATAAACGTACTACCCTCTGTGTGATAGTTTCCCCTCAGGTTCCTATTAAATCTTTATCCTTTCATTTTAAACCTACGCCATCTTAATCTTGATTCCCCAAGTCTAGAAATAAAATCTCCCAGCTTGACTAACTTTTCCCGATGACTCAGGCCCTCATGTCCTGGCCACATGCATGTGAACCATTTCTGCACTCTTCCAGTTTATTGTCATTTTCCCCCTAGCTAGGTAACCCAAACATGACACAATATGTCAAATGTGATCTCACCAATGTCTTGTATAAAAGTACATCAACATTTCTATACCCAGTGCCCTGACAGATGAAGGCCGTTGTGCCAAAACCCTTCTCCACCACGCTGCCCACCTGCAATGCCAGTTTCAAAGAACTATGTGTGCTTGTAGTAGATGTACAACTGCAACTACATGTATGCGTAGGAAGGAACCGCAGATGCTGGTTTATGCCAAAGATAGACACCAAGTGCTGGAGTAACTCAGTGGGTCTGGCAGCATCTCCAGAGAAATGGAACAGGTGACGCGTCGGGTTGGGACCCTTCATCCAGGTGTGGTGAGGCCACACCTGGAGTATTGCGTACAGTTTTGGTCTCCTAATCAGAGGAAAGACATTCTTGCCATAGAGGGAGTACAGAGAAGGTTCATCATACTGATTCCTGGGATGGCAGGACTTCCATATGAAGAAAGACTGGATAGACTTGGCTTGTACTCGCTGGAATTTAGAAGATTGAGGGGTGATCTCATAGAGACTTACAAAATTCTTAAGGGGTTGGACAGGCTAGATGCAGGAAGATTGTTCCCGATGTTGGGGAAGTCCAGGACAAGGGGTCACAGTTTAAGGATAAGGGGGAAGTCTTTTAGGACCGAGATGGGAAAATCGTTTTTCACACAGAGAGTGGTGAATCTGTGGAATTCTCTGCCACAGAAGGTAGTTGAGGCCAGTTTGTTGGCCATATTTAAGAGGGAGTTAGATGTGGCCCTTGTGGCTGAAGGGATCAGGGGGTATGGAGAGAAGGCAGGTACAGGATACTGAGTTGAATGATCAGCCATGATTATATTGAATGGCGGTGCAGGCTCGAAGGGCCGAATGGCCTGTTCCTGCACCTAATTTCTATGTTTATGTTTCTATCCTTCAATTACATGTACTTGTGCACGTAGTTCTCTCTGCTCTACGACAAACCCTAGGGCCCTATTATTCTCTATGAAGTTCCTGTCCTGATTTGACTTCCCAAAATACAATGCCTCACATTTATCATAATTAAACTCGTTTCGCCATTCCTCAGACCACCTGCCCAGATGATCAGGATCCCACTGCACTTCTTGACATTCCTCTCCACCTTCTACGATATCATATGTTCTGATGTCATCTGCAAACTTACTAACCATGCCTTGCACATTCTCATCCAAATTGTTGCTATGAATGGGTGCAGCATCGACCCTAGAGGTAAACCATTACGTTGGAAATCCAAATTAAATCAGAAGATGCTGGAAACACTCAGCTGGTCAGGCAACATTTGTGGAAAGAGAAGCAAAGTTACGTTTTCAGGCTGAACACCATTTATCGAATGGTTTCTGTCTAATTTGCTGATGTCTGCTACACCCATATCCTTAGATACCCAGGAAAATGGTCAGTCAGTGAAAATCTAAAACTAGAGGGCCTAGATTTATAGTGTGATGGTAAAAATGTGAAGGCGACCAAAGGGGAAACCTTCTCACACTGAGGAAGGTGGGCACATGGAAGAAGCTGGCAGAGGAAATGGTAGATGTGGGGGAGGGGGGGGGGAGGCAATTACAATGTTTAGAAGACATTTGGGGAACTACATGGGTCGTAAATGATTAGAGTGTTATGGAGCATACACAGGATAATGGGACTAGATTGGGGTGGCACCTTGGCCGATCTGGACAAGCTGGGCAGAAGGGACTGTTTCTATGCTGTGTAAGTCTGTGTCTAAATATTATCATCCCTCCTGCTGCTTGTTGGCAGTTCGATTGTCATTCCATTGAGATCATCTTCACATGCTCTTTCTGTCTCTCAGACTGCCTACCAATCACATTGTTAAGATTATTTTCTTCCACAATAGACAGTTTCTTTTGAATGTAATTGTATTAACCGCAGACACTTGCTCCACTCACTCTGGCTTTTGAGCAGTTTCAGTCAGCGTTGGAACCCCACAGGGGCTGCCTGAGAGACAAAGTATTTTCTGTTTTTAATGCAGTTTGATAAATTACCACTAGCAAGCATTGCTGCCATTTTGAAGCCGACTGGATTAAGAGATCAGCAGCAATGTGGATACAAACCCGAATAAAAGAATGGAAGGCAGCAGCAGTGGAAAACTGTTTGTCTTTCCGACCAGAGGAAGGTTTACAGTGGTGTTCCCCAAAAATCAATGTAAGAACCATTAGCCCATACTATATATTACTAACCTGGATGAAGGTATTGGCGACCAGTCAAAGGTTTTTGATAAAACACCACCTAACATGCTAGTTTATCCATTAATTTCCCACTAATTCACCCCCAGAGGGAAAGGTTCTGTTTGCATTGTGCGAGGTTTTCAGTTACAGAGTGAAGGGAAGGATAAGTTAAACCCCTGTCTCATGGTGCGAGTTGGCCCACGAGTGACCCCGAGTTTTCATTTGTGGTGATCACGTACCAGGAACGTAGCGGCAACGTCGGAACTCGCGCGATCAACTTGTCCACTCGTTGCGCTAACGGCAGGTACCCGTGAAACTTGATAACTCGTGAAAAAAATCAAACATGTTTGATTTTTTCCACGAGTCACATTCACTGTTCAAGATAAAAATTGAAGCATTTTAACTCGTTGTAATAACGTAGGGCCCGTGCGTTGACCTTAGTGTCTCGTGAGTCTAACGTGTTAACCCGTGGGCACTCTTAAATCGGCAGGTGGACAGAGTAAAAAAAAGGTGAGTTAAAAAAAAGAACATGACGATTTTTCAACACGTCATCTTGCCAGAACGGGCCACATTTCCACCGATTCTCAAATTGGGATTTCTGGATTCATTTTAAATGTAACCCTGAGATCACGATTAAGTTGTTTTTGGGGAAAATTAGATGTTAGATCGATGATTGATGATTTTGTTTCCCTCGTGGGCGAAACTTCAAACTCCCAGTGCTCTAGACTGCAAAATGTCATGCGACACAGAGGAACACTTGGATCACTCTTTGAGGATCCACAAGTAACATGACACAATGCGGTAAATGTACCGACCAGTATCTCCTTACTAAAACCAGGTCGCATTTTTGATCATAATGTTTCTCATTTAAAACGAGTCAAACGGCAACAGATTATAAATATGTTTTGAGTTCTGTAACACTGACAGATCCGGGCAGGGCTGCTTTATGCAAGGAATTTGGTAACGAAATCCACATGGGCCAAATATGCATCCAATCACAAATACCCATTTCTTCACTACAAATACTTCATCTCAGTTGTTAACCTGGAATGTCCCCTCTCGTTTTCTAACATGAACTTTGAAAGCGCGATCTGGCCCCGATATCCAGCATGAACAGGCGCATGGCCGAACTGCAGAATGTTTCATATTTCCTTATGACATGGGACATGTTTGGCCCATCGAGTCTATCGTGGCCTGGGCCGGCCTTAGGAGGTGCGGGGCCCGATTGGGAAAAATGTTCGGAGATATATCAATAAATAACTATAAATGAGTCACGTGTCGTGAGTAACATGACAATTGGGGGGAAGAGTTCCTTTCACAGCGTGTGGGGAGTCTAGCCAGGGGTAACGTTGCGAGGAGGGAAGGAGCGTTGAGAAGGAGAGGGTCGGGTTCATGCCTGTAACTCACTCACTGCTGCCGCGGCGCTCCGGGCGTGGAGCTACTGCATTGTGGCCGGGGAGGGAAGCAGCTCGCGTGGCTACGAGCGGCCTCCATCACCGGACAGCGGAACCGACTGCCATCTCAGCGGCTTCTGCCCGCCCTCCCACCTCTGGCAGTGCTCTCCGTCTGAACAGTGAGGGGACCAGCTCAAGAGCAAAGATCATAGAGCGGAGTGGGTCAGCGGGTGATGGATAACATCCCAGCGGGCGGCGGAGCTTACTCCTGTGTCAGCGCGATCAAGGGATCAATTGAGGTTACTCGCACTGACATATGGAGTAAGCTCCACCGCCCGCTGTCCTGTTATCCATCGCCCGCTGACCCGTTCTTGAGCTGGATGACCCTCTCCCCAGAGCCCCTGCCCGTCCCGCTGAGCCACCACAGACAAGGAGTTGAACGAAGACACAGGGGGGCCCACCTTCAACTTCAGAGCCAAACAAAAAACACAGAGTGCTGGAGGAAATCAGCGGGTAAGGCAGCACCCGAGGAGGGAACATATCACTTATCAGGAGCCGCAACGGGCCAGGACTCTTCCCCCCAACCGAAAGGAAGCGCAGATGCAGCCATCACTGTAGCATCTCTGTCCCTATCTTCCAATTCCCACTTTGAAATAAAATAAAACTTTCAATAAAAATTTTGCAATCGTAATGTACTGTATCTTTAAAAAATGTACATCAACCAGGTGTGAAAATTACAGCGAATCGAACGATGATTGAAAATGCATGGGAATCAACGAATCGCGATCCTGCTGCGAAATGTTTGTCGAAAACTGTATTTTATTTCAAAATGGGAATTTGAAGATAGGAACAGAGATGCTACACAGAGATTTTAAGCTCTTGGGTGAAGTCGCACAGTGGGGCAGGGCTTTAGGCAGCATCTATGGAGCGAAGGAAATAGCCGGGTCTGAAGAAGGGTTTCGACCCGAAACGTTGCATATTTCCTTCGCTCCATAGATGCTGCCTCACCCGCTAAGTTTCTCCAGCATTTTTGTCTACCGCAAAACGTCAATGATTCCGGGAATGCCCAGAGAGCTAGAGAGAGAGGTGGGGAACGGGAGAGAGAGAGCGCGCGCGCGAGAGAGGGAGGGAGAGAGCGAAAGACAGAGAGACACAACGTGGGTCGGTAGGTGATTTTTTTAAAATTTTATTTCAAAATATACTTTATTCAAATGATAAATATATACAATACATTAACCTTGCAGAAAATCCATCCGACATTTTCGGGGGCTGTACAATTGATGAATACAGTTTAGACATTTCTTTTCCCCAAATTTCCACAAATCAGTCCCCCACTCGTGCCACTCATGTGCCACAGTGGCGTGGGATACCTTCCCTTATATTGAGGGGCGTCTCCACCATACCGTACCCCCCATGTCCAGCAGCGGAAGGACCTTAGACTGTGGCCCTCCCTCACCGAGCCTTGGCGTTGGCTGCACCGAGCTTCAGTGCATCCCTCAGCACGTACCCTGCAGTCGGCAACATTCCCTGATGATGAGTTTTAAGAAATTCTCAATGTGTCATCAATGCATCGATCTACATTACAGAGTAAAATGTAATTATGTTTTGAAGAAGTGTTAATGACGCCGCGTGAATTGTATTCAAAGGAACGCATCGTCATTAATACTTTGTCTAAAACACAATTACACATTTACTGAGGAATGTGGATCAATTTTACCATTTCCATCAGGAACTTGGACGTGCTGTCCAGTCTGCTGTCGGCACTGCCGGATCGTCCAGCTGCATCAATGATGCAGTTGAAGTCACCGGTCAGAACGAGCTGCCGGGACGTGGCCAGCAGCACTGGGAGCTGCTGGAGAACGGCCAGCCACTCGCTCTGCGTGCGTGAGGCATACACATTTATCAGCCGGAGCGGAGAGCCACGGTACATAACGTCCACCACGAGGAGACGCCCTCCAACCACTTCCTTGACCTCAGTGATGGTGAAGTTCCCTCCCCGCAGCAAAATCCCCAGGCCGGAAGCACGACAGTCATTTCCCCCGACCACACAGACAGTCCGTGGAGCCACCATCGCGACCACCTCCGATAGCAGTGGAGGTGTGGCAGCCCGCACTCCTGAAGAAAAGTCACATCTGCCTTGACCTTGGCCAGGTACTGTAAGGCGTTAACACATCGCGCAGTGCTCTTTATACTGCGCACGTTTAAAGATGCCAGTTTGAGCTCCATTGTCTTTAGAGTCACTGACCATTTCCATGTCCCATCATTCCCACCGCTTCGGTGAATTGCCTCAGCTTTCCTGGGCTGAGGCAATTCACCCAAGGTAGGTAAATTGAATGACTAACCTGCACACCAAGAACTTCACCAAAAAGAAGTTCGTACTCATGATGATGAGTTTTAAGAAATTCTCAATGTGTCATCAATGCATCGATCTACATTCCAGAGTAAAATGTAATTATGTTTTGAAGAAGTGTTAATGACGCCGCGTGAATTGTATTCAAAGGAACGCATCGTCATTAATACTTTGTCTAAAACACATTTACACATTTACTGAGGAAGGTGGATCGATGCATTGTTGACGCATTGGATAACTACTTGTTAACTACTAGCTGTTAACACAACTGGCTGTTAACACCACAGTGGTTAACACATCGTTTGTGTCTGATGACCGTACAGCGCTTGTATTCCATGTAAAAAAATCCGTATGGGGAATGTTTAAAACAAAATCTTTATTTGACAAAGTGAATTGGTATTTCCATATGAAATACGGAAAATTAACGTGGGGCCCCCCTTGGGCACAGGGCCCAATTTGGAAAAATCGGTCCAATCAGCCTAGGACCGGCCCTGATGGTGGCTATCGGAGCAATCCTACCAATTTCACTCAAAACCCAAAATGGTGGAGGAACTCAGTGGGCCCGGCTAGAATTTCGGCAGGAGACGTTTCGGACAATTCTTCAAATCTCTGATTTTTTTTCTGAAGAAGGCTAATTGGCTTTGGTTGTAACTTGTCTAAAAATGTAACTTTTAAATGAAAGTTTTAGTAAATGTAAATGTAAATTGACCCTCGTGTGTAGGATGGTGCTGGTGTCGCTGGTCGGCGCGGACTTGGTGGGCCCAAGGCCCAATGTTAGAAACACTGTGTCACTTTTCAGGAGACGCTGTCAGCTTGAGAGACGAACTTGGTTAACTCTGGAGACGAACTTGGAACATCGCAGTAAACGGCAAAATACCATACCCGTGGGAACTCGGTTCAAACACTTGAACATCAACTTGGGATCTCGTGCACAGCCACGAGTCTGTCACTCGGGGTCACTCGTGGGTCAACTCGCACCGTGAGACAGGGCCATTCTGCTTTAACGGTTGCTAAAAATGATGACTGCAGATGCTGAAATCTTGAGCAACAAACAAACTGCTAAAGGAACATAGTGGGTCAGGCAACATCTGTAGATTCGGGTCGGGTCCCTTCTTCAGTCTGATGAAGGAATGCAGTTTAAAATGTTGTTTGTGGAAGTGTGTAGAAAGGAACTGCAGATGCTGATTTATCCCGAAGATACACACAAAGTGCTGGAGTAACTGAACAGGTCAGGCAGCATCTCTGGAGAAAAAGGATGGGTGATGTTTCAGGTTGGAACCCTTCTCGTCTGTCCATTTCCCTCCACAAGTGCTGCCTGTCCTGCCGTTTATTAGTGAAATATAAGTCAAATATTGAGGATTCATCATATGTTGGTACAAAAGTTGGAAATGTATCAGTTTGTGAGGCAGAGAATAGCAATGCAATAGGTTTACCCTGTGGAAGGGGTAGTCGGTAAAAGTTAAATGTGCAGGAGGAATTATATCAGGGAACCCTACGAAGGATGAAGGGCCAGGCGGGTGAAGCTGCAACACAGGACTACATATGGCTAAAATGCAACAACAACAGGCGATAGGTTCGCCAACAGCTGATCAGATCAAGGTTTTGTAATCTGACCTATTCCAGTTGTGGATGCAGCCGAACACTCAAACAGCTGTCGGGAGAAGGTGGCTTCGTCGAAGCTTGTCCCCACAGACAGCGGGGAATAACACATTCAGACAGATCCATCTCTGTTTCCTCCCGAGCCCCACCGACACAGAATCTCCCCCAACTCTACCCAAAAAAGTAACTATCCTTTTTCCTCCACAGATGCTGCTTGATTTACTGAGTACCTAAAGTGCTTAGTTTTTTTTTGCTCCATTTCCAGCATCAGCATTCTGTCTCCATTTTGTACTAAGATCCCCAGATGAATACTTGATAAAATATCCCAACCCCATTTAATGCCTCAAAGAGTTCATGGGCTGATTATTTTCTGGAGATGTGGTTACTCTGAGGATTTCTTGATTAACCTGTAGCCTTGCAGTCTGGGCTGCTAGCCTGCTGGGTATTACAATATCTGGTTCCCTTCCTATTGGAATTGTTGAAACCCCAAATACCTCTGTAACATAGAAACATAGAAACATAGAAATTAGGTGCAGGAGTAGGCCATTCAGCCCTTCGAGCCTGCACCGCCATTCAATATGATCATGGCTGATCATCCAACTCAGTATCCCGTACCTGCCTTCTCTCCATACCCTCTGATCCCCTTAGCCACAAGGGCCACATCCAACTCACTCTTAAATATAGCCAATCTGGCCTCAACTACCCTCTGTGGCAGAGAGTTCCAGAGACTCACCACTCTCTGTGTGAAAAAAGTCTTTCTCATCTCGGCCTTAAAGGATTTCCCCCTTATCCTTAAGCTGTGACCCCTTGTCCTGGACTTCCCCAACATCGGGAACAATCTTCCTGCATCTAGCCTGTCCAACCCCTTAAGAATTTTGTAAGTTTCTATAAGATCCCCTGAGAGTATAAACTCTATCCAGTCTTTCTTCATAAGACAGTCCTGACATCCCAGGAATCAGTCTGGTGAACCTTTTGCACTCCCTCTATGGCAATAATGTTTCCTCAGATTTGGAGACCAAAACTGTACGCAACAGGTGTGGTCTCACCAAGACCCTGTACAACTGAAGTCCTCCCTGCTCCTGTAAAATCCTTTTGCTATGAAAGCTGCTTTTTTCTACTGCCTGCTGCATGCATGCCTACTTTCAATGGACTGGTGTACCATGTATCTCCCCTTTTCCTAATCGGCCACCCATTTAAATAATAGTCTGCTTTCCTGTTTTTGCCACCAAAGTGGACTTCGTGCATGTACTTAATGTTCCCCCTTCTCACTGAGGGGTTGGTGTAATCACCTCAACCACTTCTACTGGCAGCTCAGCAACACCCTCTGTGTGGAAAAAATCCCTCCTCTAGTTCCCCTCAGCCTCCTACAATGGTACTATATTGTCACATGTCACATGTCACATTGTTACAGTGAAATTCCGTTTTGCATACAGTTCAGTAAAAGCAGTACTATACATAAGCACAATTTTAGATGAAGTACCAGAGTATAGGAATGATACACTGAGACAGTTTACAAGAGTAGCCAGGTTTTGATGTGATTTTCAAGTCTATGTTGTCATAAGTGCAGAGTTCATAGTTGACTAGGTCAAGCGAAGCCGTTAATGTCCACCACTGGAGCAGCGGTAGAGTTGCTGCCTTACAGCACCTGAGACCTGGGTTCCATCCTGACCACGGGTGCTATCTGCACGGAGTTTGTACGTTCTCCCCGCGACCTGCGTGGGTTTTCTCCGGGTGCTCCGGTTTCCTCCCACACGCCAAAGATGTACAGATTTGTAGGTTAATTGGCTTTGGTAAAATTGTAAACTGTTCCGAGTGTGTTGGATGGTGTTAATGTGCGGGGATCGTTGGTCGGCATGGACTCGGTGGGCCGAAGGGCCTGGTTCTGTGTTGTATCTCTTATCTAAACTAAACTAAACTAAACTAACCTAAACACTGCAGTCCCACAGCTCTGTGCTGTTGCAGGTCACATCTGATCCGTGCTCTCCGTCTCTTGGAGAGGTGACTGATCCAGCTGAACCCCAGGTAGCTGCAGGGCCTCCAGCTCCACCATGGCCACGATCAATAGATTTGGTAATACTATTGAATTGTGTTTTGCTCAAGATTCCAGCAATTGAACATGCTTGTGTCTCTCTTAAATTTCTCTATAAGCAGTTTCATCATCCTTCAAGCAGGATTTTTTAGCTTTTTACCAATATCTTTCTTAAATTTCTAATTTATCCAATCTCTCCTTTTAACTAAAGTCCTCCACTTCTTGTGAAGGTTTTGACAATCTCTTCAAAAGGCATCAATTGCAGCGTGGGTTAATAAAATGATGTCATGTATATTGAGATTATACCTGTAGCAATATGCAGAGAGACCAATTAGATCAGTGGGTTAGCAAAATCTTGCAGAAGATGAAATATTAACTTCTCCTTTTCAGATGCTGCCTAACCAGCTGAGTGTTTCCAGCACCTTTTGTTTTCATGTACTTAATCACTGATAACTCAACCAAAGGGATTATTTTGAAGGGCATTTGATAGTCAGCATGGACGTGGTGGGCCAAAAGGCCTGATTCTGTGTTTTTTAACTATTATTGGCCATCTTAATAGGTCCCTGAATACAGAACAAAACACAGAACAGTATTGCACAGTAAAGGGCCTTTCCCACTGAGGCAATTTCTTTGCGACCAAAGGCGACTAGGCTGTCGCCATATGGTCACTGGGGTTTCGTCTTTATGGTTGTGAGTAGTCTCCTCGGTCACCCAAAGAGTCATATCGTTTTTCTGGTCACCGCTGGATTTTGAAATGTTCAAAAATTTTCGGCGACAGTAGGCTTGATGCCAATGAGCATAGCTGGACCTCCTGACGCAGGTGCTGTCGTAGGTTGTCACCAGGATGACGTCGGTTGTCGCCACGATGACGTAGGTTGTCGCCAGGTCACATAGGTTGTCGCCGGTGCTGACCAGTGAATTCCACTGCCGACTACCTACGTCAACCTACGCCAACCGGTGACAGGTACCGGCAACCGAATTGTCTTAAGTTGTCTTCAGTTGTTGTAGCTTGTCACAGGTGGACGTAGGATGTCATAGGTGTGGTCGTAGGTGGACTATGACAAAAAAATGCCTAAGTAGGACAGGCCCTTAGCAGTCCCTTCAGAAACATAGAAACATAGAAACATAGAAAATAGGTGCAGGAGGAGGCCATTTGGCCCCTCGAGCCAGCACCGCCATTCATTGTGATCATGGCTGATCGTCCGCTATCAATAACCCGTGCCTGCCTTCTCCCCATATCCCTTGACTCCACTAGGCCCTAGAGCTCTATCCAACTCTCTCCTAAATCCATCCAGTGATTTAGCCTCCACTGCCCTCTGTGGCAAGGAATTCCATAAATTCACAACTCTCTGGGTAAAACCGTTTTTTCTCACCTCAGTCTTAAATGACCTCCCCTTGATTCTAAGACTGTGGCCCCTGGTTCTGGACTCACCCAATATTGGGAACATTTTTCCTGCATCTAGCTTGTCCAGTCCTTTTATAATTTTATATGTTTCTATAAGATCCCCCTCATCCTTCTAAACTCCAGTGAATACAAGCCTAGTCTTTTCAATCTTTCCTCATATGACAGTCCCGCAATCCCAGGGATCAATCTCGTGAAGCTACTCTGCACTGCCTCAATCACAAGGATGTCCTTCCTCAAATTAGAAGACCAAAACTGTACACAATACTCCAGAGCCCTATACAACTGCAGAAGAACCTCTTTACTCCTGTACTGAAATCCTCTTGTTATGAAGGCCAATGTCATAGAAACATAGAAAATAGTTGCAGGACTACACCATTCAGCCCTTCGAGTCAGCACTGCCATTCAATATGATCATGGCTGATCATCCAAAATCAGTACCCCGTTCCTACTTTTTTCCCCATATCCCTTGATTCCATTAGCCCTAAGAGCTACAGTATATCTAACTCTCTTGAAAAATTGGCCTCCTTGGACTTCCGGTGGCGCTATGGAGGGCTAGAGGACAAAGCCAGCCAGCTCCGTGAAAAAAACGGGAAAAAATGGGGGATTAACGGACCTACCTGCTGCCTGCTGCTTGCTGCCTGCCGTTTCTGCACCGATTGTTGTGAGTGATGTCATCAGGCGCGCGACTAGTTATGTCTACAACACGCAGCCCTACCGATAAACAGAAAAGTCGACCAACTAGGCAGAGACTGGCAGAAGGCCCAACTGAAGCCTCGGACTCAAGTAGGGCCTCATCCCAGGAAGATGTATCGAAAAGAACAGGGGAAAAAACGGAAAGTGAGGAATTGAAAACTTTCATTTCTCGCGAGATTGCTGGTTTAAGGGAAGAAATAAACCAGATGAATACTCAAATGAACCAGATGAATACTCAAATGAAAGAATTTCAACAGGAAACAAATTCAAATATTAATAATAAGACCAAGAAAATATCGGAAGATTTGAAGAAAGAAATTACAGAAATGATGAACGAAATGGTAAAGGAGATGGATAATAAAATTGAAAAGGTCAAAAATGACTTTGAAAAAAGGCTGAATCCAATGGAAAAGGTACTGGGACAACAGACGGTCGGTATAAAAGGCCTTGAAGAACTAGCTGCTACCAGTGCTATGACTACAGCAAAGCTGATTACAGAAAACGAACGTCTAACGAACTTACTAACTAAAATATCTGAGAAATGTACTGAGCTAGAAGGTCGCCAGAGAAGACAAAACCTAAGAATTGCAGGTATTCCCGAAGGACGAGAGAAAGATGAAGATCCTCGAGAATTTACTGCAAACTTATTACAACAAGTTTTATCTCTGGAACAAAAGCCTTTATTAGCCCGTGCTCACAGAGTCAGAAGACGTCAGACAAGAGCAAACGCCCCTCCAAGACAAATGATTATAAAGCTACAATACGACTTTGTTTTGGACGAGATAATGCGGAAATCCTCGAGAAACAGAAACATGGAATTCGAAGGTCACAGGTTTAGTATCTTCCGAGATTATCCTGCAGAAGTTTCCAGGAAACAGAAAGCATTTAACGAGGCTAAAAGTGTTATGAGAGGAGTGGCACACTTGAAATACGGCTTGAATTATCCAGCTATTCTAAGAGTTACCTTCAAAACGAGGAACATGTCTTTTCCAACACAGCAGCAGCATTGGACTTTGCTCGCCAGATCCAGACCTGAGAAGCAGCTACTTTCAAATTATTGACTCTTAAGAATGCTACAAGAATCTCCAAGACTTTGCAAGACTCCACAAAACAACGCAGGACTGGACTGAACTGGGCAACGTTGGATGGAAGTTGGAGAAAGAACCAACTTGGTTAAATATGGAAAAAGAAGATTGTTCTCCTTTTGAAATTAGTTCTATAATATTTGCTAATATTAATCTAGCTAAGAAAACTTATAGTGAAAACCCAATAATAGGAAGTGGAATATGTATTTGGAAACAAATAAAGAAAACATTAAAACTAAAAGCTATACCACTATCTCTTAGCATTGTAAATAATGTTACGTTTAAACCTTCAATGATGGATAAAGCTTTTTTTACAATGGAAAAATAATGGAATTATTAAGATCGGTGATCTCTATAGGGAAAACTCCTTCCTTTCATTTCAAGATGTACAACAAATTTATGGACTACACTCTAAAGATTACTTTAGATATTTACAAATTAGAGATTATGTTAAAGCAAATACGCAAGAACTCAGAAATAGAAAGACAGAAATATTAGATGAATGTTTAAATAAACATCCGAATACAGAAAAAAATGATTTCATATATATATAATATCTTATTGGAAGGTGATGTTCCATCAACAGAAATACATAGACAATCTTGGGAAAATGAATTATGCCAAACTATTAGACCAGAAGTATGGGATGATAGTTTACAACATATACATCATTGTTCGCTAAAACGCTAAATACTCTCTTATACAGTTTAAAATACTACATAGACTATATTATTCAAAATCCAAATTACATAATATGTTCCCAAAAGGTATCCCCCATATGTGATAAATGTCAACATTTAGAAGCCAATTTGTCACACTCATTTACAAACTGTATAAAAATTACAAAATTCTGGACTGAAATATTTAGGATTATTTCGAATGTTGTTAATATAACTTTGACACCTGATTCAAAGCTAATAATACTAGGAATACTGGAAACAGAACAATTAGTAACAACGAATCAAAGAATTTTTTATTGATTATGGGTTAATTTGGGAAAAAAAAGTAATATTAAAATTTTGGAAAGGCCCTACAATCAAAATGTGGAATACAGAAATGTCGGAGACTCTTCATCTGGAGAGATTGAGGCTTGTCCTAATGGACAGGTTAGATCTCTTCAGAGGGATATGGTCTCCATATATTGAATATTTACAGTCATAACGGCTCGGTACGAGGGCTTGACTGAGGCCTGAATATTAGAATGGATGAAGAAATATATATAATAAATCATGCCTATATCTCCAATGACGGATTAATAATTAACACTCCATTCGCTTTCATATTTTCTTCATTATTTATCTCTATCTTTTCCTACTTTATAAAAAAATAATTAAAAAAGCGTATAGAAGCATACAGTCTTAAATTTTAATATTAATAATAATATCAATATTATTAATATTATGAAAGTATATAATGATGTATTTTCGTTTATGTAAAACATTGTAACTTTCATAAATATGTTTCTATAATAAAAAATATTTAACAAAGAAAAATTGGCCTCCACTGCCTTCTGTGGCAGAGAATTCCACAGATTTGTAACTCTCTGGGTTAAAAAGTTTTTCCTCATCTCAGCCCTAAATGGCCATCCCCTTATTCTTAAACTGTGACCCCTGGTTCTGCACTTCCCCAACATAGGGAACATTTTTCCTGCATCTAGTCTGTCCAATCCCTTAAGAATTGTATATGTTTCTGTAAGATCCCCTCTGATCCTTCTAAATTCCAGTGAATATACAAGCTCAGTCGACCCATTCTTTCATTATATGTCAGTTCTGGCATCCCAGGAATTGACCTGGTGAATCCTACGCTGCATTCCTTCAATAGCAAGAATGTCCTTCCTCAAATTAGGAGACCAAAACTGCGCACAATACGCCAGGTGTGGTCTCACCGGGGCTCTGTACAACTGCAGTAGGACCTCCTTGCTCCTGTACTCAAATCCTCTCACTATGAAGGCCAACATGCCATTCGCTTTATTCACTGCCTGCTGTACCAGCATGCTTAATTTCAGTGACTGATGTACAAGGACACCCATGTTTGTGCCAAACATGATGCCAAATTATATCAACCCCTCTGCCTGTACATGATCCACATCCCTCCATTCCCTGCATACCCGTGTGCCTTTCACAAAGCTTCTGAAGCATCATCATCATTGCCACTCCTGGCAATGCGTTCCAGACAACTACCTCTCCCTGTGTAAGAAAATGTAAGCTTTCTCTCTCTGATCTTGAAGCTTTGCTCACTAATGCTCACTTGACATTTCCACCCTGGGAAAATGTTTGTTTGTCTACATTATACTATACCTCATTATATTACTTCTATCAGGTCTCCACTCACTTTCCCTCGCTCCAGCGAAAACAATCCAAGTTTGTCCTTATAGCGAATGCTCTCTAATCTAAGCAATAGTATGGTGCACTCTCTTCAAAGCTTCCACATCCTTCCCGTAATGGGGTAATCAGAACTGCACACGATACCCCAAATGTGGTCTCACCAAAGAACTGTGCAAAGCTGGGCTATTTCAGAAATGCCAGTTAAAAGCCAAGTATATTGGTGTGTCTGGAGTCATATGGAGGGCAGACAGGGTTAAGACGCTCCTGTTCTTCCTCAGACTAGAATCAGGGTGTTTCCTGATCACCAATTCTGAAACAAGCTTTTAATTCTGAATTTATTCAATCGATGTGAAGCAGGAGTTGGACATAAACACATCGTGCAGTTACCAGGACACTGGTCCCAGTACAGATCCTGGCATTATTTTCCTTTGGAAATGCAGACCCTTGTCTCTCTCACTGATATTCTCCTGAAGCCGCTACTAAGCATTGAGATTAAGTTATTGGTGTGCTCCAAGTGCAGTATTGTCACAGTGACCCATACAAGCAGGAACATCAATTACAATCTGCTCAGAAAGTTACAGAGGGAAATTAGCCTGGGGCGTCGCTGCATGCCAATATCACATATTGAAGTTACAGCAATCTTGCAAATAACCTGGAACAAAAAGACAAAGTACTGGAACACACTGATCTAAAGGAATTAACAGTGTAAGCTCTTCACTGGAACTCATTCTTCCTTCTTCCTTGCACTGGTTATAATACAGTTTCGTGAATGAGAAGCTTTTACATCAGTCTGAGATTCAAAGTGGCATCTGGTTTAATAAATAGTTGTTTCCTTTTTTTGGATGAATACAGCAGCACACCATAAGAAGGAAGTTGAACAGGAGTAGGTCAGTGCCCCTTGAGCCTGCTCTGTAATTTAGCCAGCCCACCCACGGCCAATGCTTGACCTCGTACCTCACCTCCAAGTCCCAACAATCGAAAAATCATTCGATAGAAATATAGAAACATAGAAAATAGGTGCAGGAGTAGGCCATCCGGCCCTTTGAGCCTGCACCGCCATTCAATATGATCATGGCTGATCATCCAACTCAGTATCCTGTACCTGCCTTCTCTCCATACCCCCTGATCCATTTAGCCACAAGGGCCGCATCTAACTCCCTCTTAAATATAGCCAATGAACTGGCCTCAACTACCTTCTGTGGCAGTGAATTCCAGAGACTCACCACTCTCTGTGTGCAATTATTTTTCCTCATCTCGGTCCTAAAGGAATTCCCCCTTATCCTTAGACTGTGACCCCTTGTTCTGGACCTCCCCAACATCGGGAACAATCTTCCTGCATCTAGGCTATCCAACACCTTAAGAATTTTGTAAGTTTCTATAAGATGCCCCCTCAGTCTTCTAAATTCTAGCGAGTACAAGCCAAGTCTATCCAGTCCAGGTTCTTTCAGGTACATTCAGTACACCCTTCGGCAGGATTCGTTTTCTCCACATGCCGTTCGGGATCAACACTGCCAGTGAGGTGTTCCAAAGGACAATGGAACAACTGTTTGCCGGGCTCCCGTGTGCCATCATAGTCGATGACATCCTAGTCTATGGGAAGGACGTCGCTGAGCACGACCATAACCCCCGCCAGGTGCTGGAGCGAGCTCGGGAAGTCAACCTGACGTGACAAAATGTGGAAAAGTTCAAGGGGTATGAAAACTTTTGCAGACCACTGTATGTTTGTATTGTATTATGGTGGTGGGCTTTGGCTTGTTTTATTGTACTGTATATATTTTTTAATAATTGAATAAATGTTTTGATTTAAAAAAAAAAGCTGGTTACCATTCACCCTGAGGGAGTTCCGGGACCGCTGGACTCCGCAAGGTGTTGAATGTATCATCAATAAGGATTGTATCATAGTTTATAGTAGGTTATTATGGATATATGGTTGTATTGTATTATGGTGGTGGGTTCTGGCTTGTTTTATTGTGGTGTAATTATTATTTTTTAATAATTAAATACATTTTTTGATTTAAAAAAAAGGCTGGTTACCATTCACCTTGAGGGAGTTCCGGGACCGCTGGACTCCGCTGGCCTCCGCAAGGTGTTGAATGTATCCGCAATAAGGATTGTAACATAGTTGTATTGTAGTTCATTATGGATATACAGTGGCTTGCAAAAGTATTCATACCCCTTGAACGTTTCCACATTTTGTCACGTTACAACCACAAACGTAAATGTATTTTATTTGGGTTTTATATGATAGACCAACACAAAGTGCTGCATAATTGTGAAGTGGAAGGAAAATTATACATGGTTTTCAAATTTTTTTACAAATAAAAAACTGAAAAGTGGGGCCGGTTCAACTCCGCGGCCAGGGGAGGTCGAAGCTGCCGAAGCTGCCGCCCTCCAGTCCAGCGGACGCAGCTGTTGCCGCGGGAGCTCTGGAAAAACAGGTCACCAGCCTGTGACCTGCGAGCTCCCGACGATGCCGTCCTCTGGGCCCACGGCCGAACCTCCGAAGTTGCTACCGCCGCCACCTCCACCGGACAGCTGCCACAGCTCCGAGTCAGGCCGCCGGAACGCCGGAATGCCTGAACCCGCCGCAGCCCCGAAGTTGGCCAGCCCCGCGCTGGTAAGTCCTGGCTGGCTCTGCCACCGGAGCCTTGGGTCGGTCGCAGTTAAGGTTGGAGGCCGCCAGCGCCGCGATAGGCCTCAGCGCAGACGGAGACGGGGGATACGACAAGAAAAGTCGCGTCCCCCCAAAAGTAAGAGACTAAGAACGTTTCTCCCATCCCTCCCGCACACATACACTACATAATAACTCAAACTATCACTAAAAACAAGACAAGAAAACAACAAATAAAAAGAAAAACAGACGGCCTGCAGGCGAGCCGCTGCTGCCAGGGCAGCGCAGCCACTCCCATAACGGATCAGAGGGTTTGGAGAGAAGGCAGGTACGGGATACTGAGTTGCATGATCAGCCATGATCATATTGAATGGCGGTGCAGGCTTGAAGGGCCGAATGGCCTACTCCTGCACCTAATTTCTATGTTTCTATGTTTATATCCTTCCTCAGATATTTAGCCCAAAACTGCTCACAATACTCCAAATTGCGTACAGTTTTGGTCTATTGCGTACAGTTTTGGTCTCCAAATGTGAGGAAAGACATTCTTGCCATAGAGGGGGTACAGAGAAGGTTCACCAAACTGATTCCGGGGATGTCAGGACTTTCATATGAGGAAAGACTGGATAGACTCGGCTCGTACTCGCTAGAATTTAGAAGACCGAGGGGGGATCTTATAGAAACTTACAAAATTCTTAAGGGGTTGGACAGGCTGGATGCAGGAAGATTGTTCCCGATGTTGGGGAGGTCCAGAACAAGGGGTCACAGCCTAAGGATAAGGGGGAGTTCCTTTAGGACCGAGATGAGAAAAACATTTTTCACACAGAGTGGTGAGTCTCTGGAATTCTCTGCCACAGAAGGTAGTTGAGGCCAGTTCATTGACTATATTTAAGAGGGAGTTAGATGTGGTCCTTGTGGCTAAAGGGATCAGGGGGTATGGAGAGAAGGCAGGTACAGGATACTGAGTTGGATGATCAGCCATGATCATATTGAATGGCGGTGCAGGCTCGAAGGGACGAATGGCCTACTCCTGCACCTATTTTCTATGTTCCTATGTTTCTATGTATACCCAT
This sequence comes from Okamejei kenojei, assembly GCA_035221665.1. NCBI lineage: Eukaryota > Metazoa > Chordata > Chondrichthyes > Rajiformes > Rajidae > Okamejei > Okamejei kenojei. The sequence continues at coordinate 24,392,772 of CM069138.1, forward strand.
GACTGCATAGCCAGTCATAGTGCGAACTCCATCATCAAGTTCACCGATGACACCACTGTGGTTGGACGAATCACAGATGGGAACGAGTCAGAGTATAGAAGTGAAATCGACCGACTGTCCAAATGGTGCCAGCACAACAACCTGGCTCTCAACATCAATAAGACCAAGGAACTGATTGTGGACTTTGGTAGGGGAAGGATGAGGACCCACAATCATGTTTATATCAACGGGACGATGGTGGAGAGGGTTAATAACTTCAAATTCCTGGACGTGCATATATCAGAAGACATTTCTTGGACCCAGCACACCGATGCAATTGTAAAGAAGGCACATCAGCGACTCTTGAGAAGATTACGGAGATTCGGCATGTCGAAGAGGATTCTCCTAAACCTCTTCAGGTGCATGGTAGAGAGCATTCTGACTGGTTGCATCGTGGCTTGGTTCAGCAACTTGAATGTCCAGGAGCAAAAAAGACTACAACAAGTTGTGAGCACTGCCACCGGCTTTGACCTCTCCACCGTCGAAGGGATCTATCGTAGTCGCTGCCTCAAAAAGGCAGCCAAAATCATTAAGGACCCACACCATCCTGGCCACACACACATCTCACCACTGCCATCAGGAAGAAGGTACAGGAGCCTGAAGACTGTAACGTCCAGGTTCAGGAACAGCTTCTTCCCCACCGCCATCAGGCTATTAAACACAACAAATAAGCTATGAGCTCTGAACTGCAAAAGACTATATTATTATTTGTTATTTGCACTATATTTGTTATTTATTGAACTATTTTATTTTATTTCCCTCCCCCCTGTCCGGGATATGACAATAAAACACTCTTGACTCTCTTGGCCCTCTATGCTGACCATCAAACACCAATACAATTACTATCACTTGATCTGCAGCATTCTTTGCCCTGGTTATTCAAATGCTCATCAAGAGACTTTTCAACAGTTCCAGATTCCAATCACTGTCTGGCCGAACAAATAATCTTCATCAGATGTCATCTAAATTTCCTGAGCCTTACCTTAAATCCAATCTGCTGATAGACATCTTCGCCGGAGGGGAATAGATTCTCACTGACAACCCGATCCACAGGCCTCATTGTTTAAGAAGGAACTGCAGATGCTGGAAAATCGAAGGTAGACAACGAAGGGTTTTTTTCGACCCGAGTTGCCTATTTCCTTCGCGCCATAGATGCGCCTCACCCGCTCAGCATTTTTGTCTACTCATTGCTGTATCAAGTTCCACTCTGCTCTCATGAAAACAAACCCAGCCTCTCCTCACAACTGCAACACTGCATCCCAGGCAACATCCTGGTGAACCTCCTCTGCACCCTATCCAATGAGACCACATTCATCTTGCAGTGTAGTGAGTAGAGCTGTACACAGTGGTCAATGTGGTTGATTCTTGAATTACCTCCTCAGCTCAGGGGCAACTAGCAATACACAGTAAAATGCTGGCAAGCCAGTGATCTCACATTCTGTCAGCAAAGAAATATCAGACAGAGTTTTTACAGAGCCAACACCCGAGTTCTAGACACCTCCAGTGGAGGGGGGAAGCCTTCTCTTAACCTTCATCCTAGAATTAAATCTAGCAGGTGGCCTCTGGATAACCCTCTTCATTCACTTATCTCCTCTGAGATGCTGCTTTTGGACATTGATTCAGAATCACCTGCTCTGAGTTTTAATGGTAAACTTTTGTCCATTTATTTCATATTTGATGTCACAAGGTCATAAGGAATAGGAGTAGAATTAGGCTATTTGGCCCATCAAGTCAACACTGCCATTCAACACCAGCACGTGCGTGATTCCGTGAAGAAGGCCCGCCAGGACGCCTGCGCAGCATTACGTCAGCCGCATTGGCGCAAGCAGCAGTCAGGCAGGACTGAGCTCCTGCCTGTGTACAGGAGCCGAGATTTACTGCCAGTTTTGTTGCCGGTTATGGACTGTGGTGAAATTTCAGTCCGACCGCAAATGCGGATAAACCGGCAAAATTGATCGGGTTGCGAGATAAGGAGCCGCTAACAGTGCAGTTAGCGGCTCCCCAGCCTGCAGGGATGCCGTACAAACGGCAAGAAATTTAAACAGAGTCGCTGACAGGGGGGTCAGCGGCTCCAGCCTGCAGGATGCCGTGGGAAGCCTGAGTCGCTGGGGGTCAGCGGCTGCCTGTGGGATGCCGTTGAACGGCAAAGAAGCAACGCTGGAGCCACGCTCAGTGGGGTCAGTGGCTCACAGACATTGGTCCCCAGTCAAAAAATTACTGGGACTCATTCAGCCCTCAGGTGAGTTGGGATATAAGGGTTCTCCTTATAATCAAAAGTATGTATTTTATAGTGTTTTTTCTTTAAGTAAAAAACTTAAGGTAAAGAAAAAAGTTATTGTTATATGATATTGTTCTGACAATGTTATTATTGTTTAGCACATAGCGCGGGCCAATGCACAGGTAAAGCTGTACACTAAATGTTGATTTAGTGAGTTTACACAGCAATAGCATGGGCCTGTGGGACAGGCCGCGCCAGCAGCGCCTGACGGGGCTGCTTCATGTGTAAAATGTGTGGGCCTATGGGACAGGCCGCACCTGCAGCGCCGGATGGGCTGCTTCATATATGAAAGTGCCGGCCTACGGGAGAGCGGTGCCAGCAGCGCCTGATTCAGGACTGCTTCATTTGTGACATTACTGGCCTATGGGAGAGCCGTATCAGCAGCGCCTGACAGGGCTGCTTCATGCGTGAAGTGCCGGCCTACGGGAGAGCCGTGCCAACAGCGCCTGATGCAGAGCTGTTCATGACAAAAGCGCCGGCCTTTATGAACGGCGGCGCCAGCAATGCCTGGCAGAGGGTTGCTCAAATTCACACATATCTGATCGCCCACGGAGTCGGGAGATGCTTCTCCACTGGGGCTAAAGAGCAAGGCCCACGGAGTCGGGGGATGAATTCCTCACCATGGCTGGATAGTGCATTGAAACGACTATCCTTATACAGCAACTGTTGTATACAATGCTGCAAAGGTCTCCCTCTCGGAGGCAGAGACCAAGATGGGTCAGTATCCGGCTGACACTGAGTCTCAGGGTATGGCCGTGGGGCATACCTAAAGGGATGAATGACATGTGTCAGAGGTACTTTTCCTGACAATTAAGTTGCCATCCCAGTAAAATATTATATTGGGGTTAGGCCAATGGGTTCATATCAGTATTGTATCCTACGGCCTGCAGCAGCACCTGTTAGAGTTGCCTACGAATCACCCTTCTTAGAAGGGAAGAGCAAAAGATTAAGATGACTCCAGGCTCTTAAGATGTCAATAGAACAGACTCAAGTACATATGTGCCGGCAGTGAACAACGCCAACAGGGGGATGTGAGAGCCAGCCGCTGAATCGGTTATTCAGATAGGTTTATTCTACAGGGGAAGAAGCCTGTCAGATGAATTAATTCGACCATCAACGGGCAAAAGTCATCGTTCAGAAACACACCCCAGGTGCTCATTGGCAGTAGCAATTCACTGGAGCTGGGGGCAGCATGATAGCTCAGAAATTCCATGCACCTTCCGATCATGCTCAACTAAATGGGTCTAGCACTTCCAAAATTCACCGTTCGCAAGTTGTAATATTTACATTTGCAACACACAAGGGGTATATTTGGTTGAGGCACAGCCGGAGCATTCCAAGTAAGTTGGATTATGGCCAGGGTTTGGAAATTTGGCAGACGTATTATCTGGCATATGAACTTCTGTATGTAAAACATTGGTTCAGGTAAGAGATTCATGGGTTATCAAAGACAATATAACTGTACTATAACAGTGGGCTTTGCCTGTTGTTGGTCATTGGGACTGTCTCCACCTTGTGGCAAGCGATTGGGGTTATAGCAATCTGTTACAAAACTGATCAATATGGCAAGCTGACTAATCAAGGAACTGATATTGTGTAAGTAGCAATTAGTCTTTGCTAACAACATTGTGCTATTGTCAGCTGAGGCTACTTCAGCCACAATGATGAAGTAACAGTATTCAGCATTGTTGAATATGACAATAACTCATTGAACTTATACTTGAAACTCGTACAGTAGTGTGGTCGGTGAATTCAGTTGAACCGAACTCTAAGATGAGAAGTTCATACTCAAAGGTAGTGGAGATTGCATGAGTACAATTCTTCAGTTGTTGGTATCAACTAAATATATACATTAATGCACCGTCGAGTAAGGATTAGAGTGAATATATATATTCTTCATACACAAAATTAAGTTGCTGCTCTACAATCATGGCAATTAGGAAGAATATCCTGTAATGCCACTGGTGTATCGTCAGTTTAGATTGATGATACACAGAATAAATGTTGGATCTCAAAGTATGATGAAAGCATGATTCAATACTTTATCAAATTGTTTGTCATGTTTATGCATGTTCACTGTGCAAAACTGTGGAGAAATATATTCTCAGGAGGAATGGACTTTATGTCTTCCTCATTAGCTGGGTCTTAAAACAGTCAGCAAGACCTCGTTTGGATTCTTACTATCGGAAGCTGCCAAGCGTCCATTATTCAGTTTATGCCAAAAAGCAAGAACTTGCTGTTTTAAACTGTGGTTCAGGAGACTGGTCTTTGCACAGTAAAACGATTATTGACTTACACATTTTCAATGGATTGACTTATGCCTCAGGTTGTCACAATTAGCCATGAGGGTGTTCACTGCAGTATGCATGCGTAGCATCCAAAAAAGCAGTACATCCCTATTGAGGGGATCAGAAATGTTGTTAAATATTATGATACATTTGATACGATACAAATTACTGACATTTCCAGTTCATTTTAAGTGATATTGACAATAGTTCAGTTATAGAGAAATTATAGCTGTAACATAAGGGAACTACATTATCGGGTCCAACCCAGATATCAAGCTGTTAAAAAGATCTTGATACAAGTACTCGCAACACAAGATTATGCAGTTGGTTATTGTAAATGTGTAAACATTATTTCACCAAGGGGTTCCAGCTACATCCTTAGTTATGACTCTAATATCAGCACAACGACAGCAAAACATTGCAAACGCTGTGGCTGGACAGGATGGAATTGGCTGTTCATGCCATTACATATTCATTCTGGTCTACACTAGTAGAGCTGGCCAGGGCTGGCATGGTTTTTAGATCATTTGAATACCCCACTGTCTCAATATTATGTTATCAAGGCCACTAGAATCCTTAGAAGGATCCTTAGAAGTATGGATTCAGCACTGTGTATTCGTTAATAAACAATTACACAAGAAAAGGTCGGTTCAGATGATTTGAAGGTGGCTGCAACAGGTATTAACATTGACGATTGTATGTCTCATTCCACCAGGTCAGCATCAACGTCAGTATATCTTTTAGAGAGTCTTTTACATCTCATTATTGTACAATTTTGGTCGCCTAGTTATAGGAAGGATGTCAACAAAATAGAGAGAGTACAGAGGAGATTTACTAGAATGTTGCCAGGGTTCCAGCAACTATGTTACAGAGAAAGGTTGAACAAGTTAGGTCTTTATTCTTTGGAGCGCAGAAGGTTAAGGGGGGACTTGATTGAGGTCTTTAAAATGATGAAAGGGATAGACAGAGTTGACGTGGATACGTTTTTTGCCATTAAGGGTAGGGAAGATTCAAACAAGAGGGCATGACATGAGAATTAAGGGACAGAGGTTTCGGGGTAACGTGAGGGGGAACTTCTTTACTCAGAGGGTGGTGGCTGTGTGGAATGAGCTTCCAGCAGAGGTGGTGGAGGCAGGATCGATTTTAACATTCAAGAGTAAGGTGGATAGGTATATGGACGTGAAGGGAATGGAGGGGTATGGTCTGAGTGCAGGTAGATGGGACTAGGGGAAAACAAATGGTCGGCACGGACTGGAAGGGCCGAGAGGGCCTGTTTCCGTGCTGTAATTGTTATATGGTTATATGGTTATTATACTAGGGCAGCAGCTATGTTGGCAGTCAAATGGAGGCATGTGTCCTTCGACCAAATTTTAGTGGCCGTCGGATGGGCAAATGAGCTGATGTTTCAGAAATGTATCATTGGCCAATTGTCAATCCAGGGCTGTTTGCCAATGTCATTTTAAGTACCTAAATTTTAGGGGTACTGTTGTTTGTTTACATTGTTAAATAAACCCTATCATTACATTGAATAAAATGTTATTACTAATGCATTTATTTCTCTTTCTAGTCAATCAAATGCAGTGGGATGCCGAGATTGTAATCTGCGGCATGAGATCACAAAACTTTGAACTCTTCACAGAATCACTCCCGTGACTCCGAAGTAAAATAGTAAGATTAAATGAGAACTTACCAGTTTGAAGTTTGATCTTGATTTTATGAGGAGTTACGTTGGTGATTACGTGCCCACCATGCCCAACCCTCTCTCATAAAAGATCATCTGGTAGTTCTCGAGTCACCGATCTTACTGTTTACTTCGGTGTTGTTTATTTGTGATTTCATACCGCTGTTTTGAAGTGTGCTGCGCAGGCATCCTGGCGGGCCTTCTTCACGTAATCACCAACGTAACTCCTCATAAAATCAAGATCAAACTTCAAACTGGTAAGTTCTCGTTTAATCTTACTATTCTCCTGCCTTCTCCCCATAACCTCTGACATCTGTCCTAATCAAGAATAATGTCAACTATTTCTCTCTCTCACCGACACTATTGAGGATTTCCTGCATTAGAATCATAAAGTCAGAATCACAAGCAGAGAAACAGGCCCTTCAGCCCACAAAGCTGCCTATCTACAGTAATCCCATTTGCACCCGTGTATGTATCCTCTTAGGCCTTGTTTGTTTCAGTATCCATCTAAATGCCTTTCAAACATCGTGATTGTATCTGATTCCATTACCTCCTCTGGCAGCACGTTCCAGATATCAACCAGACTCAGTGTAAAAAACCTTCCCTTCAGCTCCCCTTTAAAACTCCTTCCTCTCACCTTAAATCTATGCCCTTTTGTTTTTGATATACCACTATGAAAAAGATTCTGACTCTCTGTCCTATCTATACTGCAAATTATGTTATATTCTTCTATCAGGTCACCCCTCTGCCTTCTTTCAGGGAAATCAAGCCCAGATCATCTAATCTCTGCTTTTATTTCAGGCTCCCAGCACTTTGAATTTTATTTTAGTTGTAATTAATTTTATTTCCATATTGAGTGTTGTTTAATCTTTACTGTGCACGCAGTAAACTCTTTTCAAATGTCATTCTGCTGAAGCTGTTGAGTATTGGACTGTCAGTTACACAATTACCATGACCACCTTAATGTGTCTGCAGTCATCAGAGAAGGGAAACGGTCAAGTGGACAAAGAAGTCAGAAGCTGACATTTGAAACTCTCTTTAGTGGAAACTACAGCCTGTCAGTTAAATGTGTTAATGAGACAGCTTGAATGGATGGAACAAGTAAACCAGCCCCAATGAAATGTGTATTCCATTGAAGGCAGTTAATTATTTCTTGGAGTTTCATGCCTTGATTGCTAATGTGAATTTCATGGGAATTGGTGATTAAAAATGTCAGGATGATTTCCATCCCTGCTCCTTCGACATTCCACACCAAATCGCGTTAAACGTCAGTTCCAGGATCCTCAATATCGCATTGGAGGGAAAAACCGCAGGGGCCATAAATTGGGATTGAAGACAGAAAGTGCAGGAAGTACTCAACAGGGGTGTAGCATGCTCAAGTTGTTCCTCAAGACTATCTGGGCATCATTGGAGTAATGTAGTCAGTCAAGTTAAGATTACTGTCTATGCACAAGTATGGTGAAGTACAGATATAATGAATATCTTGCAGCAGCATTACAGGCACATAGACAGATACATAGAAACATAAATTGGATATAATTTATTCATAAATGACACATACATTCTACAAGACAGTGAAAACAAAAAATCTCTGCAAACAAAAAAAGACAATGCAACATACAATTAGAAAATAAGTCCATAGCAATGCAAGTGATGTGTTCCAGTGTCCCGTTGCTGAAGTAAAATTCCGGTTGCACAGGTCAGTTTAAGAACCAGATAATTATAGGACAGTAGCTGTCCCTGGTGTAGGACTTCATATAGATGCCTTTGATGATGAAGAAGGGACTGAGATGAGGCCCCCACTCTTTGTCCACACATAGGAGTGAAGATAGAGAGGACAAGGTGGGAGTGAGATGCAAATTAAAGCAACAGGATTGGAAGCTGATTGGAAGCAAACTCAGCGTGTCAGGAAGCATCTCTGGAGAAAAAGGATAGATGGCATTTTGTGTAGATGACCGTCTGAAACATCACAACTTTTTTCTCTAGAGATGCTGCCTGATCTGCTGAGTTACTTTAGCACTTTGTGTATCTTTGGTATAAATCAGCATCTGTAGTTCTTTGTTTCTACTACTTGTATCTCCTGTGTTTGAATGCTAAAGTACCATCAGAATTTAAGCAGAGAACAATCTCTTTGAAAATCATGAAAAAGAAGGGGAGGGAAGGATGTGTCCGGTGGTGAAATCTTGCTGGAGTTGATTAAAATTATGGAGGGTGATTCTTCGAGCAGTTTGCAGAAGGTAGTGTCATTGCCTCAGAGCTCCAGCAACCCAGGTTTGATTCTGACCTCAAGTGTTGTCTGTGTGTGGAGTCGGCATGTTCTCAGTGTGGCAGTGTGTGCTTCCCCAAGTGTTCCAGCTTTCTTCCACATGCCAAATATGTTTTGGTCAGTTGGTCGACTGCTGTAATGTAGCTCGGAATTGGTTTGCTTTATAAAATATCAAAGAAGAGATCACGTGTCTGTGCGAGTGACTGCGAACAAAATATGGTGGGCGGGCAGGGCAGTATAAGGCATGGATCCAGTGGTCTGAAATGTCTCCTCTTGCGGAATATGGGGAAGATGGTGTGTTGGAAGCTGAGGATAAGGGGATCCCAATCCTTGCTCTCTTGGAGGATGTGGAGGGTCAAGGGGAGGGGGGGGTGGGGGGGGGTGGGGGGGGGGGGGGTGGTGATGGGTGTATGGTTGAAGGGAAAATAAAACATATCAAAGGGATTGGTGCGGAAAGTCTTATCATTGGAGTGGATGCAATGGAAGTGAAGGAGCGGGGAGTCAGTGGGACGGAATGCATATTGAATGTCAACTCAACCCCTAAGATAATAAACATCGGAAGTGCCCTACTGTGGGAAGGGTGATATGGAGGGAGTCTAAACTGTGGGACAGGCCTTACTGAAAGTGTGCTGTAATGAAATAGGGGCAATACCGAGGGAGTGCTTACACTGTGGGAGGGGATATTGATTGTCAACCCAATCTCAGAAGTGAATATATCACCAGAGTGGGAAGGGTGGTACCAAGAGAGTGAGGTACTGTGCGAGGGGCATTGGTGAGAGAGTGCTGCACTGGGTGAGGAACAATATTGAGGGAGTGCGACAAATGTGGGAGGGGCAGTACCAGAGGGGATATCGTACTGTGGAGCAGTGCTGAGGGAGTGCCACACTGTGGGCAGGCCAATATAGGGGGAATGCTTCACTGCCAGATTAAACCAGAATTTTTCAATACTGATAAATCCATGGCACATTTATTCAGGGAACATGCTGGGAGTTTAAATCCTGCGACCAGTATTTACCCTAAAGCCACTACAGTGAAAAGGTTTCTTGGTTATCATATAATTGTCATTTCTGGGATCTTGCTGTGTGGAAATTGGCGGTTATACTTTACTAAATGACGCAGTGAACATACACTAATACCTCACAAGCACTGTGAACCATCCTGAGATTATGGAAGGTTTTGCTTATTTTAGTTGAGCGCAGAAACAAGGCCCTTCGGCCCACTGGGTCTGCGCCAACCAGCGATCCCCGCACATTAACACTACCCTACACACACTAGGGACAATTTACACTAAAACCAAGCCAATTAACCAACAAACCTGTACGTCTTTGGAGTGTGTGAGGAAACCGAAGATCTTGGAGGAAACCCACGGGGAGAACGTATAAACTCTGTACAGACAGCACCCGTAGTCGGGATCAAACCCGGGACTCTGACGTCGGATGCACTGTAAGGCAGCAACTCTACAGCTGTGTCACTGTGCCACCCACGGTTCTTCCACAGTGACACACCTTCCTTTCTTCTCTCTCTATTTCTTGACCAAGTTCCTCTTTTATTCACCCTTGGTTGTGTTGCCGGTCCACAGCTGCCTCTGGAAAGGCTGTGACAAGTCTCCTCCTCAAAATGCTGGCGATAATGATAATGACTCTGCTGACGTCTAGGTTTTGTCCTCAGTCAAAGAGTCCTGTAATCAAAGAGTTAACCCACCAAATCTATCTACATCCAGTTCCCTGCGCAAAGTCATCTTTGAAATATTGGACATTACAACTAAAGGTTTTACTTACAGTTAATTAGCACCACTGGGATACAATGCCTCGGGGACAGGGGATATAATTTCAACCTGATTTCATTTACAGTTTCATTCATGTGACACATTTATTGCTGAAAGTAGAGTTCAATCCATCCACTGTTATGGCTTAGTGGGGAGAAGTTGCCATGGTGAAGCATTGATGACTGCATTGATGGAAGATGCATCCTCTGTAGTCATTTTCTGTCATCATTGGGCTCCTTCCGATACAATTCATTTAGCATGGATCCAGGTCATCGGCACAACTTTCAAGGGAGAGCTAGATAGGGCTCTTAAAAATAGCGGTGTCAGGAGATATGGGGAGAAGGCAGGAACGGGGTACTGATTGGGGATGATCAGCCATGATCCATTGAATGGCGGTGCTGGCTCGAAGGGCCGAATGGCCTACTCCTGCACCTATTGTCTATTGTCTAACTCAGGGCAGGTACTATTAGCAGCAGTGACCCATTTTCAATCTTTCAGAAGGTTCAAAGCCAGAATACGGCCAAAAGATACACCTCTTCTGCTTGAAAGGGAAGGAGTTATAGTGGGTCATTGTGTGGATGGTACACACTGCGGGCAAGGTGTGGCGGAGGTGGAGGAAGTGATGGTGAATTAAATGTCCTGTCAGTGGCATGTTTTACACATCAAAAATACAAAAAAATGGCAGGTGAATGGCCAGTCAGGCCTTCGAGCTTGTACTGCCATTCAATGCTATCATGGTTATCTGAACACCACCTTCCCCATCCTCCCCCCACATCGCTGATGCCTTTTGTGACTGGAAATCTTAAGTACTTAACTTGTGAAATGTATTCAGTGACCTGACCTCTCCAGCCCTCTGCAGGAGAGAATTGATGGAGACATTTTTAAATGGACATTTTTCTCATCTTAGTCCTCTGCCTTACCTCACATCCCGAGATTGTGACAACCCTGTCCTAGATGCTAAGTCAGGTAAACATCCCGCCCTCACCCCCCCCCCCCCCCCCCCCCCCCCCCCCCCAACCCCATCTGCAGACACACCATAGAAATCATACTTGTCGGTTAGCTTCACAGCTTGGTTTGGGGAAGGTTCTGCCCAAGATTGTAAGAAATTGCAGAGAGTGTGAATGCAGTCCAGTCATCACACAGGCCAGACTCTCCACCTTTGACTCCATCTACACTTCATGCTGCCTTGGGAAATCTGCCAACATAATCAAAGACTTTTCCCACCCTAGTCATTCACTCTTCTTCCCCTTCCCTTTGGCAGAAGATGCAGAAGCTTGAAACTGCACACCACTTGACTCAGGAACAGATTCTTCCCCTCTGTTATCACTCAGGCTTCTGAATGGTCCTTCCATAGGGTGGGAATGGTCCTTCCGTAGGGTTGCCTACAGTTTATACTTGTGTTTGGTTTCATTGTATTCATGTACAGTATTATCTGATTTCATTGGACATCACGCAAAGCTCTTCACTATAGCTCAGTACATGTAACAATAATAACCTAAATCTTATCCATACAGTCAAAATCATGAGTGCTTCAATGAGATCCCCACTCATGCTCAACCCAATCTCTTCTCATACAACAGTTCTGCCATCTCGGGAATCAATCTGGTGAACCTTGCACCAGCTCAACCACTTGAAGGGAGTTTCTTCCTTGGAGTGTAGAGGATTCCTAGAATGGATGTCCTTCTTAAAATCTATCATTATGTCCTTCTCCCTCTTCCAAAACGCATTTGTCTGGTTCACCTGAAGAAAGCAGGTTGACAAGGTGGCTGCGGAGGGGAGGATTGTTGAAGTTTGCAAAGTTATGAAAGGCCTGAACAGGGTAAGCAGGAATGACCCAGCCAACTCAGTTGAGAGTCGATACTTGGGGAGCACAGTTGCAAGGGAAGACGGGTGTAGGGGTGGGAGAGGGGTTTCTAATGGAATAGGTTATTGGGATCGAACTGAGCAATAAGCCAGAGCACTGCATCTGTTTGTTTAATCAGTAGCTGGGTGAGCAACTCCAGTAGTGTGACTGGCAGCTTACTAGGCCAAGCGGTGCGGAGTGGAATCAAGTCTATTTCATCAGGAATAGATTTAATGGGCTGAATGGCCAATTCTATGATGTAAACTGCTCAGAGTTTTTGACCACAGAGGACCTGGCGTGGAGGTGTGCCTCTTCCTCCAGATGAGGGTGGGTAGAAGAAATGAGATCCTCAGAGGGACCGGGTCTGGGAGAGTTCCTTTCTCCAACCTCCATTCTGAAAAGATGACCGGGCCTTCGTCACGTTCCCATCCTGTTGCTGTGTAACTGATGAAATGACAGAGCTTTGTTTCTCCTTCCCCTGGAAGCATCGAACGCTTATCATCAATTATTTCCAGCGCGGGAAGGATCGTGGTGGAGTGAAATAAGAGCCTTGTCGAGCTTTCGGATAAATGAGCTTGTTCATTCATACTGAATCTCATCATATTCCCTAGAAACACATTAATTTTACTCTGGAGAAACTATTTACAAGTTCCCTGAAATCTGCTGTTAGATTTGATGTACGTTCAGCTCGCTTCTCCTACTGCGCCAGGACTTGGAGGTTTGGTCTCTTGCACTCTAGTGACTGACGAAGAGAGGACCATTCACCCATCCAGATTATGCTGACCCCTGTGTGGCTTGACCTGTAACATTGTGGGTTTCCTGTAACATTGTGGGTTTATCGGGTTGCCCCAGATTCACTCCAATTCCCCACCCACATCCCAGAGATATGCTGGGAGGTTAATTGGCTCCTGTCGGCTATAACTCCATTTTTTTTTTTGTTTTTTAGAAATACAGTGTGGAAACAGGCCCTTCGGCCCACTGAAGTCCACGCCGACCAGCGATCCCTGTATACTGGCACTAACCTGCACACTAGGGACAATTTACAATATTATCGATGCAGCTGGCGGCTCATTCTGTAAACCTGCATCTTCTGTTAAAAACATTATGCCTTAGGTTCTCTTTAAAACTTAACAACACAAAACTGCAGATGCTGGTTTACAAAAAAAAACACAAACCCCTGGAGTAACTCAGTGGGTCAGCAACATCTCTGGAGAACATGGATAGGTGACGTCTGAAGAGGGTCCCGATCCGAAATGTGACTTATTCATGTTCTCCAATGATGCTGCCTGACCCATAGAGTTACACCAGCACTTTGTGTTTTCCCATAAAAACATTCTCCTCTCACTTTAAACATGTCCTCTCGTTTTAGATTTTATTATTCTGGGAAAAATCACTGTGACCTTCTATGTTCCTTATGATTTTATAAACCTCCATAAGATGACCAAACTCATTAATTCCTGGGAAAACAGTCGCAGTCTATCCAAAATCTTCTCAAAACTCAAGATCTCCAGGTAGAGTTCCATCAGCCTAACATGTCCATGCCGACCAAGAGATCTATCCTAGATGGTCCTTTGTGCCTATGTTTGCCCCATATTCACCAAACTATTCTATCCATATACTTGTCCAACTGTCTTTTAAACATTGTAATTGTACATCCACTGGCAGTTCATTCCATATATCTACTGCCCTTAGTGTGAAAAAATTGTCCCTCTGGTTCCTTTGAAATCCTTCCCCTCTGACTAATACCCTTACCCTCTATAGTTTTATACGCCACATATCAAAGAAAAATGCTGTACCTACCACCTTATCTATGCCAATTGTGATTTTATAAACATCTACCAGGTCACCCCCTCGATCCTCTACTGTCCAACGAAAAAGTCAAGGCGTGTCCAATCTCATATTTTAACTCAAACCCTCCAGTTCTGGTAACAGCCTCATGAATCTTTTCTGCTCCATTTTCAGTTTAATGACATCCTTCCTGTGGCTGGGTGGCCAGAATTGCAAACTGCAGTCCAAGTGTGGTCTCACCAATGACTTGTACAATTGCAACATGATGTCCCAACTCCTGTATTCAGTGCCCTGACCGATGAAGGCAAGGGTGCCAAACTCCTTCTTTGCCAGGCTATCTACTTCTTCCATGGGTTCCCTCCTTTATCCTCAAGAATATGCCGGTCTGTGGGTTAAATCATTGTGATGAATCGTCTCTGATGTGGGCAGGTGGATGAGGGAGAATTGATGGGCTTCTGGGGCAGGGAAATAAGTTTGGGGGATAGGATTGCTGGGATTGCTCCGAGAACTGGCATAGACCTTTTTGGGCCAAAAGACCTCCTTCTGCATCATTATGAAATATGTATATGAGATAAACGCCATCTGTCACCTTTGATAAGAACAGCAATGTGTGTTCTGTGTCCAGATCTCGGGAGCCTGCTCTGTGCTGAAGTGATTGGGCCCAAAGGGGTGTCATGTGTGCCTGAAAACTTTGTCACATCGGTTGACATGACAACGCTATCATATCGTGCACTTGAGAAAATTAAACCAATAAATACCAGTCACATTTCTTTCTGAAATGGAGAATAATGGCTAGCTGTGAGGGATTCTCTGCATAATTTAATTAAGGGAAATGGGAATGAGCGGCTGTACCAAGCTGTGTGAAGCAACATTGTAACTTGAGACAATCACTCCCAAACACATTTGTTTTTTAACTCATAAAGTGATAGGTTTTTTAACTCATAAAGTGGCATTACCTCTTTATAACAAACCTGAACCTTGTTGCCATTTTGCATGAACATGTGGAGGGAGGACACCGAGTCTGGAGTCTTCGAACTGCAGGCTGATTACCCCTTGTCCTATCTATCAGACTCAGACCCTTTGAACCCAGTGATCTAATGCTGTGCCTGGAACTCAGCTGGAAAGGGTTTAACCCAGAGTTTAATTCCCATTACATTGCGTGTACCATCCTGCAATTGTGGGCTCTGGGAGGGTTACAGATCACCAAAGCCCAAAAAAATGTTCTCAGCTATTACTCAAGCAAGTGTTCAGTCATAGTGAGCAAAAAAAGCAAAGTGCTGGAGGAACTGAGCAGAGCGGCCAGCATCTCTAGAGGAAATCACTTCCCTCTGGAACTTTGAATCACTTCCCTCTGGAATCTTTGAATCACTTCCCTCTGGAAGGCGACTCTGGACTTTCAAAGCTGCCACAGCCAAAGATAAAAACAGTTTTTATCCACGAGTAGTTGCTCTACTCAACAGCCAAAAATCTGTAGCCTCCCTTTGATCTGGTATTTTGTTGGTTCACATGCATGATCAATGGGGGTTTTATCATTAATGTTATATTATTATTAATGTTTAGTGTTTTCTGTGTCATTCGTAACTGTCACTGTATGTCATGTTGTTACTTGTGGGTGGAGCACCAAGGCAAATTCCTTGTATGTGAATACTTGGCCAATAGACTTACCTACTTACTTAAAGTAAACTAAGAGAGAAAAAAAGAGACAAAATGCTGGAGCAATTCAATGGGTCAGGCAGTACCCCGAGAGAACATGGATAGGTGACGTGTACGGTCGGTACCCTTCTTCACACTGATTAGTCTGAAGCAGGGTCCTGACCCAAAATGTCACCTTTCCATGTTCTCCAGAAATGCGACCTGATTCGCTGAGTTACTCCAGTACTCTTTTGTAAATCAGAATCTGCAGTTCTTTGCTTCTACACCTAAGAGAGGACTGCACTGTCCGCCCGCCTCATCTAGTGTCCCTTCCTTTTTCCTTCTCTTCCCTCGTCCACTCTCTCCTCTCTTCCTCTTCCCTCTCCTTTCTTCTGCCCCTCCCCGCTGTCTCTATCTTTCTTCCCTCTCTCTACATTTATCCATCCTCCTTGCCTTCATCTTTACTGTGATAATCACTCATTCTCACATCTCTCTTGCTCTCTCTCAGCCTTCCTCCCCTCTCTCTTCAAGATGGATATTGCAGAGCCATCTCCCTCGTATAAAAGCATTGTGTGTCAGACCTGTAATTGTCTGTGAAGCACAGATTCCAGCTAGGCTCAGATTGATGAGACTTTCATATTCTCATCGCACCTCAGGCGAGAAGATTGAAATGTAATAATATCTGAATGAATGGATTTATTACATAATTCAATTAAATTACCTACAACTGATCAAATTTAGTTTGTTTTGTTGTTGATTCCAATACAGGATTACCTCAGTAATGCCTCTAACTCCTATCTGAGTGAGAACTTCACCTGAAGCTCTTGCGTTTAAGCCGTGAAAAACAACAATATGGAGACATGGCACTTCCTAAAGTCAGTAACTGAGCTCATTTGGAGAGGTACTTGCATAGAAAAACATAAAGGTATAGTGGGCTAATGTGGGAACATATTGTAAATGACTTCCAGACTCAGTACTTGATTCAAACACATCTTTAATCAACACTAAAACTTAACAGCATGAAGGATGATTAGTTGTCAACACATCCTGGCTGCTCTAACTGTCGGTGCTGGGAAATAGTATTAGTATAAGTATTACGGTGGGGTGGAGTTAGAGATGCTGGCTGGTGTGTGATTGGTTAACATGCAACATCAATCTACATCCTTCCCCCCAAAGGTTACGTGTGAAAGCGCATTCATGCCATGGGGGTTAAACATGGTGTATCTGACCCAGGGCGAAAGATCTGTGCAGATCAACGCTGGATATTTAAGGATTTCTTCAAACTTTTGCTTCTGTGATTTGAGATTCCCACCTACCTTAAAAGGGCAACTATCATACCAGTGCCCAAGAAGGCAATGGTAACCTATCTCAATGACTACCATCCAGGGGTAGTTACTTCCACTGCAATTACAGTAAGTGCTTACAGAGGTAGATTATGGTGCAAATTAACTCTTGCTTCAGAAATGACTTTGATCTGCTTCAAGTTGCCCATTGTTTTAACGTCAACGTCAGGTGCTATTTCGCTGGCTCTCCACTTTGCTTTGGGCTATCTGGATAACAGGAACATATACATCAGGCTACTGTTCATCAATTACAACTTGGTGTTTAGCACAATCATCCCCTCCAAACTCATCACCAAGCACCAAGCCCTATACTGAGGCCTCTGTACGTCCCTTTGCAACTGAATCCTTGACTACCTCGTCAGCAGACCTCAATCAGAACTGATCGTTAACAGCATCTCCTCCTCAATGGCCATCAACACACATGTTCTTCAAGGCTTCATGTGTAGGCCCCTGCCTACTCTCTACTCTCTTTACACCTGTGACTCTATAAACTAATCCAAACATGCAGAGCCAAGCTAATACAAACATGCAGAGCCAAGCTAATGCAAAGAATAATATAGGCCTCACAGGAATGTTCTCAGAGACCAACTTTCTATACTCACTAATTTAAAAGGTATACAAAGTATAAAAGTATAAACGATAATATACTACATAATAAAGTGTAAAGGTATAAATGATAATATACTATATAATTAAGTATAAAAGTATAAATGATAATATAGAATCATAGAATCATAGAAAATAGGTGCAGGAGTAGGCCATTCGACCGTTCGAGCCTGCACTGCCATTCAATATGATCATGGCTGATCATCCAACTCAGTATCCTGTACCTGCCTTCTCTCCATACCCCATGATCCCCTTAGCCACAAGGGCCGCACCTAACTCCCTGTTAAATACAGCCAATGAACTGGCCTCAACTATATAATAGTAAGATTAAACAAGAACTTACCAGTTCGAAGTTTGATCGTTATTTTATGAGGAGTTACGATGAGGGATTACGTGAAGAACCCGCCTCACGCTGGCAACGGCATACTTCAAAGCAGCGGCATGAAAAACACAGAACACCAAAAGCCGGAGCAACATAGTAAGGCTCATAAAAGACTTAGAACTACCATTTGATCATTTATTTTATGAGGGTGGGAGCGGAGGGCACGTAATCCCTCATCGTAACTCCTCATAAAATAACGATCAAACTTCGAACTGGTAAGTTCTTGTTTAATCTTACTATTTTACTTCGGAGTCACGTGAGTGACTACGTGAAGATTTTAAAGCTTTCTGTGTTTTTTATGTCGTAGAATCAATCCGTACGACAGTCCGGCTAAGTAAACACATACATGAGAAACCAGACTAATGTTAGATCATTTCACAATTAACTTTTTAATGGTTTAAAGACCATATAATAACCCTCCTTATATCTGAGGGAAAATGATTACAAGTGATAAAAGATAGAAGTGACTACACCATTGATTATAGCAATTAATAGTAAACAAAGCAGGTGATTATAGTGCTCCCAACACCGCGTGTCCAAAGCTTGTCATAGTGTGAACAGGTTTATTGTAGAACTTTGAAAAGTTTCTTCTTTACTCCACCCTGCGACTTTTAAAATATGCTCGAGAGGTACGTCCCGCCCCTTCGCCGCGGACGTAGCTGCCGCCCTGGTGGAGTGAGATTTGAACACATCAGTGTCTACTCCCGCTAAAACCAACACCTGTTTCAACCATTTTGAGATAGTTTGAACTGACGCTTTTGTGTGTGGTTTTTTGTGCGTAACCATTAACGCTTTTTCATTTCCTCCGAAGGGTGTCAGTAACTTTAATATATTCGTTCAAATGTTTAAACCACACACAAAGTAGGATCAATATGATAAGCTTGAAAGGTTACCTTTGTTCCAGATCTCCCTGGTCTACTTTGTTTGATCAACTCGTAAACATAGAACACAACATTATCTGTAGTCACATGCATACAGTCTAAACGCAACATTTGTAAAGTTTGCACTCTTTGAGCTGAGACCAGTGACATTAACATGACTAATTTCAATGTCAATCTTTCCAATGTCAACCCTTCAATTGGAGTCCATTGTCTAAGTAGCGTAAGTAACAATGCTCACATCCCAAATCTCTGTGTATCTTGGTTTGGGTGGATTAATATTAAAAGATTCCTTTCATAAATCTAGATATTAATGGATGCGACCCAATTGATCTCTGATCAGTCATAAGCCCTAAATAGGACGACAAGGCACTGCGTGCAGTGTTAATGGCACTGTAACTTAAATGTTGCTGAAAATGCAAATTGGCAAGGAATTCCAAAACATTTGCAATATTTACAGTATCATAAGAAATATTTGACTGTGTGCAAAAGTCTTCCCATTTCTTAATATGTGTCATATATTGCTTTTTGTGTGCTATTGCGCCATGATGCAACCATAACTTTCATAGTTTGGTCCGACAATCCCAGCTCCTGTAGTGGTCTGGTCAAAACCTGCAGATTAACAAATTCATATATGCATACAATGGGTAAATCTCTTTAGTTACCGGATTAGTCAAGATATCACTACAGTTAGGAATCGACATATTTGTTTTTTAATCATATTCAGCATTACTGGGAACCAAGGTTGAGTTGGCCAATTTGGAACTACCAACAATCCAGAAGCAGAATCTTGTTCTATCTTCTTCAGGCATCTCTGAATCAAAGCAAATGGTGGAAAAGCATAAAAGAACATTTTTCCCCAGTGTAATGAAAAAGCATCTACTGCTACTGCATCTGGATCGTGTTCCAAGACACATAAGTAGGCAACTGATGATTCAGCCTAGATGCAAACAAATCTATTTCTGGCAACCCGAATTGGTTTACAATATTCTTAAATATTGCTGGCTTAAGCATCCATTCCGTATTATCTTTAAAAATCCTGGACCTTTCATCTGCTACCACATTGTCCTTACCCGGAATGTAGCTTGCTGAAATCCATATTTGGCGACCAATACACCATCTCATTGGCCAGACAATCACATGATACTGACCTAACTCCCCCCATGTGATTAATGTATGCAACAGCCGTTTTATTGTCTAACTGTATTAACACATGTAGACCTTGTTTAGCACAACAATATGCTTTAAGTCCATAAAAAGCACCCAATAACTCCAAATAGTTAATACCATAAACTTGAAGAAACGCTTCTTCTTGAGCTTTCCATCTACCTCCACAACTGGAGGACGAATCTGTAGCCCCCCATCCGAGAGCACTAGCATCCGTTTGTAAAACCATTTCAGGTTGTTTAATCATGATATTCTTAGCAGCTTGTGGGACATTTTCAACCCACCATTGTAATTCCAACACGGCTTCTTTTGTTAACTGCATAGGCCTGTCAAAGTGACCTGCCTTCTCTTTAAGAGCCCTTATTTTGTCCCTTTTGAAGATTTTGATAATATAATGGACCAAATTCCACTGCCGGAAATGCTGCTACCAGTTTCCCAATGGTTTTCGCCACTTCTCGGATGGAGGGATAAGGTTTGTGAATGAGGTAATTTACAAGTCATCAAGATGTTATTGGCCTTCTCTGTTGGCAAAGTAACTAACATAGTCACTGAGTTAATTACAAACCCCAAAAAGTTAATTGATTGTGCTGGCTGCAGCTGGGACTTAATTGGATGAATCAAAAACCCTAGCTTTTCAAACAAAGCTTTGGTAACTGAAACTGAGTGCTCAGCTGACTCTTGAGTATCACTAATGATCAGAATATCATCCAGATAAGCCATAACAATGTGTTTCTGTGCTCTTAATTGGGCTAAAACTGGTTTCAACAGTTTTGTAAAGAGTCTAGGAGCCGAACTCAATCCATTTGGTAAAGCTTTAAACTGCCATAATTGTCCCAGCCAATTAAATTTTAAATACCTCCTGAAGCATTGATGAATTGCTACAGAATAATAGGCATCCTTCAAATCAATCTTAGCCATATAACACCCTGCTGAGATAAGATATTTTTGCAGTACTGAATGTCTCCATCTTAAAATGTTTGTATTCTACAAACTTATTCAGATCTGTAAGGTCCAGAATAATTCTGCAACCACCATCTTTTTTATCTCTTCGAAATATATTAGAGACAAATTGATGCTTATGTTCATAAGTCTTTTCAATTACGCCTTTTCCAGATAATTTGTCAATTTCCACATTAATCTCCATTCTTTCCTCTGCAGAAAACACATAAGCATAAGCAGGTCTATTCTGTACAGGAGGATTAACCCCTTCTTTAAAAAATAATAATGGCTCCCGAAACTGCTTGTAATACATATCGATCAGAAGTAATGTTAAGCCAGGCATTATAAAATTTTTGCAATCTCCCTCCAACTGGAGAGTCATCCACAGTTTCTTTAAGTATATAAGTCTTTAATACCTCTCCGTATGAGCGTGGTGGTCTCCTTCTTCCCGAATACAGGGAAGCACTTGCCTGCACAGCACGATAGTATTTTCGTGACAAAACTTCTGCTTCTATAACGGAAATCGAAACCCCTTCGGGTCGAAAAAACCCCTTCTTTGTCCAAAAACAAAAGGTTTAACATTGCTAAAATATTTAGCTTCTTCATCCAACTCTTTCAGCTGTTTCGGCAGATTTTCTCCAAACAAATACCCAGGAGCTTGAACTCCACTTTCTTGACACAGGCTTGCAAATCTAGGGTGAAATATGGGCCGAATCGCCGTTTTCCTCATGCAATTAATTTCATAGAATGAATTACATAATAAGCCCAAAGTATCCTTTTGAATCTTTTCCATTTCCAGATTCTCCATTTGCCTGCCATAGGCCGTAATGGCAGCAGAAATTAATTTGAGCACCTTTTGAAACTTCACTTCTACGGCTCTCATACTTGGAGTCATAGACGTCCATATCATCGGATTCACCAAAGGTACTTCCAATGAGGCACAATTTCTTGGAGCTTTATATAATTCTGATGTTTCATTCATCACAGAATTGTGAAGTTGGTGAGATACCATATAATTTATGTTTGCAGCTAGGATTTCTTCCATAGCCTCACCACTTCCTTCAGGTATAGCAAAATCTTGTGCTATCCCAGGCACATTAGGCCTTTTCTTTTTATTTGTGGTGTGCTTTCAAAAGCCATATAGCCACCAGCAGGGTCTTCCTTCTGCAGCCCTAAATCAATTGGGATATCATCCCATGAGACTTCTTCCAGCCCAAATCCTGGGTCCGGAGTATCATATTCCCAACTTGGCCCACAGCCATATTCATCATATTCAAACCCCTCAGGGATTTTTTGGGATTCATCTGGGTACTCTGACCCTTGTCTCATTATTGTTTGGAGAACTTTCTCCATATGCTCCATTTTTAGCCACATAGTTTTATTGTCTGGAGGTCTTTCAATATCAGAGTCATCAGAAACCACGGGCCTCTCAGATTTCTTTTTGCATTTTTTAGGAACATTTTCCTCCGTGGTTATTATTTCTGGAGAATCTGGAAACTCACTATCGGGTACATCAGCGGCCAACGGTATCGGAACCGGGTCCGCACTAACTTCGCGTCCCGTATTTTTACTTTCACCCCGGGAACATCTTTTTACCCGCGAAAACTTCTTTCCCGATTTCTCCATTTTTCTTTAATAATCAGTGCTCAATCAGCACATTAACGTGGCTCTAAATTTTTCTTTTGGTTTCGTTTTGCTGGAGCCACCCAGCGTAACCTAAAAAACGCCCCGGTCTAACTGCACTTACCTGCGGGCCGTTCCGACCGCTGCCGAGGAGCTGCTCCTTACTGCAGCTCCTCCTCGCGCCGTCAGCGTTGACGTCATGCCGTTGCCAGCGTGAGGCGGGTTCTTCACGTAGTCACTCACGTGACTCCAAAGTAAAATCTATATAGTTTGACATGACATGAGAATTAAGGGACGGACGTTTAGGGGTAACGTGAGGGGGAACTTCTTTACTCAGAGGGTGGTGGCTGTGTGGAATGCACTTCCAGCAGAAGTGGTGGAGGCAGGATCGATTTTAACATTTAAAAGTAAAGTGGATAGGTATATGGACGGGAAGGGAATGGAGGGGTATGGTCTGAGTGCAGGTAGATGGGACTAGGGAAAACAAATGGTCGGCACGGACTGGAAGAGCTGAGAGGACCTCGAGCAAGAAATGCAGAAGCGTGAAACTCCCCACACCACCAGATTCAGGACCTTCCCCACTTCCTTACAACCGTCAGGTTATTTATTTATTTATTTATTTATTTATAATTTTATTTTATCTTTATTTCGAACGATTAAAAAAAGAGAAGAAAAGAAAAGATGAAAATGAATAAATAAAAGTAAAATTATATATATACATATATATACATAAATACATACACACATACATACATACATATACATGTACATGTATATATACATACATATACACATATACACACATACACATATACATAACATATGTAACATAACATACATAAATTAAAAAATTAAAAGCCAATTTTAACATAACACACATTAGACTCATTCGAAAAGGGATAGGAAGAAGCCTATGCTTGTCAAGTCCTACCCCCATTCTTCACCATTAACAAATGCAAAATTCAATAAAATAAACTAAACAGACAATTCAAATAAAACTACTCCAATCAAGCAATTAATAAAAAAAAACAAGAAAAGAAAATACCAAAAGAACAAGCACCATTAACATCTGTGAGATTTACATTCTCCTTCCTCATTACTGTACTTTTCAAGGATATATCTTTTGTACATTTTTTAAAATTGCATTATATTTGCCATAGAGGGAGTGCAGAGAAGGTTCACCAGACTGATTCCTGGGATGTCAGGACTGTCTTATGAAGAAAGACTGGATAGACTCGGTTTATACTCTCTGGAATTTAGGAGATTGAGAGGGGATCTTATAGAAACTTACAAAATTCTTAAGGGGTTGGACAGGCTAGATGCAGGAAGATTGTTCCCGATGTTGGGGAAGTCCAGGACAAGGGGTCACAGCTTAAGGATAAGGGGGAAATCCTTTAAGACCGAGATGAGAAAGACTTTTTTCACACAGAGAGTGGTGAGTCTCTGGAACTCTCTGCCACAGAGGGTAGTTGAGGCCAGTTCATTGGCTATATTTAAGAGTGAGTTGGATGTGGCCCTTGTGGCTAAGGGGATCAGAGGATATGGAGAGAAGGCAGGTACGGGATACTGAGTTGGATGATCAGCCATGATCATATTGAATGGCGGTGCAGGCTCGAAGGGCTGAATGGCCTACTCCTGCACCTAATTTCTATGTTTCTATTCATACTTTGTTTAATCGTTTCGTCAAGACTATTCCACAAAACCACCCCACAAATGGAAATACACATACTTTTTAAATGGGTCCAAGCATAATGCTGTTTCAAGTTTAGTTTCCCTCTAAAGTTATAACCCCGCTCTCTGTCTTTGAACAGTTTTTGTATGTTTACTGGTAGCAGTTTATTTTTTGCTTTATAAATTATTTGTGCAGTCTTAAATTCTACCAGATCCTTAATCTTTAAGGTGTGTAATTTTAAATACAGTATATTGGTGTGGTCATGATATCCTAGTTCTTTTTTGTAGTGTGCTTAGTGATTTTGTAGGTGTTTTGTAGGTTTTGCCCCATGCTTCCACACAGTAATCTAAATACGGTAACACAAGTGAGCTGTACAGAATATGCAGTGCTCTCTCATTCAAAACATGCCTTGCTTTCCCCATCACGCAAGCAAGAATTTCATTGTACCTGTATATCATCATACATATGCATAAGACAGTAAACAACACTGGACACGGCTTGTTTTCCATGTCACCCTGCGACCTCCATGTAGGGACAGTGTATGACTCACTTTGGAACCTGCCAGTGGTGGTGTTTCCGTACAGCCTCTACCCTTGTCCTTCTCATAAGGTTTCAATTACTGGTGTCCTAATAGACAAACCGTTGAAAGCTTTCCATTACACATTGAAAGGTAGTCGCTGGCTCATGAAAATAAAATTCCAATCAACAGAGCAAAGAGTGGTTGAGAGATGAGGACTCTTGTGACTCACGATTTAATTGCAGTTCACTGATCAATCAGTGGGCCTCCTGTTCCATAGTTTATTGAATGGTACTGCTAAATGCAAACTCTATATCAATTTATTTATACAAACCCACAGGGGACTGGCATTCAGTGATGTTTTCATTGCTGCAGCGATAATGTTACTGTTTATGTGAGAGAGGTAATCTACTGGAGCACCAGACTGAGAATGAGACTAAAAGCACTGAGCTACATCTGATTCTGCGACTAACCTAGTCCAGGCTGAATCTCCCAGGAGTGAGGAGATGTCGTATTACCAGAGGAGACATTAAACCTGTCTTTGCAGTGGTCCAGAGGAAGACAATTGAGAGTCCCATTGTTGAGAAATGCTCCTAAACATCCAAGGGGGCCACAATGGACTGGACAACACAAGGGGTAACATAGAAACACAATAGATAGTTCCGCAGACCCACAACTCCACCAATCCGGGTTCAATCCTGACTACTGGTGCTGTCTGTGTGTAGAGTCTGAACGTTCTCCCTTTGCACTCATGGGTTTCCCCGATTTCCCTCTCTGCTCCGATTTCCTCCCACATCCCAAGGACGCGGGTGTCTTCGGTTAATAGTCCACTGTAAATTGACGCTGGTGCATAGGTAAGTGGTGGAAGAATCGGAGGGACTTGGCCCGTGAGAGAGAAGAGATAATACAATAGACAATAGACAAAAGACAATAGGTGCAGGAGTAGGTCATTCGGCCCTTCGAGCCAGCACGGCCATTCAATGTGATCATGGCTGATCATCCCCAATCAGTACCCCGTTCCTGCCTTCTCCCCCAAATAGACAATAGACAATAGGTGCAGGAGTAGGCCATTCGGCCCTTTCGAGCCAGCACCGCCATTCAATGTCATCATGGCTGAAGAGGTAGTGGGATTGATCAATTTGAAAGTTGACATAGATGTGGTCTCCTCCCAAAAGACCAAAAAGACATAGGAGCAGATTTATGCCAATCAACCGATTGAGTCTACTCTGCCATTTTCTAGACAGTACACATTGCAGCCACTGTTCCCTGATGATGGAGGGAGGGAGTGTTTAATGGAGTGGATGGGTGGCCCATCAGGTGGACTGTTTGTGCTGGATGTTGTCAAGCTTCTTGAGACTTGTTGGATTTGTACTCATAGAGGCTAATGATGAGGCTTCTCTCACATTCCTCACTTCTGCAGGCACCTTGGTATGTTTTCTGGAGGCTTTGTATAAACTAAGCATTGTTAAAATTACCAGTGATGCGGAGGCAGGGTCTGGTTGAGATCTGGGAGCAAAGTTCTGCCAGGTGACCAGACACTTGCAGCCCCACCGGTTATATTAACAGCCTTGAGAAACCTGACACCATAATCAAGAAACACTAACACCCTGGTTATTCCCACTTCTCTCTTCTATTGTTGAGAGACTGTTAAGATACACAGGTTTGATCCAGTAAAAATGTATACAACCAAGGAACTGTTGATGCTGATTTACCTAGGAACAATTTCTTACCCCACTGTTCTCAACTCTTGAATGGACCTTCCATACACTAAGGGGAATTGAAGGCAATATCTCCAAGTTTGCGGATGACACTAAGCTGGGAGGCAGTGTTCGCTGTGAGGAGGATGCTAGGAGACTGCAAGGTGACTTGGATAGGCTGGGTGAGTGGGCAAATGTTTGGCAGATGCAGTATAAATGTGGATAAATGTGAGGTTATCCACTTTGGTGGCAAAAACAGGAAAGCAGACTATTATTTAAATGGTGGCCGATTAGGAAAAGGGGAGATGCAGCGAGACCTGGGTGTCATGGTACACCAGTCATTGAAAGTAGGCATGCAGGTGCAGCAGGCAGTGAAAAAAGCGAATGGTATGTTAGCTTTCATAGCAAAAGGATTTGAGTACAGGAGCAGGGAGGTTCTACTTCAGTTGTACAGGGTCTTGGTGAGACCACACCTGGAGTATTGCGTGCAGTTTTGGTCTCCAAATCTGAGGAAGGACATTATTGCCATAGAGGGAGTGCAGAGAAGGTTCACCAGACTGATTCCTGGGATGTCAGGACTGTCTTATGAAGAAAGACTGGATAGACTCGGTTTATACTCTCTGGAATTTAGGAGATTAAGAGGGGATCTTATAGAAACTTACAAAATTCTTAAGGGGTTGGACAGGCTAGATGCAGGAAGATTGTTCCCGATGTTGGGGAAGTCCAGGACAAGGGGTCACAGCTTAAGGATAAGGGGGAAATCCTTTAAGACCGAGATGAGAAAGACTTTCTTCACACAGAGAGTGGTGAGTCTCTGGAACTCTCTGCCACAGAGGGTAGTTGAGGCCAGTTCATTGGCTATATTTAAGAGTGAGTTGGATGTGGCCCTTGTGGCTAAGGGGATCAGAGGGTATGGAGAGAAGGCAGGTACGGGATACTGAGTTGGATGATCAGCCATGATCATATTGAATGGCGGTGCAGGCTCGAAGGGCTGAATGGCCTACTCCTGCACCTAATTTCTATGTTTCTATGTTTCTATGTTTCTATTTCCTGATCTCCTAATCTACCTTGTTGCAGTCCTTCCACTTTACCAATGGAGGGATGGGAGGAAGAGCTAGTGGTGCAAGGTGAGAAGGAGTTAATGGAGAGAGGAGAGGATTGAGGGGAGAGGAGCAGCCAGTGGAGAGAGGGGGGGGGGGGGGGGGGAGTTAGGAGAGGGAAAGAGGATCCAGTGGAAAGGGCTGAGGAAGACCAAGTGAAGCGATACAAGGAGGTGAGTGGATAGAAGGAAGAAGGAGCCAGTTGAAAAATGGGAAGAGAAGCTTGTGGAAAGTAGGGAACTGGGGCAATCAGATCGAAGAAATACATCAATGTTGGAATTGTGAGATGCAAAGCACTGTGAGTGCTAGAAATCTGGAATGAAAGGGAACATTGGATATATCCAGCAGGCGTATCTGGAGAGAAAAGCAGAATGAATGTTACAGGAGTGTGAAAAACAGACCGCATCCCATGGTTGAATTTTCAGTTGTTAAATTTGACACTGTCGGTATCGGCAGGGAAGTACCAGAGTGCAAATTATTAAATTAGTGAGTAATTAGACACTTGACTCATGACTTAAATTGCTTTCATTATTTTGTGCTGTGTTGTCTCAGCTTTTCTCTGCTTGAGTGTGATTGATTTTAGTGGGACAGACAGCATCCAGGGAGAAGATGCTGAGTCTGTAGCACCCACTAGTAATTTGGCCTCAATGGATTCTTCTTCCCTCGCAACCACCATCACAGCAGAGATCTATGCAAGGCACAAAACCAAGGTCCTAAGAATTAACCAGTTCACTGCCAAGTCCTTTGTTCCACTATTGGCCATGACCCAAGTATACTCAGGGGTGGCACTGAACAGGTTAATTAATGGGCTAGTTGCTGCCAACAATTGAAGCATTAAGGGATGAGAATCCCAATATGAATCAGAGAACTTCCTATACTTACCCAACTCTTACCCATGGAAACAGTCGATCCAGGAAGCAGATTTAATCTGATTGGTGCGATCCCTCTCAGAACTTTTACAACTCCAGAAATTGGAAAGTAGGAACAGAAAGTGATCCCTGGCAATCAGAATTAAACTGCAGGTGCTGGATATCTGAAATAAAAATAGAATATGCTGGAGCAGGTCAGTCAGGATCTTTGAGTCACAGACTCTGCACCAGAATTCCAGAAAGCCAAACCCGACCCATCAAGAAATTTCTAAATGTTCCAAAGCTCCCCAAAGCCATTGCTGCGCTTTTAAAACACATTCAATTGATTCTTACTGATATTTACATTTACACCGCAGAAAGCATCCGATCAGGATGCATCACAATTTTGGTTGGTGACTGCTCTGCCCAAGATGGCAAGAAATTATGGTTGTGGGCGTAGCCCAATCCATCACATAAACCAACCTCCCCTCTTTTGACACCATCTATACCACATTGCCTTTGGAAAGCAGCCAACATAATCAAGGACCCCAATCATTCTTATTTGTTAGAAGGTACTTTAACGAGACAGGCAGGTTGAATTAAATTATTTTTTTATTGACAAACAAAAAAACGAGAATTGAACTCAGTACACGCATGCCTGGCCAGCTAACTCTAGAATAGGTCCTGCTGCTGGGAGGGGCGCTGTCGACTGAACAGCAAAGCCCACGAGCGAACCACCACAGTCACGTGGTCGACCCAACAATGACGAGGATTCACACTTCCCCAAACCACCACTAGGTGCTGCTACAGAACCCTCCCCCAGAACCTGAGGTAAGGAACCGAGTGGGGGAGGGGGGCGAATGTGATGACCAGACCGCATGGAGACCGGAGGAACAGGCACAACCAGTGGTACAGGAGGAACTGGCGGAACAGAGCCAGCAGGCGGCAAAGCCACATGGGAAACAGGCACAACAGGTGCAACAGGAACCAGCCAACGGACCACCTCTACGCCAGGGTTGAGCCACCGCCAACGGGCAATCGATATCCAGGTGGGTGGGCTTGAGGCGAGCCACTGAAACAATGTCCTCTTGACCACCGACATCCAAAAGAAAAGTCGCGACGCCAGGGCGCAACAACCGGAAAGGACCCTCATGATCCCTCTGCAGCGGAGTCCTGTGCAAGTCCCTGCGGACAAAAAAAACAGGTGGTCCTTAAGCTCCGGCCGCACATATACCGGAGCAATCCCATGTCGATAGGTCAGAATAGGAGCCAGGCCGCCCACTTTCTCCCAGAGGTTCGCTGACACAGAAGAAGTGGGCTCCTGCAGCCCCAGACCCGCAGGAAGGAAATCCCCAGGCACCCGCAGCGGGGAGCCGCACACGAGCTCGGCGGACGACGTGTCCAAATCCGCCTTCGGGGCCGTGCGGATCCTCAGCAGCACCCAAGGCAACTGCCCCGTAAGCCGCGCCTTCAACGCCGACTTCAAATGCTGATGGAAACGCTCCACCAACCCGTTGGCCTGAGAGTGATCGGCGATGGTGTGATGCAGCTGCGTCCCGTACAGCCGTGCCAGAGCTGGCCATGAGGTCGAAGTAACCTGGGCACCGCGGTGGCCGGAGATGTCCGCAGACACACCAAAACGAGCTATCCAGTGAGCCACGAGGGCCCGAGCGCATGACGTGACGGAGGTGTCAGAAAGTGGAACGGCCTCTGGCCACCTCGTGAAGCGATCCACCATGGTGAGCAGGTGTGTAGCACCGCGAGACGCACCAAATTGACATGTATGTGCTCGAGCCTACTATGGGGAACCACAAAATCCTGAAGCGGCGCTTGCACATGCCGCTGGGCCTTTGATGTCTGACAGGGAATGCAGGCCCTAGCCCAGGTCGCAACCTGTTTACGAAGCCCCTGTTTACGAGGTCCGCCACCAACGCAGAAGTTGCCCGGATGGAAGAATGAGCAAGACCATGCAGCAGCGTCGAACACACGTTGCTGCCAACCCACGGGGACGATAGGCCGTGGCCTCCCGGTGGAAACGTCGCAGAGGACCGTCACATCTGCAGGACCGTGCGGAACATCGGCCAATACCAAGCCCGACTCTGCGTGCGATAGGAGTCCATCTCACCACCCTCACGTTGCGTAGCAGCCAGCCCAGAATGGTCCATGCCTGGGACCACGGACAACACGGCCGGAACTACAGGGAGAGACAAAGTGTCCGCGACCACGTTCAGCTGCCCGCCACGTGCTGGACATTGGTGGTGAACTCCGACACAAATGTCAAGTGCCACTATTGCCGAGCTGACCAGGGGTCGGACTCCTGTGTAAAAGCAAACATCAGTGGCTTGTGGTCCGTCAACACCGTGAAAGTTCTGCCCTTCAGGAAATAGCTAAAATGGCGGACAGCCAAATAAAGGGCCAGGAGCTCCCGATCAAAAGCACTGTAGCTCCGCTTCGGGGGGTGCAGGTGTCGGCTGAAAAATGCATGCAGCTTCCAGCGACCGTCAATTAACTGCTCCAAGACTCCTCCGACAGCCGTATCTGCGGTGTCCATGGTGAGGGCGGTCGGAGCAGCAGCCCGCGGGTGCACCCGCATGGTGGCCTTGGCCAGCACCTCCTTCGCACCGTCGAAAGCAGCCTCGGTCTCGGTGTCCCACACAAGGTCCCGTGGCTTACTGGCCAGGCACTGGAACAAAGGCCGCATGATCCGGGCCGCCACCGGCACGATGCAATGGTAGAAACTCACCATGCCGACAAACTCCTGCAGCCCCTTGATAGTGAGTGGCTGAGGAGTGGCTGAATCGCCTCCACCTTAGCGGGAAGAGGTGCAGCGCCCTGTGAGGTGATATGGTGTCCCAGGAAGGAAATGAAGCGGAGGCCAAACTGACATTTGTCGGGGTTCATCACCAGCCCATGGTTCTTAAGATGCTGGAGCAGCACCCGGAGGTGCGCGCAGTGCCCACCATATCCATCAACCGCTCTAAAGCCTCGTACTTGCCGAACGCGGGCGGATGTTGCAGGTAAGGCAGTAATCAGGTGGCAGTCTCCTGACTGAGCCCCCCAACCACTTAGAAGTAGCGGGTGGCATCCGCGGCGATCTTGAGGAGCTCGAATTGGGCCTCAACGTGGATGAACCACTCCTGAGGCTGTACCGCCCAAAAAACGGGTAGTTTCAGGGCCCCCACGCTTTGCTGGGCGGGCTGGGCGTCGAGGTTTTCAGCAGCGTTCATTATAAAGATCCAAAATAACGTTCAGACCAGCGGGGTCACTTTAGCGAGACAGGCAGATTGAGTTAAATGCTATTTTATCGACAAACAAAAAAACGAGAATTCCAATACACGTGTGCCCGGTATTGAGTTCCAGTACACGTGTGCCCGGTATTGAGTTCCAGTACACGTGTGCCCGGTCAGCTAACTCTAGAATAGCTCCTGCTGCTGGGAGGAGCGCTGTCGACTGAACAGAAAAACCTGCGAACCAACCCCCACGGTCACGTGATCCAACCAACCAATGAGGACGGTTCGCACTTCCCCAAACCACCACTACGTGCCGCTACAATACAAATGCTTGAAAGCACATACCACCAGACAGCTTGTTCCTCATGGTTATCAAACTCTTGAAAGGAACATTTATAAGTTAAGAATGTACTTACGATTCCCCAATCTACCTCGTTGCATGCTTTGCAGTTTTTCTTTTATCTGCACTTTCTCTTTAACTGTAAGATTATATTCAGATTTGTTTGATTGTATTCAGGTATGTATGTGTTGCCAAGAGAGCAGGCAAACAAACGTTGTTCACTGTATCTCGGTGCACTTGACAATAGTCAATCAAAACCAATGCCAGGACTTCCCAAATTAGAGCAGCAAGATTCTTTATGGGGGGGCAACCAAAGATGAGACTTTGATCCCATCACTAACCTGACATTTGTTTAAGATTCATTTTCAGGAACATGTCACAGACACAGTGTAGATGATATGTGTATACACCTTTAATTGATAGTGACGATGTCCATGCTAACCACCCCCCCACCAGTTAGTATAATTGTAACCCACACGCCCCTAGCTCTCTCTCTGGTAATCGTGACAGACCTCATACAGCTAGGGCTAAATGATGTATGCTTAATAACGTAGTGAAGACCTTAAGGTGTCTGTGTACCTTCTCTACACACAGGGCATGTGGGTTATCTGAAGTTAATAAGACAAGATACATTACCCAACCCTAACTGTCCTTGCAAAGATGGTGATGATGCTCTTTTTGCATTAATTCAAGGGACTTGGGCTTTACAGGCCGAGCCAGCCTTCATATTCCCTATTCACAATTGCCCTTGAAAAGT
The DNA here is from genome assembly GCA_035221665.1 of Okamejei kenojei. Lineage (NCBI taxonomy): Eukaryota > Metazoa > Chordata > Chondrichthyes > Rajiformes > Rajidae > Okamejei > Okamejei kenojei. The sequence goes on from CM069138.1 coordinate 24,425,451, forward strand.
TGATAGTGCGCTGCTTTCTTGAACTGCTCCAGTCCTTTAAGTTTGGGTATATCCATTATACTGTTAACGAGGAAGTTCCAGCATTTTGACCCAGAGACACTAAAGAAATAGTCATACAATTCATATAGTTTGTGGCTTGGAGGGCAACTTCTAGTTGATTGTGTTCCGATGTTTTTGCTGCCCTTGCCCTTCTAGCTGGTAAAGATCCAGGGTGTGGGAAAACCTGCCCAATGAATCTTGATGAGCTGCTGCAGAGCTGTAGTTGAAACAAACTGCTACTGGGCATCAATGGAAGAGTGAGTGGATGTTGAGGATGGTCTACTTGTCAAGTGGGCTATTGTATCCTGGATGGTGTCGAGCTTCTTGAGCTATGTTGAAGCTGTAACCATCTAGGCAAGTGGAGAGTATTCCCTCACTCTCCTGACTTGAGCCTTGTAGACAGTGAGCAAACTCTGGGGAGTTAGGAGGTGAGTTATTTCCTGCAGGATTCCTAGCCTGTGACCTGCTCTGGCACAGCATTCAGCAACCTCTGTGGCAACTCTTAGCCTCTCCAATTTGGAAATGGGATGTGCGCTCTGTCCTCATGGACAGGCTAACCCCTTCAGTCGTCAGATTCTACGCCAATGCTTACGTCTTGCCTACAATACTGAGGCATCATCTCCATCCCTTGATGATAAACCCCAACCTTCCTCCCTTCCATCCCCTGACTTTGAAGAACATCTCCTAATCCTCCGAGCTGCTCCCTAATTCTTCCTCTCCCATTTTTCTTCATTCGCCCGGTAAGAGATTATAATCAGATAGAGAGGGATGCATATCATCATGGCAGCAACACCTGCTAAGATTATTGAAGGTGCAATAGAGTCAGGTTTCAATGTTCTAACCTCCCGAGTCTGTTTTTGACAACATTGAGAAAAGGAGCTCATCTGTTAATCCAGCCATCTGTTTCCAGGTTGATGCTATTTCGACTCAAGTGACCGATAAAGTTCATACAGATTCAAAGGGCACTGATAAAAAAAAAGCAGCAATAGTTGCAGACAGTAGATCTTGTGGAAGAGATGCATAGAGGGATAGCGAGGTGAAAAGAGTCAGTCAGGTTGGGTTTATTTTCATAGGTGCAAATGCAACGAGGCGCAGATACAATGACAATCTTGGTTGCAGCAATACCGCAGGCACATAGACTCTAACATGCCGAATGTAAATTATACAAAAATTATACAAGACCGTGAAAAGTCAATATAGACTGTGCAAAATCAAAAAAAGAACACAATTAGAAAGCATGTTTGGTGGAAGTGCAGTTCCATTGTGTTCCCAAGATAACCATATAACCATATAACAATTACAGCACGGAAACAGGCTCTCTCGGCCCTTCCAGTCCGTGCCAACCATTTGTTTTCCCCTAGTCCCATCTACCTGCACTCAGACCATACCCCTCCATTCCCTTCCCGTCCACATACCTATCCACTTTACTTTTAAATGTTAAAATCGATCCTGCCTCCACCACTTCTGCTGGAAGCTCATTCCACACAGCCACCACCCTCTGAGTAAAGAAGTTCCCCCTCACGTTACCCCTAAACTTCTGTCCCTTAATTCTCATGTCATGCCCTCTTGTTTGAATCTTCCCTACCCTCAATGGGAAAAGCTTATCCACGTCAACTCTGTCTATCCCTTTCATCATTTTAAAGACCTCAATCAAGTCCCCCTAAAACCTTCTGCACTCCAAAGAATAAAGACCTAACTTGTTCAACCTTTCTCTGTATCATAGTTGCTGGAACCCAGGCAACATTCTAGTAAATCTCCTCTGTACTCTCTCTATTTTGTTGACAATATGATTTGGGCTATGCGTGCTGATGAGATAAGATGAGATAAGATTTGGGCTATGCGTGTTCAAGAACCTGATTGTTGTAGGAAAGTGGCTGTTCCCAAATCTGGTGGTGTGGGACTTATGTACGTTTTGCCCATTGGGAGCAACAAGAACGAGTCTTCACCCAGGTGGTGGGGATCTATGATGACAGATGCTGCCTTCTTGAGACAGTGCCTCATTTTGATGCTTTTGTTGGAAGAGAGGACTGTGCCTGCAATGGACTGGCTGAGTTCACCACTCTGCACCCTCTTGTATTCCTGTGCATTCCTTATTCTGAAGTATTTTCTTGCTTTTATTAACGTTGAATGAGAGGTTGTTACAGTGGCACAACTCAACTGAATGCTCTTACACTATTGTGCACTCTGACACATCACCATCCATGATTTGACCAACAGTGGTGTCATCGGCAACTTCGCAGATGGCATTGATGCTGTGCTTAACCACACAGCAAAGATAATCGAGCAGGGGCGTTGATGGGGAGATGTACAGAGAGAAAGAGACTGCAGAGAGGAAGTGAGGGAGAGTCATAGTCAAAGAGAGAGTCAGAGAGTCATACAGCATGAAAACAGGCCCTGTGGCCTAACTTGCCCACATCAACCAACATGTCTGTTCTACACTTGTCCTACCTGCCTGTGTCTGGCCCATATCTTTCTAACCTTTTCCTGTCCATGTACCTAAATGTTTCTTAAACATTGCGATAGTCCCTGCCTCATCTACCTCCTTTAGCAGCTCGTACCATATACCCACTACCCTTTGTGTTACCCTTCAGGTTCTTTTTAAATCTGTCCCATCGCACCTTAAATCTATGTCTTCTTGTTCTCGATTCCCTTACACCGGGCAAGAGACCCCGTGCATTTAACCAATCTATTCCTCTCAAGTTTTTGTACACTTCCATAAGACCACCCTCATCCTCCTGCGCTGCAAGGAATAGAGTCCAAGCCTGCTCAACCTCTCCCTAAAACTCAGGCTCTTTAGTCCTGGCATCATCCTCGTAAATCTTCTCTGAACCCTTTCCAGTTGACAACATATTTCCCATAACATGGTGCTCAAAACTGAACAATACTCTAAATGTGGCAACACCAACACCTTATATAACTGCAATGACCCCCCCAACGTCTATACTCAGTACTCTGAATGCAACGCCACTTTCAAGGAACCATGTACCTGCACTCCTACATCCACGAGAGCGATTGGAGAGGGGGAGAAAGCAGACAAAGAGAGACAGATTCACTAAGGTACTCAGGTACCACATGCAGAGAGCAAAACAGTCAACGTTTCAGTTTGATGAAAATCATCTCACTGTTACAACTACTTTCTTCTACCGCAAGGAAGGTAGTGGGATTGGTGAAGGGAAGCAGAGCATAGGTCACAGGGGTCAAAGGGCAGGTTCTTTGTATGTCATTAAAATCAAGCCTTGGTGGGCCACAATGTGGCTTGGCTCAGTGAATTATGGATATTGGCACCATTAGAAATATGCACTGGTCTGGGAGGTGATAACAGGAGGCATTGCAAAAGACAATTGGACAGATATATAAAGGGCTTGGAATAACATGGGCAAAATGTAGGCAATTGGGGTGAGCCCAGAAAGCCATCTGAAAACGTTGGCAAGTAGGATCGAATGACCTGTTGCCATGCGGTATAGCTGTATGTATGATTCCATGAGGCAGGCAGTGGGGATAACCTGAGTGATGACCTTCTGATAGGGTACACAGTGGTCTCCTGTTACTCCAGTGTGAGGAGAGGATAATTATTTCAAAATCATCTCCACTAATGAAAATGAGAACAACAGCTCTTCGAGCTGATAAAGCAGATAAAGAAACATAAACATAGAAACCTAGAAAATAGGTGCAGGAGTAGGCCATTCGGCCCTTCGAGCCTGCACCGCCATTCAATATGATCATGGCTGATCATCCAACTCAATATCCTGTACCTGCCTTCTCTCCATACCC